>CM034146.1:758372894-759580394 GCA_019776745.2 Taxus chinensis
TTCTTTATATTTCTTGAAAGGGCAAGAAATTTCCTATGTGATGGGAATGCTTTTAGGGGACCTTAAGTGCTTAAAATATATCAAAATTAAGATTGACGCATCAAAAGGGGGGAAATGGTGTTAGTTGATCAAAAGTAAGTGTGAGCTTATTTTGGTCAACAATATCTTGAACCTCACTATTTCTTTTCCTGTCCAGGTTTGCTATAATTCTTTTTTACCTCCATGAAATGGATACTAGGGTTTGTATTAGATAAAACTTGTTGCAATAAACAACTCAAGCATTTTGGGATTGAGTTATTTCTAACCCTTCCCCCTTCAGCTTGGATTTTGGCCTTGCTCTATTTATTTTAAATCAGCTCCATCCCGCCATTGACGAGGGTAAGATGTAATGCCCCTTAATTAATTACACAAGCTGGCTTTTCTAGATAATCTCTTAGTTGTCTAAGAAAGGAAGCGACACATACTAAACTCAATTCCAGACATGTAATTTTCCTTGAATCATAATCCAAACACTTTATTTCGAATCCAGAGGAGAAATCATGTGATGCCCAAGTTACATTTTAAAATTTAGGAGTGATTGGATAGTCGTTGTGAGTGCAGGAGCAAAATTTATGCTTTTCTTAAAGTGGTAAAAAATATATTTAGACTCTCATAATGAAATAAAATTAACGTGATAGGGATCTATTCGAATAGGAGATCTTGCTAATAGCTGTCTATAATCAATACGTTTTGTGTTAAAACAACTCTACACTGAGATTAAAATTCGACCCGAACATTTCCCCATTTTTTTCTATACATGATTTCATTGATCTTGAGAATTATTTGTGTTTGAAGTGAGTTAATTAGGCCTCTGAGAGGAAAGGGACTTATGTCTGCTACTATTTAGTTTTAGTCAGTAGAAGAAGGAGAGGATATTGAAGGGTAGGAGGTGTTCTCTTCTTGGCATAATGTTTCATTGTATTTTTTTGTCTTTCTTTCTTGTAAGCACCTGTATAAAACTGTAACCTGGTAGCACCAATCTCATAGTATATGAGGGCTACCACTCCGATTTTCTTATTCCTTTTCTTTGTATTTCAATTAGTAGTTACATTGTTAAGGCTTTCAAAGTTTCCCTACCTGTTATCCCAATCTACAAATATTGATAACTTCGTCAAAGCTTTATCAAAATGAGTTTGTGTTTTTTTACTTTACTCGTCACATGTTTCGATGTGATCAATTCAATTTTATCACCACTCTCATACTATGACTTTAGTAACACCCTGGCCAATTGTAGGATTTGTGGAGATCATCATGATTTGTCTCCACCTTCATGCTTACTGAATTTGGAAACCTGATGTGGTCTCATTGAATGCATGAATAACAATTTTCACAAAAAAGGTATGGTTTTCCCCTTTTCGCTTACATTAAATTTCACTTCATCATTTCAAGTTTTTTCAAAATTAAATTTTGAATGATAGGAAACATAATTCCAATGAATGAAAAAAAATTCCTTGACTCAAACTCTCAAAACATCAACAACAAAGAAACAAAAACAAAAATAAAAAAAATATGATCTTTATAAAGTCACACGCACGGAGCGCCACACCCAAGTATACTGCAAATCTGAAACTCCTAGCATGACCCCTGGTAACGTGGGACACTATAGGGTTACTTATCTTAGTCATTCGAATTTATTTAGTGTCCTTCCAAGTCAAATTTTGAAGCCACTTATCTTAACAGTCACTTGTCTGACGTGTTTGTTTTATTAAAACGATGTTGGTTTCATCCTATGGTTGCCACTTAGTTTGAGAGAAATTGAAAATCCCTGCCACCTACCTCTAGACTACAAACTAGAGAATCTTAATCCACATTCATTCCATTGAATATTAATTTGGAAACTAGTTTTTCAAGTGGAATTGTGGCCCACGGGTCATTGTCCGACAAGAGTTGCTGGCATAATTACAATATTTAGCCCCAAAGTTTCCCTTGTAACTTGAGCTCTACTTGTCGTAATCAACTTCTGTTGGACACAAAAAATTCTATTTATATGGAAGAGTAAGTAGGAAGCATCACACATCATGATCAAACTTAAACCGAGTGTTTTTAAGACCAAATTTGTAGGCACTTTGGATGTATTGTCCAGGTTGCACCAAAATTGAAAATTTAGCTAAACACACCTTCTAAAGGGTTCTGTTGACTCCCAGCTAACAATGGAACCTTGCTACATATCGTTTTCACACTTTAAAGCAGTATGAATTGATCAAATTATTGTATGAATGTATTTTTAGGTAAATTATGATGTTTCTCTCTCTTCTATTTTCTCTTTCTAGAAGTAACTATGATATTTTGACTGGTTCTAAAAATGTAAATGAGTTATAAATGTCATGGGTTAGAAATGAAATAAAAATTTGATAATGTATGTGATTATGATATGATGAATAGACAAGGAAAATGAAATCCATACTTTCTCCCTCTTCCCCTTTCTTTCTTTAGAGATAATTACGAAAATATTGATTGGGTTTTGAAAATACAAATGGGTCAAAATGTATATGAGTTGAAATGAAATGGAAATTGGATACAGGATGTTACGATGATTTGAAAAGAAAATGAATCCTAGATTTTCTTCCTCATTCCCTTACTCTTCTATGTCTCTCTCTCTCCTATCTTTATCTCTCTTTATTATCTATTCTTATTGTTTGAAATGATAGATGTGTGGAATTTATGATCGTGAGTGTAGGGGATTTCCATACTTATTCCTAGGACTGACGCAATGTTTGTCGCAGGTACTCCGAACAAGAGGATTTTTTTGGATTTGACGTGTTATAATTAATGAGTTGTCAATGTAAAGTTATATTCATCTTGCAATACATGTATTACCATAGAATAATGATATGCATTGTTGTTCGAAGAATTGTTTTTCTTGTATATTTTTTTAATAGGGGAATACCAATGTGGCTATATTTTATAGTATCAAATTGGATGTGAAGTTGTGCTCAATGTTTTACCTATGTTATAAATATATTAAAATAATATTTTTCTATGTTAATTAATGGTTTATTTCCTTAGCAATCACAATGTTAGGTAGAATTTCCTCTCATCAAAACTAATGAAAATTAAAAGAACAAGTTATAATGCCTATTGTACTTCCTCCACCCATTTGAGTCTTTTCCAAGGTATAAAACATTGATCATGTTAATAAAATACCCAAATATCATTAATCTATGTCCTTCTTGTTTACGCTAACTAAGGTGTCTTATTAAGGACCTTTTTACTTGAATATTTTAAGACGATGGTGATTTTATACTATGTCAGACCTATCATTTTGGGACGAGTGGAGGTGATCATGTCTTAGGTGTTGCAGGTCTAAACATATCATGAATAAGTTTAACCCCCCTGTATTGCGTAATTTTCCATTGTGTACCCAAGAAGGTGGCCAAAGTCTTGCAAGATAGTTGGTGGTTGTACCTACGATTGATCTCTTGTGGATATCTAAATTATGTTAGTGGAGACTACATGTGCCGAATTACTTTCATTTTTACCAAAACATTTTAAATAGGTCCTTAGGGAGGGGGATTTTCAAAATGCTTAGGGATTCTTTTGGGATAGTCTGTCTTTCAATATACACTTATACTTCCATGTCTAAGAGCATTGAAATGAGTTGTCTTGTGTCGAGGTTGTAGTCCTTGTAAACTCTTAATTCCCTAAGTGTTACGTAAGTTTTATAGGAAAATTACATTTGTTTCCAAAATGATGATAATATAGAACCAAAGTAACCATGTAAATATAGTTAGTAAAAAGGGTAAATAAGATTAAACTAAGGAATGACCACAACAAAATTGGTACATCATTGAGTGATGTCAAAACCAACTAAAATGACAAATATGATCATAAAATGAATGTGATAAAGTAGAGCTCCATGAATAATACAAACAACCTAATAAAAATTGAAAACCAAATATGATACATGATCACATACTTTTTATGCATGAATGTGGTTAAACAACGATGCTAATGAAATAATGATAATGTAGCCTTGAGATTAAGATACCTTTGGTTGTAGTCAAGGTCTTGTGAGTTAAGGAAATTTCACTCTAGTTGGACTTGTAAAAGTTTAGTAGAACCCTTGGCATAGATAGGAATATATTAAACCTAGGATCACTCAAGAAGTATAATTTACGGTTGAAACATGAAATTAACTTGTTTCTACTAGGAGTAAATCCTTAAGATGATGAAAAAAGATGTAGTTTGAAATGTGAAATTCATCACTCAAATTCAAAGAAATATCTCTATAATGGGAAAACATGTGTAATGTACCCTTCTATGTGAAATATGATTGTAAAAATTTGAATTCCTAATTAGAGAGACAATGGATCGCATGAATCAAGAAAGGTACAATTTAATTAGTTAACCTACATGGTTGTAATAACTTGAAGATTGAAAAGAGTTTTTTGTCAGTATCAAACAATGATATGAAATGAATTCATGGGATAGGGTCTTCTATTAGATATAGTAACCTTACTTTTTCTTACTTGTGAATTGTTCCTCCTTGTAACGAGAGTACTTGTTTCCAAACCAAGTAAACATCAACTCTTTGAAACAAATCCATAAGTCAAATATAATAAGGATGCACATGTGTGTATATACATTCCTAATCACAATCAAGCTATATAAATGTTATTTCCATAAGAGAAATGAGTAAATTCTAAAGGAACCACTATAGGTGAAATGTTAAACAAAAACATGTATGCCTTTGTTGTAAAGAACCGAAAGGATCTCATGTGATGTGTTCTTCAGACAATTATAGTCAACTAAACAATTTTTCAAAAACAAACCTTTAACATAAGAATTGAATATTAGGAGACTCATAGTTGATTTAAAATGAATTTATTAAAAAAATGAGCTATGGATAACTAATGGAATTGGAGAAATAAACCAACCACACATTCTCCATTAAATACTAATGCTCTATTCAAAATAAAGCAATTGGAAGTTTGAAAAATAGGAAATTTGTAAACCCTATGTGTTTAATCTTGTTGAAAACTATAAGGTCATACAATGGAAACCATCAATGTAATGAATATGTAAACCATTAAAAGGCCATTTGTCATGGATTATGCCTATCCTTTTGTTTCTTACTATAACTAGGTCATTTTCCTAGATTTACGTCATTTGAGTAAGACATTAATGTACATACCCTATGTTATCCTATTGTATGAGTGGGTTCGTGTTTATGTAAGTGTCCTGCATGATGTCGAGTTTCTTTATTTGGATCCCATGTGGTGTTTTGTAGAATTCAATCAAATTCAAAGAAAAATTATTCTGATAATTTTACTATTGTAATTTCAGTGTTGAAAATGTGGGCATGTACACTATGCATAGTTCATTGATGAGTTGGAGACCCATGTTCTCTAACCTCTGAGATAGATTGGAGTTGAAGGTGATCTTGCATGGTAGAGATCCAGATGGGAAGCTATGTCTTGTCACATACTATTATGTTTCAGCGGCCAATGTCTACAGAGTATGATATTATGAACGCACATGTTTTCAGCTATGTCTTGTCACAATAGGTTGGTTGCACAGGGAAAACTACTACCCTTGTAAAAGTATGGTTGAACAAAAGCCAGATGTTTTCAAATTAGAAACAATTGAAAACTTTTTTTTCATTTTGATCCATTTTCAATCTCCAGTAGCAGGCCACCAACTGCTATGCTCAGAAACAAAACCCAGAAATTTACTTGTCAATTCAGCATTTTTTTAACAAGAGGTTGTACTCAAATTTTGTCAGTGTATTATTGACAGTTGTATTGTGCTAATAGCAGCCGCTCTAGTTGGCAAAATTCTAATGAACCCACTATGAAAAAAAATGCTCACCAAGTGTCTTTTTCCCTAACATTTTAACTGTGTACGTGGTGACAGTATTTTATGTCATTTTTATGGACTCAATGAGGATTTCAAATTTGATTACTCCACTCAAGTTGTGTGTAAAGATAATGTTATCCTACGTTGTACAATGTGTTGAATAGTACCAGATCATTAGATGATGCATACACAACATCCTTAGTTTGATAGTGTGCCAATGACAAAATTGGTGTATAGTTTATTATCTTATTTGTAGTCGTTTGAAGAAGTCATCACCCACCATGTCAAGATGATAAATTGTGTGTATCATCAAGAATAATGGGACATTGACTATATGTTATAATGTATGGGTCTCTAAGAACAAGAAAACCATACTGAATTTGTGCAATATGTCATGGTTCATGTCACTGAAATTCAATGGGGCATATGAGTAATCGTATGAGGCTTTATTTTGTAGAGTAATCACACATTGAAGCTTCATTAATATGGAAAAGTGATATATCATAACCCGTTAAAGTAATGATTTCTTTATACCATGTATATATACCATGTGTAAGACGGTATGGTTAATGTGTGTGAATCACCATTGTGTTAACAATGTATTTATGTGGTATGTTGTGAACCTTACACTAGAAAAACCCAAGGGAAGAAACCGTCAAGAGTGTATATGTAGAGATAGGAGGCATTGACAAAGGTTTTATAATTTTGAACTGAGTACAAGTGAGGAAGTGGAGTCTTATATAGACTGAAATTCCACTTCTATCTTCTTAGTATACTTCAAGCTTTCTCAGTATATTATGGATGTCCACCACCTTAGGCTCAACTTATGAAAAATAGCATCCCTCATCTTTCCTATTAGGTTAATTATCGAACAATACTTTTTTATTTTTACTAAGTTGAGCCTTGTGGGAGTATGCAGGGATGATTCATGCATAGATGATAACAGTTACATTATTTGATATACTCAATTTTTGTTATATTTATATTTTTGCGAGCTGAGGCTCGATATTTGAGTGTCAACAACTCGATGAGTACCCCTTTGGTGGACGTATTAGGCCACATAGTAATTTTAATTTGCTATTTATCAATACAAATTTTATTCATAAATTGATCATTATGTCTTTTCTTGCAACAACCAACAATTTTATTGATTGATGTGTTCTTACATTTTCGGCATTTTATTTGGTTTTTGCACTAAAATGCAAATATTTTCACTAACTATGACTATTTATCAATTTATTTTACTTAGTTATTTTTTTTTTTTTCATATTTAAAAGTTTTATATCCTTGTCCAAAGCTTAGGATTTTTTCCACCATGAATTTGAAATAGATTTTTGTGTTTTTTCTAATGTCATAATGTGTTAGAATAGGGCCATTGGATTGACCATGGAGCGGTGGAACCTTTGGACCCACTTCGTTGTATGGGGTTACACTCTAAGGAGTTACACATAACTAGAGGTTTTTTGAACCACGAGTTATTATGTCACTTGGGTGGGGGTGAGCGGATTTTGTTTTCCCAGAGCCATATGGTGACCCAACCTCATTAAATGGAGAAAGGATATAGGGCCTTTATGGTTGAGTGACCTGATAGTATTGATGGGGCTCTATGGTTAAGTGACCTGAATTTCTTGATGGGGATCTATGGTTGTGTTACCCGATGTGGAAAAATCTGACCTGATGGGGCTCTATGATTGAGTGACCTAGATTATTTCTAGAACTATGATGCTTTCTCCGTAGGAGGTATATGGAGTTATTTGGTGATGCTTTCAGAGGTATATGGAGTTTTTTGGTGATGATTTGGGAGGTATATGGATTTTTTTTGTGATACTTAAGGAGATATATGGAAATTATTTCGTGATGTTTTGTGATGTGTGGAGTTGGCGTTATGAGTTATATGTACTCTTGTGATTCTTGTTACACATTGTTATGTTGGAGTTTTGGCACTCCCTTGGGTTGATATATACTATTGGATCCTGTTTTGGAACTGTGTGGGTATAGTAATGGTTTTTTGGTCATGTGATACTGGTTACCTTTGTATCAATGTCAAGATTCTTTGTTTGTCATTCATTTGTGTGTGTTGGATCTATTCATGTGACATAATTGTTTAAAATTATTTTCTATGTGGACTACGTGTTGTCATTTCATGGTGGAATTAAAGGTCTTGTGATGTGATATAGTCGGGAAATTATGTAGCAATACGTATCGTGGGTCATTTTTGGTATGTTAAATTTTGGGTGACATCTTGAGGCCAATTAATGTTGCACACAAATGAACATAAGTCAATTAAAATTTTAAATAATTAATATCACGAGCTTGAGATTACGAAATAATGTAAAGAAAAAATACTAATTAAGTAGTAATCTAAAATATAACTAACTACCAATTTTCATACAACATTAATTCTTAAGATTTTTCCAAAATTAGAGTCTTCCTGGTGGTCGCATTGTACCAACAGGTTGTTTTGTTAAAATACATGTGTCATTTTTTACCTTCTTACCTATGTATCCTTCAAGCTTTGGCATGGTGTCGTATGAAGGATGATGCTCTTATAAGGGGAGGGAGATGTAATTCCCCTTCATTAATTACACAATCTTCATTTTCTAGATAATCTCTCAGTTGTCTAATAAAGGAAGTGACATATCCTAAAATCCATTTCAGACCTGTCCTTTTCCTTCCATCATAATCCAAGCACTTTATTTTGTATCTAGAGGAGAAATCATGTGAAGCCCAAGTTACCTTTGAAAATTTAGCAATAATTGGATTGTCATTGCGAATGCAGGAGTAAAATTTATGCTCTGCTAACAGTGGTAAAACATATTTTTAGACTCTCATAATGAAATAAATACAATGTGACAAAGATATGTGTTAATAGGATCTCTCACTAACAATAATCTAGAAATCAATACATTTTATGTTAAAACAAGTTTGTGTTGAGATTAAAATTCGACTCGAACATTTCCTTATTATTTTCTATATACGATTTGATTGAACTTGAGAATTATCTATGTTTGAAGTGGGGTCATTAGACCTCTAAGAGGAAAGGAACTTATCTCTGCTAAGTTTTAGTTTTATTCTATAGAAGAAGTAGAAGGATATTGCAGGGTAGGAGGCATTTTCTTATTGGCATAATGTTTCATTGTATTGTTTTGTTTTCTTATTCTTCTAAGCACTTATAGAAAAATATAACCTGGTAGTACCATTATTGGAGTATATGAGGGCTACCACTCTAATTTTATTATTCCTTGTATTTTTATTTCAATTATTAGTTAAATTGTAAAGGCTTTGAAAGTTTCCCTACTTACTATCCCACGTATGTCTATGCAATAATTCTCTCTTTCACTATCCCTGAACCAAAATGCAAGCTTGAAACTAGTCATAGACCATGGAGTATCTAATAAGCTAGTACCACATTTTGTCTCTCCCATTAACATCAAGAAGTATGGCTTGAAGAATGCATTTTTAAACAGTTGCAGGAGTCATCTAGTTCATCTACTATGTAAGGCCAATCTCAAAGAGACATGTGACTTTTTTAAGTCTTTTCCAAAATTGTATGAGAATAATGGTGTCAGTATGTATATCTTATTAGGTGTTCAGCATGGTGGATACAGTTAGGATTAGCTCAACATTGAGAGCCATTTATTTTACATCTTTTTTTTTCTTTGAACCAGGGGATCGGTTTCTAGAATAGTTGGAAGTTATTAATATATATCACAAAAGGAGGTTGTTATAAAGGCCACATAGATATTTAGAAAAATTCCTTGGGCATGTTTTTTACTAAAATACTGTAAATATTGATAAATTCCTCGAAGCCTATATCAAAATGATTTTATTTTTTTTGTTTCACTAGGTACATATTTCAATGTGATCAGTTCACTTTTGTCGCCACTCTCATACTATGAATTCAATGACACCCTAGCCATTTTCCAGTTTTATGGAGATTATCAGGATTAGTCCCTTGGTTCACACTTAATGAATGTGGCAAGCTGTTGTGGTCTCGTTGAATACGTGAATCACCAGTTTCATGAAAAAATGTATGGTTTTCCTCTTTTCACTTGCATTAAATTTCACTTCATCATATCAATATTTTTCAAAATTAAATGTTGAATGATAGGGAACATAATTCCAACAAATGAAAAAGTATTTCCTTGACATGAACTCTCAAAACATCAACAACAAAAAATCAAAAACAAAAAAAAATATGATCTTCAAAGTCACATGCACAGAGCTTCATATCCAAGTATACCACAAACCGTAAACTCCTAGAATGACCCTTGGTAATGTGGGAAACCATGGGGTTACTTATCCTAGTCATTTTAATTTATTCTGTCTCCTTGCAAGTCAAATTTTGAAGCCACTTAGCTTTACAATCACTTGTGTAAGGTGTTCATTTTATTAAAATGCATTTGGTTTTGTCTTACTGTTGCCACTTTGTTCTAGAAAAATTGAAAAACCCTTCCACCCACCTATATACTAATAACCCAAGAATCATAATCCAAATTCATTCCATTGAAAATACCTTCAGAAAATATTTTTACAAGTGGGTTTTATGGCCTAGTGGTCATTGTGCGACAAGAGCTGTTGGTGTAATTACGATATTTGGCCTTGAAGTTTCCCTTATAACTTGAGCTCTACTTGTCGTAATCAACTTCCATTGGACATGGAAAATTATATTTATATGGGAGAGTAATTAGGAATCATCACACATCGTGATCAATAAATTAAACCCAAGTGTTTTCAAGAACCAGTTTGTAGGCACTTATAATGTATTGTCCAACTTGCACCAATATTGTAACTTTAGCTAAACACACCTTTTAAGGTATCTGTTGACTACTAACTAACCATGGAACCTTCTATCTATAATTTTAACACTTTATAGATTATGAATTGATTGAATTATTGTATGAATGTTTTTTGGTTAATTATGATCTTTCTCTCTCTTCCCGTGTCTCTTTCTAGAAGTAACTCTTATATTTTGACTGGTTCTAAAAAATTTAAATGAGTTATGAATATCATGGGCTGGAAATGAAATGAAAATTTAATAATGTATGTGATTATGATATGATGAATAGAATGCAAAATGAAATCAAAAATCTCTTCCCCTTTTTCTCTCTAGAGATAATTATCAAAATATTGATTGGGTTTTGAAAATGTAAATGGGTCAAAATGTATATGATTTGAAATGATATGAAAATTGGACACGGGATGTTACAATGATTTGGAAAGAAAATGAATCCTATATTTTCTTCCTCCTTCCCTTACTCTTCTATCTCTCTCTCCTATCTTCATCTCTCTCTATTATCTATTCTAATTGTTTGAAATGATGGATGCATCAAATTTATGCTAGACTATAGTGGATTTCCATACTCAGTCCTAGGACTTACGCAACATTGGTTGTAGGTACTCTGAACAAGAGAAATTTTCTTGATATGATATATTGTAATTAATGAGTTGTCATTATAAAATTATATTCACCTTGCAATACATGTATTCTCATAGAATAATGATGTGTATTACTTTTCAAAGAATTTTTCTTTGTATATTTTGATAAGAGAATGCTAATGTTGATATATTTTATAGTGTCGAATTGGATGTGAATTTGTACTCAATTTTGTAACTATGTTATAAATATATATGACTAATCTTTTTCTATGTTAATTATTGGTTTATTTCCTTAACAACTAAAATGCAAGGTAGAATCTTCTCTCTTGAAAACTAACCAAAATAATAGAATGAGCTATAATGCCTTTTATACTTCCTCTTCCCATTTGAGTGTTTTCCAAGGTGTAAAACATTGATTGTGTTAGTAAAATACTCTAACCTCATTAACCATATCCTTATTTTTCATCTAAGACGTCTTATTAAGAACCTTTTTACCTGAATATTTGATGATGTGGTGATTTTACATTTTAAAACCTATAATATATGGATGAGTGGAGGCGATCATGTATTATTGATGTAGGTATGACGATATCATGATTAAATTTAACCCCCTACTCGGTAATTTTACCTTCGTACCCTAGTGGATGGTTAAATCCTTGTAAAATAGTTGGTGGTTATGCATTCAATTGATCTCTTTTGAGATCTAAATTATGCGATTGGAAACTATGTGTCGAATTACTTGTGTATTTACCAAAAAATTTAAATAGGTCCTTAGGAGAATTTTGGAAATGCATTAAGAATGTTTCGGATATCTCTCTTTTGATATACACTTATACTTTCATTTCCAACAACATTGAAATGGCTTGTCTTGTGTGAAGTCATACTCCTTGAACTCTTAAATTCCTAAGTGTTACGCAACTGTTATAGGAATTATTATTTTTCCAAAATGATGATAATATTGAACCAAAGTAACCATGTAAATGTAGTTAGTAAAAAATGTAAATAAGATTAAACTAAGGAATGACCGTTATGAAATTG
Source organism: Taxus chinensis (assembly GCA_019776745.2). Lineage (NCBI taxonomy): Eukaryota > Viridiplantae > Streptophyta > Pinopsida > Cupressales > Taxaceae > Taxus > Taxus chinensis. The sequence continues at coordinate 758,385,150 of CM034146.1, forward strand.
GTACACCATTGAGCAATGTAAAAACCAACTAAAATGTCAAATGTGATCATAAAATGAATGCGATAAAGTAGAGCTCCATGAATAATACAAAAACCTAATAAATTTTGAAAACCAAAAATAATGCATCATCACATACTTTATATGCATGAATGTGGTTGAACAATAATGCTAATTAAATAATGAAATGTAGCCTTGAGATTAAGATAGATTTTATTATAGCCAATGTCTTGTGAGTTAAGGAAATTTCACTCTAGTTGGACTTGTAAAAGTTAGTAGAACCGTTGGAAGATATAGGACTATATTAAACCTAGGATCACTTAGGAAGTAGAATATATGGTCGAAACATGAAATTAACCTGTTATTATTAGGAGTAAATCCTTAAGATGATAAAACAAATGTAGTTTGAAATGTGAAATTTGTCACTCAAATTCAAATAAAAATCTATATAATGGGAACATGCGTGTAATGCACCCTTCCATGCGAAATATGATTGTAAAAATATGAATTCCTAATTAGAGCAACAGATTGTGAATCAATAATGATACTACTTATTTAGTTAACCTACATGGTTGTAATAATTTGATGATTAAAATAATGTATTTTTAGTATTAAATAATTCTATGAAATGAACTCAGGATAAGTTTTCTATTGATCTAGTAACCTTCTTTTTTCTTACTGTTATTTTTTCCTCCTTGTACCAAGAGTACTTGTCCAACCCAAGTAAACATGGCTCTCTCAAACAAATCCTTAAGTCAAATATTACGAGGCATATGTGTGTATATATGTTCCTAATCACAATCAATCTATATAAATTTATTTCCACAAGAGAAATGAGAGAATTCTAAACAAACCACTATAGGTGAAATGTTAAAGATAAACATGCAGCTTAGTTGTAAAGGAACAAAGGGTATGATGTTATGTGTTCATCAGGAAATTATAGTGAACTAAACAATTTTTTTGAGACAAAGCTTTAACATAGGATTTGAATAGTAGGAGACGCATTGTTTTTAAAAAAATATTTTATTTAACAAATGAGATATGGATAACTAATGGAATTTTAGAAAGAAACCACCCACGCATTCTCCTTTAAAGACTAATGTTATTCAAAACAAAGAAATTGGAGTTTGAAAAAAAAGAAATTTTAAACCTTTTGTGTTTAATCTGGTTTAAAACTATAAAGTCATACAATGGAAACCTAAATGTAATGAATATTTAAGCCATGAGAAGGAAATTTCATGGAGTATGCCTATCATGTGTTTCTTACTGTAGTTGGGTCATTGTCTTGGTTTACGTCGTTTGAGTAAGACATTGATGTGTACCCTATGTTATCTTATTATATGATCGGGTTCATGTTTATGTAAGTGTTATACATGATGTCAAGTTTCTTTATTTGGATTCCATGTGGTGTTGTGTATCGTGTAATTAAAGAAAAAAAAATATTTTAATAATTTTATTGCTGTATTTTGATGTTGAAAATGTGGGCGTCACATAAAATCTGTGTGGATTGTTTTTTAGCAACATAACTAGGTTTACATTTGTTTGATGATCTCTCCATGAATTGTTCCAAGGGTATATTTCTTAAACAGGTGGGTCATGGTCATTAATGGGCTATGAATTATTTCATCTATAACTCGTATTCATTTGCACAAAGGTTTACTTCTGTTGAACTCGCAAGGACTTCGCTATAAAATATTGAGCTCCATGTCAACATCTTGAGTGTTGATTCTTCAGTGGGCTGGGCTTCATTTTAAACTTTGTTCAAATACCATTCACTCAAGCTCATGTTTCTTATAATTTTCACATCTCATAACCTTTTGACCCTATCAAGTCATGTAAGAACACAACTTGGTTTTGGAAACTCTATGGTTTAGTGGTTTTTCAATGAACTTGGTTGGCTCCATGTTATCCTTACCCTACACAACTCATGCCTATTGGAATGATTATTGATTGTATGCTTCACCTAGTTCAAGCTTGTTATAACGTAAGGATGTATCACTCTTTCAGTATAGGATATTATATACCCATATTTTTCATTAAAATTTACAACTTTTCTGTTTGCGAAAATACCATCTAATTGTTTATTATTGCTTAGGTAAATTTCCCCTTTGTGATATGGCCTGAGATGGGTATGTGTTTCCATTGCATTGCTTAATTCTTAAAACCCATAGCATGTATTTGCAAATTGAATACCTAATCATTTTATCTCTTCTATAAGAAAAAATTCATTTGAGACCTGGAAATTTTCATGATTGAACTTTGTTTTGATTTTATTCAGCCATGGTTATGTATTTAGAGTTTCTTTTTATATTATATGTGTTCACATGCCAATGTCACAACCAAATCAATCCTCTTTTGAATCTTTTCTCTAAGAGATTCAAAGTAAGATAAATATTCATACAATTTGTTGATTGTTTTAGAATTGTAGACCTTGCTAGATAAAAATAATGATGAACATTCTTTACTTCTCCTTCAACTCGATCTAATATTATTTGAACCTTTATGTACCTTTTATCCAACTAAATTTCTTGAATGGTTGTCTTAAACTCTGAAGATCCTGAATAGTACTATGAATATTGATTTGTAGATGTATTTCATTTTCCCTTGGAGCTCTCTAACTTCTCGGGTCTGATTTGCAAGAGGAAGTAATGAAATATTCGTAAAGATGACATCATGTGGATGTATGTGTTTGGAATTTTAACTCATTAGAGTTTATTTGATTAGTGGTTTGATCACAATAGTCTGAAATCGTTTATAAGCTTCTTGGGCTTTAATTTTGTTGATCCATAGTAACAAGATCTAAAAGAATAACCAACAACTTTGTAGGCTGAAATATACTCTAGTATCTCATTCCAATTCTCTGTCCTATATATACTAAGACTTTTTTATCATGGTGGAATAATATACCATGTATATAAATTCCCTTTTCATAGAGTTACATGATGTCTCTGATTTACTATTTGGTGAAATACATTTACGTCCATTTCCTTGATTTTGCGGCTATATGTAATTCACCTATTTAGTCTTGAATCTCTATAATAACCATTATACGGTTGGCTGTAGCCTGCATTTGTTGAATACTATAAACCTAATCATGTATTTCCTCAAAGCTGCATAACTGAATTTCTACTTTCTCTTTAAATAATGTATGTATAATAAAACTAGAAACATAGGGATTTATTAACCTTAAGCTCTAACCCTCTGCTATTTCCTCTTTCTCAGGTACAATAAAAAAGGGACCTGAAGCGGTTGGGGAGTTTTGAAGTGGGCACAAGATTAGACAATGACAGGTTTAGTTTTCCTTACGCTTTCAGATTTTTATTTACGTGCATTACCTATCCTTTGCTAACAATTTCCCATGGCTTATGTGGGATGAATGTACTTTATTTGTTATGGATAAATGAAACTATATTCTGTAATGAGTTGCCTAATTTCATTTTACATTTTTACTCCTTACTGATAATGTTGAATGAGATTAAACAACTGAACAAAGAATAATTTCACTTAAACATAATGAAATAATATTAATTGACTGTATTTGTAATTGATTTGATTTCCAAGATTGCAAGTAATCTGATGATGTAAATAGAAACCTTAAATTTTACAAATCATCATCCAAAACTATTGTTTCAAAATGTAATTCTCAGTACATAAAAACTTTCCAATCTTCACCAAATATTTTTGAAAGTATTCCAGGCTACTGTACTATCATGTTGAAGATAACATCATGGAGAGGATGCATATATTGAGCATTGCATCCTAAGCACCACTTTTAGCTGTTCGTTTGTTATATGTTATCTATAGACCTTCCTGAAACCAAGAAACTAAAAAATAATTAGTACACCGCTCCAGATAATTGACTCAAAATTGTAAACATCTTGGCGACATTGCTTTCTTGGTTTCCTGCTAATCAGCTTAGAACACCTGAGAATGATTATTTCTAGCAATGAATGCTAACTGAAAAACTCGTACCAAGCCTAAACATGCATTCCAAATGCTATATAATGCTGAGAAAGACTAATAATTCGTCCATATTATTTGAAAAAACAACAGCAACAAAAATGTTTAGAACTACACTTTGAGGAAATAAACATACCAAAAAGACTAAAAGAACAAACAAGCCTCAAGGGTGATGTAACGACCCAAAAATCACACACACGAACAACACAGTAAAAGACAGGATATATTTTTTTTGACTTGCTTGACACATAACATGATGCAACATGTCGTCACCAAGGATACAACTAACTCTGTGAACAACTCGATGCAAGGATGGCCATAAAAGCAGCACGGAAACGTCCACACCTATCAAGGACAATATTTTTTTTTTTACAGAACAACATAGAAGCCCAACCACATGACACTCTCACAGCTAGGGCAAGCCACAGTAAGAAATGATTGGAGGTTATTTATTTTGATAAGACACCCTGGATAAAGTTAAAGGAAGAAGGTCAAATGAATTCACCCTTAAGACGTCATTAGTTCTTACTAAGGTTTAATTGAAGCTTGAGGTTTTATACGTAATTATTAACGCTCTTACTTAGGCTTCACCGAAAGAGCTTATCAAGAGGAAGCTACTTACTTTTAAATATGCTGAGAGGTAAATTGAGTGGTTTCTAAATTTTCTTCTCTTACTTGTTAAATCTTATTAGAAACTAACCATTGTTTTCCTTTAAGCTTGTTTTAAGCGTTCACCAAAAGAGTAGTGTTCACTAGTTTAGCTAGGGATATCAATTTATAAAGATTTACTTTCCAAGGATAGTTTCACCTTTGAGTACTTCAGGAATCTCTTGTTCTCAAGTAAGTCATCTCTACATTAATTTATCTGAATATACATATATTTTAGTTAACTTCTATAAGGGTTAACCATTCCATTTAATTTTACTTATATCACATCATTACAAGGTGTCAGAGAGTTTTGACTTAACACTTTATTCTCAAAAACAAGGTTTTACAATACTTATGCCAATGTAATGATTGAATATCATATCTCACTAAGGTAAGTAACTAGTTTAACAACAAAAGGGAAAGAACACTTCACCACGTAGTTTTCCAAACATACCAAGGCAAGACATCTTCTAAACTCCTTGCAAGAAAAGTTACAAAATTTACAACTCATTGAACTTTCTACAAGAACTTCATAATTTGAACTGATGAAACTTTTACACTCTTTTCTTTAATCTACTCGCATAATCCATCTGCACAAATATTATCTAGATTCAGTTCGCTAGAACTGAGCATGATAAGATATAAACCTCACCTGGTAACTTATGCCATCTAGTATTTAAATAAATGAAAGTTTGCAATACGCCTTATCAAATAATTTCTAACATACATTTAAAACTTAACTGCACATCTCATGATAATACATTTCATACTCATTAATGTTCACTTCCTTAAGATCTGCTTATATAAGAACACCATTCCAAGAGACTAGATATACAACCTTAATCATGCAATTAATCATACTTAAATTACAGTAAATAATAATGACGCTCACCTAATACCCTCGACCTACTTCACATATATAAGTGTCTAACAAGATTATCTTTCAATTAAATAAAAGCACCAACGACATTAAGTTTATATATTAAATACAAGTATCAATCTTACATTGTTCATTGATATTACCCAAGTATCAAACCTTCATAGATAATCAGTGGTATGTAAGTATAGTTTAGATATTTATCTTGCAATTTTAAGATTATACTTATATTAACAAGGATTCCACCAATCCACAGGTTCATGTATTATTTAGGTGTCCTTTTGGTTGCTTATTCCATGTCTTTATATATTTATTCTAGTAAAAGAGTCCAACTCATAAGAATGAGTTATGACCGACAATACTGTCATTTGTTGGTAATATGCCAAAGATACATTTGTCTAGCTAAGATATGCAAGCGTAGCCCAAGCCACTATGAATGCAAGTATCAACATTATCTCAACTCCTAATAAGATGTGAGTATCAATTTTTTTTTAGCTAAACATAATAATCATCGTAAATAACAGAATTATTCCACTCGTTAACCAAGCATTGAAATAACATATTTATCCTTACCGGATACCTGATAACATAATATACCCTGTTATCTAATTCAACCTCCACTTGCATACCCCAATCTATGGATATTAATAATTGTTCTATAAAATGAAGTTAAATAATTTCAGCTGGACTTATATCCTTACTGTCATACCTGGTAAGCACAGTTCCATTATGGTAGCTGTCACCTTTACTTAAGGCTATGCATGACTCCTTTTTAGGGTAGTTATCTTAACTTCTCTATTCATCTGTTTTCCTACCAAAAGTCTTTCGACAAGCTTCAAGGTCAAAGTATAAGATAAATTCATAATTTTATATTTCAAGCGTTTCCTGAATTCGTATGCATGAGGGCATCACAAATCAATCAAACTTGAAGAATGTCGATGTATCCAATATTACTTTAACCGATCCAAAGGTCCAAGTAGTGCCTAAAAAATTAAGCCAAAGAATTATCCACATAGGATTATGACTTGCGTGCATAACATATTCGTAAAGGTCATAGAAAACCCATTAACACATGCTTCAGGAGGGTTCCAATCTAATAATAAGCTCATAGTAATAATAATAGCAGAGGGCCTGGTGAGGGGTTTTCCATAATCCCCAAGGTAGATGATAATCGAATGACTCAGATGGAGCTATCTAGAAAGACCAATTAAACTAGTATGACTCTTCCCAAATAGAAGCCCCCAATCCTAATGGGAGTTTAAATTATTATAAAACCATAGTAAAATCCAAATACAGTCATATCGGAAAATTTCCCTTTTTTCAAGCCATGTTCTACATAATATAAACAATACAAGAAAAATTATAAACCTCATTCACGCTCCATACTATTTTCTACAGAAACCATCATTTGAAGGAAAATCAAGGCAAAAGACAAACCAACATTATAAGATCAGTAGGCAAGAATGGATGTAGAGATTTCTTCTACTCAAAAAGTAAATAAGATAAACTGTAAAGGGGGAGAGAGATCAGTTCATGCAATTATAATTATAAGTCATCCGAAACCCAATCTCTACAGAATTCAAACAGAAATTGCAGAGATTGATTTACCCAAATACTAAAGGAAATAAATTATTAAGAGAGAGGGTTAGGGCTTATCATGCCTGTTTTAAACGCTATATCTCATGGCCACGCCCATTCAGACCCCTTCTCCCAGTAGTCCCAAAATTACTTCTCCACCAAATTCACGCTTCTCACCCACACGGTGTCCCAAATACCACGCAAAAGAAACAATAACCATTCCGGTTACCCATGAGTTCAGTACAAATGTCCCACCCAACCAAGTCAAGCATTCAACTCATCACATGCGGGCCTGCATGGTATTTCGACAGTCACTCCTTTGGCAACTCAACTGCAACCATACACGTGGGTAGCCAATAATCATCAGCCCACCAAGGTGGCAAAATGAACAATTAGCATGGAAGCAACCACGTATCTCCAGCAAGTTCAAATAATTGCAAGCAAATTGTGCTTCATGAATATTCTGATAAGGAATAGATCCACCTCTATGAGATTCTCTTCCATGAGTGACATCGTAAGACAAGTAAGAAATCAATAGAGAATCTTAACAATAAATTTCATCAGGTCTTCTGGTAACACTCTCACTATCACATAGTCGATTTGATAAAAAAAATATCTTGAAGGAGAATCCCGAATTGAGGATGTAGTCGATACTGAACAGATAACAACATAGTTGGACGACCTGCTTGTTGGAAGCACTCACAAAGGCTTCTACTATACTGCAACATGCCTGCCACCTGGCTAGTGTATACTGCTATCTCTGAGAAGATATCTAAGCTAATCATCCCTTTTACTTCATAAGGAAAGTAGCAACCTCTAAGAAGAAAAGTGCAGCTACCATTATCTGTTCTTTGCTAAATTCTACATATTAAAGTAGAAATTTCTGTGAAGAGATGTTTTTCTGCGAAAAAAGTCTCCACATCTACCTCTGTATATCCTATGGGTGCTTCGAAAGATATGCAGCTTCACCCATGTAGGTGAGAATCAAGCAAGGATAGATAAATCCTGTGAAAGCTATCTGCCACACAAATCCAAGGATTATTTATCCACCTAAAAGTGTTTAAGCAGTCATTGCACATGCAAAATCGAGAGGATAGATTACCTTGATTGAAAACTGGGAAAAATGTCCCAAATCTGCAAACATGGCCTCTGCACCTGTAATGCAAGGAAAATGCCTCCAAGGGACTCCCATCCGGCTTTTTTTTTTTTTGGTTTTCGAAAGGAGATTATACATGTAAAATGGTGAAATGGCCCTGAAAATTTTTGGATTTCAACGAGTTATGTTGAAAACACCAATGTTGTTGATGCAGATGAGCCACGTTATCACAATGGGTGCAAACATAAAGGCAACATTCCATGTCCCAAAATGTTGTAGTGCAACGAGAGCCACCAAAATCACACAGGCAATTACCACAATGTACCTATCGTGGTGATTAGTAGCCCTAAATTGAATTTCCTGAACTACCGAAAGAACAGAAATTGTGGGCGTGAGCACACCATCGCCGAAGACCATGGAGGTTCCCAGCAGCACTACCAGCAATAGCCCAACACGGAACTTGTACCACTTTTCAAACAACGATTTTATCGAACAACCCAGACCACTTTCTCGCGCTCCTTCCCCCCCCAAAAATGCATCAGGAAACAACAGAAAGCCACGTCCATATTTTGTGTCACCACAAGAGCAGAAGGAAAAAGACACGCGAGGAAGGAGATATTGGATTCGCGTGTACAGGAAAAGGGACAGTCTGCAAGATTTTGCAACAACTGATCTCAACTATGGTCGCATGCAACCAGAACATCAGGTTCAACATCAACAGTTCTTTGGGATCACACTGCAGTAGCTGTCGCACTTAACTCTCTCTGGAGGCCGCTGATTTTTTGGGATAAATTTACTTCTCTGACCCTGTAGCTGCTGCATATAGCCAAACACTTCCTCACGACACTCTCCTAGGAGAAAGTTCAGTTCTACGCTCCACTAAAACTTCCTGTACAACACGATTTTGAGACCCACACCCACCCTTACAACATCAGGGGCAACAGACCTTCATTTCAACATTAATGAATCCACTATCCAGAACACGCTATAGCGATTCATCTGTTTCAGCATTTGATGGAGTGCAAAACAAGCATCCATGGTTAGACAGACACGACAGGAGACCATGTGAACAGCAGGTGAAGTCAATATTTTAATCAATGAGCATGTGCAGCCACCAAAGTCTCTTGCGTGAGCAGGTAAAAAAAAAAGAAAACAAAATATTTGCAAATCAGGGAAAACATTGGGTGCGGCCACCAGCAAGGATTCCTTCACATCACTCTTTAATGTCTCCATCCTCCACGCAGTCAGGAATAATGCTGACCGAGACAAGGTAGGTTTTGGGGGGCATTACAGGTGAAGCACACAGAGTGCGTAGAAGCATTTAATCTGTAAAATACAAACGTATACTAACATACTCTAATCAGCTACAAATGAAGATATACGAAACCTAACATAAGTTGCAAAAAGTAACTTATTTTTATCATAAACCAAGGTCACGAGTTTAGCTCGAAAAAAAGGTAACATAAAAAAACTAGAAATGAGACATGTACCTTTAGTTTTATCCGATTTCCATTGTTAAACATGAATAATTTCTCAATTGGATCTACAACTTGTTATGAAATGCATTGAGGTTGGATTATGAGAACATGATTCTCTTATTTGTGTTCTAAAACATGCATGAATTTTGGTACCACTAAAATAGGATTTAAACTAGCAAAATACTTGATAGGATACAACCTCCTCACAACTGGAAGGTAGATTTCTTTGATTTGTAATTTTTTTTAACTACCTTCTTCTCCATCCATGAGCATGCTAGGAAATTGATAAGAATGCTAACATGTTTTATGAAATTGATGTTCTATTTCATCCGTAGGGATAGTTTGAAACAGATTTGAAGTCATTTCGACCTCTTCAAGCTATTGTTTATCTTATACCATGACTCATTTCAGTCCTTCATCATTTTGATTCATCATACAACCTGAAAACTCATGTTCCTCCTATTTAAAATCATATTGTCCCTCTCGAAGTGTTGAATTGAATGATGATTTAATTGATGGATTTTTGTAACTCTGCAAAAATGCAGCAATCTCTAAGCATCTGGTACAATGAGGGTCTTCACATTCAACTACATCATCTCTATTAATCTAGAACTATTCTTCCTCATTTTTCTCATCATTTAACATGAATTTTGTTATATCAAACTCATCTTTTTCTTCTTAATGATATCTATGTTATGGCGAAATCACAATACCCCTAATTTCTCACAAGTGAATGGTTGAGGCATTCCATGTCATTTGTCAAACATCAAGTTAACCCAAAATGTGGGAATTTTAAATTGTGATAACCCTCTGGAGAAGGTCAACTTCTTGTCCTATTCTAGTGCCAACTACTTCAAAATGCAGAGAGTTACACATATAACCCTAGTCTAATATTTCCAAGGAGAGTGAGATAAATAAAATGCATAAAAATAAAACCAAATCTAAGGGAAGGTGATGCACAAGGAAGGATGTTAAACAACTTACACAATAAACACATCACTAGATTAAACATGTAATGAAAACAACAACAATAAAAAATAATGTTACATGCAATCAAAGATCACAAATTTTCAATGTAACATAGAAGAGGGTTTGAAAAATCCACAGATCTTAAGATATTGCTCTCAAATTTGATATAATACATCGCATTTAATCCTAAAAGGCACATACATTGTATTATAATGTGTAGTAGGGAGGTTTGGAATATCCAAAAATATCTTACATACAAGAAATAAGGGAGGGGCATATACAAGGTGTCCAAACACTAAAAATGAGTCCCTCCTTAAAATATATAGGAGGAATGAGAGAAGGGAGAGAGAGGAGATCAAAATCTTTCTTCAACCACCGACATATGCATTAAGATCATTTGCAAAAATTATGGGTGACATTGTAAAACCCATAACTCCATGTAATTTTCCTTGTTGGGGAAGAAAGGATGACCATACCTTCATTTTTTTTGGTAGGTGAGAGATCTAGAAAAATTCCTCTAAAAATACAGACTATATTTCCTCATTTTGGAATACATAATCTCACTAAAATTAGATCTCTCTATCAGAAGTTATGGTCATCGAAAGATGATGGTGCCATTCTACAATAAATGCATGTGGATAATCTTATTTTTCAAACTCTGACCATGCATCACACCCTCTAAAATAAAAAATTTAATACTTTCGGGATTCAAAGCTTCGGGAATTTCCACTTCGAAGGTCTCTATTACTATTCATGTAGCGGGTTAGTTCAAGAGTTCCAAAATGCCGAAACTTCGAAGTTGGAAATTATGTTGCATGGCACTATTCATCAGTTGAGCAAAATTGATCTGAAATTCTGAAACCTGAAGTCCAAAAATTTGGACTTCGAGTTTCGGCCTTTTTATGGTTTCAAGGGTTTGGATTTTGTGATTTCAAGGGTTCAGGTTTCAGTGTTTCAGGTTTTGGGGTTTTGGGGTTCAGGTTTTTAGGTCTTGGGGGTTCGGGTTTCGGGGCTTGTTTGTCTTCCTAACACATAAAACCTTTGAAATCCTGAATGCCCAAAGTTTGAATTTTAGACTTTGGGTTTCAGACCTTTTTTCTCTCCCCACATAGCATTGTTCGCCACTCGACCTTGCTGCCAACTCTGAACTCCCAAATGTCCAAAGTCTCAACTTTATACTTTAGACTTTGATGTTCTTCGAAACTTTTGAGCCCGTCGATTTGGAATTTTTTCCCGCCGAATCTGAATGCTTCCACATCACTTCAACTCTCTCCGATTGAGCCCAAAATTTGTGCTCCCATGGCTGAATCGATCCTACTATTTTATCTATGTTAGTCCAATTTTTCCTAAGGGGAAAGATTAGATAACAATCTGATCTGAGCAACTGGTTGTGTTATGGTATGTTCTCCTGTTCATTAATTTCATCCTCATCATTTAATAGGAAGTCTGTCAAGCTGAAAACATATTGTTCTTTTATAAAAAATATTAATTCATTTTTAAAATTGACCTTAAAATCCTCTTCATTTGAAACTAATTCTTCATTCTCTTTTGATTTTGCAAACGTAGATGAATCAGTAATTTCATGTACACTACACTCAAAACATGAAGATTCTTGATCATCTCTCTCTTGTGCTTTATTTTCTGCAAAATAAAATTCTACTAGTTGTATGGGTTATTTTTCCAATTTTGGAATATGATCAAATTTAAACTTAGAGACCCATTCGTGCATATTTTTTATAAATTCCATCCTGCTATCTTGAATGGGTTTCCCCTCTTTACTACTTTCCTTATAATTACCTTCATGAATTGGCACTATGGATGAAGGAGGAGGGGTAGGCTAGGTCTCGAGCTGATTTTAAAATTTTAATACAAAGGAATGTGGTTCAAAATATTATTTGGCAATAGAAGGGGTAGAAATTGTAGCAACCCGAAAAATTGGAAACTAATAGATAGGCTGAATTGGTTGACTAGGAATAGGTACTAGATTATGATGACAGGGCTCCTCAACCCGATGCTTATCATTCTCTAATGCTTCAAAAAACTTGGTACAATCATCCAATTGAAGGAAAGAGTTTATCATTACCTTAAGCTTATGTTTTGGGCTAAGCCAACTAGCTGTATGACCTCCCCATTGATACAAATGCTCTGCACTGGGATGTTTACCTTACAAAAATTGCACTCTCTCATTTGCAACCTACCGCAATTATTCCTAAATTTGAATTCTGATTTTAAAGTGCTCTCCATAGTATCTATTGCTTCCATAATCTACATATTGCTGCTCATATCCTACATGATCTACATAACCTGTAAAATATTCATGTTCTTGAACAACATACTGGCTAAAAGGGTGGCCATATTGATAAAAAAAAACTGGACCATAGGGATATGGATTTGGATATTGATCTGGGGGAGGATATTGATGTAATGGGGGTGGATTTGGATGGTTCAACTCTTGTAGGAAGGAATTTCACCTAAGAATTGATGTCATGATTGCGTGACCTCATGAAGGATTTAAAAAAGGTAAATTAGGTCTGCTGGAAATGAAAATAAGATCCTTGGTTAAAAAATATAATAAGACCGGTATAGAAAATAAGCTCCAAAAGGCTGAAAATTTACCAAGCACAAATACAACCTAGAAAAACTATGAGAAATTTAATTCTAGGTCCCAGTAAGTGTGCCAAAAAACTTTTATCGGTCCAAAGTAGACCTTGTTATGGATGACAATCTGAATTCTGACTTTGGCCGGTACAAAGGGATTTCCTCTGAGTTGTGGGTATCTCAGAATGAACAAAACCTCCAGAAAGGGTTGGTTCCCTTTGATGAATCAATGAAAATCTGTATTTAACTAAGTTTGAGAGTTACAGGAAAACTAAAACTGAAGGCATGTATAAGGGTGATAAACCAAAAATCTGTGGGATTGGATCTTGCATAGGACACAATTAGAGACAAATTAAATTCTATACTTCACTTCAATGATTCCTTGGCAATATTTGTATTCATAAAAGGTGTTTGACACACTTAGATGGACTACAACTCTGAAGAAGTTGTTTGATAAAGGTGTTGGGATATCATGAACATATTAGGAAAACAAGATTTCACTATTTAAAATACTTCACAATATCTTTTATCGCACTTAAAAAGATTTGAATCTAGAGAAATAATCTGTCTTTTATTGCTCAAAGGTGGGAAAAAAAAATCAATTTTGCAGCATAACTCTCCAAAAATTAGCCCCCACCATTGCTTCAACAAACATACAATATATAGAAAAAAGAATCTCCGAGTACTTACAAAAATAGCCAGTGAAATCAAGTGGAGGTGCCCGTACATGCATGATCCTGGCCTATGATGAATATAATTAAATAATACAAGGCTAAGAGTAGCCAATACTGGACTCTCTCATAACCGCGGTCAACTGCTGTTGAATATTTCTTCTTCTTATCTTGGCAAGTGTATGGATGGTTGCAAAAGTTAAGGTAAGTTTTACATGTTTAAGGAAAGTCGCCATCTTGGTTAATTTAGAATTTATTCTAGGCTTGGCTTTGCATGCAAAAGCCCCTTTGTCTTTTGTGAAAAAGTTATGTGTGGCATTACTTGAGAAGTCTATTTCTTGTCTTTGCTTGGCACGTGCATGAGTGAGATAAAAAGATTTACTATCTTTTCTTTCATTCTCTCATCCAAATAGCCCTACACCAGTGGGTCATTATTGGTCCTTTTTGTTTCAAGTCATGATGTATCCTTCCTTTGGGACGAGCACTAGCAATTGGTTCTAACCCATGCTAAATATATGACCCCTTAATTATATGCAACAAAAAGGTAACATCGAACATTACTTCATACTCCCACTTAATCACGTGGGCACAAACTACAACAAGAGTTGATTAACTTGGGTTTAGTGAAGGGTTCCTCGAGTTAGGGTTGAGAACCCTAAATGTCAAAAAAATGTTCCATTTGGTCATTCGCTAAAAGCCTCCAGTAAGGTTACTCTACAAATTATTTTATGTGGCGGCCATTTTTTGAATAAGGTCGAGTTCTGTTTCTCTGCCTTATAGGCGTCATTGAAGAGTGGTTTGAGTTTTATTTCAAGTTTTGGGTTGCTCCATTGTAAAGGCCGCTATATATTTGTTGTTTTTTGCTCAGATTTTTCGTGATGACTTATTTGCACAGTTCGGGTTTGCAACGGATTTGAGGGTTTTACTTGCTATGCATTTCTTTGTGAACTGTGGAGATGGAAAACAATACTGAAACTTTCATATCCGCCATCGAAGCTCTGCATTTTCACTATAAATTTGTACCTCGTGATGCATTTCTTGAGCTGGGTTGGATTTGTTCCTTTCCTGCTCCATGGAGTCAAAATTATCGTTGATTAATAGCTTACCCTTTTGTCGTACGACCACCATTAGAAGGTAATTATGTTTTGCTGAGTTTTCTACTTTTGTTCATCTCGTTACAGAGCTCAGAGTTTCTCCTCAGATGGGTAGTCGCTTCCCTTGCATTCCTTGATTCTTAAAACCTGTAGCATGTATTTGCAAATTGAATAGCTGATCATTTTATCTCTTCTGCAAGAAAAAATTCATTTGAGACCTGCAACTTTTCGTGATCGAACTCTGTTTTAATTTTATTCAGCCATGGTTCTGTATTTCGAGTTGCTTTTGATTGAATTTGTGTTCGCAGGCCAATGTCACAACCAAATTCATCCTCATTTTATTTTCTTCATGCTCTTGAAAACCAATTTTAAAATGCTTAAACAGTGTAATGGACAATTTTATAACTGTATACATAAGATTTCTCATTAAGCCTTGATGCTCTTGCATATATTTTGATACTGTTTGTTCGTGGTATTTTGAAATTTGCTTTTTGTAATTTGTATTCCTTCCTGTAAGAATTTTCTGGATATGAAGTGCTATTAACATGACATGCTGCGTAGATCATACCTAAAGTGTGTTGTTATCTCTTAATTGATGAAATTCTGTTTTCCAAGGGAAAGTCCTAGCTCATGTACATCACATTAACAATTAGAGGATCTAGAGATCTCTTCTAAGAGTACTCGAATAGCTCTAAAATCCTGTAACTCCTTTATTGTGTGCCAAATGTGGTTTCAATCTTTAAGAGAGTAAAAGGCAGATAGATCTTCCTACAATTTGTTGATTGTTTTAGAATTGTAGACCCAACTAGATAAAAACAACAATCAACATTCTTTGTTTGTCCAGCTCAAGCTAATATTATTTGAACCTTTCTGTAACTTTGATACAACTCACTTTCTTTAACGGTTGTCTGAAACTATAAAGCTCCTGAATAGTGCTCTGAAGGCTGGATTGTAGATGCATTTGCTATTTCCTCGGAGCTCTCTAACTACTCAGAACTGCTTTGGAAGAGAAAGTAATGAAACTTTCCTATAGATGTCCTCAAATTTGAAATAATTATTGTAGATGACATCATGCTTGAACGTTCGGTTTCATGTTGATGTATGTGTTTGGACTCTTAGCTCATTAGAGTCTATTTGAGTAGTGTATTAATTACTGTAGGCTCAAACAATTTATAGTTTGGTTGGTATTTACTTTTGTTGATCCATAGTAACAAGATCTAATGAATAACCAACAGCTTTGTAAACTGAAAGATACTCTAATATGTCGTTCCAATTCTCCGTTCCGTGTATACTAAGATTTTTTTTATCATGGTCGAAGAATATCCCATGTATACAAAGTCCCATTTCATAGAGTTCCATAATGTATTTGATTTAATATTTCTTGAAATACATTTACATCCACTTCCTTTATTATGCGGCTGTATGTAATTCACGTATTCAGTCTTAAATCTCTGAAATAACCGCTTTATGGTTGGCTGTAGCTTGCATCTGTTGACTGCTATAAACCTGATCATGTATTTCCTAAAAGATGCATAACTGAATTTGCACTTCTCTTTAAATAATGTATGTACATATAAAATTGAATACATAAGGATTTAGTAACCCTGAGCTCTAATCCTCTCCTTTTTTCTCTTTCTTAGGTACAATAAAGTAGGTATCTTAAGCGGTCAGGGAAGTTTTAAGTGGCCTCAATATCAGGAAATGGCCGGTTTATTTTTCCTTACGCTTTAAGCTTTCAATTTACATGCATTATCTCTCCTTTGTTTGCCATATCCCACGACTTGTGTGGGATGAATGTACTTTCTTCGTTATGGATAAATGAAACTATCTTCTCTAATGAGTTGTGTAATTTCCTTTTGCATCTCTACTCCATACTCATAATGTGGAATCAACTTAAACAACTCAACACATAGAATAATTTCACTTAAACGTAATGAAATAATCTCAATTGAATGTACCTGTAATTGATTTGATTTCTAAGAGCACAAGTTACCTGATGATGTAAGCAAAAACGTTTCATTCTGCAAGTCAGCATCTGAAACGGTTGTTTAAGAATGCAATTATTGGTACCTGTAAACTTTCCTATCTTCACCAAATCTTTGTGGTAGTCTTTCAGGATGCTGTACTGTTTTTATGAAGATAGCATCATGAAGAGGTTGCATATGTTGAGCATTTCATCCTAGGACATAACTTCTAGCTATTGGTTTGCTGAATCTTATCCATAGACCACCCTGAAACTAAGAAAATGAACATTTTTTAGTAACCACTCCCGATGAATGACAAAAAATTGTCAACAATGGAAAAGGAGGATTTGAAAGAATCTATTGAAAATCAAAACTTTTTTTTTTTTCTTTCAATTGATGAGGTCATAGTGGTGAAAAGCACTTCATGGGTTTGCATTCATGTCTATACTTTTGTAAATTAATTAAGAAAACCCCATCTCCTACCTATTCATAAAATGGTGGAAAATTTTAATTTTGAACACCTTTATAGATTGGTGGTGTCATGTTTAAAGGATATAACAGGTATGGATGATTTTTCTATTGCCACAAAGTTAGTTTGTGTTGGAACTGAAGGTGTAGGAGTAATGCAAGGGGACATAAATGGTATCTAAGATAGAATATAAACACCAATTGCACTAAATATGATTACAATTCATTTTATGGCTCATAGAATGAATCGGACATCTTAAATTGTGATCACATTCGAAAGTGTTTCTAGAGTAGACGAGATCATTTGTCATTTACATGGATATTATTCAAGTAGTCCAAAAAGATTTTTAGAATTTCTGAAATTTGTCAAAAGATATAGATACCAGATGGATTTCCATGTATAAGCCTGTTTATAGAATATTTGGAGAATATCCTGTATTAACAGGTTTTATGTATAAATACCACAAGGAAGTAGATAAATTGAAATATTTTCTATACATCTGAAATATATTGAAACATTACTTAGATTATGTGGTATTTTTCCAATGTTTAATGAGATCAATGTTTTGATGAAACAATGCACAAGAGTGTTCCATCTACATTACTATCTTCATATGATAAAAAAAACATGTATACATGACTCAAGATAATTTATATTTGTCAAATGGAAGTTGTTATCTCTCAGAAGTGCACCATGTAGAGAGATGGTTACAGGTGTTCTAAGTTTGCAAAATTATCTCTTTCTTTCGTAGATACAATGGAAACACCTCGGTCTTTGGGTATATCTATTTTGAGGTGAGTCCTTCGGTATTAAGGCTGGTTTGTTATTTATGTATCCTAAACTATTTTTATGGGGTTTGAGGGTAAAAGATGAGTGTAAATGAATTAAAAATTGAGGTGATGCACCAAACTTGTATGAGGTATTTGACTGAGTACATGCACAATTGATATGAGAATAAATTCTTGATTCATGAGCCACCATTTTTTTGTAGAATATTAAAGGCACCACATTGGTGTATTGAGGGAAAGTATCACAACAATAATGTTAAGTTATACATTCACATTAATATCATGTAGAAATTACTTAAATTTTAATAGGGTAAGATGATTAATTAGGGATTTCATCATTCACAAGGATTTAAAAACATACATAAGACTGCAAATAATTAGAAAGGTAGAATATACTTCTCACCTAGAGAGAAAAACTAGCAAAACCTACTTCAACACTTCTATGTCCAAATTTCCTCCGTCTCCATGCTTTGCCAAGGCACACAATATTTAGCAAAAATTATTCCCCATCTTTCCTAAAAATAGGCTAAAATTGTACTCACCCATGCATCCTATTTTTACCATTTGTTTATTAATAAATAAGTGGAATAAAAAAAATCATGCTAATACAAAGAGCCATTAATAGCCTTTGGTTACAAATCAGTCAACTGTAGTTGACTATTCTATTTTTAAGAAAAGCATGGGTGAGTAATTTGCTAAAATGAAATTTTTCTTGATGAGCAGGTCCCATTCTTAGTGCATGCAAATTTTTTCTTCTTGTGGCTGATGTGACATATATAACTTGACCTTTGGATGCAAACTTAATTCCCTTTGTGTGTGAAAATAATATCCTTGATCTCTAATACTTAGTAAGAAAACTCTAATTAATTGTGGGGACCACTGTGAGCACATGTGCAACCATAATGAACTCTAATTTGTGAAAAATAAGGTTATTAAGTCTTCAAAAGGTTGTTTGCATTCTGATGTTGACCTTTTCTCTAACTCCTTGTGATCACATGGACAATATATTCTAAGTCATTTTAAAAACATCACATCAGTGGGGACCACCTTTGATTGTTAGCACTAGTCTTCATTTGGTTTGGCCACCCTCGTGGACTTGGAACATTACCATGGTTTTAGGAAACACATGGTGTTATTTTGCAAAAGGTTACCATACCATACTCGATCAACTTTGATTAACACATGACCATGTAATTTACTTGTCAGCCTTTGTAATTTGGATAACACTTGATGATTATAGGTTAAAACCTTACCTTTTAGTTGATCATTGTTGTTGGCTTTCGCATCATGGTGTTCGACTATAGTTTAGACTTTTAAAATTCTATATGTAATGATTTTTATTGTGATAAGAGCTAGCCCCCTCGTGATGATGACTCAATCCTTGGAAATTTGTTTGTGGCATTATTAACTAAGGTAGAGTTAGGTCCTTTGGATGCAAACCGTCGGTCTCTGTACTATTGGTTCTTGGCCATTGATCTTAACATATCCACACTTAGGGTTTTACCCTTCACATTTAATGGGGTAGGTGACTGTGGTTATGTTTTGAACCTGGTGAACGTTTCTCAGCCTTTGATGGGGTAAACCGTAATTGATCTCAATGTTGATTTCAGTCATGGTTGGCATGATTATTTGTGATGGATTTCTCAGCATCGATCCACCCCACCGTTTTATTTTTGCCATCAATCGTTTAAATAAAATGAGTTAGGGTTACTTGGGAATGTTTGGTTAAGGATATGTAAAATGAAAAAATGAACTCAAGTTCATTTTCCTCTAGTTCTGGTTCACAGTGAAGCTTTGGAAAAAAATTTACTGTAATTTTTGTTCTTTGTTGAGCTTGGAACTGTGTTATTCTTTTGTCTCAAATGAGTTTTCTTCAACGGCGGAGCTGTGTGAGTACATAAACTTGGCACTTCTATCATTGTATTTTTTTTATGAGCTCTCTTTTTCCTTAGAAATGGGAAATGAGCTTGATTTGTGAATAATCTTAGTGCTCTGACCAGTTGTGTGAATGTGAAATTTTAATTTTCCTCTACTGTGAAGTTGGCCCAGTGCTTTACTAAAGGTTTTCAAAGATTTGGCTACTGTTTTTGGAGATCATGAGCCTGAATTCTTTTAGTTTTTTTGATCTTCTAGTCTGCACTCTCTGTGTGATCTCTTGGTTGCCATTGTTATGAACTTGAAGCTCAGTACTATATTACTAGCATCACTATTTGATAAAGGATGGCAAGTTTTGATCTCTAAGCATTGCAACTGCTTCATCACTATCACTTTGACTTTAATATGTTCATGATTCATTATTTATTTTCATTTATCTTTGTGATTTTTTGGTTCCCTTGAAGATTTCGAGTTAAGGGTCACTCTAGGTCCTAGTTATTTCTGCTCTAAACTTGATTATTTTCAAGGGTTGTTTATACCAACCCAATAGGTGAGTCATGAGCTCTTCTATTTCTACAATGTTTTACCCAATCTGGGTGTTTTAATCTATGCATACTTTGCATTTACTTATTGTGAACCATTTATTTTCCTCATTGAAAAATGGAATTAATCCTCAGATGAAAATATGTGTTTGTTGTTCACTATTCGCTACCATGAGGAAAATTAGTATCTCTAAAATTTGTGAAGCTGCTATGAAATTAAAACCTATCATGTTCTTCTTTAAGTATTAATTTGGGATTCCTTTTGCTACCTTACGGGCCTCAACCCCTAATAGAAATAACTATTTGTTGTTGAAGCTATGTTGGATTTTGATAATACCCAAATCTAGGTCCTAGTATTTAACCATATTTGAGCTTTTGTTCATGCATTTTCCTAATTTTAGAACCCTTTTATTTCCATGCTTTTTCTATATTCGACCTTTGTTTTACGAGCTTGAGAAGATTTGGGTATTCCATTTTTTGTTCCATAATCATAGATCTAGAATTCTATTTTGACGTTTGCAAAACATGACCATTAGTCGACCTCTAGCTTTGTTCTATCTCCATCTTTTGAGATTTTTGAACTTTGTCTTCAATTTCTTCATGTATTTAGAGTTTTACTACCTATCTTGAGAAGCTTTGTATATTTTACGAATCTTTGTTTCTATAAATTTGAATGTAATATAGTTTTTACTTCCTTCTGTTTGAAATATGATAGATCTTAAACCCCTATTGAATATTTTAGGTTTGAGCTATTGAGATTCTATATAATTCTTGAACTTTAGATGTGAATAAACAATTAATTTCAGGTCATTATTCTAAGACTCTGTGAAAAGGTAATTGTTGCAGTCTTTAGCATTTTCAAATTCTCTACTGAATCTTCTGGAAATGGTCTTCTTGATATTCAATTTTCCTTTTGGATGTAATATTACATGACACTGAATCATATCCATTTATGAAACATAATTATTGAATTTTGTAACCTGCTTTGAAGCTTTAATGGCTGATTTATTTTGATTCTTTGTTTCTTGTTTAATTCTACTTCTTAAAGCATGATTATTTAATAAACTGGATCTTCTTTAGTTTGTTGTAATGGGCATGATCTTAACCCTTTCTTGTTCTAATTCTTTCAAAGTTCAACCTAAAACTCAGTAAAAATTTAAATCATGCATTTAATCTTAGCTCTAAAGCTATAATGTAACATTTTGTGCACTTCATACCTCCTTCATTTGAAAACTGTACTTCTAGAATGGCTGCACTTTGTACGATTATCTTGAAACTTCAGTTTTATTTAGCTTTTAAGCTATAATGAGTGCTCCAAAGTTCTTCACCTTGATGAGTCAAAGTTTAGTTCCCATTTTTTTTTTTTTTAAATATTGTATTTGATCTTTATTACAACATTAGTATGCGTGCTGAAAAATATAAAACGTCAACTTTACATGGTGAAGTCCTATCAAAAATTTCTCAAATTTCTTTCTCATTCTATTTCAGCTATAATATTATCTTTCTAATTAACTTAACCCTTTATATTCTTATTCTTATGGTTGTCCTTTGAGTTGTATTCTTCCTTCATATCAATATGTACTTGTGATTTATTCTAATCGTGATGTACCATAGGATAGAAGTCATTGAACTTTACAATCCCCTTTTTTTTAATAGTGAGGGTTGTAAGACATGATTTTATTTCTTCTTTATTGCAACCTATACATGCACAATTAAAAAAAACAATTAGCAATTATTTATGCTTTTTGGCCTCTGCTATATTCCATATTTTTTCTTTTCTTCTCTCTCTCCTTATTTATGAGTGAGTAAATCATGTATCATATTACAAAAATGTAATTTCTTCAATTGCACATTTGATCTTCATGTAAATTATCTCTCCTATTGTTAAGAGATCCACATGCATGAATTTGGATAGTATACGAATATGGATTAAAGTTGAGCTTGTACACTGACAATTTTCTCTTTTTTGTTTTCAAGTACAGTGCCTTCTGTCAAGATGCAAATGAAACAAATATTGGGCTAGAGATACATCAACCACTACAAAATAAACTTCAAGGAAATGATGGTTTCATTCATACTCCACTATTTTCTCTTTCATTCACATGTACCACTTACTTTAGTAGTTGTATTTTACAGTTTGGTTACATCCCATGGCTTGTGTGGGAACATTTGAAATTCCTTATGAATAAATCATTGAATTCTAAAATTGATTTGTGTATTTATTTTTGCATTTCATCTTTCTATATGGATTGTATGATGAATTAAACAACTAAATAATATCATTCAATTTCTTAATCATGAAGAAAATAACCTTAAAGATACCTATAATAATTTAGAAATGAACTATGATTTTTGTAATATGTAATTATGAATACTGTTTCAAAACTTAGCACTTCATCTATTTTGCAATTCGATGTCTTCATCAAGATAACACATCTATCCTTCAGGGCTTTGTGTTCTTTTGCTGAACATAGTTATGAAATTGAAGACTATGTGATCTGTTAGATTTTGTAACAACACACATATATAAATATTTCATGTAATCATTAATTAATTCAATATAAAAAACACTGAGCTAAAAGAAAGTTCCCTAGTGTAGGTTCACTTCACTAATACCTTCTATCGTAACAAATTTTTGAGTTTCCCATTTTTGCACAAGTGCAAAAATTGTCAACATTTCTTGTGATCCTGCGGGGAAAGCTACCTATTATCTTGTAAAATAGTTCCTTTCTCTTGTCCATTGGGCATGGATTCCAAATCATGTAACCAAAATATACCTTTTTGAAGGTCAAACCCTTCTAAAAAAAACTAAAACTGGAAAGGATCTGGTAATCCAGATCATGTGCATGAATGCACTTTATTGAATTAAAAAACATTGCAATGTGCAAGAACTGCACTTATTGAAAGGAAATCCTACTCTTAACAGACACTGTAGGATTTTCTATAACAATGTTTGAGAATCATATTATTCACAGGAATGGGAAGTTTCTCTCCATTCATCCTTGAGAGTTGAAATGCATTGTGTTCTTTGCAAGTTGAAATCATGTAACATTCAGCCTTGAGAGTTGAAATGCATTGTGTTCTTTGCAAGTTGAAATCATGTAAGGACCACTCACGATTGTATCAAAAATTTTGTGTCTTCCTGGCTTTGCACGATCGACATCCCATTTTAACACAATATCTCCTTCATTGAAGATTATGAACTTATCCTTCTTATCAAAAGTATTCTTCATCTATTTTTTATTCTTTTCCATGTTTACATGAGTTTGATCTTTTATCTCTTGTAATTCCATTAATTTTGCATAACGAACCTGGAATGGTTCATTCTCAAGTAGCTCTATTTGATGTGGAAAATCTAGTGTAGGAAACTCAATTGAAATAGGAATTCTTCCTTTTCTTCCATAAAAAAGTTTGTATGGTGAATTACAAACTAATCTTTTATTAGTCACTCTATTAGCCCAAAGTGATGAATTCAACACTAGATGTCAAGCTCTCTGGTTATCTTTGAGTGTGCTTCTGATGATCTTTAAAAGATTCTTGTTAGTACTTTAAGCTAACCCATTACCTTGTGGATAATAATTAGATGACGAACTTAAATAAATTCCATGGTTGACATCCCAATCTGTTATCTTTGTGCCAAGAAATGCAAAAGCATTATCTGAAATGATAGTTGCTGGAACACCAAATATACAAACTATACCTTCATAAAAGGATAATATTGAAGTTTCATTAGCATATTTCAAGGCTATTGCCTCAGTCCAACATGTAAAGTAATCTGTAGTAGTAAAAATCCATTTTTGTTCTTCTAACGAAGGAGGGTTAATCATGCTAATAAAGTCAAGATCCCATTGTTAGGATAATTAATTATGCACTATATAATTAATTATTTAAACATTGTTATTATTCAATTATTTTTGTTATATGGTTTTATTAAACCATATTTTTCTTATTATATTCATGGATATAATTGTTATGTTGTTATAAAAATTATATCGTTATTCATTTGTGCTTCCCGTATGATATTTTGGAAGCTTATCTAGTTAGGCATATTGTTGCACTTGTGCAACATATTTATTTGTTTGTATATTGCTGTCCAATATGTATAAACATTACAGAACTCCATTGTAATGGTTGATTAATTTCACATTAATAAAATATACAGAATTTTGTCCCTATTTGTGATATTACATTTAGTTTCAGAGTAGGTTGATGGATATTGTAGGATTGCAGCGGAGTTTGAGGAGCATTAGAGAAGCTTGTGCAAGCAAAAGAGAGCTAGAGTTGCCTCTTTAACTTCCCATCCCCATCCCTTGCAATACCACCATAAAATTCCTCGAAACCACCTTTATTCATTGCAATTAAGGCTGAGGAGGATATAATTGACAAAGGAAGAGATTACAAGCTCAAAGGAAGGAAGAAAAATGATCTAAGGCACCATACACACTCAAAACCGCCTTCATTCTCAGTAAAAATGCCTATCATTTTTTCTCTTTACTGGAATTTATGCTCAAAGCCACCTTTCCATATCCATGGTTTTTTGAAGAGGTATGGTTTTATAGTTTGGAAATGTTTAATTACATTTTTCTCTTTACATATAATTGTTTAGCATAGCCGCCCAAGTGGCTAGCATAACTTTTGTAAGACACTTCTCATCAAGAGAGGTCAAGGGGTCAAATCCCCCTCCCTCACCCACTACCAAATTTGGCAGGAAATTTAATGGAACTACTAAATTTAGCGGTAAATTCAAATTTAGTTATAAGTAACTAAATTTAGCAAGAAAAACCCTATTTTAGGGAATACCTTTTTTTTCTCCACTCAGCATATTTTTGCATCCTAAGAATATTTTTCCAAAGGAGGGATACCTAGAAACTTCATTTTCAGCTATTTTTGTAGGTTTTTTTTCTCAGGAAGCCATATTGGGCTCCATAAGCCACTAGTGCCCGCAAAATAAAAACATTTCCCTGTCATTAAATTTTTTCTAAATTTTTTGAATGTAATTACATGCTTGAATACATTTTACTAATTTATATGTTGCCATAGTCAACTGCAAACTTTGTAAGTACTTAGAAACTAGCAAAATATTATACTCAAAATCAATAACAATTGAAAATGTAACACTCACGAGATCCTAGATATCATTCCCAGCATTTGGTATATACAATGCCTCTGGGAAGCACTTATAGGTAAATCCATCATGAATAATACTACACTTAACACATAATATAGCTGCAACAATGTCATCTAGGCATCGACCCTTTAAATCGACATGGATTAATAAGGTTACAGTGCACTCACTATGAGCCATCCCATCTGTCTGTGAATGATTGCACGAAATAAATCCAAACTGAGAAATTATGCAAGTGTATAATGAAGTTACGCATGCGTATGAGGATAGTTCTTTGATCCTGTGTCAATAATCGTACAGACCCCTTTTAGTACTATCTTTGTACCATGTATTGAATTCTTTCACATACATTAACGACTCTTTCACGTACCACTAGGTATATAGAAAGGGCGATCTTCTTCCACATACTGCCATGTATATCAGAAGGGAGTGTATATATAAGGGTTTGGTATATCAAACTCATGGTATATAGATTGGGAGACCTTATATCTGAAGTGATAAGCATCAAATCCTGTCAGTGTTTTCTGTAAAATGGACACCAATTCCCCCAATTTTTTTCTTCCAGATTCACAACTACTCAAAGGAAAAAACTATGCTATATAGAAAACAAATCAAGACAGATCTTGATTTTGAAGAGATCTAGCCTGCTGTGAATGGTACTTTCACGAGATCAACTACTGATACAACACAACAATGATAGTTTGATAAACAGATCAAAAGGCCAGACTTATCATCTTGTTTAGAGTGTCTGATTATTTGCAACCCCACATTCGAGATGCCAAAACAACCAAAAAAGAGGGATAAAGTGCACACAATGTATGAAGCCAAAAACAAGAATGTTATACTGAATTTTGAGAGTGAGTTACATACACTAAAGTTCAAACAAAATGAAAAAATTAAGGATTTCTTAAGAAGAGTTGCAGAGTTGAGGGCTTCACTTCTATCCATGGGAGAAGTGGTCACAGATGATGCTCTCATTCCCATTTTTCTAAGAGAACTCCCATCATCTTACCACATTTTTGTTAGAACACTAAACATATTAGATAGGACAGTTAATTTTGACAAGCTGGTAAACCTACTACAAGAAGAGGAATCCATACACAATAAGGATGATGAAGAGGACCAGAAACTTTATTCACATCAAAAATTGAAAGGAAAAGGAGAAGGTAAACCTAATTCCTATCAAAAGTTCCAAAATCTAAGTTATTATCAAGAGGACAGACAAGAGAAGAGTCAATGTCCTATCTGCAAAAGAGGACATGACCTAAAAGATTTTTGGTAATATAGTTACAAGAAAGGTTCATCTAACAACTGTAAACCTCAATAACAACATTATTACAAGGGACATTCTAACCACAATCATGGGCAGAAAAAGAGAACTAGAAAAGAAGATCCCACTAACAAGGAAATATTGTTGAGCAACAACAATAGTTAGAAAATGAAGACTACTTGTTCACTGCTAGATCAAGTGAACCATCCACGTCATCTAGTGATATTTGGTATGTTGATTTGAGGGCCACTCGACACATGACCAGCCATAGAGACTGGTTTATATTAATGAGGTACACACCACCGAAAAATCATGTTTCGTTGGGAGATGATTCTTCATATACAATTCAGGGGATTGGGAACATTTCTCTACCCCTTGGTTCATGCAAATGCAAACTATCAGACATCTTAGATGTTCTTGGATTGAAAAATAATTTTCTTTCAGTCAGTCAACTCCTTGATCACAACCTAAAAATTGACTTTGATATTCATTCTAGCAAGAAAACATGTTTAATTCTAGATAAATCATGAGGCTTGAAAATAGTTACAAAATCCACCAATGTGGGACACATGTTCCAACTTTATTTTCTTCATAGAGACGATCAAGCACTTGTGGTTAAGAACTCCACCTCAGCACAATTGTGGCATCAGATACTTTGTCATGTAAGTTTCAAGTATCTCAAGACACTTCATTGACACAATATGGTACATGGGCTACCATCTCTTCAGAAGGATATAGACAAGTTTCCTCACTACCTAGCAGGAAAACAACATAGAGCATCATTCTAGAAGAGTACATATCAAGCTCATGTTTAGCTTTATCTGGTTTCATACCGATATTTGTGGTCCGATGCAACCAAGTCATTCTAGATTTCAGTACTTCATGCTATGTGTTGACGACTATTTAAGGAAAATGTGGATTATTTGTCTTCACAAGAAAATTGAGGCTTTTGAAACTTTCAAGAAGTTTAAAGTAGCAGTTTAAAATGAAACTGGTCATCACATCAGAAACTCTCTGCTTAAATTGAGGAGGGAATTCATTAGTAATGAGTTTGAAAGCTACCCTACAAACTCATGCGATTTTTAAAAAAATGCCTCCTCCACACACACCACAGTGGAATGGTGTTGTTGAGAGAAGAAATCATAATATCATGGAAATGGTTTGATACATGATCGATGATTCTAGACTTGGAAATACATTCTGGGTAGAAGCAGCAAAAATAACAGTGTATTTGTTGAACAGATTGCCCATAGTTGCTCTTGAAGGAGTAACACCATAAGAAGCATGGTCATAATGAAAACCATCTATTTCACACCTTAGACTATTCAGGTGCAAAGAAAGCATGCACATACCCAAGTAGAATAGAAATAAATTAGACA
Source organism: Taxus chinensis (assembly GCA_019776745.2). Lineage (NCBI taxonomy): Eukaryota > Viridiplantae > Streptophyta > Pinopsida > Cupressales > Taxaceae > Taxus > Taxus chinensis. The sequence goes on from CM034146.1 coordinate 758,413,528, forward strand.
TGAAGTCACAAAAACTCATCTTCATTGGGTGCAGTGAAGAGACTCTTTGGAATAGATCAATGGATCCTAAGACCAGAAAAGTATACACCAAAAGAGATGTTGAGTTTTGTGAGAAGAAGAAAGTAGAAAGTCCTCCTCCAGACTCACCAGATGTATTTTTTTTCACCAGTTGTAAAAATTGAAGCTGATGTTCCCTCAGAAGATGAAAGTGATGATGGGGATGGTGGTGTTCATTAGATAGAGCCACGACCCACAAGAACAGTTCAACGTATGCCTAAGAGGTGTACTAGCACATTACGAGATGCAATAATGGATGCTCCACTGGATATAGTCACCCCTGGAGCACGGAATCGCAATAAAGAAAGAGAAGAAGTTAACTTTGTTTTGATGAGTAGAGTTATTGAATCTGATGAGCCCTATAGTCAAAATCATGGAAATATGTCATGGATTTTGAATATTAATCTATGATGAAGAATAACACTTGGTAGCTTATCGATCTTCCACTAGGAAAGAAACCCATTAGATGCAAATGGATATTTTAAAAAAAGTACAAAGGATATGGGACAATGAACAAGTATAAAGTGAGAATATTAGCAAAGGGATATGCATAAACAAAAGGCATAGACTACAAGGAGAAATTTTCTCCCACATCTAAGATCAAAACAATCAGAATGATATTTTCTGTAGCTGTATAGTTTGGTTGGAAATTCCATCAGATGGACGTAAAAAGTGCCTTCCTAAATGGATATTTACAAGAAGAAGTGTACATGACTTAACATGAGGGATATGTAGTATCTGGTCAAGAAGCAAAGGTATGCAAACTTAGGAAATTTCGTTATGGTCTTAAACAGGAACCCCGGGCATGGTACATGAAGATTTATGAGCATCTCATACAACATGGATTTGTTATAAATCCATACGACCCCAATCTCTACTTAGAAAAGCAAGGGGGAGAGATTTTTATTGTTGTTTTCTATGTCAACGATCTAGTTATCACTTGTAGTTCAGTGAAGATGATCAATGTAATGAAGAAAGACCTTAATCAATCATTTGAAATGACAGATCATGGGCTAATACATTATTGTCTTGGATTGGAAGTATGGTAGAAATATAATCACATATTTGTTTCTCAGATTAAATATACCAAAACATCACTCAAGAAGTTTAGGATGATGGATTACACACCAATTGATACACCTATGGATAACAAATTACAGTTATCTTGTTCAAATCCATCTCCTGCGGTAAGTGCCACTCTCTATCGGCAGTTGATCGGGAGTCTCATTTACTTGACCTACACTAGACTAGATATCAGCTTTGCAGTAAGCTATCTATTTAGGTTCTTGCAGGAACCCAAAGCGTGTCATTGGAAAGAATTAAGGCACATCGTGAGATATGTCAAAGGATAAGTGGATCTTGGTTTAGAATACATGAAGAATGACAAATTATTCTTATCTGGATATTCAGATTTAGATCATGTAGGAAAATATTGATGAAAAAAAAATCCACTTTAGGATTTGTGATCTTTATGGGATCTAGACGAATATCATGGGGAAGTAAGAAACAATGCTTTGTTTCTTGTTCTTCCATAGAAGCCAAGTATTGTTCTATAGGAGAATTTTGTCTGTGAAGTGATATGGCTATGTCGCATACTATAAGGACTTGGAATACCACAAGAAAAAATGACCACCATGTATGTTGACATTGAATGTGTTCTAAAACTTGTTTGCAATCCAGTGTTTCATGAAAGAAAAAAGCACATTAAGGTACAAGTTCATTCCATACACGACCGTGTGTTGAAGCACAACATCTAGCTTCAATTTTGTCTAACAGCTGAAAAAAGAGTAGATATCTTTACGAAGTCACTTGCACGTGAAAATTTGGAATTGTTTAGAGAGTTCATCTCCTCATCTCTTGAGACAATGCAAAATTAAGGGGAGCAATGTTAGGATAAATAATTGTTCATTGTATAATTAATTATTTAACTATTTTTATTATTTAATTATTGTTGTTATATGGTTTTATTAAACCATATTTGTCTTATTATAGTCACGGATAAATTTTTTATGTTGTTATAACAATTATATCATTATTCATTTTTGCTTCTTGTATGATATTTTAGAAGCTTATGTATTTCGGCATATTGTTGCACCTATGCAACATATTTATTTGTTTTTATATTGATGTTGAATATGTATAAATATTGCAGAAATCCATAGTAATGGTTGATTAATTTCACATTAATAAAATATATAGGCTTCTATCCATGTTTTTTAAATTACACCCATTACATAAAAGGTTGTTCAATTGAAATAGGCTGCAAGGGTAGTGAAGCTAAACGTTCTTTTCCAAAAAAATAATATACTTTTCTTACACTTTTTGATCCATTCGAAACAATATTTGAAAATGCTACGCCAATAGCAACCAACTTTCATAATTTTTAAGGTTGTGGTATGTGCTAAAAAATGACCTCCTGTAAGTCCTTCATTAAGTTCTGATAATAATTTCTGAATTCTATCGTAATATACACATAGCAACAAGATTTCATTTATATCTTTTTTGAATAACACACCATCAATAAAAACATAAGGTATAGCTTGTAACCTGAAATACCTTCATTTATTCTTGTCCATACCTTCTGGATAAATGTCATGCTATAGCTAGTTAACTAAATCAGTCATCCATCTAGATTCCTTAGCTTCTTGATCAAATTTAGGTTGCTGTTTTTTTGGCTGCACCATGATGTCTTATTATTGATACGTAACTTCAGCATGTTGTTTTGGATGATCTGATTCTGTAGGTTGTTGTTTTTCATAGCAAAAATTAGGTGTTCACACAAACCTTTACCTAAAACTGTCTTTGCAACACAAATATCAACATCATATTCCATGACCTTTGTTATCCAACCTATTCTTTTCTTGTAGACACCTAAAATATACTTACACTTAGCATTTCCTCCCATTCAATCGACTGACAACACCTCGTTAATCAACCCTTCTTTGCTCCATTCTTAGATGCCTATTTACAACACCTTCTTGGTTGTATTCCTACGATAATCATCTTATTTGGCTAATATCTCTCTTATTATCTAAACATTCCTCCTTTCAACCATTCGAAACCTTCCTAGTTCTCTCTAGACCACTTCTATTGACTTTGTACGCTATCTATCAGTAAAAATTGACTATCCAGACCCCTCCCAACTCTCAATGAGACTCTAATCACTTGCTAATCAAATTTTAACTAGCCTAAACAAAGATTAACTAAGCCTAAAGCATGTTTATCCTAATCTAATCCTAAATTTCTTTTTAGACTTTAGTCCCACATGTACCCAAATTTTGAACTCTTCCATTTGGAAAACTATAAATAGAAGGGTCACCCCTACCTCTCAACCTTACACCTTGTTTTCATACCAACTCTCTCTCACATTTGGAGATATTGACATAAGACCTCATTTGTATTAGCTAAGATAATAGGCATTTGATGTTTGTTATCCACCATTGTTGAAACTTCTCCATCTTGCATTCAAAACTTCATAGTAGGTTAGTAGCAGGGTATCTAAATTGGTCTTATAGCCATTTTAAAGAGACGTCTTCACGTCCATTGAAGAAACAACAACTGTAATTTGATTTCTCATAGGTTTAACTAGGTTCAATTTAGGTTTTAAGTAATCATAGTGTAGTTAGAGATAAAATGATAGTGTTTTAGTTTAATTCATTATTACAAAAGTTATCTTGTTTAGCACTCATCTCATGATGCATGGATGAGTTACAAATATTTAAGGTTATTTATCCTCATTCCATAGCTTTTTCAAGTTCAATTTTAATTTTTTTGCTCAAATCACTTGTTATTTCCTCATTTTTATTTCTAACCCTAGATAAATGACCTTCATTTATATACATTTTGTGGGTTTGATATAGAAATAGGACACTTTGAATAACAACTAACCTAATTTCAATTGAAAATTTGAAAATTCGTGCTTTTTGCAGGTTTTTCATAGGGTGCACGTAAGTGTCTACAAAGGGGCATGCATCCATTGAAACAAGCATGTATCTGTCATACTAGGCACATCTACATCAATGTTTTTATGTTTTCTACATTTCTGGGTGCAAAGGAACACCTACACGCATGTGTATCCATTGAAACAATTATGTATCCGTCATACTGGAAACATTTGCATCACTATTTATGTGTTTTTTGTGTTTCTGGGTGAAAAAACATCTGCGCACATGTGAATCTATTAAAACAGGCACATATCAATCATATTAGACTTTTCTACGTCACTGTTTCCGTGTTTTCTATGTTTTTGGGCACAAAAACACCTACGCACACACGTATCTATTGAAACAAGCATGTATCCGTCATACTGGGTGTGCCTGTGTCACTGTTTCTATGATTTTTGTGTTTTTGGGTGCAAAAACACCTATGCACATGCATATCCATTGAAATAGGCACGTATCCATCATACTGGATGTGTTTGTATCACTGTTTCTATGTTTTCTATGTTTCTGGGTGCAAAAACACCTACGCGCACACGTATCAATTGCAACATGCGTGTATCCACCATACTGGTCGCATCTGCTTCACTGTTTCTATGTTTTCTATGTTTATAGGCACAAAACACCTACACACACATGTATCCATTGAAATAGGTGCGTATCTGTCATATTGGGCATGTCTGCATCACTGGTTCTATGATTTTTGTGTTCTAGGTGTAAAAACACCTGCACGCACATGTATCCATTATAATAGGTGTGTATCCATCATATTGGGCGCATCTATGTCATTGTTTCTTTATTTCTGGGTGTAAAAACACCTATGCGCATGTGTATCCATTGAAACGGGTGCATATCCATCATACTAGACACATCTATGTCAATGTTTCTATGTTTTATATGTTTATAGGAGAAAAAACAACCGCACACACGCGTATCCATTGAAGCTGGCATGTATTCGTCATTCCTGGTGCATTTGCGTCGGACTACACTCACCACCAATCTTCTGGAGGCCATAACGTTTTCTCTTGAGCTCGAAACGACTCCATTTTTGTTGCATTCGAAAGGTACTGAAGAGAACTACACAATGGGATCATAAAATTAGGATTTTGACTTACAAAAAAATTATGCTTTTCATTATTAAGAAAATAGTCATTTTTTAATGTGTCCTCTACTTTGAAAAATTGTCTTATTGGCCATTCTAACACTTTGAATTTTTTTTTTAGCACAAATCAGTTGTTTACAAGGTTATTTTGGTTTTATTTTTGACTAACTTAGTTAAGCGTTTCATTTTTTTACTTGAGCGAGGTTTGTAAAGTGTGTATGCTCTCTCCTCACACCTTCAAAAGTGATCTTGGAGATCAAAAACACTTGCACAACTTTGTATCGTATGTTAAAAACACTTGTTCCAAAAGATAAAGTATTTTTTAGGTGATCTAGTAGGAATTTTTTACACTTTGTATGCTCTTCCTTCATGCCTTTTGGCGATCTTAAGAATCAAAAGAAAGGTGTAAATCTCCTTTCTTGATATCAATCTACAATGGAAAATTATTAAACTCGTTGTCTATAGGACATAACACTTGTCAAAGAAAGGCATCAAAATAAAACACAAACCTACTAATACACATGTTTCTTGTAGGTTTCCAAATGATGTGTTGTTTATAACCACATTAAGCTAAGTAAGATAAAAAATACACCATATTCAAAACATTGTATTGTAGGTTTCGGAAAAGGGTACGTCCATATCCGCTCAACTGGAACATAAACCCTTTGGCATAACCCCTTTAGCTACAACAATGGGGGTGGTTCTAGGAACCCTAAAGTAGTCCACCATTTGCTAACCTCGTGGATGAAATAGGAAGCGCTCTGCTTACCCATTTGATTAGTTTTCCTTGTGAGATAGAGTTACAAGTTTTCCCTATCGTGACCCTATTAAAAGTACAAGATGGATGCATTTACTACCCACTGTTGTTGAAGGGGGAAAAGCTGAGATAATCCAAAACTAGTCATTGCAACTTTTTGGGTAAATCTCCCCGCTCGTGGACAAATTTGGAACACCTAGTTGAGAGAACTTATTAGGAAAGCCATTTTTTCTTGGAGCCCACTTTGCTAGTCCTTTATCACATCTTGGCCATCATGAAGTGATAACTTGTTTGGATTTAGAACATTTTTTTTAACAAGGAAAAGAATCCACTTAAGTTGGATCTAAGTGCCTTTCATCATGGAAATTGGATGATGTTTCACCTAGCTTAGCTTCTTTCTTACCTTCAGATGAGGTGAAACTCTTCCCAAGTGACGCTTAGTTCATTTCCATATTTCGATCTACACCTTTGAATTCTTGTTTCCCATTTGGGGCAAGAGAAGGCATCTTTCGGGAGTGTTTTCATAGATGGTGTTCACCACTTTTTTATATGTTTACACTCATCCATGTTTATGGCTAAGTTGTTAAATGTCTAATGTGTGTGGATGTTTCCTTATATCTTTCATAACCACTTGATCTTGATTTCAGGATCATCATCATAGTTCATATTAGATTCATCATTTGATCTACCTTTGTTAATATTTACGCCTTGTTCATTTCTGTTTACAGAACATAAAATATTTTGTCTTTTATTCATATATATAAAATAGATGAAGAGAAGGATAGGAAAATAAAGAAATACAGCTGCTGCAGAAATGGTTATAGGAAACCTTCTAAGCAACCAATGTAATATGTTACACTAACATTCTTCCCCTTATTATATTATTTGTACAAACATACATTTCCTGATACTGGATGTGCCCCCCTTAATGAGAACACCACAAAGAGGGTCTTCACATGAGAATGTACCTACATGGTCTCGATACACATAGTTTTTCTAAGGTTGACCATAAACCTAGAGGAACATGAGCACTTTCTAACTATACACCTCAGTTGTTTTATAGGTTTACCATGAACCAAGAGGATGATACCTCGGTGGTTTTATAGGTTTACCATGAACCAAGAGGATTTTACCTCGGTGGTTTTACAGGTTTACCACAAACCTAGTGAGAGTACCATGCACTATTTTTAGTGCTTTTCTGTTCCCCACGACACTTTTCAATTTAGGAGGTCCCAAATAGGAAACTATGCAACATCTCCACTTTATTGAAAACAACAGAACAACCAACACAAAAATGAAATAAACAAACTAAAATTGAGGAATTGGTCCTCAATACCTTATTCAACACGATATCTGTCAGTGGCCTCGTCACTTGCGGCTTACAAGAGGTCACTGGATTTCCTCCAGCCTTCGTTGTCCTCTGTCCTCCTTCGTTGCTGCTTATAGTACTAGAGATGTGAAGCCAATCTCATCAACAACTTCCTCACTCTTGTATGAATCTTGTGGATCTTCGATATGAGCAATATTAGATCCATTGTGTTTTAGATTTCCTTGTAGAACATCTCTTGCTTAGCTATGATAGTTTAGCATTGTATGACCTTTCTTTTGCCAATAGTGGTATTCAATATCTTTTTTAGGCCCTTGTTTATTTTTATCTGATCACTTGTGAAATTTCATTTTTGTGGAATAAAGTGCACTTTCTTGTTGAGTATCACCTTCTGCAACATCATCAGCTATGCATTTTTCCTCTGTAAGAAGATTCACGATCATGTCATCTAAAGATTGTTGTTTGGAAGATAGACTGTTTAATAGGATAGCTTTGGAATCCTCATCTTCTATCACAACTTTGAATTTTGCTAATTTTCATAGCAGAGACCAAAGATTATTAATGTGGCTAGACATAGAAACACTTTCTTCCATTTTGAATCTATACAACTGAAGTTTTAGGGAAAACCTCGTGTTCACTGGTTTCACTCCAAATAATTGATTTAAATTATCCCACATGTCCTTGGAAGATTTATTGAGATCAACATGATGGATTTTATAATTAGAGAGAGCAAGGGCAATAATGGTTTTTACTTTATCATCTTTGCACTGCAAGACTGCTAATTTGGCGGTGTCTGTGGGCATTTTCTCTTTCCCATCTACTATACCCCATAAGTTTTTATGCATAAGTTGCATTTGGATCTTCACCTTCAATGTATGAAAGTTTTACCCCGAGTATTTTTCCAAGTGAATGTCCATAATATCTACTAAAGAAATGAAAAAATGGTGAAGTAGGAAGTAAATTACCAGTTGGGACTCTCTGTCATATGTTCTACACTTCTCCATTGTCTACTTTCTTAACACCCTTTTCTGTTGGCAAAGGCATGGTCGTATCTTTCACAAAATTATTTTTGATTATGATCCTCCCCTTAGCTTTTACGAGGAGAGAAGGATAATCAGTTATGAAACCCCTCTCTATGGAATAGACCACATCGTCCTCATTAGTGTTGATCACTCCAATATGCATCCTTCTTCACTCCATTGTTATCCTCTTGTCTTGTGGCTCTAGAGGTGAAGGAAAGAGGTCCTTGTGGTGGCAGCAGTGGTAGCGAGGGCTGTGGATGTGGTGGTAGAGTTCACACTACTCCTACACACATGCTTCTTCTATACCCTTTCTCACACTAAATGCTTTACCAAATTACAAAAACAATAGATTGGGAAGAAAAGACAACTATATTATTTAATCTATATCATACTTCCCAAATTACATCAACACTAATTAAGGTATGCGTAATCAGTTCCAGGAAGCACTACCAAAACATTTTCAGCCGTGTATTTTTTCTTCCTCTCCACAACCACACGACTCTCCTTCTTCTCACAACTTCCTATAGCCACACCTTACCACATTTCACTATTAAAAAGTTTGGCAGTTTTTTCTCCTCCCACGCTTCTGCCCACATAGTTCACACAAACTCCACACAGGTCTCTTGGCCAAGTTGTAGAGCAAGAGATTTCAGGTGCCTCCTCCCATGTCATTCAATCATTTTGTGCTCTGATACCAATGTTTACATAACATAAAATATTTTTTGTTTTATTCATATATATAAAACAACGAAGAGAAGGATATAAATAAAGAAATACAGTTGCTGTAGAAACAGTTATAGGAAACCGTCTAACCAACCAATGTAATATGTTATGCTAACAATTTTGAGCTCTATGTAAATATTGACATTATTTTAATCATATTTTGCATCAAACTATTACTTTACACACACATTTGCATAGGGTATATTTCCTTATTGATTGGATTTTTGTTTCAAACTTGCATGATTGTTCCTTGTGATTATTCATTGGGAAATCTTGTTTTCTAGGAAAATTCCTTTTCGATCTCATCAAGATTGCATCATCAAAATGTCTAATTTCCTTAGACCCTCTTTAGAAAATCACACACACATCTCCATACTTACGAATCGACGTGTAATTTCCTTCCCTTTGAAGGTTTTCCATCAAACTATCTAGATATAGACATTTGTAATTAAAAACAACACCAAAAATGACTAACTATCACATGGTTTCTCACATTTACAACAATATGGAACCTAGGTTTAGCAATTCAAATCAAAATATTCAAATTACAACTATACCTCATTTGGTTCTTCGTGCTAGAGGACCCACTCGGGTACCCTGTTCCCATCCTTTAGCTCATAGTCGGTGGTATGGTTTGGATTCTTTTGATCCAAATCATTATTCAGGTTCCCCCACTCTTCTTCTTCTAATTCAGATCCAAACTACCATTCGAAATCCCACTCTTCTTTTGCAGACTTGGATCCCAACTGTGATTCAGATACCCCTAGATCAAATCTTGAATCATAGTCCTCCCTTTCTTTGCAGGACCTTTATTCCATGTCACCTCAATGACGTCTTCCTCATTTGAAGACTCATGTGACTTGTAATTCCATCAATCAAACATCTAATTTAGTTCTTGAGTCACGGTCCTCCCTTTCTTTGTATGACCTCCTTCGTCAGTCATCTCAATGACCTCTTCCTCCATTGAAGAATTCCACAACTCGGATTCCCTCTATTCAATCATCTAACTCGACTCCTACATTGTAACTTAATGAATGGCTATGTGATCCTATTGTCTCCTCCACATTAATTTGTCTTCTAGAAAATCTATCTAGGTTTAGATCTAAATCGTTCATTCATGAGATGCTTTCCTCCAATCCTACTTCCTCTCTTGAGTCATCTTCTTCTATCAATCAATCATTCCCACTTATCAGAAATGTTTCTTCTATTCAACCTTCTATGGATAAAAAACAACAACCTCTACTAATTTATTTCTCTCAGAATGAAGAAAAAATCAGACTACATGATGATATCCCTTAGAGGATTCTAAACAAGGATTCTCTCTTGAACATGATATGATCACGTATTACGGAAAAGAAGTTGATTCCTTTTATCATAATATAGAGGATAATCCTAAAGTCATGGAACTTGATTCTTCTTCTTTTATTTCATCTTCACCTTCTTCTAATCATGATGAGATGTCGGGGTCTGGCATTGATCCATGGCGTATCTTCTCGTTTCCAAATAATTCATTATCTATCATCATTCCTTAATAAAAATCTCACCTTGGGTCACCACTAAGTAGCCCATCGTCTTCTCCTACCCTTGGGCCACCCTCGGGTATCCCTTCATTTTCTACTTTTGGGTCACCTCTTGATATCCCATTACCTTCTATTCTTGGGCTACGTCCTAGTAGCCCTTCATCATCTTCTATCTATGGGAAACCTCCAAGTAGTCCCTCCTTGTCTATACTTGGGCCACACCCTAGAATCCCTTCATCATATTCTTCTATTCTCATGCCATATCCTCATAGCCCAACTTCTTCCATCTTAGGGCCATATTCTAGCAGCCCTTTGTTGCCTTCTACCAGTGGATCAACTCCTTGTAGCCAATCCTCTTAAATTCTTGGACCGTATCCTTTTTTTTCATCACATATTTATTCTATCAATGGTTGTGGCAAGCCCACAATCATTTTTCACATCACTTCTAAATGTCCACATTTTATTTCTTCTCCTTCTTGGGATTAAACAAGTCACGTGTTAACTTATAAGAAACCCAAACAAGTTCATTATCAAGCTCAAGTCAAAATTTCTAAGAGCTCCAAAGCTCCCAACAACTCCACCGGTCTTAGGGTTCAAAATCAATCACAATTCAAAATCATACATCAACGAAACCATCAACTTTAGCATAAAGTGAAAAAACCTATGGATAGGGAACTCAAGATCTTGCATACAAAATACATGTTTCAGGATAGATCATAGTCATTTTTTGAGCACAAGCGCACCACGATCATTGAGATAGTGCATAAAATAACTCTTGATAAACAAATGCACCTAGTCTCCCTTATCAAGGAAGTCACAAACATCATTGTTGGATCTTATCACAAAGAGTGACTTTGCTACTCCTAACCTCCTAAAACTATCAAAAAGCTAAAAATTCAAAAATATTTCAAAAATACAAAACCATTGAGAAAACATAAGAAAAATCAAAGGTACAAAGATCAAAAAATGCAATCAGGTATTGCCTACACATGGATGTTATTTCTTCCCTTCCTTGTCATTCCTCTGTAAGTCTTCCTACAATTTTCATCCCTTCAGTGATATTTTGGTTAGCCTTTTCACACACATTTTGTGACATTTATTTCTATGGTATCTATTTGAGCCTGGTCTTTTATCACCTTGGTAAATTAAAGAACGAATGGCCTCTTGGAGATCCTATCACATTCAACATCTAATAAAGTTGTTGTGAAGAAATTTTTGACACGTTTGTTGACACTAGCCAATGTCATCATAACAATCACTTCTACCTCCCTCCATCAAGCCATCAGTGGTTCTTAACCCCTTGTCAAACAAGAGAGCTGAAATAAGTTTTCAGAAAGAAAAAGAATCAAAATCAATCAAAAAATCAAAAGTTAAAATTTGCAAAGAAAAAGAAAGTTGATATATAACTCTCTCTTGGGTTATTTCCAATAATCTCTATCGGGGTTATGGACGCCTGATTGGCAGTAGATAAATGTTGTGATTAGAATAAAATGCATCTTCGTTGGGGCTATGGATGCCTGGCCGGCAGCAGAGGAATGTACAACTATCCTTTCACCATCCATTCACAAATCACCTTTCAAAATAAATCGTTCCTACACATTGGCTAGGGTGTCTTCACTTTTTGTCTATTAAATCTTCCCTTCAAGAGGTAATTAAATTCCATGTTCACACACTAGATCTCTATGAGTAAATAGGATTAGTATGTTACCAAGTGTCTTTTTTTGACCTTGTTCAAACTCTTACTCTAGTCCATATCTTGTCTCATGATTTGTGCCTTTGGCTAATCACTTCTTCATTGAGAGGCATCTAAGCTACATTCATATCATTCACATTATTCTTCTACTTCATTTAGAGCATCCATGTGTATAAGATTACTTTTTTTGCCATGTTTTCAGACACCTTTTTCCCCTTTCACAAAAAAAAAACACCTCCTTCCTTTCTATCATGTGATTTTAGGCCAACTTATACTGGGGGAATCCTTGCTTCTTCCTAGCACTTCATTGGTTTAGGTTCATCATCATGTTGAACCTAGCCATAATGGCCTTGGGTCCCGCTTCTACCTGTGAAGATTTTTCCTTTTAATACTACCACCTAATCGTTGGGGAATTTTTGTATCTTCACCTTTCTCGTATGTACATGGCCTAATTCCATTTTACATCCCATCTATCGCTAGGGGCATCCATGCTTCATTGTCTTCCTGTACATAGTTTTAGAAAACTTCCAAAATAAAAAAAATTCAAATATGTTAGCAAAATCATAAAAAACATTCAAATATGTTTTAGAAAACTTCTAAAAATTGAAAATCATCCTAAAAAATGTAACTCTTTGGTTCTCACCTGTTCATGTGTGTGACTCACGGATCATCTTAATGTACCTCCATCAACAAAACCTAGACTACTTACTTCGTCTGTACTCTAGGGCATAATGAGTTACCTGGTACTATTTCATAGTGCACATTACTTTATCATCAGAGTGAAGTGTCCTCCATTTTTCCGTTAAATGTGTTCTTTCTTGGGGCACCATTGTTAACCCTTGTTGTTAATTCGCATAGGTTGGAACTGAAGCTTGATAACAAAAACATTGCATCTTGTTTCTCTGTTAGTTTATCTTGTTTACTTTCTCGTATTTCATTACATTTTGTATGTTGCATGGATTTTTTGTTTTTGGAAATGGAAATTTATTCGTATACAGCTTTTCATGTCATACTACACTCTTGTTCATTCTTTTTAATAAGGACTGATGATGAAGATCATTAGCAATATGATGAAAATAAAGTTGTTTAAAAGGAATTGGATGGATGTTATCTCATTCCCCCTTCCTCATACTCCTTTTCTTCTATATCCCCTTTCTTTTCTTCTTCACCACACTATTATTTCTTCTATTATCTTTCTTTCATCTTTTCAATTGTCGATCGATTTCTTCTATCACCCCATCATCAATCAAGGGGGCACCCTCCATTCTACTCATTTTTCTTTTATCCCTTAAAAATTGTCTACTTGTTTATGCTTGTCTACTTTTTTTGAAGTGACGTCGCTTATGCTACCTCAAAGAGGGGCAAATGTAGACACCTAAAATATGCTTACACATAGCATTTCTTCCCATTCAACCGATTAAAGACATCTAGTTAATCAACCCTTTTTCACTCCATTCTTAGATGCCCATTTATGACACCTTATTGGTCGTATTCCTTCGATAATCATCTTATTTGGCTAATATATCTCTTATTATCTAAACATTCCTCCTTTAAACCATTCAGAACCTTCCTAGTTCTCTCTAGACCACTTATATTGGCATTGTAGGCTATCTATCAGTCAAAATTGGTTATCCAGACCCCTACCAAATCTTAATGAGTCTCTAATAACTTGATAATCAAATTTTAACTAGCCTAAACCAAGCGTAACTAAGCCTAAAACATGTTTATTGTAATCTAATCCTAAAGTTATTTTTACATTTTAGTCCCACATGCACCCAAATTCTAAACTCTTCCATTTGGAAAACTATAAATAAAAGGGTCACCCCTCCCTCTCAACCTTACACCTTGTTTTCATAACAAGTGTTTCTCACATTTCGAGATATTGGCATTAGACCTCATTTGCATTAGCTAAGCTAATAGGCATTTGATCTTGGCTATCCTCCATTGTTGAAACTTCTCTATGTTGCATTCAAAACTTCATAGTAGGTTAGTAGGAGGGTATCTAACTTGGTCTTGTAGACATTTTAGAGAGACCTCTTCACCTCCATTGAAGAAAAAAAAATCTAATTTGATTGCTCATAGGTTTAACTAGGTTCAATTTATGTTTTAAGTGATCATAGAGTAGTTAGAGATAAAATGATAGTGTTTTATTTTAATTCATTATTATAGAATTTATCTTGTTTAGCACTCATCTCATGATGCATGGATGAGTTAGCAAAGATTTGAGGCTCTTTATCCTCATTCCATAGCTTTTGCAACTTTCCATTGCATACATTTCTCATTTAATTCTTTATTTAACAAGAAATATTTTACACTTGGATGAGAAACAAAAACATGAATTTTGTTGTTTGAAATCATTTACTTAAAATTATTTATTCCTTTGACTACTGAAAGTAATTGTTTTTTGAGAAATGTGTACCTTGTTTTGCAATCATGCAAACTCTGTCAAAAGAAAGTAATTGGCTGCTCAACATTTGCTTCATTAACCTAAGTTAATATGGCTGAGATTTTTTCAGCTCCTGGAAGTGCATACATTATAAAATCTTTATCAAAATTTGGATTTGTGAGAGTAGGAGCTTGAGAGATTGATGTTTTAAATACTTCAAACCCTTCTCTCCATTCGCTGGTCCAAGAGAAAGTCTACTCATTCTTTAACGTATATGTCAATGGTTTCACCAATGCTACAAAATCTAGAACAAATATTCTAACAAACTTGAATTTTCCAAGAAAACTCTGTAATGCCTTCTTGTGATGAGGTGATGATAGCTATGATATGGCTTCAATTCTAAAAGGGTAAATTTATAAACCTTGTTTAGAAACAATATGACCAAGCAATTTACCTTGATGTAGTACAAATATAAACTTTAGCAGATTCAAAGATATTCCAAACTGTTTGCATAATAGAAAAGTCTGCCTTAAATGTATTAGATGTTCTTCTAATTTTTTTGAAAATATAGTAACATCATCTAAATAAACTAGGATGCATTTACTTAACAAGATATGAAAATCCATATCCATTGCACCGAAATTTGAAAGGCCAAAAGGCATTCTTTTCTAAGCATAAAAATACCACTTGGTGGTAAAAGCTCACTACTAGAATTAAGATAATTCATCCACATCTTTATTCACAAAAAAATCATTTTGTGGAAAATTTGTGAATTATCAAGATTAAATGGATAAATTCTTTAAAATAAAATATAGATTTTCAATTTCATTAAAGTCACATTTTAATTTGTTTAATATTCATATTCTTTATTTTGTTTGTGGAAAAAGCACATATTTTTGTGATTTGAAAAATATTATCACTACTTCATAAAAGTCGAATCTAAAATTGTTAAATATCTACATCGTTGAAATTTTATTGAAAAAATTATGATTTCCCCTCATGTTTTAAAAAACTAATACCTTTGTAAATATAATTATGGGTATTGTGTACCAAAACCCAAATATAAGTCTAATTTTATTTTTTACGCAATATCTAACTAACCAAAAATTATACATACATTAAATCTTTTAGAAATTTTTTTTTTTTGAAAATTCAACACACTAAAATTATACTAATTTTGTATTACTCACAAAATTTACAGTACATATTTAATAATAATAAAAAATAAACAAAAATATAATTGTGGATACAATACACACCTAATACTTAATTTGAATTACTAGAACTAAGTTTATTTATGTATAATTTTATCCTTAAAAAATTGTTTTGTAGAAATAATGTGAATTATCAATACAAAATGAATAGATTTTATAAAAAATGATATATGTATTCCATAATTGTGTAATAATAATACTTAAAATTGTGAACTGTGCACATTATAATTTTAATTTTCCAGAATTCTTTGAAAAACTTAAACTTCTGAAACTAAATTTATATATTTTTTAAACAACCCAAAATATTATATTAGAATATATGATAATTTATGAACTAAAATTTCAATTTTTAATGATATATGGTGAAAACATTGTATTTATTTTTGCACTATAACAATTTCATCTTATTTCTTCGAGCACATAGCTTTCCTCTAATTAGATCTATTATAAATTATTTTACGGAATGTCATTGTTTTATTTTTATTGTAATGGTAGTTATCATTAAACATTTACAACTAATAGGCTATAACAAAAAATAAATTCACACTATGCTTCGTTGATAAGCAACAATCTGATGGTGTCGAGTGTGAGCAGCCTCTTGATTAGTGAAATCGATCCATGCTCCCCCAAAAAATTGAATACATGAGTTCCACGATTCAAGGTATTTATCCATGGCAAAGTATTGAAAACCTAATTATTTTCTCAAACAAAAATAAACGGGACGGATCTGTTTACTGAAACTAAAGTTGCAGTGGTCCAAAGGTAGCGGCAGATGAATCTGCGGGATCAAGTTTCTCCTTTTCATCCTTAATCACCATTTTTTATTACGAGATTAATCAAATAGTCAAAGCTTCATGATTGGATAAGAGTATTAGAAAATTCTTTCTTTTTTAATATCTAGATACATTTTGCAGATTTGAGAAGTGTTCGTTAGAGATCTACAGATCTACTCTCGGTGGCCCTATCTTGCACTGAAAACTATGACAGATATACTGATTCTTCAAAAATATTTATATGCATAGGCTTTCATGTCATTTTGCATACACGATTTCTCTGAAAATAATATTATTTGTACATTTACGGTTGCTGTAAGAGGTTGAATGTAGAACAATATCCATTTCAATGTCAGGAGTGTTTGATATTTTTACATTGCATTCTAGCAAATTCAAATGAAAAAATCATGCAATCGAATTTATGTATACGTAACCAAAATATGAGATCCCCATTTAGATTTTTATGTTTTTATAATTTTTGGTATTTTAAGAAATTCAAAATATTGGATTTGTAAATGAAGGAAGATTAAGATGGTTTTAACCGTTTCCATGATAATTTATTTTTTCCTTAAGATATTTATTGAATATTACCACCACCTAAAAGATCTCCATTCATGTTTAATAGAAAATTATTTATGACTATTGAGTCTAGAATACTGTAGTAGATTTATGGTTATAATTAATACCTAAATATTTATTGATTTATTTTTCAGTGAACATGTATAATTTAATATTTAAATTTATTAAAAATGACTAACTGCTTTTTAAAAAAAGGTAATAAATCATATATATTTATGAATCAAGGAATTCAAAAACAGATCAACTTTATAATTAAACAATATAGCATATTTTTTATTGATAAAATGATATTTTCAATTTTTTCTTCCAAAATATTTTAAAATAGATTTTTATTTTATATCCAGTCTTTTATAAAAATGAATTAGTATTGATATTTAATTATATTTTATTATTATTTAATAATATTTTAAAGATGCATGTTTAACTATTAATATATTTGATTGTTTTTAAAATAGCATTATAAGTTTTTTTTTTTTTTTAAAATTTATATTAAAAATAATTATAAATTTGTAAGTGTAAGATATATATTTAATTAGAGATAATATTTCTTAGTGTTCCATATTATTATGTAAAATAGCTTATTTTAATATTAACATAAAATTTAAAAACAAAGATATTTAAATATGAATATCAAAATATAATTATAACATGTCATATGGTACACCAATTTTTTTTTAAATTATTAAATTGTCACAATTTTTCTAATTGTGGAAATATAAAAATATGAAAATCGGTACAAATGTCATGATTAAAATTTTGTGATTAATCACAATAGTTGTTATTTTGTATTTTTCACAAAAATAATGTGGGTGGAGTCCAAAAAATTGGATTCACAATTTTGAATAATAAATCCACAAAGAAAATGCGAAAAATTTGTGGATAGAATACCCATTTTCTTGTAGTGTTTTTTTTGTACCTATCTTCTTCTCAAACTAGAATCTAGTTGTATCCACTATAACCGTCCAAAAGAGATAATCTATTAGAATCAGAAACTGCTCTCCATATTAGGCATTGGGTAATGATATTTTAATGAAGCTTTATTATTATGTCAGAAATCCACACATAATCTGATTTCTCCATTCTTTTTCCGAACCGGAACAAGATTGTCTACCAAACTTTAATGCTTAACTGGAAAGATAATACCCGATTCGATCAACTTAGATAATTCTTTCCTGATTAGAGGTTCTATTTTAGGATTTATCGGCCTCTGTTTTTGCCTAACTGGCTTGGAATTTGGTTGTAATTCAAAGTATGTTGTACCAAACTGGGATCAAACCCTTTTAGGTCTTGGTATTTCCAAGCGAAAACATCTTTAAATTCCTTGCAAAGATTAATAAAGCAATGTTTTTCAACTAGAGAACATACCTTCCCAAGAAAAAATTGTATTCCTTCATCAACTAATATCTCTTCACAGATATCAACATGTGTTGACATCTTAGTTTTGTCTTTCCTTAACTGATCATCAGTGTTGAAGATGTATTCTAATGTGACAAAGCCTCAAGGTATTTTATTCCTCTTTAACTGAAAAATCTTGTTACCATACAAGTGTTGTAATTTATCTTGATTTATTACAGAAAATTTAGGTTCTTGCTGCAAAAATTTGTAAATTTGTTCATCATTTTCAAAAACCTACCAAATAAAATCATTATCAGGTATGGAAGGCCTTACAATCAACTTTATGTGATGTTGAATCTCATTGTTTTTAATTTGTTCCAACACTTCAAAACTGACACCAATTGTTGCAAGTCTATCTGCATGCTTATTTTTTGTTCTAGGGATGGACTGGATATTGATAGCGTTGAAATATTCCATTAATTTTGAAACTCTATGTTTGTAAGACTTCATTAATGGATTCTTACAAACATTGAAATTTCTTACTTGATTGATAACCAACTCAAAATCACAAAAAAATTGTAGCATGTTAATACCTCTCTTTGTGGCCCAAAGTAAGCCATGAATTAATGCTTTGTATTAAGTTACATAAAAAGTGAAACAAAATTAGAGACTCAAAGATGAAAAATACCCTTTGTTTGTGGGGGAACTGATCATCAAAACTGCTTCTTGTCCTTTCTTATTCTTAGCTACATCAAAATGAATATTCCAAATCCCTTCTGCTGCATTTTCTATTTCAGACAAGGGAATTGGTGAGTTTTCTTCATGCAGGAAATACACACCAAAGAGATGTTCTTCACATTCTTGGAAAGGATCGTGAGCATCTTCTTCATGTGTCTTTTCATCCATAAACAGATTACAAACACCATCTAATGATGAAACATGAGATATATTATCAAAATTAGACTGGTCTAAGGCTACATAATTGGCTACATAATTAGCTAATGCATTAGAAGTGTGAGGCTCAATGTGAAATCTGTCCAATGGTTAAGAATTGATAGTAACTTTGGTTCCATAACATGTAGTGAAAAACAAGAAGGACCAATTTGAAGAGAGATAACCTCCTATTTTTTTTTGTGAAATCTCTATATAAGCATATAGCGAAATAAGGTGGTAAATCCACAACAGTAATATCTTGAAAATTGGAAACATTTAGGCCAACATGAAATGTTACCTCTAGATTTCTGATGACACCAACTATATTCATTGCAGTTCCATCGAGCTCCAACACACTCTTCTCTCTAGGTTCATAATCCAAACCCAATTTTTCTGCAATTGCTTTTGGCATAATTGTGCTACTTGCATAGCTGTCAACCATACAGTTATGAATAAGATGTTCTCCAATAATTAATGATAAATAAAATGGTAGTGGTTTCTTAGTGTCTTGAGAATTTAAAACCTTTCGAACCATCCATTTAACTTCTTTAATGTGGTCTTGTTGCATTGTTCCATGGATTTTATCTGTTTTATGAACTTCTTTTCTGTTGTTTTTGAAAAAATCTGTGATGCCGCAAAAAGACGACGCTTACGACGGTGGTGACGATGACGACGACGCACCAAAACAATCAACACCAAGAAAAATGCGGTTAAATTTTTTTTTAATAAAAATATTAACTTCGGTTAAGTGATTCAAGTGTTTAAAACCAAAAGACAATATTTTAACTTAATCATAATCCACTTTGCAAATAAACGAAACTATACTTCGAGTTGCTCTCACACGACTTGAGGAGTTTAATTAATATGTGTACCGCCAAATAAAGTTATATAAAGGTCAATCCACTCCAAGCGAGCTGTTCAAGTAAACTCAGTGAGCTTAATTGGAGACCAAGCTACTCCACACCACTCGGTGAGTTAACATTTGCATTGGGTGAGTTTTCAATTTGTGGGTGAGATAATTACTTCCTCGACGAGCTCATTAGCATTGACGGGTTCACATAAGGGGGAACGAACTGAATTTTTTTATTTTTATTTTGGTTGAATTATACTCCACCACCCAGCATATTGCCAACTCGGTCCCTATCAGTAGTCGGCCATGTAAACAAGGCCACATTAACCTCCAATCACCACACAACAATCCGCAATGTAGAATAATAAAAATTGTGGGCCTTGCTACTTCCTAGTTGGGGACCCTCATCGAGAATCGACACACTCTAGCTCGGCTTTGTATCGAATTTCATTGTTATATTGCTTACCGATCTAGTTCGGGTAAACAACAGAGTCTAACATTTGGTGAGTTACATATGTGTGGCATTTATACCACCATCCTCATGGCCATTCATCACGTCATACAAGTTAATGCCACCGTGGTTATACAACTTGCACGACAACTTTTAAACTCGGCATACGTATGGAACATCTCCCGGCCATTTTACACAATAACCTCACCGAAAGAAGTGATACGTGGCCTCATCCACTACGTAGAGGACATTCAAAAGAAGACGGTGGGAAGACATGGTTGGGGGTGGGTGGCTTTAATAGCCACCCACCATAAAATACCTACTCGCTGTTTGCGTATAGGCACATAACTGGCCGCTAACCTTTCTTTTTCATTTATTTCCCTAATGATAGCAAGTCTACCACCCTATACAGCCGGCCAGTGGTTTTGGTCTGTCCTGGGCCACGCAAAATTAATATGGTGGTTAGGAAAGAAGCCACGGACCAGAGGAGCAGGTGAGGACACCGTTTCAAAAGCCCAGACCGCGTGGAAAAGGGTGTAGGAGAAGTAGGAAGCAAAAAAAATAAACGAATAAAAATATTTAGTGAACTGGAAACGTCTAGCGCATCAGGATTTGGATCGGATGGATATAAAATCCAGCTGGGTTACTATGGTGTATAGGGCTGTTGATGTTGCCATTGTTTTTGTTTCTCTCGTATATTTTTTTTCTTTTTACCTGCGCTAGTTGCAGGGTAGGTAATGTGGGCAGGGGGTCGCGAGAATGCAGAAAGAGACCATTAATGGCGGCGGTGGCATTTTTAAGGAGGAGCACCTGGTCGGCCTGGCAGGTGTGAAGAGAGGGAAAGGGTTTATCGAAATGACTTGCGGCTGCTCCACCACCAAATAAGGCTCCAGGCTAGGCAACAAAAAAATGTGTTGCTTCCACTGTCCTCGGGGACTGTAGGGTGAATTCTGGGCGCAAATCCAGGCTGTGACTTGCACAAAAAAAATGGTCATGCAGTGGAGGACACAAAAAAACAAATCCTTTTCATTCTTTGGGGCGCGCAAGGCAAGCAGGTTGTCAAATTATGTTGTTATCTGTTCAATAACGAATGCATCCTCGAATTTCTGAGTTCCCCTTCAAGATATTCGCCCCAAAACACCTAAGAGATAGCAAGGGCGTTATACGGAGACCTGAAGAAATTTATTACGAAGATCTTCATTGAGACCTGGCCTATCTTGCGGGGGATCATGGAGAAGAATCTCCTAGAGGTGGATCTGTTTCATATCAGAATATTCATGAAGCCAAATTTACTTTGCAAAGAGTGCGACGTCTCAGAAGGGCGGGGGTCTGTTTCACGGAAGAACATTCAAGAACCAAAAAAAGAGAAAAGGATCAGTTCATGCGTAGGATTAAGTGCAGGCCCCATACTACGTCCTCTCTGTGCATCGAATCTCTGAGGAGGTTGGTAAGGTGGGTGGGTCTGCTGCTACTGCTGCTGCTGTGGTGGCCTGAATGGAGCTTGCCCTGAACTCTGACCACCCCATGGAGGAGGAGCTGACCCCTTCCACCTACTATCCTGCATCTACTGGATACGGCTCTGAACTCTGTCTCTAGCCTGTTGTGTCTTTCCCTGTGTCTCCTCTTCAATATAGGCCTTCTCCACGGCCTCGGCTAATGTCTGTGGGAAGTGAATGCGCATTGCGCCACCTAAATCCAAGTTCAGGCCCCGGATGAACCTGTGAATCCGTACCTGCTCATCCTGCATATAGTCGACGTACTGGAGTAGGTCCAGAAATTGACTCTCATACTCAGCTATTGTCATCGATGCCTGATGGAGGTCATAAAACTCATCTATGCGTTGCTGTATAAATCTCCTGGGTAAATACCTGCTCCTGAAACGCTCCTCAAACAGCTCCCAGGTAATTGTCTCTGAGTCGATATGGAGTTTCTCCTCTTCGGTCCTCCACCAGACTCCTGCTCCATCCTTCAGGAGATGGATTGCAACACAAGCTTTCGTGTTGCTACTATAAGGACAGAGCTTGAAGCATCCACTCAAGCTCACCAACCAGGCCTCTGCCTGAAAACCACCTGTATCACCTGAATAGTGAGATGGTCATAGCTTCAGGATCTCCCTGATATGGTCTACAGCTGACGTATGACGAATCCTAGATCTATCTGTATGCTCCTCCCTATGTCTAGGGCTCCGAGACCTGTCCCTATGTCCTGAGATCTTGTCCCCATGTCCTCTCTGTGGTGACTCTACCCTAGCCGACTCCGCACGGAAGTTCTCTGCCCTGTTCTCCTCGCTATGTCGAGGGGATGCCTGAGCATCTACTGATGGTTCCAAACTATGTCTAGCAAGTTTTCCTCCCAAGGGCTCTCTGTGTATAGTGGCATTGACATCCTGGAGTGTCTGAAAGATCTGAGGCAGAAGGGCTGCTACGGCCTACTCTGGCGGTGGTATGTCTAGGTCTATATGAAGAGACCCCTCACCCAATCCGTGCCCCCTGCACAGATCAAGGCGAGAGTTAGTTCATTGTTCTAGGTCTTGTGTCAATTTTCTAAATTTTATGTTTACAATAATTATCAACATTAGGGTTTTATAATTTAAAAGAATCAGCTCTATGCTAAGTTAAGTGTTCTTGTTTCACATTTTCTGCATGTGCCCAAGGGTCCAAGCTTCAAACCCCTGGCTCTGATACCAAAATGTGACACCAAAAAAAGATGATGCTTACGACGGTGGCGACGACGACAAGCACGCGCCAAAACAATCAACACCAAGAAAAATGCGGTTAAATTTTTTTTTTTTAAATATAAACTTCGCTTACGTGATTCAAGTGTGTAAAACCAAAAGACAATATTTTAACTTAATCATAATCCACTTCACAAATAAACGAAACTATACTTCGAGTTACTCTCACACAACTTGAGGAGTTTAATTAATATGTGTACCGCCAAACAAAGTTATATAAAGGTCAATCCACTCCAAGCGAGTTGTTCAAGTAAACTCGGTGAGCTTAATTGGAGACCAAGCTACTCCACACCACTCGGCGAGTTAACATTTGCATTGGGCGAGTTTGCAATTTGTGGGCGAGCTAATTACTTCCTTGACGAGCTCATTAGCATTGACGGGTTCACATAAGGGGGAACGAACTGAATTTTTTTTTTAATTTTTGTTGAATTATACTCCACCACCCACCATATCGCCAACTCGGTCCCTATTAACAGTCGGCCATGTAAAAAAGGCCACATTAACCTCCAATTGCCACACAACAATCCGCAATGCAGAATAATAAAAATTTTGGGCCTTGCTACTTCCTAGTTGGGGACCCTCATCGAGAATCGACACACTCTAGCTTAAATTTGTATCGAATTTCATTATTATATTGCTTACCGATCTAGTTCGGGTAAACGACAGAGTCTAACATTTGGCGAGTTACATATGCATGGCATTTATACCACCAACCTCGTGGCCATTCATCTCGTCATACAAGTTAATGCCACCGTGGTTATATAACTTGCACGACCACTTTTAAACTTGGCATACGTATGGAACATCTCCCGGCCACTTTACACAATAACCTCACCGAAAGAAGTGATACGTGGCCTCAGCCACTACATAGAGGACATTCAAAAGAAGATGGTGGGAAGACATGGTTGGGGGTGGGTGGCTTTAATAGCCACCCGCCATAAAATACCTACTTGTTGTTTGCGTACAGGGACATAACTAGCCGCTAACCTTTATTTTTCATTTATTTCCCTAATGATAGCAAGTCTACCACCCTATACAGCCGACCGGTGGTTTTGGTCTGTCCTGGGCCACGCAAAATTAATATGGTCGTTAGGAAAGAAGCCACGGACCAGAGGAGCAGGTGAGGATTCTGTTTTAAAAGCACAGACTGCATGGAAAAGGGTGTAGGAGAAGTCGAAAGGAAAAAAAATAAACGAATAAAAATATTTAGTGAACTGCAAACGTCTGGCGCATCAGGATTTGGATTGGCTGGATATAAAATTCGGCCGAGTTACTATGGTGTAGAGGGCTGTTGCTGTTGCTGTTTCCATTGTTTTTGTTTCTCTCGTATATTATTTTTCTTTTTCCCTGTGCTAGTTGCAGGGTAGGTAATGTGGGCAGGGGGTCGCGAGAATGCAGAAGGAGACTATTAATGGCGGCGGTGGCGTTTTCAAGGAGGAACACCTGGTCGGCCTGGCAGGTGTGAAAAGAGGGAAAGGGTTTATCAAAATGAGTTGCGGCTACACCAGCGCCAAATACGGCTCCAGGTGGCAACAAAAAAATGTACTGCTTCCACTGTCCTCAGGGACTGCAGGGTGCATTCTGGGCGCAAATCCAGGCCGTGGCTTGCACAAAAAAAATGGTCAGGTAGCGGAGGACACAAAACAACAAATCCTTTTCATTCTTTGGGGCACGCAAGGCAAGCAGGTTGTCAAATTATGTTGTTATCTGTTAAGTAACGAATGCATCCTCGAATTTCTGAGTTCTCCTTCAAGATATTCACACAAAAACGCCTAAGGGATAGCAAGGGCGTTATACGGAGACCTGAAGAAATTTATTATGAAGATCTTCATTGACACCTGGCCTATCTTGTGGGGGATCGTGAAGAAGAATCTCCTAGAGGTAGTTCTGTTTCATATCAGAATATTCATGAAGCCAAATTTACTTTGCAAAGAGTGCGACGTCTCAGAAGGGCGGGGGTCTGTTTCACGGAAGAACATTCAAGAACAAAAAAAAAGAGAAAAGGATCAGTTCATGCGTAGGATTAAGTGCAGGCCTATTACAGCCATGTCAATAGGAATTGTTTGAATATACATATAATTATTAATATACTTTGTTAACCTATATAAGAATAAAATCAGTATATTGGTATATTAAAAAGTTACTAATAGTAATTCCATTCAGTTTAATAATACTTTATTATGAATTATATGTAAAATGTCAGTTTACCTAATTAATGAAATGTGCTAATGAACTTATTAAGCTAGAACTTTGTATTAAAATCTTTTTTTTTACCAATTTAATTGGGGCATTGTATGGGACTTCAATTTTATTTGATATCCTTTCCTTTACTAATCTGTAATAATTTTGTAATAGATTCAAATAAGAACTCTTACTACCATTTAATATTTAGTCTACTTGTTGTCCAAAGTAGAAGTAATTTTATTTCAAATTTCTATCTATCAACAAGAAGGAAACTAGCTTTGACTACACATATCATTTGATTAATACAATGAAATAAAACTAACATTTCACAAGAAGGTATTTACAACCAATCTCCCTATTAGTGTATTCACAAGATTATCACAAGCCTTTTTGTACATATCATTTCTTTATTTCCTTGCAATCTTCTCAATAATGTAACCATCTTGTAAGTAAAATTTGCATTCAACCATGTAACTTTTGATGCAATATAGATTACAATGTCCTTTATTTTTGAATGAAAACAAGATGATACAACTTTCTTTCTCATACAAATTTACAACAAAATAATGTATATAAGGGAAATGGAAAGAGTCTTCACAAGCTCCAAGGTGCTCTACATCCATGCTCCAAGTTCCAAGTAGCTCAAATCACATACAATATAGGGGGAGAGGCAACACTCTCCTCCCAACCAAAACTCAATGGAGAAGAGAAGCAATCTCCTCCATTGACCCCTAAGCCCCAAACACAACACAATGAAGGGTGGTCTCCAACTCAAGGCAACATCACTTGCTTCCACAATACAATTTTCTTCACAACATTCAAGGTTAAAAAGAAGAAACAAAAAGGAAACACAAATAACACAATACTTTTCACAACAAGGCTTTCATCCAAGCCAACAAGAGAAAGAACTATGGGAAAGTTTTCCTTATGCCTCCCCATTGAGATGAGATGCCCATCCAAACCCTCCACAATAAAATTCAAGCCCCTATGACTCTTATGCCTCCCTCAAGTACCCCTTTTAACTCCAATACTCTTATACCTCCCTCCTCTTATGGCTCCCTCAAGGACAAGGTAATAATGTGAATATTCTTACCCAAGATGGGCATCCCTCTCAAACTCCCTCCACAATTGCCTATTCTACTCTTATGCCTCCCTCATGAGTTTTCCCATAGACCTCTCCTACACTACACATTAAGCATTCTATCCATTTTTCCACAATACACAAAAGTAAACATGCATTTTCAACAAATTTAAGCATAAAAGCAACAACAATAAGAAAGCAAAAAGAGAGAAGGTTTCCTACCTCTCCATTGGAGAATCCTAAACCAAGAAGCTTTGTCCAAGCTCCCTCTTAAAAAACAATCCAAGCATGCAAGTCCAAGCTCCTTCTTTTTCTTTCTCCCAATTCTTTTCTCTCCCAAAGGAAAGTAAAAAAAAAAGAACTCTTCAACAAAAAACCTCCAACCCCCTCAACAAGAGAAGAAATTTCAATAAATAGACAAAAGGGAAGGGTGAGGATGATGTGGCCTCATGTAGGATGCCACATCACACATCATCAAACCACCTCCCATAGTCAACTCAACTCCCAAAACACAATAAATGGGTGGTTGGGTTGAATGACATCTCTTTTCCACATCCATCCCTTCCCATGTGTCTTAAGGCACAAATTAAATGCAAATGGAAGAAAAGTGCACTCCAAAGTCACATTTCCCTTCCCAAAACAATAAATAATCCCCTTTTTGGCTTCCCAACCCATAGATATGGTTGGTAATGGGTTTTGGAAAGTGTGGGACAAGTTTAACTTGTCCCACAAGTCCCCCAAAATTGCCCTAAATCTCAAATTCGAGATTAAAAGGATTTGGAGTGGTCAACACTCAAAACAAGCATTCAATACAAGAGGAAAACACAAGGCTCAAGGAGCCAACCATCAAAATTAATTACACCCACTAGAATTCCCTCCAAAACTTAAAAAAATAAAACAAGATGTTACATTAATCTAAACATACTTAGCAAAAGTAATTTTAGAAAAAACATCACAAATGAATCACCTACTAAAGTAAGTTAAAACAAGTAATTAAAATTCATACCCCCTTGGTCACATTAGAAAATTTCCCCCTCACGGAAATTTTTTCTTAACACATAAAGAACAAGGGTAACACAATACAATTCACTAGTTGCCTTGATGACCAAATGTTGTAACCACCCGACATCCTGTTGTGTTTGGTTTCCAATCCCCCTCATGGTTGTGATCATGTTGTGTTTCCTGCAAAATACAAAATACCTCCTTCGACCTTGCGGCCATGTCAAAATGTCCAAAATAACCATATGCATGAAATTTATTAACATCTATACGTAATTCAATTATCCATTATTTCAAGGTTTAAATCAAAACTTAATTATGCATTCCATCATTATCCAAAGTTATAGCAATGTAAATTCAACAACTACATTCTACTTGTCACAGAAAGGAAATCCAATGTTAGGACACATGTAATATATCCATATAAAAATAATATCAGTATCCAATAGTCTGTCCATGAGCTAGTGTAGATCATACAGAAAACAAAATCCGATCATAACCCAAATGCATCTACTCACAAAACATCATGTTAATCAACGTAAGTATAAGTCATGTCCATATCCAAAAGTCTGCATAACTCAAAATGATAATCAACTAAGTGTCATATGGAAGTGGGCATTACATCCCCCTCCCCTTAGACTAGACATCCTCCTGGAAGTCACTGAAATAAGTGTAGAAACTGAGCTCGCAATGATGTAGCATCCTCCCAAGTAGCAGCAGTCTCATCGCACCTGTCCCATTGGACCCAAACCTGATCAATCTCTCTGCCGTGAAGGCCCAGGGTCCTACGATCTAAAATGTGCACGGGCTCCACCATCACCTGCCCCTGATCCTACACCTACAATGCAGTCCAATCTAGCACATGAGAAGGATCAGAAATATATCTCCTAAGCACAGAAATGTGAAAAACATCATGGACGCACGATAAGCTAGGTGGCAGTGCTAGACGATAGGCTAAGGGGCCGAGGCACTCCAAGATCTCAAAGGGACCCACAAACCTAGGAGCAAGCTTAGAACCTTTTCCATAATGGATAGGGCTCTTATGCGGTTTGAAACAAAGGAACACCTCCGTGCCTACCTCAAAACTGCGATCTATCCTATGCTGGTATGCATACTTCTCTTTTCTATCCTTCGCCTCCTGCAATCTCGGTCTGATCAATGTAACCTGCTGCTCCATGTCCTGTAGTAATGCTGGCCTAAGAGAAACCCTGTCCTCAATCCTATCCCAGGTAAGAGGTGTCCTGCACTCTCTACCATATAATGCCTGAAAGGGAGCCATGCCTATAGAACTCTGGAAACTATTATTGTAGGCAAAATAGACCAAATACAGATACTCCTCCCATCTCGACTGATGATCCATCACGTACATCCTGAGCATGTCCTCCAAAATCTGATTCACCCTCTCTATCTGTCCATCTGTCTCAGGATGATAAGTTGTGCTGAAATTAATCCTCGTCCCTAGGGCATGCTGCATGGTGGTCCAGAAATGGGAAGTGTACAAAGGGTTGCAGTCGCATATGATCTTCCGCAGAATCCCATATAGTCTGAAAATATCATCAAGATATACTCGTGCCACTGCACTAGCCGTATAGGTAGTCTTCACTAGGGAAAAATGAGCTACCTTTGTCAATTTATCCACCGTGACCATGATGGCGTCATGGTGGTATCTCGACTTCGCAACCGAACAATGAAATCCATAGAAATGGTGTCCCATTTCCACTCCGGTATGGCGTGAGGATAGAGAAGGCCAGCTGGATGCTGATGCTCGGCCTTCACCTTCTGGCACTCTAAACAGCAGGATACAAATGAGGCTACATCTCTCTGAAGTCCTCTCCAAAAATACAACTACCTCAGGGTGGCGTGCATCTTCTTCACCCCGGGATGGGCTGAATAAGGTGCATGATGAGCCTCTGTCAAAATGTCATGTCTCAAGCCTCCATCTCTAGGAATATATATCCGACCTCTGTGTCTGAGAAGACCATCTACCTCTAATGAAAATCCATCAAACCTCCCCTCAAGAGGTCTCTGAGACTCAATCTCTACTCTGGCTGCAAGGTGGAAACTATCCTGACGAAGCTGCCGTAAGATCCTACTCCGCAAATCTGTGCCCACTGAGGTGGCCATAGCCACATGTCTCCACCTACTCAAGGCATCTGCAACCACATTCTCCTTCCCTTTCACATGCTCTATCTCCATGTCATACTCACAGAGTAACTCCATCCAACGTCCCTGACGAGCGTTGAGATTGGGCTACGTGAACAGGTGGCGAAGACTCAAGTGATCAGTCCTGAGTGTAAATATCTGGCCGAGAAGAAAATGTCTCCACCACACTAAGGCATGTACCACTGCTGCAAGCTCAAGGTCATGGGTCAGATAATTGAGCTCATAATCTTTGAGTTTGCGGGACTCAAAGGAAACTACTCTACCCTCCTGCATTAACACACCTCCAAGTCCTGCCAAGGAAGCATCTGTGCAAATGTAGAAATCACCCTGAGGATCTGGCACTGCAAGAATAGGTGTTCTCGTGAGGCACTCCTTCAATGTACTGAAGGCCTGCTCACATCTATTTGACCATAGAAACTTCTTCCCTTTCCACTAAAGAGAAGTGATAGGGTGCGCAATCCGAGAGAAGTCCTGAACAAACCTCCTGTAATACCCTACTAGACCCATGAAACTACGCAGCTCGGTCACACTAGTGGGTGTTAGTCAATCCATGATGGCTTGAATCTTGGAAGGATCGATTGCGATACCTTCCCCAGAAATAACGTGGCCCAAATACTGCACCTCAGGCTGAAAGAACGCACACTTCTCCAAGTTCCCGTAAAGGCGCTGTTTGCGAAGACACTGAAGAACCTGGCGAAGGTACTCCTCACGTGTGCGTGAGTAAATCAGAATGTCATCAAGAAAAATGAGCATGAAGCAATCAAGGAAGGTCCTGAATACCCCATTCATCAAACTCATAAACACTACGGAGGCATTCGTCAAACCGAAAGGTACCACTGTGAACTCGTAGTGGCCATATCTCGTGCAGAAAGCTGTCTTGTGAATATCATTCTCCGCAATCCTAAGCTGATGGTATCCTAACTTAAGATCGATCTTAGAGAAAACTGTAGCCCCCTTCATCTGATCAAATAAATCATCAATGCATGGAAGGGGGGTAACGATTCTTGATCGTTACTTTATTCAGCTGATGGTATTTAATACACAACTGAAGAGATCCATCCTTCTTCTTCACAAAGATGACTGGTGCACCCCAGAGGGATACACTAGGACGGATTAGGCATTTTTCCAGAAGGCCCTCAAGCTGCAACTTGAGCTGACATAACTCAAGTGTAGTCATCCGATAGGGTGCTCGTGAGATAGGCTTTGCGCCTGGAACTAGATCTATATGGAAGTCGATCTCACGTGGGGGAGGTAATCCTGGTAGCTCCCCTGGGAACACATCGGCGAACTCTGATAAGATGGGATGATCATCGAGGGAAGGTCCTCTTGACTCATCCTCTGATCTGTCACTGACTGTAATAGCAAACAACTGACAACCCCGTCGCGCACACCGCTTAAGCTGCATAGTAGAGATGGTGCGAATGGATACGGCCCTCCTAACTCCTGATATCACTGACTCTACTCCAAGATCATCTATGCAAGAAATAGTCTTTTGGTAACAATCCACTCTAGCTCTGTGAGCGGACAACCAATCCATGCCTAAAATGATGCCATAAGATCCTAATGGAAGGATCCAAAGATCAGAAGTAGTGGTGAAGGGTCCCAAATCCACTACACACTCCTTAACTAAGGAGTCTACAGAAATCTTGGCTCTAGAAGCCATCTCAACGTCCCAACTACCGCCTTGCCTAACAACCACCAGCCTACAATGCTCTACTAAGGATGGTGCAATAAAAGAATCAGAAGAACCATAATCAAATAATATAGAGGTGGAAATACCACCAACACTACCTGTCGTCTCAATAACAGTACTCTGATGCTCAGCCTGGCAGTTCTCGACCGCTGCGTAGATCCGATGACTCCGTGCCATATCTCCAACAATAGGATTTGAGCTCTGTGTCTTACCCTTGGTAGGGTTCTATGGGAAATCTCTCCAAAGATGTCCAACAACACCGCAACCATAACAGCTGCCTGGTCCTCTCCAGTGGGAATCAGATCTAGCTGGTACTCTAGATGACTGAGATATAGATACTGACGATCCGGCTATGGACTGCTAAGGTCTCTGCTGACGAGCTCCTACTGACTGAGCTGTCAGTGTACCTTGTATCCTAATGGGACCCCTAAGAGGAGGCCCCATACTACGTCCTCTCTGTGCATCGAATCTCTAAGGAGGTCAGTAAGGTGGGTGAGTCTGCTTCTGCTGCTACTACTGTGGTGGTGTGAATGAAGCTTTCCCTGAACTCTGACCACCCCATGGAGGAGGAACTGACCCCTTCCACCTACTATCCTGCATCTGCTGGATACAGCTCCGAACTCTGTCTCTATCCTGCTGTGTCTTTCCCCGTGTCTCCTCTGCAATATAGGCCTTCTCCACGACCTCGGCTAAAGTCTGTGGGCAGTGAATGCGCACTGTGCCACCTAAATCCAAGTTCAGGCCCTGGATGAACCTGTGAATCTGTACCTTCTCATCCTGCATATAGTTGACGTACTGGAGTAGGTCCAGAAATCGACTCTAATACTCAGCTATTGTCATCGATGCCTGACGGAGGTCATGAAACTCGTCTATGCGCTGCTGTATAAATCTCCTGGGTAAATACTTGCTCCTGAAACGCTCCTCAAACAGCTCCCAGGTAATCGTCTCTGAGTCAATATGAAGTTTCTACTCTTCAGTCCTCCACTAGACTCCTGCTCCATCCTTCAGAAGATGGATTGCAACACGATCTTTCATGTTGCTACTACAAGGACAGAGATTGAAGCATCCGCTCAAGCTCACCAACCAGGCCTCTACCTGAAAACCACCTATATCACCTGAATAGTGAGATGGTCATAGCTTCAGGATCTCCCTGATATGGTCTGCAGCTGACGTATGACGAATCCTAGATCTCTCTGTATGCTCCTCCCTCTGTCTAGGGCTCCGAGACCTGTCCCTATGTCCTGAGATCCTATCCCCATGTCCTCTCTGTGGTGACTCTGCCCTAGCCGACTCCACACGGAAAGTTCTCTGCCCTATGCTCCTCGCTGTGTCGAGGGGATTCCTGAGCATCTATTGATGGCTCCAAACTATGTCTAGTAAGTTGTCCTCCTAAGGGCTCTCCGCGTATAGCGACATTGACATCCTGGAGTGTCTGCAAGATCTTAGGCAGAAGGGCTGCTACGGCCTGATCTGGCGGTGGTATGTCTAGGTCTATATGAAGAGACCCCTCGCCCAATCTGCACCCCCTGCACAGATCACGGCGAGAGTTAGTTCATTGTTCTAGGTCTTGTGTCAATTTTCTAAATTTGATGTTTACAATAATTATCAACATTAGGGTTTTATAATTTAAAAGAATCAACTCTGTGCTAAGTTAAGTGTTCTTGTTTCATATTTTCTGCATCTGCCCAAGGGTTCCAAGCTTTGAACCCCAGGCTATGATACCAAAATGTGACGTCGTAAAAAGACGATGCTTACGACGGTGGTGACGATGACAACGATGCGCCAAAACAATCAACACCAAGAAAAATGCGGTTAAATTTTTTTTTTTTTTAAATATTAACTTCGCTTACGTGATTCAAGTGTTTAAAACCAAAAGACAATATTTAAACTTAATCATAATCCACTTTGCAAATAAACAAAACTATACTTCGAGTTGCTCTCACACGACTTGAGGAGTTTAATTAATATGTATACCGCCAAACAAAGTTATATAAAGGTCAATCCACTCCAAGTGAGCTGTTCAAGTAAACTTGGTGAGCTTAATTGGAGACCAAGCTACTACACACCACCCGGCGAGTTAACATTTGCATTGGGCGAGTTTGCAATTTGTGGGCGAGCTAATTACTTCCTTGATGAGCTCATTAGCATTGACAGGTTCACATAAGGGGGAACGAATTGAAACCTTTTTTTTTTTTTTTGGTTGAATTATACTCCACCACCCACCATATCGCCAACTCGGTCCCTATCAGCAGTCGGCCATGTAAACAAGGCCACATTAACCTCCAATCGCCACACAACAATCCGCAATGCAGAATAATAAAAATTGTGGGCCTTACTACTTCCTAGTTGGGGACCCTCATCGAGAATCGACACACTCTAGCTCGGCTTTGTATCGAATTTCATTGTTATAATTCTTACCAATCTAGTTCGGGTAAACAACAGAGTCTAAAATTTGGTGAGTTACATATGCGTGGAATTTATACCACCATCCTTGTGGTCATTCATATCGTCATACAAGTTAATGCCACCGTGGTTATACAACTTGCACGACCACTTTTAAACTCGGCATATGTATGGAACATCTCTCGGCCACTTTACACAATAACCTCACCGAAAGAAGTGATATGTGGCCTCAGCCACTATGTAGAGGAAATTCAGAAGAAGACGGTGGGAAGACATGGTTGGGGGTGGGTGGCTTTAATAGCCACCCACCATAAAATACCTACTCACTGTTTGCGTACAGGCACATAACTGGCCACTAACCTTTCTTTTTCATTTATTTCCCTAATGATAGCAAGTCTACCACCCTATACAGTCGGCCAGTGGTTTTGGTCTATCCTGGGCCACGCAAAATTAATAAGGTGGTTAGGAAAGAAGCCACAGACTAGAGGAGTAGGTGAGGATGCCGTTTCAAAAGCCCAGAATGCGTGGAAAAGGGTGTAAGAGAAGTAGGAAGGAAAAAAAAAAAATGAATAAAAATATTTAGTGAACTGGAAACATCTGGCGCATCAAGATTTGGATCGGCTGGATATAAAAGCTGGCCGGTTTACTATGGTGTAGAGGGTTGTTTCTGTTGCCATTGTTTTTGTTTCTCTCATATATATTTTTTCTTTTTCCCTGTGCTAGTTGCAGGGTAGGTAATGTGGGCAGGGGTCGCGAGAATGCAGAAAGAGACCATTAATGGTGGTTGTGGCATTTTCAAGGAGGAGCACCTGGTCGGTCTGGCAGGTGTGAAGAGAGGGAAAGGGTTTATCGAAATGACTTGCGGCTGCACCAGCACCAAATACAGCTCCAGGCGGGCAACAAAAAAATGTGCTACTTCCACTATCCTTGGGGACTGCAGGGTGCATTCTGGGCACAAATCCAGGCCGTGGCTTGCACAAAAAAAATGGTCAGGCAGTGGAGGACACAAAAAAAAAAAGCCTTTTCATTCTTTGGGGCGCACAAGGCAAGCAGGTTGTCAAATTATGTTGTTATCTGTTCAGTAACGAATGCATCCTCGAATTTCTGAGTTCGCCTTCAAGATATTCACACCAAAACGCCTAAGGGACAGCAGAGCGTTACACGGAGACCTGAAGAAATTTATTACGAAGATCTTCATTGAGACCTGGCCTGTCTTGCGGGGGCTCATGGAGAAGAATCTCCTAGAGGTGGATCTTTTTCATATCAGAATATTCATGAAGCCAAATTTACTTTGCAAAGAGTGCGACGTCTCAGAAGGGGAGGGGTTCTATTCCACGGCAGAACATTCAAGAAGCATATTTTGTTTTACAATGAAAAAGAGAGAATGATCAGTTCATGCGTAGGATTAAGTGCAGGCCTATTACAGCTATGTCAATAGGAATTGTTTGAATATACATATAATTATTAATATACTTTGTTAACCTATATATAAGAATAAAATCAGTATATTGGTATATTAAAAATTTACTAATAGTAATTCCATTCAGTTTAATAATACTTTATTATGAATTATATGTAAAATGTCAGTTTACCTGATTAATGAAATGTGCTAATGAACTTATTAAGCTAGAACTTTGTATTAAAATCATTTTTTTTTACCAATTTAATTGGGGCATTGTATGGGACTTCAATTTTATTTGATATCCTTTCCTTTACTAATCTGCAATAATTTTGTAATAGATTCAAATAAGAACTCTTACTACCATTTAATATTTAATCTACTTGTTGTCCAAAGTAGAAGTAATTGTATTTCAAATTTCTATCTATCAACAAGAAGGAAACTAGCTTTTACTACACATATCATTTGATTAATACAATGAAATAAAACTAACATTTCACAAGAAGGTATTTACAACCAATCTCCCTATTAGTGTATTCACAAGATTATCACAAGCCTTTTTGTACATATCACTTCTTTATTTCCTTGCAATCTTATTCAATAATGTAAACATCTTTCAAGTAAAATTTGCATTCAACCATGTAACTTTTGATGCAATATAGATTACAATGTCCTTTATTTTTGAATGAAAACAAGATGATACAACTTTCTTTCTCATACAAATTTACAACAAAATAATGTATATAAGGGAAATGGAAAAAGTCTTCACAAGCTCCAAGGTGTTCTTCATCCATGCTCCAAGTTCCAAGTAGCTCAAATCACAACCAAGATAGGGGGAGAGGCAACACTCTCCTCCCAACCAAAACTCAATGGAGAAGAGAAGCAATCTCCTCCATTGACCCCCGAGCCCCAAACACAACACAATGAAGGGTGGTCTCTAACTCAAGGCAACAACACTTGCTTCCACAATACAATTTTCTTCACAACATTCAAGGTTAAAATGAAGAAACAAAAAGGAAACACAAATAACACAATACTTTTCACAACAAGGCTTTCATCCAAGCCAACAAGAGAAGGAACTATGGGAAAGTTTTCCTTATGCCTCCCCATTGAGATGAGATGCCCATCCAAACCCTCCACAATAAAACTCAAGCCCCTATGACTCTTATGCCTCCCTCAAGTACCCCTTTTTCCTCCCATACTCTTATACCTCCCTCCTCTTATGGCTCCCTCAAGGACAAGGTAAGAATGTGAACATTCTTACCCAAGATGGGCATCCCTCTCAAACTCCCTCCACAATTTCCTATTCTACTCTTATGCCTCCCTCATGAGTTTTCCCATAGACCTCTCCTACACTACACATTAAGCATTCTATCCATTTTTCCACAATACACAAAAGTAAACATACATTTTCATACAAATTTAAGCATAAAAGCAACAACAATAAGAAAGCAAAAAGGGAGAAGGTTTCCTACCTCTCCATTGGAGAAGCCTAAACCAAGAAGCTTTGTCCAAGCTCCCTCCAAAAAAACAATCCAAGCATGCAAGTCCAAGCTCCTTCTTTTTCTTTCTCCCAATTCTTTTCTCTCCCAAGGGAAAATAAAAAAAAATAACTCTTCAACAAAAAACCTCCAACCCCCTCAACAAGAGAGGAAATTTCCATAAATAGACAAAAGGGAAGAGTGAGGGTGATGTGGCTCCTTGTAGGATGCCACATCACACATCCTCAAGACCACCTCCCATAGTCAACTCAACTCCCAAAACACAATAAATGGGTGGTTGGGTTGAATGACATCTCTCATCCACATCCATCCCTTCCCATGTGTCTTAAGGCACAAATTAAATGCAAAAATGGAAGACAAGTGCACTCCAAAGTCACATTTCCCTTCCCAAAACAATAAATAATCCCCTTTTTGGATTCCCAACCCATAGATATGGTTGGTAATGGGTTTTGGAAAGTGTGGGACAAATTCAACTTGTCCCACAAGTCCCCCAAAATTACCCTAAATCCCAAATTCGAGATTCAAAGGATTTGGATTGGTCAACACTCAAAACAAGCATTCAATACAAGAGGAAAACACAAGGCTCAAGGAGCCAACCATCAAAATTAATTACACCCACTAGACTTCCCTCCAAAACTTAAAAAAATAAAACAAGATGTTACATTAATCTAAACATACTTAGCAAAAGTAATTTTAAAAAAAACATCACAAATGAAATCACCTACTAAAGTAAGTTAAAACAAGTAATTAAAATTCTTACCCCCTTGGTCACATTAGAAAATTTCCCCCTCATGGAAATTTTGTCTTAACACATAAAGAATAAGGGTAACACAATATAATTCACTAGTTGCCTTGATGACCAAATGTTGTAACCACCCGACATCCTGTTGTGTTTGGTTTCCAATCCCCCTCACGGTTGTGATCATGTTGTGTTTCTTGAAAAATACAAAATACCTCCTTCGGCCTTGCGGCCATGTCAAAATGTCCAAAATAACCATATGCATGAAATTTATTAACATCTATACGTAATTCAATTATCCATTATTTCAAGGTTTAAATCACAACTTAATTATGCATTCCATCATTATCCAAATTTATAGCAATGTAACTTCAACAACTACATTCTACTTGTCACGGCGAACAAATCCAATGTTAGGACACATGAAATATATCCATATAAAAATAATATCAGTATCCAATAGTCTGTCCATGAGCCAGTGTAGATCATACAGAAAACAAAATCCAATCATAACCCAAATGCATCTACTCACAAAACATCATGCTAATCAACGTAAGTATAAGTCATGTCCATATCCAAAAGTCTGCATAACTCAAAATAATAATCAACTAAGTGTCATAGGGAAGTGGGCATTACAAAATCTTCATGTTATCAAGTTCGTGAGAAAGTAAATATTGATGTCCTGGAATACTTAGAGCATCCCACATTGAGATGTTAACATTATACTTTTTCATTACATCAACAATGTTAAAAGAAGCAACAATTTTAGAGACATATTCTACTGTTTTAGCATAGGCTTTAGCGAAAAATTATTTTGCTTCATCTGCTTTTGATATCTGAGGTATATATAACCTTCTTGGGTCATGGTGTACTTGTTTTCGCTGCTCTTTACTAGCTGAAACACTTTCTATTTTTTATGGAACAACCAAATTGTTAGGTGGTTTTTGGCCTCTAGTTGTTCTTTTATTAGTGACTATAGGAAAAACAGGCCTATTTTGCTATTTTTAACTTTCTACAACTTTTTCTTGAGCCCTAGGGGTAAACGCAATGAAATCATCCTCACTAAAAATGACTAATTTTTGTTCAGGTGCCTTCTAAACATGATTTTCTTACTACTTACCCTTCATTTGAGAAATGAGTTATGTCTTAGGTTGAGGTTGTGCAACAAGACTTATGT
This sequence comes from Taxus chinensis, assembly GCA_019776745.2. Lineage (NCBI taxonomy): Eukaryota > Viridiplantae > Streptophyta > Pinopsida > Cupressales > Taxaceae > Taxus > Taxus chinensis. Next base: position 758,452,262 of record CM034146.1, read on the forward strand.
TCAGAAAAGCATTTGGGCAACTTGCAGCTAATTGAGGCTGATTACAAGGTTGACACAACTCTTTTGTAGCCATATTAACTGGGACTAAAGTATTACATGAACTAGGAGCTTTTGGGTCAAACAACCTTTGATGATAAGGCCACCTATAATTTTGATTATGTTTGTAAGGCTACCTATTTTACTAGTTTTTTTGATAAGGGGCTTGATATGATCTGCTAGGTAATGCAAGTCTATTTTTAATAAAAGTTAGCTTCTTTCGCATAGTCTGCAAAGCTTTAAACATGTCATGTAATGGGAATTCAACAACAGGTTCTATAATCATTATAGGTTGTGAAATAAGTGGTAGATCTATGAAAAAAGGCACTGAACACCTTGGAGATAACTTGCTGGCTTGAATAAGACTATTTTCAGCTCAGATAGAGATAACATAGGCTTCAGGGAGAGTCTCTCCTCCCATAGACTAAATCATAGTTGAAATATCATTGTTTAAGGCTCTAAGATAATAAAGAAAAACATGATCAACTTGAGGCTTGAAACTTGCTCAAATTATTTCACAAGTTCTATAAGAGATTAATGATTTGAATTATCTTGAAAAATTTTCAACAATTTACCACCTAACTCATCCCAAGTTCTTATGGTGCCAATCTCTATATTTATATACCATTGAAAAGATTTCCCTTCAAAGGATGTAGCTAAAAGTCTCAAGGCCACATTTTCATGGGTTATGTTATGAATTGCACATAGGGATGCAACATATTTGATATGCTATGTTGTTATAACTTGATTTTCACTAGTTAATGTAGGAAATATTTTCATGGAAGCATTAGGGATATCATGGTAAAATAAGATTACTAATGGGCTACCATTAGTAAAGGTCACAAAATTCCTAGGTGGTTGAATAGCCATTTCAAAAACTAGGATCTGAATGGAGAAATTGATACATGGTGAAGGAATATTAGGAGGAGGGTTGTCAAAACTAGGCCTATCATAAGGTAAAGTATTACCAACTCTTCTCCTTCTTGCAGAATTCAAAGGTAAATAAATAAACTTAGAAGGAATTCCTCTTACCAATGATCTCATAGTCACTTTAGGCATGGAACATGCTACAAAACTAGTCTGAAATCAGCTTTACAGAGTCGCCAAATAAATATTTAAAGCTTTAGAATAAATTGTTGCAACTTGCCGATCCAAAAGTAAATTTTGATTAGTGTTATTCTACTATAGATTGTTATAATTATATCGCAGATCTAATTCATGTCTCATCGAGCATTCCAAAAAAAATTATCTCTCAAAAGTGCACCTTGTAGAGAGATCATTATAGGTGTTCTAAGCTTGTAAAATTTATCACTCTCTTTGGTAGGTATAATGGAAACAACTACGATTTGTGGGTATACCTATTTTGAGGTGAGTCTCTGGTATGAAGTCTAGTTCCTTATTACTGTATCCTAAACTATTTTTCTGGGGTTTGAAGCCAAAATATGACTATAAATAAATTAAAAATTGAGGTGATACACCAAAATTGTATGAGATATTTGACTGATTACATGTACAATTGATATGAGAATGAATTGTTTATGCATGAACCAATAGTTTTTCTGTAGAATATTAAAGGCAACACTTTGGTGTATTGAGGGAAAGCATCACAACAATACTGTTAAGTTATACATGTACATTAATATCATCTAGAAATTACTTAATTTTCAATAGGGTAAGATGATTAATCCTATAATTCATCATTTACAAGGATTAATAAAGCATACACAAGAATGTAAATAATTGGAAAGGTAGAATATACTTCTCTTTGAGAGGGAAAAAAATGGCAAAATCTACTTCAACACTCCTATGTCCAAAATTCCTCCCTCTCCGTGCTTTGCCAAGGCACACAATATATAGAAAAAATTATTCCCCATCTTTCCTAAAAATAGGCTAAAATTATACTCACCCGTGCATCCTATTTTTACCATTTATTTACTAATAAATAAGTGGAGTAAAAATAATGATGCTAATTAAAAGAGGCATTAATAGCCTTTGGTTACAACTCATTAAACTACATTTGAATTTTCTATTTTTAATAAAAGCATGGGTGAGTAATTTGCTAAAATAAATCTCACTTGATGAACAAGTCTCATTCTTGGTGCATGCAGATTTTGTCTTCTTGTGGCAGATGTGACATCTGTAACTTTCCCTTTGGATGAAAAATTAATTCCCTGTGTAAGTTAAAAGAATACCCTTGATCTCCAATACTTAGTAAGAAAATTCTAATTCACTGTGGGGACCACTGTGAGGACATGTGCAACCATAATCAACTCTTATTTGTGAAAAATAAGGTTATCAAGTCTTCAAAAGGTTGTTTGCATTCTGATGTTGACCTCTACTCTATCTCCTTGTGATCATATGGATAATATATTTTGAGTCATTTTCAAAACGTCACATTAGTGGGGACCACCTTCGATTGTTAGCACTAGTCTTCATTTGGTTTGGCCACCCTCGTGGACGTGGCACATTACCATGGTTTTAGGAAACACATGGGGTTAAGTTGTAAAAGGTTACCATACCTAGAGTTATGGTTTGTACAATTGGTTCTTGGCCTTTGATCTTTTCATACCCATAGTTAGGGTTTTACCCTTTGTATTTAATGGGGTACGTGACTGTGGTTATGTTTTGAACATGGTGAACATTTCTCAGCCTTTGATGGGCCAAACCCTAATTGATCTCACCATTGATTTAAGTGGTGCTTGGCATGGGTATTTGTGGTGGATTTATGAGAATTGATCTTCCCACTTTTTTATTTCCATCATCGATTGATTAATTCAAATGATTTAGGGTTACTCAGGCATGTTTGGTTTTAGATATGTAAAAAGAAAAAATTAACTCAAGTTCATTTTCCTCTAGTTATAGTTCATAGTGAAGTTGTGGAAAAAATTTCAATGCAATTGTTGTTCTCTGTCGATCATGGAACTATGTTATTCTTTGGTCTTGAATTAGTTTTCCTCAATGGTGGAGCTCTATGAGTGTAGAAAATTGGAACTTCTATCCTTCTATTTTTTTATGAGCTCTCCTTTTCCTTAGATATGGGCAATGAGCTTGATCTGTGAATAATCTGGGATCTCTGACCGGTTTTGTGAACGTGAATACTTTATTTTCCTCTATTGTGAAGTTGGCTTGATGCTTTATTGAAGGTTTTCAAACATGTGGCTGATGTTTTGGGAGATATTCATTTCAACTTCTTTGATTTTCTGTTATCTTCTGATCAGCACTCTCTGTGTGATCTTTTGGCCGTCATTGTTGAGAACATGAAGCTCGGTATTGTATTACTAGCATCATTATTTGATAAAGGATGGTATGTTTTGATCTCTGAGCATTGCAACTAATTTTTCATAGTCACTTTGACTTTAATATGTTGATACTTCATTCTTTCTTTGCATTTATATTTCTAAATACGTGGTTCCCTTGGAGATTTCAAGTTCAGAGTCACTCTGGGTCCTATTTTTTTTCTATAAACTTGATGATTTTTTAGGGTTGTTTTTACCAAACTAACTGGTGAGTCCAGAGGTCTTCTAATTCTGTAATCTTTTACCCAAATTTGGGTGTTTTAATTTATGAATACACTTCATTTACTTATTTTGAACTGTTTTGTTTCCTCATTAAAAAATGGAATTAATCCCCAGATGACACTATGTGTTTTTTGTCTACTATTCGCTGTCATGAGGAAGATTAAGAGATTTGAATTTCGTTAACCGACTATGAAATTACAACGTAGCCTGTTCTTCTTTGAGTATTAATTCTGGATTCCTTTTGCTAGCTTATGTGCCTCTACCCCTAACGGAAACCACTGTTTTTTTATCAAGATATGTGTGATTTTGATAATACCCAAATATAGGTCCTGATATTTCACCATATTTGATATTTTGTTCATTCAGTTTTCTTATTTTAGAAACCTTCTGTTTCCATTCTTTTTCCATATGCGACCTTTGTTTTACGAGCATGAGAAGCTTCAGTATTCTATTTTTTGTTCGATAATCATAGATCTAGAATTCTTTTTCAACGTTCACAAAACATGGCCATTATTCAACCTCTAGCTTTTTTCCATCTCCATATTTTGAGATTTTTGAACTTTGTCTTCAATTTCTTTGTGGACTTAGAGTTCTACTACCTAACTTAAGAAGGTTTGTGTATATTACGAATCTCTATTTCTATACATTTGAATGAAATATGGTTTTTACTTCATTCTTTTTGAAAGATGATAGATCTAAAACCCCTATTGATTATTTTTCTGTTTGAGCTATTGATATTTTGGACAATTCTTGAACTTTAGATATGAATAAACAATTTATTTTAGTTCATTACTCTGAGACTCTATGAAAAAGAAATTATTGCATTCTTTAGCATTTTAAAATTCTCTGCTTAATCTTTTGCAAATGGTCTTCTTGATATTCAATTTTCCTTTTGGATCCAATATTACTTCACACTGAGTCATATCAATTTATGAAACATAATTATTGAGGTCTGTAACCTGCTTTGAAGCTTTAATGGATGATTTATCTTTATTATTTGTTTCCTGTTTGATTCTACTTTTTGAAGCATTATTGTTTAATAAACTAGATCTCCTTTAGTTGTCTGTAATGAGCATGATATTAATCATTTATTGATCTGATTCTTTCAAAGTTGAACTTGAAACTATGTAAAAACTTTAAATCATGCATTTTATCTTATCTCTAAAGCTATACTATAGCATTTTGTGTAGTTGATACTTGCTTCATTTTAAAACTGTACTTCTAGAATGACTGCACTTTGTAAGATTATCTTGAAAATTCATTTTTCTTTAGTTGTTAAGCTGTAATGAGTGCTCCAAAGTCCTTCACCTTCATGTCTGAAAGTGTAGCTCCCAATTTTTTTTCTATTTAAATATTGTATTTGATTTGTATTCCAACTTTAGTATGCATGCTGAAAAATATAAAAGGTCAATTTTACATGGCGAAACGCTGTCAAAATTTTCTTATATTTCTTTCTCATTCTATTTCAGCTGTAATCTTATCTTTCCATTTAAATTCACCCTTTATATTCTGATTTTTTTTCTTCTCCTTTGAGTTTTATTCTTAGTTCATAACAATATGTACTTGTGATTTATTCGAATCTTGATGTACCATAGGATAGAAGTCATTGAACTCTGCAATCCCCCTTTTTTTAAATAGTAAGGGTTGTAAGACATTATTTAATTTATTCTTTACTTCAACATGTACCTGCACACTAAAAAAAATAGTTATAAAATATTTAGGCTTTCTGGCATCTCTTATATTCCATAGTTTTTTTTGTTCTCTCTCTCCTTATTTCTGAGTGAGTAAATCATGTATATTGTTACAGAAAATTACTTTCTTCAGTTGCACATTTGATCCTCATTTAATTTATCTATCCTGTTGTTAAGAGATCCACCTACACGAATTTGGATAGTATAGGAATATGGATTAACCCTGAGCTCATAAAAAAACAATTTTTTCTTTTTCTATTTTCAGGTACAGTGCCTTCTATCAAGATGGAGACAGAACAAAGTTGCGGTTGGAGATACATCAACCGAAACAAAAGAAATTTCAAGGCAATGATGGGTTCGTTCATACTTCTCTATTTTCTCTTTCATGCACATGTACCTCTTACTTCAGTAGTTGTATTTTACTTTTCAGTTACATCCCATGGCTTATGTGGGAACATTTGAAATTCCTTATGAATAAAAAATTGAATTTTGAAATTCAGCTGTGTATTTCTTTCTGTATTTCATCTTTCTATATGGATTGTATGATGAATTAAACAACTGAATAATATAATTGAAAGTCTTAATCATGAAGGAAAAAAACTTAAAGATACCTGTAATCATTTAGTAATGAACTCTAATTGGTTTAATCTACAATTATGACTATTGTTCCAAAAATTAACACTTCATCTATTCTGCAATTCAGTGTCTTCATCAAGATAACACATATTTCCTTTGGGGATTTGTGTTCTTTTTCTGAAGGTAGTCATGAAAATTCAGATTATGTGATCTATTATGTTTTGTAATAGCACACATTGATGAAGATTTCATGCGATAATTAATTAATTCAATAGAAACAAAAATGAGCTGAAAAAAATTCCCTAGCTTAGGTTCACTTCACCAATGCCATCCATCGTAACAATGTTTCGAGTTGCCCATTTTTGCACAAGTGTAAAAATTGTCAAAAAAAGTTTTCAAGGATCTACTTTTTAAATCTGGGATATATTAAGTGAACTTAAGAATCCATGTTGCTACTTAACATTTAGTATAAATGATCATCTCTCTATAATAGTTCATGGGAAAGAGATGCCATTTCAAACTTTTTAGAGAAGAACAGATTTTGTTCGATTAGAGTTAGAATAAATAAAAACGACACATAATTTATATGAAACAATATTCTGAGACATACCAAATAAATTGAAAAATATTTTTAAATATTTATATACGAAGATCCATGAAAAATTTAAAAATATAAATTACTTGAAACATTGCGATTTGTGAGTCCAATGTTTTGGAATACAACTTGTGGAATTACTAAAAATTCCATCAGTAATTTATTTTTAAAATACATGAATAGTGTAATGGAATATTTCTATGAGTGTGAAGAGATAAATGATATTGTATTTGAAGGTATTTTTCAAAAGAATTTACTGATTTTTCATTCACATAATTTTTCTTTTACTATGATAAAAAAATTATAATTTTCTAGATGACCAAATAGAAAATGGTTCCATTAAAAATATTTGGAAGAAAATTATTCAAGAATTATTTTACGAGGTGATTTCAACGATTATTTTTCACTATATGAACTATTCCAAATTTTGATCTTGGGATTGATTGAAGATGAAACATTATTTAGTGTATTATCTTTCAAAAAATCAAAATTTCGTAACAGATTGGATAGAAATTTAGAAAGTTGTTTGAGATTGTATGTTTTGAGTTATTCCGATGAAACTATTCCTTGTGAAAGAGCACTTAGAATATGGAATTCACTCATATAAATAAGAGGATAAGGTTATATTGTTACTGATGTAGGGGATTTTAACATATCAAAAAACACACTTCCAATTTAGTAGAATTCACAAAAACTTATGAAGAATGGGTTGTGCTCTAGCACTGTTTTAATTGCTAGAGTCTTAGTTTCTTGTCTACATTCTACAGACTATTGAAAAAATGATTTGATTATTTATTCATTTCATATCAAATAAGTATTAACTGGTATTACTAGACTATATAAGTTGTTTTACTTGTAACAAATTAATTTCTTATATTTTGCTTTATTATTTTAACAACGATAGTTATTTATTTAGATCCATATCTGTGTGATTATTATAATATCTCTACATGGAACATAATTCTTTTTTTTACTAAAATAACACACACCAAACATTTAAAACCATGCAAAATATCTCCAAATAGTACCATAAAATACATTCACATCGAAGCATAAACAAAAATACAATAGTGCATATTAAATTGTTCAAAACTTTCAGAAAATGTTTCACTCCTACAACTAGAATTTCCAATTCACAATTAAATTTGTATACTTAATATCAACCAGCTGATTAATTTGTGAATATAAAAATGTTTTCATAAAGTATTTTTGGCTAATATAATTACAAAATTTTGGGTTGTCATCATTTTCTTTTCAAAGTTTGTACGAAATTTTTCACTTATAAGACCACATTACAAGGGAATCATCTTTTCTACCAATAATTCTAATTCATGGTTTTACTTATGTCTTACACATATAATAAACAAAAGAAAAATTTCTTGGTCACTATCTTTTAATTATTGTGAAAGTGTTGAAATTATGAAAGCACACTGGTCACATGGTGAAAGTAACTTTTTTTTTTTCCTATTTCAAGAACAACTCAAGGATCTTATTACAATGGAGGCAGAGATTTCTCAGTTTGTATAATTCTTTGTACTAAAACTCCTTATTTCTAAAAATATTGCATTGTAGTATTGATATTCGCAAGAATATTGTTTTTGTAACGACCCGAATAACCAACACACACACAACATAGTAAAAGACAGGATTTTTTTTTTTTGACTTACTTCGAAACAAAACCCGACACAACATGTTGTCACAAAGTTACAACCAACTCTGGGAACCACTTGTTACGGGGATGACCACAAGGTTAGCATGGAAACGTTCACACCCAAAAGGATAAAATACTTTTTTTCTTTATTTTGGACAGAATAACATAAAATCCCAACCACAAGACACTCTCACAGCTAGGGCAAGCCACAGTCATAAATGATTAGTGGTTATTTATTTTGATAAGACACCCTTTAACTCATGACTTCAGTTTTTAGAAGGGTTCAATATATGATTCACATAAAACATCTTACCAACTGAGTTATGTTCTTATACACTGTACAGTAGTTCACTTAAAGTCTTCTCCTTTATAAAAATTATTTGTTTTATATATTTATTTGATAGATATGGTAATTTAATTCCACAGGGCCATCTACTCACACTTACGTTACTAGAACTCATTCATGCCCTTATGACCACATCGGTTCACACTCAACAAACTTAAGAGAAAATTACAAGGTACCCTGGATAAAGTTAAAGGAAGAAGGTCAAATGAGTTCACCCTTAAGACGTCATTAGTTCTTACTGAGGTTTAATTAAAGCTTGAGGTTTTATACATAATTAAATAGCGCTCTTACCTAGGCTTCACCGAAAGAGCTTATCAAGAGGAAGCTACTTACTTTTAAATAGGCTGAGAGATAAATTGAGTGGTTTCAAAACTTTCTTCTCTTACTTGTTAAATTTATTCGAATCTAACCATTGTTTTCCATTAAACTTGTCTTTAGCGTTCACCAAAAGAGTAGTATTTACTAGTTCAGTTAGGGATAACACGCTATATAAAATCACTTTGCAAGGATGGTCTCACTCTTGATTACTTAAGGTATTTTTTGTTTACAAGGGGATCTAAACGAAAACATATTTCTTTGAATAAAACTTTTAGGTAACTTCTGTAAGGAAAAGCCACCCCATTAAAGCTTACATATAACCCATCAATACAAAGTCTTAGAAAGATTTAAATTATCACTTAATTCTCAAGATCATAGTTTTGCAATGCTTATCCCAGTGAAGAGATTGAATATTATTTCTCACTAAGAAGAGTTACCAGCCAAAATACAAAAAAGGACAAAACTACTACTTCACGTAATTCTCCGAACAATTCCAGGCAAGAGGTCATATAAACTCTCTTTACAAGCAATATTACAAAATATACAACACATTGGATATTTTTACAAGGAACTTCATAAATTGTACAGATGAACCTTTAACACTCTTTTCCTCTAGTCTACTTGAATAATCCATCTGCACAAATATTAACTAGAGTCAGTTCGCTAGAACTGAGCATGTTAAGACTACCCATTGCAACAGTAAGCTAACATTTTATAATATCATGAAAATAAAATTCTAAAGTCAAGAATGGATCAAATCACAAACCACTAATCAATATGTTTCACAAGATGAAGAGATTTATACCAGCCAACAAGGAGGAATCCCAATATTCAAGTGAGAGAGATATTCCAAAGACAACCAATGTGAGACCTTATTGGTGAAGATAACAAGGCTGAGAGTATTGAGATTTCAGTCATGTAATCCTATGGATTACGTGATTGAAATCTAACACCCAAACATCATTCTATTATTATTAACCAAAAGGATAAAGATAGGTCAAATGACTTAACATATTCAAAATTACTTGTTAACAAGACTGCATTAACGCACATCCATGTTTTAGGAAGAATAAAGGCCCCAACCATATAAGAACACAAATTAGTCAAATGTTAAAGTTAACTTCACTCGACTGAATAAACCAACATACATATAATACTCACAACACAATAACTGAATCTGAAGATTCAACATACCAAGTAATTCTCACCGAACCTAATTATTTTTCTTCAAGAAGTTAAATAAATTAGATTCTATCCAACTAAATTACATTCAAAAACTATAGTTGGATTACACAGGCAAGGATCAAGAAGAAGTATTTTCACCAAAGATTGTTATTATCTTACATCACATAATCAGTAATAAACCCGTAATCCACCACTTGTATGATCGTTGTAAGAGTTAAGGACTTAGCTCGCTAAAATATGTAACTGAGTCGATTCCTACCTTTTCCATTTTCATACAATACTAACCAAATTCGAAGAAAGGTAACCATTCTATTTTCATACATGCCTCAGTCAACACTTACTCAAGAAGTCCCTACCTGAATTATTGAAGGTTTGCTAAGCTACATAAAGGATTTAATAGAAACCCATTTCATTCGATAATTGAATTTAAACAAGCAAGGGATAGTCTGTTGAAAATATAAGTGAATCGACACAAGATCCTCTACCGTTACCCAACTCGAGTCACCAATCACAAGGTTTACAGTCAGCGAAGGGGGAATACAAATCAAAATACTCTTCCTACGAAATAAGCCTTCTCTTCCGTCTCTAAAACAACATACGAATAGTTTGGGCATACCCCTCTATTTCACGACAGTTTACTTGACCTATCCTCATAGTCGCTCCAAAGAAAACATCTGCTACTACAGAGTTCAATTGAACTCTTTTATCTTATGATACAGTGTCTCACGTCATAGGATCTATATTGAGCAGTCAATATTTAACTCACATAGGCCTCTAAGAAAACATCATGGTCACTATGTGAGGTCTACACATAGATTCAGCCCAGGAAAAGTTTTTACCAAGACAAAAAACAAACATTTAGCCTAAAACTGGCCATGAGTCGACAAATCTACAAATATCCATTAACGTTATTCAAGGCTCAAGTTTATATCTGCTACTACTGGTTTAGAAATTGAACTCAATGGCCATTGTTCACTATTGTCTCTAAACATCACCCGAATTTTAAGAATTAAGCAGGAAACACCCAGGTTAAAGATCTAACACACACAATATAAAATGTCAACCATTATTTTGTTATCACATGGCAGTTACTCTTTTATTTTGAAAAGAAAAAAAATGAGGCAGAAAGGAGTGTATACATGCTATCACAGTTGCTACTAGGGTATGAAAAACAAACAACTCCCAACAGTCCTTCCTTTCCTTTAATTTGGGTCGATTCACAAGGAAAAAGCAGAAGCCCATTCTAAATGCCATAACAGATAAAAAAAATAAGGACATTCAATTCACGACATAATAAAAGGGTAGCAGAATATTACAAGGGCAGGCTTAACATGCCTGGTTTAAAACGCCATCTCCATATGCATATGATTATTTCAATGCCGCTGCTTTCCCTTAACCCAAAGTGCTCTGCGAGCTCGAGCTAGCGCCACATTCACACGGTGAAAAACAGCTACAGACCAACCCCATGATTTGAAGCTCAGACACGAGATATACTGATTACATCACGCTCCTGGCTCTGGTAGGTATCTACCGTGATAATCAATAAACCTTTTCCTTCATCAGATTGAGGACAACATCAAACACTCGGTGCAAATGTTTCAGTTGCAGCCTGTAAGGTGTGATTATTCCAACAGAAAACTTTATGCCTGCCACCTTGGTGACATGTTGAAGAAGCTCATATAATAGCAGAACAAATTGTGTTTCATGAATATTCTGATATGAAACAGATCGGCCTCTATGAGGATCTCTTCCATGAGTTACATCGTACAACAAGTAAGATCTCAATAGAGACTCTTTGTAAATAAATTTCATCAGGTCTGCTAGTAACACCCTCACTGTCACAATTCACCTTTCTTAGCAAGTTCAAGAGACAGGAATGTCAAAAGACAAGAAATTTCTTTTGCACTTCTTCATCGAGCTAGGAGCATGTTTGAGGAATTAGAGATCAATAGAGACTCATCAGCTTCTCTAACACTGACCCAAGTTTGAATTTAGAAGTGTGAACAACATTTACTTCCCATTATTGAGATATACATGTCTTTAGTGTCTACCCGACTGTGATTCGAACTTCATGAAGATAATGTTGCCATTATGCAAGATTCCAGAGCTTTAGCATCTTCTTTAAGCTGTTATAGACTCAAATTTTACCTGGTTTCTTGAATAACTGATACAGACCTCTGTTACTGGTTTTTTTTTTTGTGTTTTGAAAAGGCTTTGAGCACATTGAGGATCTCCTTCATGTTTGATTAACCAATTTGTTGAAAACCTCAAAACATAAACTCTGCACAAAAAAGAAGACAACTCATACTGCTTGCTCAACCACTGAGAAAAGTATTCAACATCCTTACCACTGAACTTCAAAAGTTTAGTTCCTTTTTTGATTTCAAAAATCCGGTGCAGCTTTGAAAGATTACTCAAAACCCTAAAACTGCCTTCAATATTTGATCGAGATTTTTCCATGTTAAATTCACCACCTGGATGGAAGCGACTTTCCAAAATGAAAAGGCAAGACAGCTCAACTAAAACTTTATCTTGTTCTTCTACTATAGCTGCAAGATTTTGCAACAACTGATCACGACTGTGGTCGCGTGCAACTAGAACATTAGGATTAACACCAACGGTTCCTTGGATCACCCTGCAGCAGCTGTCGCACTTAACTCTCTCTAAACTTCAGGAGCAGGGAGGGAGGAATAGGTGGTTACAACCATTAAAAGCATTTAACAACAAAACATTCGGCCCCATTCTAAACATGACCCGCCAGCAGGAAAATCATTGCAAAAATAGCCTGTGCGGCCATGGCAAGGAGATGAACAACAAAACAATCAAATCCCAACAAAACAATCCTCCTTGTGCACGCGGCCAGAACAGGTCAAAGAAATCAGTTAGCACAGGGTGCAAGAAATTTACAAATCAAAGGAATTAAATAAGGTGGGGTGGCTGGCAGAGGTAAGACCAGTGGGAGATGGCCATGTACCAGGTCTAGAAGGCAGGAAGGGGGGGTGAGGGACAGTAGGGCCTTAGGCACAAACAAATGGAATTTTGACTTTAAAACCACGTCCCCTCCAACCTGCGCCACTCACCAATATTTTTCTTCTTAATGCATCATGGACCAAGCACATGGCCATTAAACAACTATTTCACAAGGGCGAGTCAACATCCACCACGCAAACAACTAACTCGTACACCAAGATTATCATTTAGACCAATGCCGATTGGGTGCATGCCACACAAAAATTGCATAATGCGAACTGAAGCCACACACTCGAATCTAAGGATTCGATTTACTAGTGTATAAATACATATATCGTTCTACACCCATGTCTTCTGGGTATTTTATTTTTAAAATATAATCCCATGCAAAAGAAATACGCAACAACAGATACTTTAAAAAGGAGTGTATATAATCCAAATTTACTAGAGTCACCAGAACATCTCCAACAGTAACTCAGTAACAAGTTTATTCATTGGGCTAAAGCAAGTCGAAAAACCTCAGTCTTTTAATTCTCTACAACTAACAGTGGGTTCTATCCCAACTCATAACAAAACTGAACCCCAAGCGATAATAAACCAAACGTCTGAACTCATCAACCCTTGTCGATGGGTTAAAGTCCTTGGCTCGACAACGAATAGGAGCAGGATGGAAATGGCTTCAAGGAAAGTTTCTAGCCCAATCAACCTTCGAAAAGGGTTTACCGCCAAATGGGGCATTACAGTTTTCTTCAGTTGTAAAATCTCCTACCAAAAATAGTGATGGATCAACATCTATATTTTCTTTCAAAAAGATTTTTTGATCCATCCCATACTTATTGACTATATTTCTCAATGTATTATTTTTTATTTAATACTAAAAGTATTTCTTTCAATTGTATAAAGGCATTCACTATTTTTCAAGCATTCTTGAAAGGTTCATCAAATACAACTATTTCTTTCTTTTAAATTTCATATTTTACCTATAAAATAGAAATAGATTAGATAATTTATAAATAATTTAATGCTATACTCATAATTTCACAATTTTTCACATGTAAAAAACCACCTACCATAAATCTTTCTTTTTATTCACTTGCAAATAAAACATTATATTTTTCTCTAGCTTGTTTGTTGTAGTACGTTTGGGATTCAACTTTAAGATTTTTCCAACTTTTTTAACTTTATAGATCTAAAATTCCATCATGATATTTATTATTATACAAATTTATACCATACTGACCTTTATTTAGCAAAATTTCAATCCTTGGTGGTTGGATCTCTAAGAAAGGGAACAATGAGAGCCTTTGTGAATGATTATGGTAACATGTATTTATTTATTTGATTAGAACATTATCCCTATAGTCCCAAACACTCAATAATTACATATCTTCTAGAGAAAATTCATGAATTATGGTCCCATACTTTCTGATATAAGATTTTTGAAGGGCATATATTTATTTTGATTAAACATGAGTGGAATTTTCATCTGTTGAGGGGAATATATGATTTCAAGGATTTTTTTTTTTCACTTGTGGTTGATCATTTTGAGGAGTACTTTGTATCATATCATGGATGTCAAAATACTTATTTTCCTCTATCTCAACAATATCAAACCCCAAAAACTCATCATTGAGATCAATCTAGTTCAAAATATGGGAACTAATTGCACTATGGATACCACCTTGTGAAAAACTTATAAATTCAAAGGTTTCAGGGTGAATTGTTCTTGTGCAGTCAACATGAAATGTAATATTTTTCCCTAGAAATTTAATTTTTGTTTTTGTCACCCGTGGTGGTAGGCTTGTTTGCAATATGATGTGTTCATCTTTTATCTGAAAGAAGTAAGGATGAAAAAATTATAAATTATATCATTATAAATACAATATATAATATTTTTAAGTAAACAAAAGTAATTAAGAATTATAAATTACATGGCATGGTTAGAGAAGAGTCAATATGGAAAGTTTGTGAGTGAGCCTTAGTTTTATATACACCGTCAAAATCAGAAGTTGTTGCTAATACAAAATTAAAAACTATTAAAACATTTTAATACTTTAAAAAAGTAGATAGCTTGTTATTGATTAATGCTAGTAGCTTAGTTATAAATAATAATATAAATACGTTTAGAAAATTGTGGAGGTAAAGGTGATGGCAGAGGTATAATAGTAGGGGTGATTAAACCCCTATCTCTTTTACGTCAGGTAAATCAAACCGACTCAATTATTTTGAATACATACCATAATATGCATGAGCCTCTAGAGGGGATTTACCCTAAGAAATAGCCTCGATGTGATATATTCCAGTTATAATTCTTCTCTATAGATTAAAAATTATTTTTGTTATTGCATTCAAAGATAATTTATTTTTATATTGTTAAAATTAATTGTTACCTATTGTTCTTCAACTGAAAGACCTATCAATAGTATTTTTGATTTGTTGCATTCAAAATTTGTTTGATCTATAAATTTTAGAAAGCTTCATGATAAAAAGCATAAAGATAATTGGTACAAGAAAATGTAGTCTTGCATTTAGTAGATGCATTGATATTGGACATCTTCTTTAATTCAATTGGACAAATACATACACCAATCAAATTGTGTCCCTGTCAGTGTCCACAATAAATATTAAACTACCAAAAGTGGAATGTCTGCGAGTCTACCCTACAACATGATCTTAGAATAAAATAGTGATATCATTGCAAGAAAGAAATTATATATAACACCTTATATAACAAGGCCTCTTTTCGATCAATTTACTACAACTGCAAAAACACAAAAGAAAATTTATATGCAAGGATATTAAACTGATATTAAGAAATAAAATAACTAAAAAATAAAATTTAAATTACAATCAAGATTTACATTGTAATAATATGCCACATATATTTTTTCTTCATCAATTAAGATAGCCTTGGTAGTCATGACAATATAGTGTGGATATGCTAAAAAAAATTATCAATGGATGCCTACAGGATCCACGACAAATTAATATGTACAATCAGTTACAACAATAATAATCCTTCCATCAACATGGTTGTAATCATTGATCAAGTAATAATGTAAAAGAGTGCCTATTTCAAAAAGGGGCATGTTGAAAACACCCACGAATTAAATTTTCTACATCCAATATTTAGTTGTTTCTTTGAGTTTCATTAGTTTAGTGATTTGAGGGAACACGAGATTTTTGCATTGCAGTTTGGGTGTAGTTATAGATGTGGATGTGGAACTAGCCATTATTGAAATATTTTTTGAAAATATACATGAGAGGGAGGGGCTAGAGGCTGGGTTAACTTCAAGTTTGGGCACATTACTTATTATGGGGTTGGGGATAGTTTTGTAGAAAATTGTCATCATGAAATCATTCTACATTCATAGAAGTTTTGTAAAAAATCAATTAAATGAACCTCGTAGTGAAATATATAAGACATGAGTTCTTGTTCAGGACATGTGGCGTGAAATGATATATGGAGTGATTCAAGGTCATAAGTGTCTAAAGACTGTCATTCAACAAATGATCAAAACAATTGAACAAATTGAGGATTTAGGACATCAAACTCGTCTAATCATGTAGAGATTGACAAGATAATGACATCCGTATAGTTAATTATGTTTGAGAAGAGTGTCTAGTAATAATAATAATGGCCATATAGGATTGGAAGAGACGGTTATGTAAGATACGTTTGTCTATTCAAAGGAGAGATGTCCAGGAAGGAAATGACCATCCAATCTAGTTTCGTTAAATCACCTTTTCCACAAAAATTCTTTTTTGATATTCACCATTTTTTCAAAAGTTAATTTTGGATATTTTCACAAATATTCTATGTGTTTTTAGCGGGGTATTAAAATAAACCTTGGATATTATGTTTAAATAATATTTATTAGATAATGGCTCCAACCTTAACATTTGTAATCTATCAAACCTTTAGAAAATTTGCCTTTCCGAAGCCTCCTTAACTCTCTCATCTATTTGTACTCACATATATTATAATATTCTCAAAAGGATCTTATGTACAATCAAACTTCCCATTACTGTTGGGCCATGCACTTTTCCCATCTCATTCCATGGAATGTCTTATATTCTTAATTTTAATCTTCTTCTTGGATGACCTTAGATCTATGCCATGCATGCAGTTCATTCAACCCTTCATGTACATCTCATTTTTTTATACCAGGTTGTGGTCTATGATGCCTTAATAGATTCCTCCACATTTTAATTTATCAACACTATTAATCATTCACTTTAAACCCCTTCTTCTGGCGCATCTCCTCTTAATTTCACAAATTATGGTCCTGGGTATCAGTATATTCTTTATTACAGTTTCACTAGCCCTGGATTAGGTAAAGATTGAAAGGGAGTCATAGATATTGTTTCCCTTCCCACACAATCCACCAAACTTGACATCATCTATCTCCCTCTGCTTACTACTTGTATTATCACTACATATTCTCATGAGGTTTACACTATTACACATACTCATAATCCTCCTCTATTATACCCTAAGTATATAGGGGATCAACCTTCTCCCATTTATTTAGAATAACATAAACTCCACGCTAATGGTTATCGATTATAATACATGAGAACTTATGTCCATTTTCCCCATTACCACACAAAATAGTGTTTTCTATTTTCTCTCACTATTGTAGGTGATTTCGGAAAATATTATCCTCTTAACCCCAATACTGATACTCCAGAATCATTTCAACATCCTCCATCATGGCATGGTATCTCTCCCACAATTAGATAGATATCCATCATTCGTACACTTAGGGGAATCAAACTCCCCACACATTTTCGTGTTCTAATCAATAGTTTCCTATCCATACTAATAGAATACATCCTTATAACTTCATGTTTGTTTGCACTTCATGTTAATTATCTATCTTTATAATATGAGCACACCTTGCTACATCTATCTATTATTATGAATTCCCTCTCTACTCTTATGCTACTCCATACATTCTTTTTTTGTCACTCTTAGTTATATATCCTTCTATTTATGATACACATACTTTAAACTAGACATACTTTAGCTATCCTTATTCAAAATGATCACATATACTTTATAGAAAATCTTGATATAAACCTTTGGTTGGAATAATACTTCCCCCATCCTCACTTTCTTCCTATATCATCACTTATTCTTATCTATATAACACAATGTTGCTACTACACACTCTACCTCATTACCCAATGACAAACTCTTGTTATATGGTTCATGCTTGACTGTTGAGGGTGTAATTCCTCCATGAACCTCACTTGTCCAATCTTGGCCACTTCATGCTTTGTGCTTCATGTTTATCTTTCTACGCACTCTCGCATATCAGGTACACACTATATTATCATTACCCTATGACACACTCTAGTTGCATAGTTCATAATTAAATGTTGAGGGTCCAATTCTTCAATGAACCTAGGATCATCTACACTTCATGCTCAGTGCTTCATGATACATATTTTATAGCTTATAATCTAAATCACATACCATACATTCATTACCTGATGAGGCCCTTTTTTTCTATAATTCATTCTTGAATATTGAGGGAGAATTCCTAAATCAACCTCATCTCATGCACATCCACCAAGGGGAAACGTGGTCAGACTCATCTAAAAAATTTACATTTCAAAACACACCATCACATGAAAAAATCATCTGCATATATTGGTTGTCTTTAATCTTGTTAGATTATACTATTTACATGTTACACATTGTTTTCCATGCTAGTTAGATAATTAGTATGTCATTATTTTTTCTATATATACATGTGTGTTAACTTGTTATCTTGAGGTGAATACACGACCTTTACAGATTCTTAAACAATGAAAGATTCAATAGACTTATCTTTACTCATCCCGCTGAGATTCCTAGGAGAAAATACCTTTATTAATTCCATACTCTACATGTCACAGGTCTTGTGATTTCAATCTTTACTATTTCTGAAAAACTATCACATCATTTTACACTAATAAATACATGTTGTGACATACTACTTATCTTTCTAACATGGTAACAAGTGCTTCATGTGTATCCTGTACCTTGTAGGATTTTGTACAACCATGGTTATTTGCCACTTTTTTCATGCTCTTTCTTACTATTGTTTGCTACTCTTTGCGGGCTATGCCCTATGTTTTACTTAATCATTGTTTTATTTTAGACACTTTGTTGTTGATTTTCTTTTTATATTTTGAGTGATGTCCCATGTCTGAAACCCACTTTTCCCTATACCTATTTCCTGCACAATTTATTTTTACATTGAATTCTATTGCATGCTAGCTATTTCACACTAACACTTGATTCTAGACTACATTATTTGCATGTTCCCTTATGTTTACCCTCCACATCCCCTACCGCCTACACCTATATCCACTCTCATATATGCATATCAGCTACTGGTCCTCAAATTTGGGCCGCATTCTCCTACATTCTTTGTATATACCCTAATAGAGGTAGGCATCTATTGGGTTAATAAATCATCCTCCCATTAAGACAAATTTACAAAATAGATTAACACAATACTTTTTTTGGAAACTACACACACCCAAAGATAGGTCCATAATTTGACTTTGACAAAAAAAGGTAGACACTAGCACTGAGTATACACAAGAATGGATAGACCTTGTGTCCCACATAGGAACTTGTTTCTAGAGAGAAAAAGTAATAGTTTATAACTTTAGCACATTTTATAACAGTTTCATTACAATTCTCTAGTATGCAGCAATTTCTTCCAGTTACATAATTTAGTCAATTAGTTACAATTTAGTTGCAAAAGGTTAAAAAATCAAGGACGTGCCATATGAAATGGTGCTTAAATTATAAGTGTCATGTGAAGAGAGAAAAATAGACCTCTCTCCCCAAAAATATTCTTCGGGTGTGAGATCTCCCAATCACCTTGCTTTCGACATGAGATATCCCAAAAACCTCTTCCTTGGTGTGATATCACCAAAAAAAACTATCTCTTGGCATGAGATTTCCCAAAAACCTCACCCCTTTTGGAAACAATACAATCAAATCCACAACATCTCCAAGTAAAAGAGGAAAAAATTATTTCCTTTACTCTCTTATACATTAGGTGCACACTTTCCTCTTACTTTTATGCACTTTTACTTATACAAATGTTACTATGATTTTTCATATACAAGACTTTGACTACTCTTTTTTCCTTCTTTTGTTCTTATACACAACAATAAGTATCTCACATTAGCAAGAAAAACATCCAACAACATACTAATAGGCATACACTTCATCCCTAGGGTATACCTCCCCTTCCAAGTTTCTAAGCTTCACATTAGTATCATCACTTCATGATTCACTTGTCCACTCGGCATGCTATCGAGTACACTCTTTTCTACAATATTACAAGGTATACATCTTCTATCGAATATATGCTATACAATATTTTCTCAACAACATAAAGTGTGAATAAATGTAGACACAAAATCTATGTATTTGGGTACATTTCTAGGTCCTATATCATACCAATATATACATGATTCCTAAGAAAGAAAAATAGTGGTTGACTAGTTATTTTGGGCCTTTTGCTTTATCTCTTGCACTTTTATTGAGCTTACATATCTTACAACAATGCCATAACTTTACATATTTATCTTTTATGGCCTCATACACTAGCTCCCAATTAGGAAAAAAGCACCCAAGCATTCATGTCCCTCCGATGTGTTCCTAACTTTCTTTATTTTCTGATTTATATTTTAGGTCTCTTTTACTTATTGGTCACCTTATAGAACTTTGGGTCTTCCTTCCAATTTTCAATTACCAAATTTAAATAGGGAAATAAAATATATATTTATTTATCTCCCTTAAATAAGGGCTCAAGCAATATAAGCTTTATCTATCATCATTTAAGTTTCCATCAAGAAATAAGAGGATGTCAAATGAATTCATCTAGAACATTCATATAAGGGACAAGGGAGGAATAATTTTGCAAACACAATGTACGAGGGGAAGTTTACTCTATTCCATCATACACATTTTCCTACTTAAAGAAATCTATACCTAGTTCGCTATTATAGTGCAAATAACAGAAGGGAAACCTACGGAATAATTACAAACATATCCATAAATAACTATTTTGATTATGAGATGTAGTGCACTTCTCAGTCATAGGATCACTATTTTCGTGACCATTGGGGTAAGTCTAACTCCTCATTTTGCATCTTCTTTATTAGGTTTGATGTGGATTTTGGGCATGTGAAGCCATTTATCTATTTTACAGGTTGTAGGTATGACTTAAAACATTGGAACGCAACCAAATAAAAAAAAGAACATGAATAGTGAAGCTTCTCTAGCTTAGAAAAAGGAAAAAACCTAATAATTTTTGTGGCTAGTTGTACCAATATCAGTCACTAGAACCTAGTAACTCCTTTCTTCTCATGCGAGATTTTTTCCAATGTGTTTGTGAGTTCTAAAAATCTTGGTGAGCCTTAACGACAATATTTCCTACTTATTGCAGTTGTTTCTTGGTCCAGATCACTCCTATCTTTCACTAAGTAAATGAAATAACCTTCCCTCTCTCATTTTCTTAAGGATTCAAATTGTTACATTATTATTTGTTGCGTCTTACTATATTTTATCATCATAGTATTTATAGTAGATACTCTCAAATAAGATTTAATTAAATTAATATTAAATCATCATCTCCATATCTTGAGAAAATTAAGCTCACCTGGGGGTTCAGTTATTCATCTCATTATAAATCAACGCTCAACCTCATTCTTATTACATGCACTATTGAATCCTTTACTCTCTATTCCATTATTTTCAATTGTTCTATTTTGTCTCATCCTTCATGGTTCACAGATCTACAAACACTAAAAATTTTCATGTGTGCTCCCACACCTCCCTTTGAAACTTCCTTGTCCAACACTTTCTAGGTTTAACACTCACATCTTCAACCTATCTTTTTGTTTGTGTTCTAGCCTTCCCCTAATTGAAGAATTTTATTTTCACCCCCAGTTCTTTCGCAGTGTATAGAAAGAAGTGTTCACCTCAATACCCAATCGCAAGAAACTTTGTTATTGGTTTGACTAGTTTCAATTATTTCTGTCCTTATTTAAATTTGGTCACGTGTTTTATAATTATCAGATTTGTTGAATATGTTTTGACATTAGGTTAGAATATCAAACCAATGCTTATGTCAATTTTTATTTAAGGTAGGTCCTTAATTTTTTTAAAAAGGAAGGAAATAAATCAATTCAACTAGATGATTAAAAAAATCTTTTAGGTCATATAATTTATTGGAGGCTAGCTAATTGTTTAAATAAACTTTTTGAAATTTCTAATACTTTTGGGTAATTAATTTAACTGGTGAAAATATTTAAAATTTGGTGTTATTATAATTTTTTACTTTGTGTCTCTGAAGGGGTTTTTGTTTCTCTTTTTTTAAGGTCCTTTGGCTATGTTTAAAATTTCTTTTCTTTGTAATAAAAATATTTTTATTATTTTTGGGATTGTGAACGTTTGTTATAACTTTGCAAAAAGGTAGTTATGCACAACATGAGATGCCATTTCTCACATAGGACCTTGTTTTTACCTTGCTTCTTGTATTTGAATTATTTTGTTCTCATTACAGTGTCGATTTCCTATGATCACTTGAAACTTATTATGGTATCAAAACTTGTGTAATTTTATGCCAATTTCAAGCTCAGTGGAAAGCTATTACATGACATGAAGTCACATTTGATTGTAATCAATGTACTAAACTATAATGTACCACAAAAAGGGTGTAAAAATGTTATTCTTCTATGTGCATGTTTTTCCTTTATTTTTGTACAGTTTATTTTTATCTCATCAAGATGGATGTTATTTATATTCCTTTACGCACATCATTTAATTTTTTTGAATGGAGATATAAGATGTTTATACAACTCAGTGGTAAAGTGTTTTTCCCCATCACTATGGGAGTAGATATTTATCAGACTAATGAACCTGAGAAATCAAATTGGTTTAACCAATGTGACAAAGCTTTAGGTCTTATTTGTATGATTATCTCTCTCAAAAATCTCTTCCACATTCAGTCTTCTAAAACACCTAATGAAACATGAAAATATTTAGATGATATTTTTTTTAAAATATGAAATGAGAGCCCATGAGTTATAGAAAATACTTATAGGACTAACTCCTAGTAACTTTTATAACCTACAATCATTTTTCTTAAAGTTTATCCACACAACATTAATTTTGAAAGAATGTGGAGTTCATAAAAATAATGTTGTGTTGATATTTTCAATAATTTGTAATATTGGATTGGAAGATTCCATATTAATTTATACCTTTCATGCCATGAAATAAGCTCTAGCGACTGCTTGGAAGATGCCATAATTTGAAAACATTTCATGCCAACTCATTCAAAAATAAGAGACATTGATCCAAATGGTATTAATCAAGTCCAAGTCACATGAACTTATAGCAATTAATCATAAAAGAAAAGAAAAATGACAAGAAAAGAAGAAAGAGACAAAGGAATACCCTAAGATAGAAACCAAGACCATCCAAATATACACTATACGTAATACAAAAAAATCTAATTTTGAGTAATAATGAAAGAAGGAAAATTGTAAGTGTTCATATTATAAGAATTCAGGACATGAAGAGCATCAATGTATGAGAAAATAAACAGATCACCTAACTCATTTACTTTAGAATAATAATGTAGGTGTGTCTGATTCCATCAATAAAAATACTCTAAAATTCTAGAGAAAATGAATGTAAATATGAGAAAAAAAAGGAAATACCCTTGTAGCTATATTTTCTCCTTCGTTGATGTGCATCATAGATTCTGGTGCCTCATACCACATTAGTTTTTCACATGTTGATTTTTTTTAAAGTGAACCATGTGGTATATCCTAAATCAATTTAGATGATGATACTTAGGTATTGGTTGGTGGTAGCACCTTCAATTGATAGTAATATATAGTGGAACCATTACCAATGTTCTAAGTGTACCCATCTCTACCAATCTCATATCATTTTACCAAGTCACTAATATTGGTGAAGAAATACATGTCAAATTTTTCCCTAATTTGGTGAGTATCCGTGAGCTTCACAATAAGTCTACAGTTCCTAAGGGAAATGAAGATAACTAGTATCAGTTTTACACATTATCCCACTTTAATTTTAGTTCTACACCCAAGCCTTGCTCACTCACGTAGATGACATTAGTAATCTATGGCATGAACATTTTGGTCATCTAGACTATCATTACCTTTAATAATTGATCCAATATAAGATAATAAATAGGTTAACTTGAGTCAAATATATTGGTACCCAAATTTAATCTCCTTCAAAGACCGAGCAACATCATGGATTTGACAAGACACTCAGGGGTAGATATATAATCATGTATGTCATTTTGTAGCAAGGGAAGCAATCTATCTGACTTGTTAGCACTACGATTTTGAAAGGAGTGGGTAGCACATTACAAGGATGTGATCTAATCCTAACTAATTTAGGTTGTGCCTTTCAACCAGGGTAAGAGAACATATGTCTTAACCTCTGTTATTGAAGAACAATGATAAATCCTTCTTTTGCATAAATTTTATAGACAAGACCTTGGGAAAATATGATCACCACACCAAATCTGACTCTCACGCATTGTCACTTCCAGATCATGGAGATATTTTCACAACAAGGAAAACGTTACTAAAGAAATTTAGGATCTTTATTACTTCTATATGTTTCAGTGATGGGGATTTTGCATTGGCATACAAACATGATAAATAAGGGTAGTACAGGTAGGATTGGTTGTTTTTGAATAAACTTTTGGTGGGAGGTGTGGAAAGATGTACTTGATTCACCAGATCCTTGACGAATCTTTAAAAATGGAAGGTTAAACCAATAAAATGCAACATAATAGCTAAAATGTTTCTTTAACTAGAATATGTGGTTCAATGGAGGTCCAAATTAGCACTTTTCCACACAATCTTTGAGATTTTATCATGAACGCTTGAGTTAGAAAATCCAACAAAGCATCAAGATCTGAGTCAAATCATGCCAAAGGTACACCCAAAGGCTTACAGAAAATCTCTGTCGACAGATGAAAGAAAAGTGATTTTAAATCCTTTATTCCAATCCCAGATGAAATCTCTTCTGAGAAATGAAATTGCAGATGCCACTAAACTATCACAAGGATTGAGGCCTATGTGATTGAATAAGATTTTAATACAAGATTGCAATAGAAACAAGAAAAACTACTTGAATACACTGATAAAAAAAACAAAAACATTTTTCTCAAGACAACAAAAAATAACTTGAATTTGATTAAATCTATCAGTAGGGGAAAGTTTTTAGAATAGTCTTAGAGCTTATCAATAGCTGTACACTTGCAACCACCTTGACATGATCAGATTAAATATAAAAGAGATATACAAGCTTCTCAAATATCTTCTCAAAATGATGGGCTCTATCAAGCCTTTTTCTACTAGAAAATTCATTCCCGACCTCTAACACTCCAACCATTTACACGAAAAATTCATGCCATTTATAACATTTTACAACAAAATTTTACCCTTGAAAATCTAGACACTGATTGCACAATTGCTTGCCATGGTCACGATCATGATTTTTGGAATCAAATCTGTAAAAAGTTGTCATGTGCTTGAGGGGGCAGATCTCATTGAATATGTAATGCATTCAACTTCTTCCTTTGGTCGATCACTCCTTTTTCAATTCACCAACAACTTCCACCCCTAATCTGTCAAATCTAGCTCCTTGCATGCTCGGGAAAATAAAAATGGAAAATCCGATCGAGCTCGATAGTCAGAAAATTTTAATGGTGAAAGAAATCTTCTAGATCTCCCCACCAAACTTAGATATCAACATTAACTCCCCTCTTTTCCTAGCGTGAAGGAAATACCAAGGAATCATGAAGACTTGCACTTCTAGGCATGTTTCATTAAAATGGGGGGAAAAATCAGATTTAGAATCTCAACTTCTGTTGATCTTTACTTTGAATTTGAGTTGTCCACGTGGAAGATTAAAATCTTAAAAATAGACTCAGGGGTTCCCTTTAACTTTTTACAAATTTTGGAAAAATGGAAAAATTTCACATTTTGTTCCACACCTCTGCCCTTGGGAAATGAGCTTGACACGTGTCCTAAGGTGGGTCCCAAACGAACCACGGATAAAATCTACCATTTGATCCTCTTTTTGGAAAAATGAAAATTTTCCAAGTTTTCCCCGCAATACCGCCCTTCCGCTTCATGTTCCCAATGTGGATCCCAGCGGAACGACACTCCCTTTTATACTTTTAACTCCTTTTCAAACAAAGGGAAAAATTTCCAAATTTCCTCCGAAAGCCCGCACCTCCGCTGTTGACTGGAGCAAACTTTTACCTTTCTTCCATCAGGCTTGCCAATAGTTTTGATGTTTGGATCCTTTGAATATCAGGGGGAAAAAATGCAACTTACCCCCGATGGTCCACCTCCCCGCCCCTTTGACTTGAAACACATTTTGAATAATCCTTTTTTAGTCTTGGGGGAATTTTTTGATATCTTAACCCTTTTGAGCATAAGAGGTAAAAATTATATGTTTCCCCTAAATTTCTACTTCCCCACTTCCTTTGACTTGTCAAATTGCCACATGCCATAATGGTGCATCTTGAGATAGTCCCCAAAAGTTGATACCTTGAATGAGTGTGAGCTCACCACGTGTCCTAGCCTAGAATAAATTGTTTGAAGGCTCGAAGCTCAGCAGAAGGCACCAAGTATCATGCTCTGGGATAGTCTCCTTTTTTCGTTAAAAAGTCCAAGAAAAATGCAAAGTGAGTGAAGGCCTCCAAGTGTCCTCTTGGTGCTTCTTTAAAAGAATCTGAGCAAGCACGGGCTTGCCATGTATCCCTGTTATCCTCCAAATAATTTAAGCTGCATAAAATTTATCTAAGTCCAGAAAAAGTAGCGGAAACCTCCACGTGTCCTCACGAGTCCTACTCTAAGGCCAAACCAAAACATTGATCTTCAAATGAGTGTCGTTCCTCTATGTGGACACATTTTAAGTTGAGGCGATTCATATAAATTTTGAAATACCTAGCTAAGCCGCGACAAAAAAAAAGGTGCCACGTCCCCTTTTGATGTAAGGATGTAAATTTGATTGGGAGAAACACTCGTAAAAACCATAAAATACAAATAAATGATCATTTAAGCCCGAAAAAGAAAATTCTCCAAGGATAGAGAATTTACAAATGTTATAACGCTCAAATACGTCCATCAGAGACACATCCATTCATTTTTCTTCAATTATTTAGGACATAACTAACAAAGAAAATAAATCCTGACTGTGGAGAATTTAAAATATGGGAGAACCCTAGTTTTTAGACGATCAAAGAATAGGAGACACAATTTACATACCTTTTCCAAAGGAATGAGGAAATAAAGAGAAATAAATGGACCGATAAGTGATCTACGACCCAGGAACAAATTAAAAATGGCAACAAATAATAACCAGGAACAACACGGAGAAAAAAAGGTGCTAGAGGCCGTAAATCGATAGATTTTCAAAAGAAAAATGGGGCGATACTATTTTTAAAACCAACATCGGCTCTTACTCGAGGATGGGAACTCCCTATGATTTCCACAAGAACAAAGGTAGACAAAGTACAAAAAATATCCTTTGGGCAATAGAGTCAATTTGTAGAGCAGAGAAACAAAGCCATCTCTAAAAACAAAACAGAAAAAACCAGCAAAAATAGGTCACCGGGGACCAGAACGAACAAAAACACATAAGACAAGAGACAAAAAACAAACTATAGATTGTACACAATATTTTTTCCTTGATTCTGGGGAATAAATCCAAGAAATGCTTTAAATTCCTTTCATTAACAGGTAATTTCAGTAGTTCGACCATCTAAGTCCTTGAGGAAGAAGGTGTGCTCACCAATCCTAGTATCAATGGAGTAAGGGACCATCCATAATGAGTCAAACATATCATGTTTGTGCTTATCCTTGTGTCTATTATCCTATAGCAGCACAAGATCTCTAAAATTGAAGGCCCTCCAGTGAACCTTCTTGTCAAATAGGATTTTCATCCTTGATCTGAACTTTACATGCCTCTTGCGGGATGTCCTCCTCTCTTTATCAAGTTCAAAAATTAGGTTAATCCGAACATCATAGGGACCTACCTCTTGATCCTCTGGCTATTGAATGAACTAATATGAGGATAATTGAATATCTAGGGGCAGAAGGGCCTGAGTTCCATACACCAACTAAAATGGACACTTTCCATTGGCTCTTTTAGTATATGCAGGGGTAGCAAGGCCTGAGTTCCTATCTGCCAAAACAAAAAACTTCAATTATTTACCCCACTTTCTCTTGTTTAGCTCCAAGGTTCTTTTGATAATCATCAAAAAAAATTTACTACTAGACTCAACGTTTCCATTTCCTTAGGGATTGTAATTAGAGGCATGTGTCAAGGTGATCCCATACTGCTTTCACATTTCCATCAAAGGTTTAGCTCTAAAGCTCATGGCATTGTCAGTAACAATCTTCACTAGCACCCCAAACCTATAGATGATATGGTTCAATAGAAATCCATGAAAATTTGGTGTGTTTCTATTTTGGTGGGGATTGCTTCCACCCACTTGGTAAAATAATTAGTGGCTATAAGAATCCACTTATGCCTAGCAGTAGAAGGGTCTAAAATCTCACCAATGAAATACATTTCCCATTGCTTGAATGGAGCTTCAATTGATACATGATGGGAAGGAAGGCAGCCTGAAGCTTTTAGTCTTCCAGAGAAGTGCTGACAACTCTCACTCCTTCTAACAAAAAGGGTTTTATCCCTAAAGAGAGCTGCCCACCAATAATTGTCCCTCAAGATCTTGTGTGCTGTGACTGTTGCAGCAAAATGCCCCCCCACAAATTCCTCTATGGAAATTGGCAATTATATTAGGGGATTCTTCTTCAGTAATGCACCTTAAGAGGAATCCCTCTGGGTTATTCCAATATAACCCATAATTAGTGATGACATATTTCTGGGAAGCCAACTTAAGAGATCTTTTCTACTTCTTACTTAAATACTCAGGACAACATAAGTGTCTGAGATAAAAAAATTACATCCTTGTACCACTGAGAACTCATAAACCTTTAAAAAACACCTGCCCTTTCTTATTCTACCTCATTTACCTCAATATTTTGTAAGTTTCTCTCTGCCATAAGCTTAACCAAGCCAAAACCTCTCACCAACTTCCTTAGTTTGGATATCCATATCATATTCTCACAACTTGTTCACCCACCTACATCTTTTTATTGAGACCTTCATCTCTGATAATATGTCCTTTACCATGGTGTGGGGAACACAAGCAACAACTTTAGAACTTAGAATGTAAGGTCTAAAAACCTTTTCTTCTTTTACCAAGGAAAATTCCTACTTTTCTATGATAGTGTACTTCAGCTCAACCCCCTGCAAGGCCTTACTAAAAAAGGCAATTGCCTCTCAACCCCTTCATCATCCTTCTACAGTAGGAAAAAATCAATAGTGTTCTCTAAAGCAAAGGAAAAAAATTGGAAAGGCTTCTTATAATCTAGAGTTGCTAAAACAAGGGCATGTTTTAATTCCTCCTTGATTTCACTGAAAGCTTGGATGGTAGCCTCCTCCCATTTGATGACCTGGTCTTTCATCAACATGGAAGTGATTGGAATGGTCAACTTTAGAAAATTGATATGAATCTTCTATGAATTTTATCTTCCCGAAGAAGGACTGAATTCCCTTTTTGGTTCTTGGAATAGGGACCTTGCTGATGGCATCTATCTATCTGGATCAATCATCACTCCTTGTGACACAATGTGACCAAGAAACTTTTCCTTTTGTAATCTAAAATGGCACTTCCTTGGATTGAGTGAGATGCCACATTTTCTACATCTTATCAACATCTTCTCCAAGTGCAGCAAGTGGTTACTTCTTTTTCTAGAGAATATAGTTACATCATCTTGATAAACTACAATAAACTCATTGATGTAACCAGCAAGCAACATCCATTACTCTTTGAAAGGTTTCTCCAACATTCATCAGACCAAAGGGCATCCTGACATAAAAATACCTCCCCCAAGGAGTATTAAAGGGTGTCTTGATCCTTTCTAATTCCTTCACCACAACTTGGTTATAACCAGAGAAACCATACAAGGTGGAAAGAAACTCAGAACTAGTCACTAACTACAGCATGCTCTCCATATTTGGTAAAGGATAATTATTCTTCATTGATGCTCTAATCAAATTCCTAAATTCCACACATAACCTGATATAACCATTCTTCTTTCTTACTGCTACGAGGTTTGCAACCCAAGAAGAATAGCTAGTGGGCTGAATAATCCCTCCATCTCTCAGCTTCTTCAATTCCTCTTGCATTTTGAGAGATAAAAGTGGGTTGATTTACCTCTATTTCTACCTAAATGGATTTGCATTAGACTCCAAGGGAATCTCATACTAAAACAAGTCCTCTCTATATGATTTTAGTTCAGAATAGGTCCAAGCCATACAATCTTGGTATTTTGTCAAGAACTGGATGTATGACTACTTCTCCTCCTTGTTGAGATATCTGCCTAACCAAATTTTCCTTGGCTTATCCTTTGTGCTAAGGTAATGCTCCTCAATATCTCTTGAGGCTGCTATACATTTGTCAACAATGCGACCAGCATTATCAAAATTGGACTCAAGAGCAACTAGCCCTCTAGGAATGGTATTGGTCTTTAGCTGGATGATGCCCTTCCCAAAAATGGTTTCGTTTCCTTATGTTGCACATACCATTGGATCCAAATAAATTAATTGATAAGTAAAATATCCCTTGTTCTGCAAAAATCTTCTGATCTGAGCATCATCATCAAAAACCTACCAATATTTAATGTTGTCAGGGACACAAGGTCTTGTCAATACCTCAACCTCATATTAACAATATGGGGACATTATACAATTGTCAAAACGAGACCCCAAAACTGCAAGCTTTTCTATAAATTCATTTAATTTCCTATCATGATGCACTATGTTGAATGAATCAAACATCTCAATAAGATCCCAAACTGCATGTTTATACTGTTTCATTTGTTGATTCTTTGTGGCATACAAATTTTTTACTTGTTTTACAATTAATTTTGATTCTCCTTTGACAATGACATCCTTGACACCATATTTTCAAGCAATTATTAAACCTGACAATAGTTCCTTATACTCATCATTGTTGTTGGTGCACTCAAAGTTGAGTTTGAAGGAAATAACAAATTTTTCCTGACAATGACAAAGTAGAACAACACCAACACCATTCCCAAACTTAGAAAAATATTCATCAAACAATAGAGTCCAAGGAGATCCCACTTGTTCAAGACATCTGCATTCCTCAATCTTGTGCTCCTTGCCATCAGCAAATGCCACAAAGTTGTCAGCATCAATATTTGTGTACAATACTTCATAGGATGCATTGTAGGGATCCTCAATAAGATGAAATTTTTTCTTTTCTCCATACAAACTAATAAGGATTCCTTTAATTAGAATGGTGGCATAAGACATATCCATTTGGACACTCTGACCAACACTAGGAGACCATTTTCTTGATAGTAGCATACCCCACTTGGTTGGGCAATCAACAATGACAACATCAAGTTTTAAATTTTTACCTGGGTAAGCTGCAAGTTGCACCACTAAACCCTTTACACATCCCAAAAATAGCATTTCTCTAGAGTCCATGACAACACACTTCCCATATGCTGCTATTACTTTGATATTTAGTTCGTTCATGACTTCCAGAGGCATGACATTACATGATGCCCTTGAGTCAAACATGCAGTTGTGAAACAATATGCCCTTAATAATCAAAGTGGTGAAGAATGGATACACATTCAGCTGAGAGTCCACCAAGGATGTCCCCAAATAGACCTCAGGTGGTTCGCCTAGTTCCTCCAATGCTGGTGGTGTTTCTAATTCTTGAATGATTGGAGGAGTCTCCACAATATTTACATTTCTACCTAGGGCAGTCTTCTCTTCTTTCAATCCCAAGTATTCTAATGCTCTCTTTTTGTAATCAAGAATCCTAAGCAACTCAAAAATTGGAATAAAGACTTTGATCTGAATTAAAACATGGGCAATATCATATGGGACATTCCTTGGCAAGGTAGTATTGGAAAGAAATCCAACACACTCGTTAGGTGGTACATGATTTTTGATAACTTAGGCATGAGGAGGGATATGATTTTTTTTGGAACTGCAGGGATTTTGGTAGATGCCTCTCTCTTAGGAGTCTCTTTAGGAATGTTTGAAAGGAAGGGATATTTTGGCTTGGCTTGAGTCCCTATCCCTTTGACAACCTTACTTCTTGTGTTATATTCTTTCTCTTGAGAATCAACAACATTCATCAGTAACTACCTATCTTCCTGAGATGGAATTCCTCCATCATACTTCTTTATCATTAAATCCGTTAAATATTCGAAGTCATTATTGGGAAATTCAAAATCATGTATAGTATCTACTTCTAAAGTATGAGAGGGAGAAAGAATAGGTACCCTATGAATGCAATCCCAAAAGGTGGCAGCAGTCCGGGCACTTATCACCTCAGTTGAAGTTGCCCCTTTTTGTGAGCTTGTGGAGTAACCCATCATGCAGACATCATCATCATTATCATCAGCTTCTTCTTCTTCTTACTGATCCTTTTCACAAGGAACATGGGGCATGAAACATTTTTCACACCAATCAATGACATTTGTTTCCTCCATAACAACAACCTTGGAAGCCAAAGGGTCAGGCACCATCTATTTTCCGTGCTTTGGGACTGCCTATTTCCAAATCCAACAGGTCCTTTTCCTCTGTCATCAGATCTTTGGTGATTTGTAAACCTATCTAAGATTTTTTTCTTGTGTTGACCTTGTGATATCTGCCCAATTCCCATCTCAACTCAGGCTAGTTTGTAGGAAATTTCTTTGACATCCACTGCCAAAGTTTTCACAACCTCCTCCAAATCAGTAGCTTTATTTTTTTGAGGTTTTTCTAGGTTAATCAATTTTACACCCTCCCATTTTGGTGGCTTTCTAATTTCCTTGATGTTGTTCTCTATTTGGAGAGCCATGGTGAAGGCCTGCCTCAAATTTGTGGGGTTCTTTTCTCTTAAGTAATATGTAGAATTTTTATCAAATGCATCAAAATATTTGATGAAACATGACTCATCACAAGGCCTTACCCTAACAAGAAATCTCCTCAAGGTCTTATTAAACCTTGTGTTGAAATCATGTACCCACTCATTAGGATTCTTTTTTATGTTTTCAAATTCTATCAAAAGAAACCTACGGTCAGTTCTATCACCATAGTACAATCTAAATGTATTACTCATCTCATTCCAAGAATCAATATAGTTATCTGGAAATGCTTTATACCAGTCCATGGAATCCTGTTCCAAGGTATGGATAAACAAATTGATATATACATCTTCATGTTCAATCTCAAAGTCTTCCATCAATATTCATAAAAAGCTTTAGATTCTTATCACCAGTAATAGCATTGTTCCCTTGGAAGTTTGGAACTCTGTTCCTTCCATATTGAAGAACTAAATTTGAATAACCAACCATTCCCACAAAATTTATAGGTCCAAAAGTGTTTAAAAGAAATGGAAGTCTAGGTGGGGGATGCGCCATACTGTTTTGAGGAGGTGACCCTGGAGGGGTGAAAAATTGATAAGGGGTAGAGGGTCCTTCAAACACAGGAGTATAATTTTCAAAATGGATACCCCCCTAAGGCCTTGTCTCTTAGAAATCCCTATCAACCTTATAAAAGATAGGTGCAGAATGTGAAGCAAACATTTCAGAATCAAATGAAGGACCTTCTCCAGCTAAGGAATACAATTCCACAAAAAGGCTACTTGATTAAGAGTCACTTGAATTGCAATATTCAATAATAGGCTAATCAATTTCATCAATGGAGACCCCTCTCGTTGTCTACATATCCCCCACAACTCTCCAGGATTTTCTTCTATCTATTTTTTCTTTTCCTAGCTCTGGAAACAATGTCCTAGCAGGATCCCTAGCAAAGAAATATCTTCTTCCTTCCAACTTTGCAAAGTTTGGTAATAAAACTCACTTGACAAAGGTTAAGACACTAGTATTCATTAAAATTAGATCAACAGGGAGTCACCACTAAGGATTTCCACCTTAGTTGTGAAAATTATCTAAATATGATCTATCAAATGTCTCTCAATGCTAGAAGCTAGAAATAGACAGATTCTAACTTTTCTTTACCCAGATTTATCAAATGAAAGCTAGTGTAAAAACTTGTAAATACTAGAAACTTTAGACATATCACCAAGGTCTGAGTATAAACTATAATCCCCGGAAATGGTGTCAAAATTGTGTTTGACTGAACAAATAGATATGAACCGGAAATAGATCAACAAATCAATCTTCAGTGATGTAAATTAGTTCCCAATAATTCAAAAACAATTCCTTGGCAATGGCACCAGAAGCGTGTTGGTACCAAAATTTAATCTCCTTCAAATACTGAGCAGCATCATGGATTTTATAATACACTCAAAGGTAGATAGATAATCATGTATGTTGTTTTGTACCTGGGGAAGGAATCTATCTAACTTGTTAGCACTCTAGTTTTGAAAGGAGTGAGTAGCACCTTAAAAGAATGTGATATGATCCTAACTATTTTGGGAACTGTGCCTTTCAACCAAGGTAAGAGAACCTATTTTGTAACCTCTGTTATTGAAGAACAATGATAAATCCTTCTTTTGTATAATATTATTAGAGAAGACCTTGGGAAAATATGATAAACACACCAAATTTTACTCTCATGAGTTTTCACTTCCAGATAACGGAGATATTTTCACAACAAGGAAAAAGTTACTAAAGACATTTAGGACCTTGATTGCTTCTGCATGTTTCAGTGATGGGGATTATGCATTTGAATACACACATTACAAATAGGGGTAGTACGGGTAGGATTGGTGTTTATTGAATACATTTTTGGTGGGAGGTGGGGCAAGATGAACTTGACTCACTAGATCCTTGAGGAATCTTACAAAATGGAAGGTTAAACCAACAAAATGCCACATAATAGCGAAAAAATTTTCTTTAACTAGAATATGTGCTTCAATGGAGGCCCAGATTAAGACTTTGTCACATAATCTTTAATATTCTATCACGAAGGCTTGAGTTAGAAAATATAGCAAAGCATCAAGATCTGAGTCAAATCACGCTAAAGGTACACCTAGAGGCTTATTAACAATCTCTATCAATATATGAAAGAAAAGTTATTTTAAATCATTTATTCTAATCACAGATGAAAGCTCTTTTGAGAAATGAAATTGTAGATGCCACTAAAATAGAACAAGCATTGAGGCCTGTGTGATTGAATCAAATTTTAATACAAGATTGCAACATAAACAAGAAAAACTACTCGCATACACTCAGAACTAAAACAAACACATTTTTCTCAAGACAACAAAAAGTAACTCGAATTTCATTAAATCTATCAGATGAGGAAAGTTTCTAGAACAACCTTAGAGCTTTTCAATGGCTGTACACTTGCAACCACCTTCACATGATCAGATTTAATACAAAAGAGATATACAACCTTCTCAAATGACTTCTCAAAACGATGGGCTTTTTCAAGATTTTTTCTAGTAGAAAATTCAGTCCTGACCCCTAACACTCCAACCATTTGCAAAAAAAAATTCTGCCATTTATAACATTTTACAACAAATTTTTTCCCCTCAAAAATCTATAAATTGAGTGCACAAGTGCTTGCCATGATCATGATCGTGATTTCCAGGATCATATCTGTAAAAAATTTCCAGGTGCTTGAGGGGGTAGATCTCATCGAATATTTGCTGCATTCAACTCCTTCCTCTAGTAGATCACTCCTTTTTCAATTCACCAACCACTTCCACCCCTAATCTATCAAATTTGGCTCCTTTCATGCTTAGGTGAAGGAAAACAGAAAATCTGATCAAGCTCAATAGTTAGACCATTTTAATCGTGAAAGAAATCTTCTACGTCTCCCCACCAAACTTTGATATCAACATTAACTACCCTCTCTGCCTGGCATGTAGGAAATACCAAGAAATCATGAAGACTTGCACTTACAGGCATGTTTCAATAAAATGGGGGGAAAATAAGATTCAGACTCTCAGCTACCGTTGATCTTTACTTTGAATTTGGGCCATCCATGTGGAAGATTCAAATTTTAATAATAGACCTAGGGGTTCCCTCTGAATTTTCACAACTTTTGGAAAAATGGAAAATTTTCACATTATGTTCCGTGCCTCCGCCCTTGGAAAAATGAGCTTGACATGTGTCCTAAGGTGGGTCCCAAAGGAACCATGGATAAATCTTTCCATTTGATCCTCTTTTTGAAAAAAGGAAAATTTTCCAAGTTTTCCCCATAGCTCCGCCCTTCCGCTTCAAGTTTCCAATGTGGGTCCCAGCCGAACCACGCTCCCTTTTATACTTTTAACTCCTTTTCCCACAAAGGGAAAATTTCTCAATTTTTCTCCAAAATCCAACACCTCTACTATTGACTGGAGCAAGATTTGAATTTTCTTGCATCGGGCTTGCCAGCCATTTTGATTTTTTGATCCTTTGAATATCAAGGGGAAAAAAATGCAAGCTACCCCCGATGGTCCACCTCCCCGCCCCTTTGACGTGTAACACATTTTCACTAATCCTTTGTTGGGATTATGGGCCATTTTTTATATCTTAGCCCTTTTGAGTATAAGAGGAAAAAATTATAAGTTGTCCTCAATGGTTTGATTCCCTGTTCCTTTTGACTTGTCAAACTACCACATGTCATAATGGCGCATCTTGAGATATTCCCCAAACGTTGAGACCTTGAATGAGCACGGGCTCACCATGTGTCTTGGCTCTGTAAATTTTGTTTGAAGGGCTCGAAGATTACTAGAAGGTGTTAAGTGTCATGCTATGGGGCAGTCTCCTTTGACCATTGAAAATTCCAAGATAAATGTAAAGTGAGCAGAGGCCTCCAAGTATCCTCTTGGCACTTCTTTAAAAGACTCTGAGTGAGCACGGGGGTCATGATGTGTCCATGTTCTCCGCCAAAGTATTTTAGCTGCATAAAATTTATCTAAGTCTAGGAAATGTAGCAGAAACCTCCACGTGTCCTCCTGGAAATACTCCAAGGCCAAACCAAAAAGTAGATCCTTAAACTAGCACCAATCCTACACGTGGACACATTCTAAGTTGAGGTGATTCATAGAAATTTTGAAGTACCCAACTGAGCCATGTCCAACAAAAAGGTGCCACGTACCCAACTAAGCCATGTCCAAGGAGAAACACCTGTCAAACCATAAAATACAAAAAAATGATTATTTGAGCCCGAAAATGAAAAATTTTCCAAGGATAGAGAATTTAGAAATGTTACAAGGCTCAAATACGTCCATCAGAGACACATCCATTTATTTTTCTTCAATTATTTAGGGTAGAAACAACAAAGAAAATAAATCCCAACTATGGAGAACACAAAATATGGGAGAACCCGCATTTTTAGATGAACAGAGGATAGAAGACCCAAATTACAAACCTTTTCCAAAGAAATGAGGAAAGAAAGAGCAAACTATGGACCCATAAGTGATCTACAACCCAAGAACAGATTAAAAATGGCAACAAAGATTAACCAGGAAAAACACGGGGAAAAGAAAGTGCCAGAGGCTGTAAAGCAATATATTTTCAAAGGCAAACTAGGGCGAGACTTTTTTGAGCACCATCAAAATATTCTAAGGGTATTTGTGAAGTTTGTTCCCTCAAGAAACACCCTGAATAAATATTCAGAAAGGGAAGATCCTGGAGATATTCTCATATTTTGGATTTTCTCATATTGACATACTTTTCTCAATCCCATCTCATTTGTTCACAAGATATATTTATATGGTTACCTTCATTGAAAAAGTTTCACATTGCACTTGTGTGTATTTTCTCAATATAAAATATGAAGCTTTCAATAAATTTTGAGACTTCAAGGATCTTTCTAAAAAACAAGATGAAATGTCTATTGAGTTTATTGGAACTAAAAATGGTACTGAATATCTAGGTAATAGGTTCGATGGTTTTTACAACTCTGAAGGGATTTATTTTCAACGTATAGTTTCTTATAGCCCTTTAAAAAATGGATTTATAGAAATAAAGAACCAAACTCTTGAGTATATGGATTCTTGCATGGTTAATTCTAAATCCCTTCCTCAAGAGTATTGGACCGATGTTGTGAATGATGATTTTTATATTTATAACCACATTCTATATAAAACTAATGGTGAGCAATTTATTGTCTACAAATTAATTGTTATGGCTCATATTTCCATAATCTAGACCTTCTATCCACAATCTAGACCTTTTATATTTATATGATTTGTCGATGACGTGAAGGGAACAAACTATTGAACCCTACAACTCATCATCTATATATTAATATAGGTGTGAATTTTGATGGTTCATCTTCTACTTCCACTTCTCCAATTTTGATGAGTCATCTTCTACTTCCCCCTCTCTGATTCTAGTTATGATTCTTTATATGATTACCTTATTGATCCTCCACCTCCTTATCCTCCCATTCATCCTACTCCTCCTACTCCTAATGCTTATGAATATTTTGATTCTGAAAGTAGTGATGATGAGGATTATATCCCTTCTTGCTCGAGTGAAGAATCTACATATTTTGAGCCTAACTCTCCTCTTGGTCCACATTGGGCTAGGATGACTTTACAGAGTACTGGTGATTGGATAAGGGATCTGTCAAATGAGAGATAAACTCATTTACATTTCACTAGAAGCCAGGCCTTATTTTCCTCTAATTCTAACCCTCAATGTTTCTAGGAGGGTTATGGGATTCCTAAGTGGTATTTTACCATGCATGAGGAATATTACTCACTCATGAAGAAAAAGACTTGGGATGTCACCCCTGTAACAAAAGGGAGAAACGTGGTTTGGTGTAAGTGGGTATACTAAACAAAGTATGGTTTCAATAGGAATACATAGAAGAATAAAGCATAAATTGTAGCTAAGGGTTTTTCTTAGGAAGTTAGGACTGATGTGCAAAAAAAAATTCTCCCACTATAAATATGACCAAACCTCACCATCAATGCCACTAACAAATTGAAATTCCACTAAATTAATGCTAATATTACCTTCATAGGGATTTATATGAATAAATCTACATGGTATAACTTTTGGCTTATGTCTTGGAATCCTCTCTCATTTGAAAGTTAAATAATTCTATCTTTGGGCTTAAACAAGCCCCAAAGGCTTGGCATGCCAAGATGAAATAATTTCATCTTGTATCTAGGTTTACAAGGTGTCACTGTGACATAAATGATTATATTCTCTAGCAAGATGATTCCATGTTTATCCTTGTTCTGCATGTTGATGACTTGTTGATTATGGGTAGCTCTTTCTAGATCATTAATTATATGAATACTACCATAACCAAGAAGTTATCCATGACCAAATTATGTTTTATTCACTACTTCCATGGGATGCATATTACCCAATCTGATTTAGGAGTTTGTAACGCCCACTAGTTTGACACACAAATACAATAGTAAAAATACTAGAATACTTTGTGTTTACTTACATGGCTTGATACACAACAACAGAAGGGATTTCTTAAGACAACGCATAACACATGAGACACTTTCAGAAACATTATTCCACATATACAACATGATAACACCATATAAATGTCAACACTACGCTTTCCCTAATGAATGACTACTAGTAATGACCCAACCACAAAAAGGACCCGAGGATAGGAAAATCCAATACACAATAGTACAATGGTCACATCTTAGTTATAATTAAAATTTCAATAGAATTTTTCATGCAATGATAAATTATCCTTTTCCACCTACATATTCTTAAATCCATTTAACATTCAACTTACAATAAGAACACTTAGTTTGCATCTTTATCCCTTAGGATAATCTCCATAACTTAAATAATTATTTTCCATATTTCAAATTGAATACAAAATTTCTAATTATCTCATTCTTATGTTAAGGTTCTTGTTCTCAAATTTTTATTCAATGTTTAAATTTTACCCTTGTTACACACCGGAAACTAACATGAATTCATGGAAGAAATATTAGGATTTAAGGGAGATTTAGATTCAATATACATCTTCTCATAAACATTCTTCCATCATGTTATATTTACTTTCCTGTTATAGGATATATAGTTCAATAACTTGTTTGAATTCATTCAACACTTTCACATCAAAATTTTTTATTTAGATTTATATATATCTTTTGTTTTCTCAGAATTTTGAAATCACCAAGAGTAATTAATATTTTTTTAACAACATAAAATTGTCTAGTTGAGTTATAAAGACATTAGTTATAACATTATTACTAACTAGAATCTTGTTAACTCTTGTACTCTTTGCACTTACATCGTACTTTGGTCTTAGTATTGGCATTGTTTTGGAAAACTTATAATTCAAATGACACGTAGTTTACACTTAACGATTCATGACTACAAGGAATGTTGAATCTGTATCTAACTACACATTTCATTTCTTTTGGACCATCAAGTGTTAAACGTGTATAACAAGACAACCCAACAACTATATATTTCTGAGATTCCTTCCAAGTAAAAATTTAAATCTTTGGCTGAATATGCATTAGCATTTCCATCACTTTTAAACTTAAGAGAGGTTCCATGATCTATTAACTTCAAAATAACTCATGGATGGGGGAAAATTTACACCATATGAAAAGCACATGGTAATAAAATACTACATACTAAGGGACCTATTTATCTAAGAGGGAGAAATAGGGTTTAAATGAAAAAGTGATAAAAAAATTACGATTTCAAAATCCTTCTAAAGAAATATTTACAATCTTTGGTAATCATACTTCATATTTCCTTTACTTGATCACTAAGATCCTGAGGAGTATGATTTCACACTTAACCAAGATTGGATTATTACTGTGAAATTTAAGTATTAGATGTGCATTACAAGATGATATGTAATTAAAAATTTATACACCCTATGATCTTTTAGCGACCACCCTTATCACTGGAAACAATATATTAGTGTGTGTGATTCATCCAAATTTTGATAAGATGTCCACATTAAACTAATTTAAATTGACACTTAAAATGGGCCTACACCATAAAAAAAGGATAACTATAGAAAATCATTATTTTTACCCCACAAATTATACAAAACTAGAATGCTCCTGCCATAATAAAACCCCTATTTTTTATGAGAAAGGAGAGGGGATTCAAACTCCCAAGTTTCATAAATAGGTATATTATGACTTCGGTTCCACTGCTATTCCAAATCCTCATTTCATAAGTAAATAACATGCTTAATGCTAAGTGTAAGGGATGAATCACGAGTTTTAATTTACATTAGATTTAACACCTTATTAGGGACAAGTATATACATTTACACTAGATACGATATTTTTCAAGAGAAACACAAGGATACAACCCATCATATAGAGGTTCTATCAAATAAGGACACCTGAGAGTAGAACTATTAGTTGGTAAAAAATAGCACATGCACTGAGGATCGTCATGATCAGAGTGAGGATTATTCAATCTAGAAGGAAATATCTAGTTCCTCTCAATAATATAGTTGCAAATATCACCTACTAGTCATGCAACAATCAAGGGAAGATGATCAATTGAAGGTGTTCAAAGAAAAAATTCGTTTTAATTTATAAAGAGAATCTTATTTCTACTATACTTGACATAAGTTTCACAACATATCTAAAAATAAGGTCAAGAAGTGGATTAAATAATATTTGGTTCATTCTTTAAATTTGATAACAAAGAACAATTACACGTTTATCACACAACCATGCACAAAATTGACAATATTTTATTAGAAAGCAGTATAAGGATGAAACTTTATTGTAAACATAGTAATACATACTTTTTTCCCATTATCTTATATAATTTAAAATAATACAAAAAGAAATTAAAACAACACCATTTTTCCATCTTGTTTTTACCCTTCAAAACCATGTGAGCACGGGTTAGCAAAAATTGTTGGCATGACAGACACCTAACTCTAATATAATTATAATTTTTATTTTTCCATTTACATAATAACAATAATACAACTGTAACAAGAGAATGTTAGGTACATATATTATTTTCATTTCACTTTATTTATTATCCAAGGGAGGAGAGAGAAATATAGGGAATAGAGAGAATAGAGAAAAAAACTATTTTCCCAAAAGTCATATTTCAAACAAAATTACACAAGAGAGACTTTCATACAACTATTTCTTAGTTTCAAAAAAATTTCATGACAGTTTATTGTCTTGACTAGCATCATGCGGCCTTATTTTCAATTTTTATAATTGCTACAAATTTGTCAAAATTTAGCTTATAGGCTGAGGAATAATGTTCAAAAAATGTATTCTAGTGGGAAAGTATACAAAGTTTAAGATCCTTTGTTTTCTCCTATATACCAAGAATTTACAGGATCTAACAGAAAACAAAATTTCCGAATGTTTTACCATTTGCGGCTAGTTTTCTAGGGTCATTCGTCATAAGAGGCTAAGTTTAAAAAAAAAAAAATTTAGCTCGAGGGATAAGAAACTTAATCCAAAACTGAGTTTCAATAAATGAACGCGAAAAATAAAATTTTCTGCATGTTATTCTATATATGGAGAATTAACGTGAGTCAAATTAAGTGAGAACTGACAAATGAGTTACAAATGGCCACAAGTTTTTCAGATCCCGGTTGTAATTGGTCTAGTTTGACCTAGTCAAACACTACGATTAGAGGCCTTAAAAATACCTTTGTAAAACTATCTTTATGTTTTTTTAAACTACCTGAATGTTGTAAGAAACTGTCTAGTAGAAATAATATAGGTTTGTGAAGGTTAAAAAGTGTTCCTTCATTCAGGTTCGAAACAATGAGACAAAATGAAAACTAACTTTTTCAGTTTTAACATCTTCCCAAAACTACAAAATCGGGTAATAGGGCACCTAAAGGGGTAGTGAAGAGAGAACAAATGGCCAATCTAGGTTAATCTAATGCTTGATGCGACTCTCATCATAATAAGGAACACATATGATGCTTGGCATCACTTTTATGGGGCTTAAAATGTTGTTTTCCAATTCTCTAAATGTCGTGTTTTTCTAAATTTGCAAGTAAAAAAAAAAGAATTTTTTTATTTTAACAAGCATCTAACTCTTTCTAGTACAGGTGGGTACAAGCAGCTAATTATAATACCTTGTTTTGGAAATGCATAAGGTTGTGGTAGCAACATGTTTTATCATGAAATTGTACATTAATAATATAAATCACAAGGTCGAGTTTTATTGTTTCACACTAACACTTTGGTTAAAATATCCAATTGTTTGAGTATCTAATGGTTTTGTATTTATATTATATTTCAAATGAAGAACCAAATTATATGAAAATTATAAAACATGACAGTAAGGAGACCATGCCTGGAAAATATTAACATCCGCAGTGTACGAGCTTTTCCTAGAGGTTTCACCCACATTCACAAGGATCCAACTTTCTTTTAATATTATACCGAACAGATTCACATGCATTTGTAAAATCCCCAATTTTCATTTTTATCCCATTTACCAACATTTCTAGCAAGAAATGGACCATTACTTTAACTGAGAAACTCACTTTCCTTTATATTTTGATCGGTACATATCCATTTCAAAGCTATCCACTTAGCACAACTAGGGAATGCTGCTATAGATTTAGGATCTCCACTTTTCCCTTGCCATGGTCATTTTCTTGAATTTCCAAAAACCTTTTTAATGGCTACATACATTCCTATGAATTTTTGGAGGTTATGAAACCTCTTATACAACTTACATCTTCCCATACCCACCTATATGTGGATCCCCTTTCCTCAGAAATTAAAATTTTTCCCACATACATTTGTTTCAATAAGTGGCCTCTTTTAACTGAATGTTTCCTAAATAGAATGGTTTCATTTAATTTAAGAAGGTTTGACCATCTGTGTTGCAGGAAAGAAAGAAAAAGCATAACTCCTTAAAATTAGCCTCACTAAAAAAGAAGTGAATGGTCTTAGCATTTCATTTGCATAATTACACTGAGAACATGGAAAAGAGAATTATTATTCAAAATAGCTTCCTTCAAAAATATTAAATCTTTCATGAAGCTCCCATTTAGTGCAGGAGATGGTGAAAGAGATAATTCTTTCACAAACATACATGGGATATCAGGAAAGGTACTTTCACTGTCTTAATAAATACAACAACTCGAAATAATAGAAAATGTGTAGGAAAAATGAATGGCTAGGCTTGATTTTCTGTGAGAATGGTGTTGTAAAGGATGTACTGCATGCAACACTGACACACATAAGTAAAAAAAAAACAACTTGCTAGATAATATGTGCATTCTAATCCTCAATATTGTACTTCACTTCCACATACAACAAACAAAAAAATGACAGTTGAAGATCCTCAAAGAGACATTGAACCCACTTCAAGTAGAGATAAATATTCAGACGAATCAATTTTCATATGAAAAAATGAGGAGATATTTGGTTATAATTTTATCTCCATGCGCAGTTTGTTTCAACCCATAATGGACTGATTTTAGATGGGTATTAGTAAATCTCCTTTAAGCATAGTCTACCTTGAAAAGTTTTGTTTATTTATTTATGGGATGACAGAACCCCTACTTTACTATCATTAGCAAAGAAGAGATGATGTTTTTTCCTCGCTACAACTATCCAATTATTTTTAAACCTACAACGTAACTTG
This sequence comes from Taxus chinensis, assembly GCA_019776745.2. Classification (NCBI taxonomy): domain Eukaryota; kingdom Viridiplantae; phylum Streptophyta; class Pinopsida; order Cupressales; family Taxaceae; genus Taxus; species Taxus chinensis. The sequence continues at coordinate 758,496,864 of CM034146.1, forward strand.
GGTTTCACCCTGGTTAGCTACTATGGATCTCAAAATAAAGTGGTTGTATTATTATGAAATGGCAATAACGGATCAACATGACATATTATTTCATGTAGATTAGAAAATATGTGGGCAAAAATCACATCCCCAAAATCCCTCTCTTAGTGAAAACCTATGAGGAGGCTGAGAAAGGCTTTAAATGTTAGCTTAAGACTCTCCAATTCCCCACATAGACTAGCCACTCAAACAAGTAAGAAAATAAATGTGTGTAGGAAAAATATTTTCAAGATAGAACAAATCATTTAACCATGATTATACGTTCCATCACCAAGAACACTCAAGAAGGATAATATTTTATTATTATTATTATTATTATTATATTAGATAGAATAATTTTGTGCCCAAGAAATCGTTTCCCTTCTGGTACTAGTTAATGACAAAGAGTGGCACTCCCTCCCCTTATAGGAGAATCATCCTTGATGCGAAACAACACTCATAATCAAAGGATACGTTTGCGTGGAGTAAAAAATGACAAATTTCATTTACAAAAAACTTGTTGGTATAATGCGGCCACAAGGAAGCAAAGTAATTTTAGTAATATCTTAAATTTTAATGTATCTGTGAAGATTGGAAGTTCTCTTCTACTTTATTACTAAGTATTTTTCCTTTAAAGTATTTCTTAATCTCAATCATCTTAATATTTCATTGTTTAGAATTTTAATTGTCTTATGTCCATGTGTGGCGCTCAATAGTAATTGGCCTCAAGATATCACACAAAAACTCAACACCAGAATGACAAACCACGAGACATCATTGCTAACATACTGCTCATGACTGTATATCACATCACAAGACCTCTAATTCCACCATGGAAAGACAACAAGTAAGTCCACATAACAAATAATTTCCAACACATTATGCCATAGGCATAGATCCAACTCACACATGTGACTGAACAAACAAAGATTATGATGTTGATAAATATGCAACTTGTATCACATGACTCAAAAACCATGACTATACCCACACAATCGCCAAGACAAGATCTAATAGTACATACCAACCAAGAGGAGCATTCAAACCTCAATCATAACAATGCCTAACAAGACTCATAATAGTACACATAATTCATTATACCAACTCCATACACCTCCCAAAACATCACAAAAAACTCCATATACCTCCCAAAAAGCACAAAAAAACTCCATGTACCTCCCAAAAAAATATCAGAACAACTCCATATACCTCCCGAAGAGAAAGAATCATAGTGCAAAAACCAACCCAGGTCACTCAACCATAGAGCCCCATCTCTTTAATTCTCCATATCGGGTCAATCAACCATAGAGCCCCACCACTTTATTTCTCCATATCGGGTCAATGAACCATAGAGTTCCATCTCCTTATATCTCCATTTAATGAGCTCATATCACCTTAAGGCCCTAAGCACATAGAGCCGTGTCACCCCAAAAAAAGTGGCATAGTAACCTAAATTTCAAAAACTACACAACCTTATGATCCGCCTTCGGGAGTACCCCCATTAAACAAAGTGTTTCCATAGGTCCAACCACTCCATGGTGAATCCCATTACCCTAATCCAACACATAATGACATTAGAACATGCATACGAATCGATTTCAAATGCCAAACAAAAAATTCCCAAGCCTTGGGCTACGGTAGAAAACTTTTAAACTTGAATGGAAATTTTTAAACTAAGAATAAAAAATGGCTAAATAGTCATAATATTGCAAAGGCCTTATGTAGGCACAAATCAAGTTATATGCCAAAAATTTAAGAATACATCAATCAAGAAAACCACTGGTTCTTTAAAGAAAAGAGAAGAATATCAATTACCAATAAAAATATGAGTATAGAAATATCACATTACGATCACTTTGTGGCCCTCCTATGGCCACAAAATGGGTACTCCTCAAGTTTCTCACACACGGATATTGAGCATCGGCTCGAAAAAATACATATAACCAAAATTTAGCATATCTCCATATATTTCCCAATGACATATACGAGGATCAAAAAAGTAAAAATCACAGAGAATTTTTCAATCGAAAAACCACACAGGAAAGAGTAAGGGAAGTTATTTTTCATAAGTTGAGCCTAAGGTGGTGTTCATCCACAGTATACTCAGAAAGCTTGAATTATACTAAATAGATAGAAGTGTGTTTTCATTCTACATTAGACTCCACTTCCTAACTTGTACTCGACTCAAGGTTATGAAAAACATTTCCACGCCTCTTCTCTCGACACATAAAATATTAATAGTTTCTTCCTGTTATCCAAAATTCACCCCTCAAGGTAATTTTGATAACATGCAAGCAGTTATATTGATTCAGGGCGAAAAGTCATGTTTCTAGGGTCCCCTCATATTTGTCTAACTCCCCTGTCCAAGAGGAAGAGAGTAAGTCCTGAGAAAATGTGAAAAAGGGGTTGCAAAAGGAAAATAGGTTGATCCAGAAAAAATCACGAAAATTGGCTAAGTCTTGCTCAAGGTCGCCTCTGGGACATGTGGGACAAAAAGGCGCGAACCGGCCGGTTTGGCCGAAATCAGCACAAAGATCACTGTACCAAATGGGACAAAGGGACGCGTGGGATGCGAAAACCCGAAGGAGCCGAGGACCAATCAAATCATGACACGTGTCACAGGAGGAAAAGTCAACGTTTGGTCCGGAAACTTCAAACGGCCATAACTTTTGACTCCGAGATCCGATTTTGATAAAATTGGACTTTCTGGAACGGGCGCAAAATCCTCTACACCACAGAAATATTTAAATGAAGGAAATGTGTTCAGATCCAGTCAGTAAATGCTCTTTCCCGTCAAATGACAGAAAACGCCTGCCAGGCCCAAAATAGCTGCCTGCACTCAGAAGGCCATAACTTTTGCATTTCTCAACGAAATCGCACAAAATTGGTACCGTTGGAATTGTGTTTCCGAGCCCGATGCAAAAAAATCAAGAAATTCCTGATTTGATCAGAAATTTATTGATATTTTTAAGAAAACGTGGCCAGGTTCAGAACAGTGTTTTATTTGGTAGCTGGGAGTGCCTTTAAGAGGCATGGTCATCATTCTTTCTCTGCTGCAGCACATGGGACAGTATGGGGAGACTTTTGCAAGTAATGAAAAACCATTCCACTCAATTTAATGCTTCTTACAGGTGGTTGAAGGACAGATTTCGGGATTTCCACTTTCCCTTCTCTTCTCCTTCTCATTTTTTCTATAAATTGGAGTGTTGGGCTCATTGTAAAGGGAGATTTTTTGGGTAACAAAGCTTCGTAAAAATTTCTTTGTGAAGCTAGTGTGTTGCAGGCCCTTGTAGTGGACTCCTTGCATGGTGATCCAGGCCCTTTTCTTGTAATAGATTGAACTGTGCATACCATGAAGCAATAAAATACAAGTTTGTGGATGTATCTTTCCCTGCTGTGTTTTCTTGCATTCTTCTTGCCCCTTTAATCTTTCTACAAGGATATTGTGTCTATTATTATGTTCTTGCAGGGATCCATTGTCATTGTGCATGTTTGAAATATTGTTGTGAATGCATTTTGCTAGATTGTGGAGAACTGTTATCACCTCTTCTAGTGTGCACTTTGCCTCTGTATTTCACACATTTGGAGACTACTCTACCACCCTCCTTTTCTGGTGTATCACCACTTTAGTGTAGGATTTCATTTTATGCATTCTCTCTCTCTGGTCCCTTGGAATTTTAGGTTAGAATAGCTAGTTTCTCCTGCAATAGAGTAGATTGTGGCAGGTAGTTTAGGAGCAAGAGCCAGCTTTCTCTGAAGGTCTGTCCCAAGTAGCAAGTCCCACAACTTGGAGATAGTACCCATGTTATCCAATCACACTGTGAGTTCAAATACATGCACAGGGGTGCTGTGATTCGGTGATAACACTTCCCTTAGGTTCATCTAGTGTAAGGTACAAAACATACCACATGACTATATTACTAAAACAATGGTGATTCACACACATTAACAATAGAATCTTACGCATGGTATATATATGAGGTATATCACAATCATTACTTTCATGGGTTACAATACATCACGTTTCCACATAATGCACCCAAAGTGAAAGTACTATACAATAAGGGTCACATGATCACCATATGGCCCTAATTCATGACATGAAACATCACATATTACATGAAGTATATGTATGATGAACACAATGACTAACATTACAACATATAGTCAATTTCAATATAACATGGTGGCAACATCACGATACAATCCAATTCACTATACACAATTGTTTTCATGCAACACATTAACACACCAACATATCATAAAATAACAAGACACTCTAACACTCTAAAACCCAAAATAACAGTATTTTCACACACAACAAGCAGGCACATCACACGTCAACTCCTCATTGAATCCATGAAAAGGAGAGAGAATACACTCATCAACAATACATGGACATGATAACAAATACACACTAAGTGACATGCACAATATGTGAATTCATAATATTATGATTACAACATTGGTCATAGAACAAAATATATCACATTACTCTTCGCATCTCCTCCAACACCATGCATAACCCTCACAACTCCAATCTGTCATAGAGGGCCAAGAGTATGAACCTCCTCTATAATACTATATGGAATGCCCACTAATTTGACAAACAGATAAAACAGTTAATATACCAATTTTTTTTTATTTGCATGACTTGATACATGACAACACAAGGTATTTTGTAACACAACGGATAACACATGAGACACTTGTACAAATATTATCCCATATAGACAACATGCTAACACCATATACATGTAGATGCCACACTTTCGCTAATGAACGAATATTAGCAATGACCCTACCAAAAAATGGACCGAAGGATTGGAAATCCTACAACTCAATAGTACCATGGTTACATCTTAGTTATGATTAAAATTCCAATGGCATTTTTCATACAAGGATAAATTCTCCCTTTCCACCTACATATTCTTAAATCCATTTAACATTAAACTTAAAATACGAACACCTAATTTTTCTCTTTATCCCTTATGATAATCTCCATAGCTTCAATAATTATTTTACATATTTCAAATTGCATACAAAATTCCTAATTCTCTCGTTCAAATTTTATTCGATGTTTAACTTTTACCCTTGTTAGATAAGAAAATATAACATGAAGTCAAGGAATAAATATTAGGATTGAAGGGAGATTAAGATTCAATATTCCTCTTCCCATAAACATTCTTCCATCACCGTATCTTTCTTTTCCCATTATAGTTAATATAGTTCAATAAATTGTTTGAATCCATTAAAAATTTTCACATTAAGAAATTTTATTTAGATTTAAATATATCTATTGTATGCTTGAAATGTTGATCTCACAAGGAGCAACTCATATTTATTTTTAATAAGATGAAAATTTATAGTTGAGTTATAAGGACTTCAATTATGACATTATTCCTAACCTAAATCGCATTATTTCTTGTACTCTTTATACTTATGTCATACTTTGGTCTCAGTATTAGATTTTTTTTAGAAAAATTGTAATTCAAATGACACATAGTTTACACTTAAGGATTTGTTAACACAAGGAGTGGTGACCCTGCACCTAACTACTCATATAATTCTTCTTAGACCATCAAGTGTTAAACATATATAAAAAGACAACTTAGAAACTGTATACTTCTTACATTCCTTCCAAAGAACAATTTAAATTGTTGGGTGAATATGCGTTAGCATTAACTTCAAAAATAACCTTGAGTTAGGCTCAACAATCTATTAACTTAAAAATCATTCATGGATGGTGGAAAAATTACACCATACGAGAAGCACATGGTAATCAAATACTACATAATAAGGGACATATTTATCTAAGAGGGGGAAATGGGTTCGAATGTAAAAGTTATAAAAATTTTACGCATTCAAAATCCTTCTAAAGAAATTTTTACAATCTTTGGTAATCATATGTCATATGTCCTTACTTAATCACTCAGATCCTAAGGGGTATTATTTAACACTTAACTAAGCTTGGTTTTTGATTTGGAAATTTAAGTATTAGATGTGTATTACAAGTAAATATGCAATTCAAACTTTATACACCCTTCGATCTTATAACGACTACCCTAATCAATGGAAAAAATATATTAGTTTGTGTGATTCGTCCTAATTCCTATAAGTGGTCCACACTCGACTAATTTAAATTGAATGTAAAAAGGGGCCTACACCATAGCATAATGATAACTATAGAAGACAATTCTTCTTACCCCACATATTATACATAACTAGAACAATCCTTTAATGATAACACCCGTATTTGTTAGGAGAAAAGAAAGTGGATTCAAACTCACAAGTTTCATAAATAGGTATATTACGATGTGGGTTGTACTCATATTCCAAACCCTCATTTAATAATTACATAGCATGTTTAACATTAAGTCTAAGGGATGAATCATAAATTTTAATTTACATTAGGTTTAAAACCTCATTAGGGCCAAGTCTATAGGTTTATACTAGATATAATATTCATAAAGAGAATTACAAGGCTACAAGACATCATCACGAGGTTCTATCGATGCACAACACCTAAGAGTAGAACTATTAGCTGGTAAAAACGAGCACCCATACTAAGGATGGTCATGGTCAGAGTGAGAATTATTCAATCTAGAATGAAATATCAAATTGTCCTAAACCGTATAGTGTCAAAGCTCACCTGCTGGTCATGCAATAATCGAGGGAGGATGATGAATTGAAGGTGTTTATAGAGCAATTCTATTTTAATTTATAAATATATACTTCTTTCGACCATACTTGATATAAGTTTCACAACATGACTATTAATGAGCTCAAAAAGACCATTAAATTATATTTTTCTAATTCTTTAAATTCAATGACAAAGAATAATTACAATTTTGTCACAACTTCGTGCATGAAAAGAAAAATATTTTATTTAAAATCAATACAAGGATGAAAATTTACTCTAAACATAGCAATAAATATTTTTGTTTTCCCATTATAATATATAAATTACAACAATAGACAAATAAATTGCAACCAAACCATTTTTCCATCTTATTTGTACCCTACAAAACCATGTGAGCACGAGTCAACAAAAATTGTTGGCAAGGAATCCACCTAAAACTAGTATAATTATCATTTTTACTTTTCCATGTACATAATAACAATAATGCACAGGAAAAAATTGAGGGTTAGGTACACATATTATTTTCATTTCACTTTTTTTATTATCCGAGGGAGGAAAGAGAAAAATATAGGGAAGAGAAAGAATAGAGAGAAACACTATTTTTCCCAAAGTCACATTCCACACAACAAGCCACAAGAGAGACTTTAATACAAATATTTCTAAGTTTCAAAAAAAAATCACGACAATTTATTTTCTTGACTAGGATCTTGTGGCCTTATTTTATAATTTCATAATCACTTAAAAAATGTCTAAATTTGGCTTAGAGGCTCAAGAACCACATTCAAAAAATGTATTCTGATAGGAAAGAACAAAATGGTTAAGTTCCTTCATGTACTCAGGTATTTACCAAGAATTTGTAGGATCTTACGCAAATAAGAACTACTAAATGGTTTATCATTTGCGGCTAGTTTTCTGAGACCATCAGTTGTAAGTGGCCATGTTGCAAAACAACCAATTTTAGCTCGAGGGATAAGAAACCTCATCCAAAACTAACTTTTGATAGATGAATGTGCAAAAGAAAATTTTCTACATTCTCTTCTGTATATGGATAATTCACTGGAGTCGACAGATTTGAGAACTTGCAAATGGGTTAAAATAGTGGTGGGTTTTCCAAAGGTCGGTCGTAATCTGTCCAGTTTGACCTAGTCACACTCAGACCGATGGCCTAGAAAACCCCTTTACCAAACTATCTATAAATGTGTCTTCCCAATACTGAATGTTGTAAGAAATTGTCTAGTAGAAATACTAGAGGTTTGCGATGGCAGAAAAACATTCCTTCTCTTCAGATCCAAATAGTGAGACGAAATGAAAACAAACTTTTTCATTTTTACGAGTTTCCTCAAACTAGAAAATTGGGTAACAAGGCACCTAGAGGGTGGAAAAGAGAGAAACAATGGTCTATCATGGTCTATTTTATGCTTTATGTGATTCTCCACATTACAAGGAACATATACGATGCTTTACATCACTTTTACAGGATCAAGAATGTTGTTTTGTAGTTCTCTAAAAGTGGTTTTTTTCCATGTTTGAACGTAAAAAAAAAGTTGTTCTTAGTTGACAAATCATATAACTCTTGTTCGTACCAGTTGGGATGAGCACCTAATTATGATACCATGTTTTAGGAACGCATAAGGTTGTGGTAGAAACGTATTTTATTGTTAGATTATAAATTAGTAACATAAATCAAAAGGTTGAGTTGTATTGTTTCACACTAACACTTTGGTTAAAATATCCAATTGTTTGAGTATTTAATGGTTTAGTATTTCTACTATATTGCAAATGAAGAACCAAATTATATAATAAAAAGGTAAGGAGACCATGTCTAGAAAATATTAGCATCGGCAGTGTACAAGGTTCTCCAAGTAGATTCACTTGCATTAACAAGGATCCAACTCTCTTTTAATATTCCATCGAATAGATTCACTTGCATTTGGAAAATCCCCAATTTGCATTTATCCTCTTTACCAACATTTCTACCAATGCATGGACCTTTACTACAACTTAAAATCCCAGTTTCTGTTGTGTTTTGATCGGTACATATCCATTTCAAATCTCTCATCGTACGACAACGAGGAAATGCTGCTATAGATTTAGGCTCTCTGGTTTGCACTTTCCACGGTCATTTTCTTGAAGTTCCCCAAAAAAAATTAATTCCTCCATACACTCCTATGAATTATTGGATGTTATGAAAGCTCGGATATAACTTACTTCTTGCCATACCCACTTTATTTGTGAATCCCCTTTCGTCATAAATTACAACTTTTCCGACAGACATTTGTTCCAATAAAAGGCCTCTTTTAAGCGACTATTTTCTAAATAGAAGGGTTTCATTTCTTCTGAGAGGGTTTGACCATCTGTGTTGCAGAAAATAAAGAAAAACTATAACTCCTTAAATTTATCCCCACTAGAAATATGTGAACGACCTTGGCATTTACTTTTCATAATTACACTAGGAACATGGAAAAAGAGCATTAGTATTCAAACTAACTTCCTTCAGAAAGACTCAATATTGCATGAAGCTCCCATTTGGCGCAGGGGATGGTGAAAGAGAAAATTCTTGCATATACATGCGTGGGGTAGTAGGAAACATAATTTAAATGTATTAATCAATACAACAACTACTCGGAATAAAAGAAAAAGAGCAAGAAAAACGAACTGGTATCCTTAATTTTCCATGAAAATGGCGCTGCAAAGGTTGCAGTACACGTAACACGGGCACAAATAAGTAACAGAAAAAAACAGACAAGTAGATAATATGAGCCTCCTAATCCTCAATATTCTTCCTTTCTTATCTATACAACAAACAAAACAACAATAGTAGAAGATCCTCACAGAGTCATTGAACCCAATTTAGGTATAGATAAATATTCAAATCAAACAATTTTCATATGCTACAATGAGGAGATATTTGGTTACAGTTTTATCTCCATGCGCAGGTTGTTTCAACCCATAATCGGCTAATTTTAGACAGATATTAGCAGAGCTCCTTTCAGCACAGCCCCCTTGAAACGTTATATTTATTTATTTATGGGAGCACAGAACCCGTCCTTTATTATCGTTAGTAAATAAGAGCTCCTCTTTTTCACTCGCTGCAGCTATCCAATTACTGTTCAACCTAAAACATAACTTGGGTCTCACCATGGTTAGTTCCTCGGTATCTCAATATAAAGTGGTTGTATTATTATGACATGACAATGACAGATCAGAAAGGCGTATTATTTCATGCAGACTAGAAAATACGTGGGAAGAAATCACACCCTTAAAATACATATCCTAGTGAAAACCAGTGAGGAGGCTGAAAGACGATGTAAAAGTTGGCTAAAGACTTTCCAATTCCCCACACTGAGCAGTTGTTTAAACAAGTAAAAAATATAAATGTGTGTAGGCAAAATATTTTCAAGATAGAACAGATCACTCTAACAATGATTATACATTCCATCACTAAAAACAGTCAAAAAGGATAATAATTTATTATTATTGTTATATTAGCTAGAATAATGTTGTGCCTACGAAACCATTTCTCTTATGTTACAAGGAGTGGGACTTAATACTTTCCAATTCCCCATGCTGACTAGCTATTTAAACAAGAAACAAAAATGTGTGTAGGAAAAATATTTTCAAGATCGAACAGATCACTCTAACCATGATTATACGTTCCATCACCAAGAATAGTAAAAAAGGATAATATTTTATTATTATTATTATATTAGCTAAAATAATGTTATGCCTAGCAAAACATTTCTCTTCTGGTACTGGTGACTGATAAGGAGTAGCACTATAGAGTTGTGATTTCTTAACCTAAGTAAGCCCTTGATTTGCTAGCCAAGTTTCACATCTCTGATTGTAAGCCATCTCCCACTCCCTTTATTTTTTTGTTTAACTTAGTTATTGATTTCTCCATTCCCTTAGTCGATGGCATCCTTTATCGCCATTTGTTGGGGATATTGATGTATGCGACTCACACTCAAACAAATATTTCATGAACTTTTGTCATCCTGTCTAAATTTATGTAGGAGGATCATGATTTTCATTAGAGAGTAGCAAAGTAGATCCTTCACTATGTTCTCGGAAATCATACCAATGGCATTCACTATTCCCGAGGGACAAAAATTTATTTAGTTAGATTTATAGATTTTTATTGGTCTAGTGATCTTGATCATCAAAAGTCTACATGAGGATACACTATTTATCTTAGTTTGGTTCCTATTAGTTGGTTGAGAAAAAAGTTGATCATGTGATTGTAATATCTTTCATAGTGGCAAAGGACGGGTGATCAGTCAATGCCTCCATGGAATTTTCTTGTTTATAGGGTATGATGAAAGAGTTTGGAATTCAATTTTAATGGCCTACCATAATCTATTATGACAACATGAGAACCATCTCTATTTTCAGAAATCCAGTTCATTATAAGAAAACAAAACACATTGAAATCTACATGCACTTCATACGAGAGTCGATCCATAGAGACATGATTAACTTTGATTACTATCAAAATTTATATCATTTTGTAGACATATTTACCAAGACCTTCACTGAATCCAAGTTCCTTCACTTGTGTTCCATTCTTGGGATTAGTCCCTCTGCAACTACTCATATTCTTTGGCCTTTCGAGTCCTCTTCTTCTTCTAGATAGATTTCAGTTTATATATGGGTACCTATTGAGGGCTTTAGTTTCTAGGACCCATGTGAAAAATATTTCTTATTTGTCTAGGGGATTCCTTTTTCTTTTTGGATTATCATGCCTCTACCAAAGATTTAATGAAGGGAGGCTTTTTTGTTAAGTATTATTTTTGTATTTTATTTATTTAGGGGCATTTTCCATGTCATACATTGTGAATCATTTTACTTAAATGAATCCTAGGTATTTTACATATTTTTATATGATAGATTGCGTCATAACATATTTCATACCATTATATGTGTCATTACTATATGAGAGTTAAATTCTATTCCTATTATTGTAACTCCTCACTCCATCATTGGAATATGACATTTATAGGCATGGTAGTTACTCAACATTACCTTATGGAATTAAATTTTTGATCAATGAGTACAATTAGACCTATTTTGTTATGCACATCAATTTGGATTATGGTTAATGTTATCCAATTTTTCCCCTTGGGAAAAAACGATAAAACACAACCTTGCACAATAAAAAATTGTGGTTGACTCAATTCTGGGAGCTTGCATTTCAAGCTTGGTCGAATATGGTTAAAGCATGTTAAGTATTGTGGAGAATATCAGGAAAAGAAGAAGCTCCAAAGTCCAAAAATTTTCAGACTTTGCAGGTGCAGCGTTTTGGCATTTTGGAGAAAATCAGGGCGAAAAGAAATCAACAAAGTCCAGAAACCAGAAATTTTGGACTTTCAGGTTTTGGAGTTTTTGAAATTTTATGAGCACGAGAAGGTGAAAAGTGCCAAAAGTTACGAAAGTCTGAAAGTCCAAAATTTCAAAAATTCGGGATTCAGAGTTTCGGAGATAGGAGATGAGTAGGTGGAAAATGGATAAAAAATCCCCAAAATCCTGAAAGTCTGAAGTCTTAAAAGATTCACATTTCAGAGGTCAAACGTGCTTTCAGGGTCAACACGGAGGGCTTTTCAGACTTTCAGAGGTTCCAATTTCAGAATTTTTGGGGTCCTTGTTTCGGAGTTCCATTTCGAGGATTTTGTCAGAAATTTTTTTTGAAAGTACAAAATGTTTGAAACTCCAAAACCTGAAATACTTTCAAACTTTACGAATTTTGGGTTTCATAGATTTAGGTTTCATAGTTTTGGAACTCTCAAGGTGGTTCAAATGATGAATAGTGTTTCATGTCTGAAAGGTAAAAGGTTCCAAAATTCTGAAAGTCTAAAATGTTGGACTTTCAGGTTTCGTATTTTTGGAGTTTTGGGGTTTAGAGTTTTAGAAGTTTAGAGCCCCCAAACATAAAAACACAACGAAATGTTTGAAATTATGAATTCTAAAAGTCCGAGATTTCAGACTTTAGGAGTTTCAGGTTTCAAAGTTTCGGAGATCTCAACAGAGTTGGTGGATGAATAGTGACTCAATATTTGAAATGGAAATGTCTGAAATTTTGAATTTCAAAAGTCTGAAATTGTGGACTTTTGGGTTTTGAGGTTTCAGAACTCTCAAACCAGATTAGTAGTTTACATTTTTATAGAGTGACCTCCTGACCTTTAGATGGCCATAGATTGTGACAGGGAGTTCAAATTTGCACAAGAAAGGACTTTGAGTCAGACTAACTTCTTCAAAATGAGAAATATAGTTGGTCATTTTAGAGGGTGTCCAAGGATTTTTACCTACCACAATGATGAGATATGGGATACCTTTCTTGACCAACAAGACATAGTACATGGAGGCATGGATTTTGTAGTATAACCCATCATTGTTGTAGGTGAATTCAATGCATTCTAGGGTGGTTGGAGTAGTAATTCGAAATATTTTATCTCCTTTCTCCCATTTTTCCTATTTATTGTAAGGAGCGGAATTTTTCAAAAGGTTGGACAATTTGGCTTTGCACCCTCCCTTCTTCACTTGTTTGTAAGTAAATTTTTGGAGTTAAAACCTCCTATCAAAACTATAATGAAAATATTTCCTCTATGGCATTGTAGTGTATCGTATCAAATCTTTGGGGCAATAATACATTTCTATGGATGATTTTCAACCCTCTCTTGTGTTAATTGCACCTATTTGATCTCTTATTACAATCTTGGTTAACTGTGTATGGTGGTTGTATTACATTTGAATGGTTTGTTGTTAATGGAAAAGAAAGTGTTCAACATTCCTTTGGTGTGTCACCTTTGGTAGTTTACGTTTATTTTCTTGTAATAATTTTTGCCATGTCTCCTTGGTAATTAGAGTAGGTTTTAGAGTAGATACTCTACAATTTGTATGTGTGCATTAGAACAGAGGAATAGGAACTGACCTTCATCCAGAGAGCTTTCCCAATCGCAAACTCCCACACTTTGGGATAAGGTCCATGTTATGCAATCACACTGATGGTTTCAACACCTCAAGTTGCAGATATTCAGGGGTTCTATGATTACGCATCAATAGTAATTTCTTTCTGATTACTTGCATCACATGTTTAAATCTATTTGAGTTCGCTGATCTAAATGTTCATGGACTCTGTTACATCCTCGTGCTTCAATCCCACATAAAAATGTTTAGTATTTGTAGAATAATTGGAATAAGAGCCACATAGAAATAACACAAAGTCCCTAACGTCCAACTAGGATAAATTTAACCGAGGGTTTGGTATTTATATTTAAATTTATATTTATATAATAAAAACATGACCAATATATGGTATATATCATGTAATTTGTGGAACATGTTTGACATTAGACATTTTGGTTTTGCATCGTTGTTGAGCTTGAAATATAGGTTTATTGTTGAGTTACTAATATTGGAGTCTTGAAGTGCCACGATCTTACCTAGAAGATGCATAAGAATTTATGAACGTATGTTGTTTTATTCCAGTCATGTTACATGCAAAGGAGAGGCTCAATAGGATGCTAAGAAGGTTACATGGTATGATTTATTAGTTTAAGTTACATTCATTTGTAGATGATGCACATTAATAATGAATTGTGACATTATAATTTTTGGAACATGCATGGCATTATAAACTTGTTGAGTATTGATGAAATTTAGTCTAGGTATGAGCATGAAGACGACTTCATTTTGTGAATTTTTCAGTAGGTCGTCACCATTTTCTGCACCTACACCATCTTCTTTGCTTCTGAGCCAGAACCATGTTTTAACTCCATTGATTGGAAATACAACCCTCATTGTAATTCAATCACCATCACCCATTATTTTTCTTACCATTAGAAATACCACTATAATGTGTACGGTGGCTGCCAAAAGTTAATCATTTCCTTCCCCTTAATATTAATTACAAAACACCTTGGGCGTGATTATAAAAAAATTACAACGACACTAAATTAACAATTAATTCTCAAAAATTATTTTTAGTTTACAAAATCCCCTGCACAAATTTCTTATCTCATTTCAAAAAATCTAAGAAAAATAATTTTAGGTAGTATTTAAGAGAAACAAATTCAGTAAATCTCCATGACACCTTAAATTCTAATGTACAAAATAAGTTCCTTGGCTACATGTAATTTTTTTTATAAACTCTCCATAGTTAATAAAACAATCGTAAACATGGGGTAATACATCTATCAGTATAGCCTCCTTATAATTTTTGGATCTTGGAATATATTGTTCATAATCATGTGTTTTTGGTTTCCAACATTTATGGGAGATTTGTAAGTTACTGATACTACTCCCTATGTCATCTTCATCATTTTTTATTGATGAAATGTGTATTAACTTAACTTGTATTAAATCTTATTGCAAACTAAATACTATAATAAATGATACAAAAATTATAGAATACGGTGAGGACACAAGTAAATAAACATATAAACATAAAACCCTAAGAAAGAGAGAAAGATAAAGAGACTTCGCTGATTCCTGATAAATATAGAAGTGATCAGGGAAGATGAATAGCTAAAAGAGACTAAGTAGAGTGTTGTGAATACTCTATGGAGGTTCTAGAGTCTGAAACTTCCCTTAGTTTGGCTGTTTATCCCTTACTATAATATCCATAACTTAAGTAATTATTTTCCGTATTTAAAATTACATACAAAACTCATAGCATAAAGTAGTCAAAAGATGTTTGTAGCTTATGATCCTATAGAGAGCGTTATGAATAGAATACCAAGTGGACAAGTGGAGCATGAACAGATCGTAATGTGAAGTGTGGAGAATAGGAAAATGGAAGTGGACCCTAGGGGTCAAGCTTATGCATAGGTTACACATGTTATTGTGCTTTTATTCGTTTATGTAGGCTCATTCTTGTTCTATATTAAGGATGGCCCTATAAAAGAAGAGGGACAGACTATTCAAACTCATGTATATGAAAAAGATGAGTAAAATCATGGATAACTATGTAAATGTTTGAAAGTATGTAAAAGGAAAGTGTGTTCCTGGTGGATAAGATTCTGAAGTGTAGAAATATGACCTGAAGTGATGTGAAAGGGAATTTTTTTGGTTGATATCATAGCACAGGAGAAGAGTGTTGGGGAGAGAGTTCTAGTTTTAATATCCTTCTATTATTGCTTCCCAAATGAGCATCACTGAAGATGATACATCTTGTATTGTTAAGTATTTTAAGAAATTTTAGAAGATAGTTTAGATCAAGAATTTCCACGCTTGTTACCTATCCAAGCTAATGCACCAAACTAAACACAAAAACCTTGAAAGAATCAAATGAAATCGATACTTGATAGATTGGATAAGATCTGATGATGTAAATGGAAAGAATGCTGATGGAGACAAGACGGTCGCACATGAGCAATCCTGTAAAGTAGATCCAAGAAACCTGTGATGCACTAATCCTTGGCAGAAAAAGATGGCGTTAGACGGTATATGGGTGAACTACCTGGAAAGTGGGTCCAAGAAGAAATAAAATTCCTTGGTGGATGTCATTTCACGATTTCAATTAAGAGTAAATACATACATGACAAAATATATAAGAAACTATTTAGGTTTTTCTGATTAAAAATAACAGAAAGAACATAAAAACCACTATAGAAACTGAAAGAAAGTAGGAAATTGTAAAAACAAAGCTGAAATTTTGTTACCTGAATACTGTATCTTTCTGCAGACTAGACAGCATTGATCAGATAGTGATCGGCGTCATTTTTTTGGGTCGGCGTTGATCAGACAGTGATTGGCATCAATTTTTTGGGTCGGCATCAATTAGGCAGTGATTGGCATCGATTGGACACAAAGGCAGACATAAGGCTAGAAAGTAAATGAAGAAAGCAAACTAACCAAAACAGATTAGATGTAAGACCATATTACTGAAGATTGATAAAAAAGAAGTGATTGAAGATGGGAAAAGAGGATCCAATGTAGAAATTGATGGATTCTAACCCAGAAACTAAAGAAAGACCAGATCAGTGCTGATTTGGATAAACTGGCATTGATTAAAGACTAATTAGATTCAACCAGACTGGATCAGTGTTGATCGAAAGGAGATTACAGAAACTAACAAAGAGACATACCTAAAAAATGCTTGATTGATGATTGATGATGACGAGGGTAGTTGTAGAAACCCGCAAGAGCTGTAGATACGCAGACAAAGCAACAATGCACCTCTCAGGGATTAAATTACACAAAACTCACTCTCTTCCTCTGATAATCTCTTTAATCACTTAAACAAAAGTAATCTCTAGGAAACCAACTCCTCTGAATCTAACCAGAGAGGATCTCAGGTCATAAATTTATAATCGGGGCTGACTAAGATAAAATCGGTGTCATTCAGAAAAATTGGCACTACTCAGAAAAATCAGCGCCAATCAGGGAACAGACTCTCAAAGTGGCGAAAAGGAAATGAATTGAAATGATAAGATTATTATCCCTCTGACTCAAATATAGAAAAATCCCACTGCATAGTTTTAGGGGAGGAGAAATAGGTGGGATGGATGGATAAAAATGATACGGGAGGTTGGAAATTGATATGAGGTAGATAATTAGTTCAAATAAATGTAAAAAGATAGAATTACATGATTAATGTTTGATTAACCATGGATGAAATATAATGGGGTGGAGAAAACTTAGGATAGGCATTTAAATTAAATATTTAAGTAATACCCTAAGGGAGAAGTGGTGATATAAAGGTTCCCCGGGTTACCCGAGAAGATAAATGAACCCAGGGGACACTAAATTTGGTAACCAATTTTAGGTGTCTACATTTTCCCTTTTTTGTCTAGTAACTTATGATAAGCAATGTCACGAGACAAAAACAACGAGTTGGAAGAAATGAAGAATAATGATGATGTGATCCCCCTCAAACTAGCGATGGGGTGGCCCCAAAAAGGCCAACTGATCCTGGGTTTGAAAAATGTAGATGGGAAAGAAGGTTGCCCCAGCTAGATGTCTGGAGTAGATGTGATCATTAATGACACACGTAAAAAACAGATAAAAGGTATCGACCTATGGAGCTAAAATTGGTAGGGAAGACTAGGCGGTCCTCATATGAGATGACGTAAGTGGCTACAGACTGGTGAGTTAAAGGTGACTGCAACATAGCAATAACTAAAGAGTGACACATTCATAAGGAAAACTAGACGGCCTTCGAACGAGATGACGTTAGTGCTTATAGACCTGCTATCTTTAGGTTGCAAACAAAAATGTGAGTTGTCCATGTAAAGGGAAGAAATTGGAATGGGTGATAACACCAAAAATATGTGCCGAAAGGTGAAAATAAGGTTAGAAAAATGATCAAATAAACAAGCCAAACATCAATGCTTAGGCAATAAGGATGAAGTGATGACCTTGAGAGGAGAGTCACCACGAAAATCAAAACATGGCCACTACAGTGGACTTTGTAATAGAATTGTTGCTAAATGAGGCATAATAGGTGTCCTATGGGTGGCACATGTAAGAGATATAATGATCAGATGCCCTAGGTGGGAAATAACAAGAAAAGCTGAGCCACGAGTGAGATGCACGTGAGGCTATGCAAGGTGACCAGGTACAAGTACTGAAAAGAAAGATGTAATGATGGCGGAAATATGTGACGGGTGACACTTGCATAAGAAAGGAGAACAAAGGACGAAGCACATCTTGGTGGGACCAAAGGATGGAATATATCAAAATATCCTTGATTGGTGCTAATGGGATCCAATCGGTGTCGATTACCCCTAAGCAAAATTGACCAAAAAAATCAGCGCCAATCAAAATAATCGGTGCCGACTGCTCAGAAAACCTATAAGTATAGAAAAGGTGAACAGTAAAAATTCATTTGCACTACAATGATTGATTTAGAAGAAGTCAAAACTTTAATTTGAGCAACATGGAAGCCTCTGGAAGTGGTCATAAGAGGAAGAGGACATGACTAGGGGTAAGTGAGCCTTCCTTAGCTTCGTACATTTAGCATTTATTTTTTTTCGTGTTTTTTGGTAATAGGAGGTAAGAGGGCGTTTTTAGTTCTCTGCCTCGTAATCAACTCCGATTGAAAAAATTGGTGCCGATTAGCAAGCGATCGGTGCCGATTAAAACACAATCACCATCGACTGTCAAGTAAATTGTGCCGATTGGCATGAGTCAACGCCAATTAGAAAAAAGTGACATTTTTTTATTTTTGAGAAATATTTTGATGAAAATTTAATGATGTGGATTTTGATAAATATGAAACTAATGATGATGTTTGATATCATGTAGGCTTGAGAGGTCCTACACATGCGGGATGTTATTCCCGAGCTACTGGACACCATACTACCAGATGTGACAGATGTTGAGTTGCATCATCTAGAGTTATCCAGACTAGGGGTTTTCCATTATTATAGGTGGGTACCCCGAGATGTGGAGATCATGTGAGCATTGGTGCAGTGGTGGGATAGCTAGACCTACACATTTTGGTTTGGGATGGGTGAGCTTAACATCACCCATGAGGACATCTATAAGATCCTTAGGTTACCGATTATATGGGACCTAATAGAGATCACCCCATGAAAGTAGCAGAGGAGGGCCCTGGTATGATTATATGTGGACAGGGCCGATGATGCAGAGATAGTGTCTGGGGCTATGAGGACAACCTCAAAGTACCGACAGGATGACTCCTAAAGTAGATTGATAGCCCTGATCTAGATGGCTATCTCGTACTATGCATTACTAAATTCCAGAGGTGGACGGTTTCCAATACTCCTCAGTTGTGTCTGCAAAATTCTAGAGTTCATGCAGGTTTTTGCATTTTCTGACGCCTTACTAGCACAAATATATCACGAGTTGTGGATGTATACCACAGGAAGGTAGACTAGGATAAACATGAGTTTTATGCTCCATTGCTGGGCATATGAGCATATATCAGTGATCAGGCCATCTGGGCTTCTATGGATGCCAGGATTAGGGGGAGTCCTTGAGTATGGATTCTGACGATGGCAGGGAGACAAGGCCCTAGGAGATACAGGGAGATCCTCAGAGTGGTACTCAGAGAGATTCAGGACTTTGACACCAGCACATGTGATATGGAGACCATACAGGTTCTATTCGATATGGGCCGGTCAAAACACTCATTTGGTGGAGCTGAGATGTAGTGGGGTAGTTAGAGGTCGTATGCCAAATATCTTAGAGTGAGTCCCATTTATACAAGTGATGAAGTATTTTGGCTTGAGTCAGATCTTCTCGACCATATACACACCATACAGACGGGATAACAGAGAGACAGATCTACCCATACTGATTCCCGTAGATCCACTCAGGGAGGCCCCACCTCCCATAGATGGTGATGATGACACACGAGTGGGATGAGGGCTACGAGGCGTGGTACAACGTGGAGCTTCAACAACATCTCCCAGCAACTATAGAGGTAGGCAAGGAGGATCTAGCAACAATGCCAAAGAGACTGGAAGGAGATCATGTCACCCTGATATAGACACACTAGGATGCCCTAGAGAAGATCAGGACTTTGACAGAGGAGAGGAACACCCCAATACAAGAGAGATACACCACTTTTCAGGAGTGGGATACAATGATCACGAAGAGAGATTGCTATCACAGGCACAGGGAGGCCCTCAAGGCCAAATATGGTGATACAGGCACCACCTCAAAGTTAGGGGCACAGAGTGCGGTAGGAAGAGGACCAGCAACAGTAGCAACATCATTACAAGCACCTGGTATGGTGACTTTGAGTACCTATCAGGATCTCTTTTCCAAGGTGAGATATTATGAGGATGCCCTGACACATCACACCCCAGATGTGCCTTGGTATGGAGCAAGGAGGAGGATGGCGATAACTACTACTAGCAATGCCTCGAAGGGTGAGAGCACCAGAGGAGATCAAGGAGGTGGTAGGGACATGGCAGTAGGAATCTCTAGCTCTGTAGGATATGGTCAGGAGAGACAACCCAGACTTGAGGAGGGAGGAGGAGATAATGTTTTTTACCTATCTGACTTTACCATATAGATGTGATATTTTGTATATATATACTGATGTAGCCTCAATTTGAAGGTAATTTTCTTTGGATACGATGTATATGTCTTGATTGGAAGCCATACATTCTTTTGTACAGACAAATATATGTATATAAGTTCAACATTTTGTGTTAAGTGTTTGGATTCATGCATTTAAATTCGATAGATATATATAGATGATATGTAATTTTGATGGATATAGATGAATGTTATAGATGAAAGATGAATAGATGTGATTTGATTGATTTGTCATGGTTGATTAAATAAACATGTTTAAGATGTTAATTCAATTAAATGAGATAGATATATGGATTCACATGTGTTTTTAATACATGTTTTGATGTTTTTTAGATGAAACAGATAAGATGAGCACAGATAGATGATAGATTTGATTGAGTAAATTAACATGTTAAATGTCAATTTAACTGGATGAACAACAAATAATCATGGGAAATGTCTTTTGTGAAAGAAAGTGATGTAATGATATTATCCTTTTGGAAATAAAAATCACTACACCTAGATAGGAAAAAGAATGATAAGTTAGGCCCCTAACCGACCATAAATAGAGACCTTGATGGTAAATCGAAAGACGATGCAAACAAGGCCATAGACACGGATAAAACAAACCTAACACTAGTTAGTCACAAACCAGATCTAGGAGGTAGATAAGGATGAGAACTAATTATACATGTCGTCAGAACACATGAAGGATTAAATACGTTCCCATATGGGGAAAACAAGATCTCCATACGATTGAAAAGGTCTCATATCACAACTTCATTTTTATTTTATTTTGATAGAAAAGCAAACTGATCGATGCGGGAAGTTTGCTAGATATAGAAAGACTGATTGATACGGGAAGTCTTTCAGAGATGCTAAAAAGTGAACAAACTGGCCAATAAAGGAAGTTTGTTACTGCAAAGGCTGAAAATGTCATAAAACAAACAATTGTCCTTCAAGGGAGTGGTCTGTATTTTGATTTTGATGATAGCCATCCTTTGAGGAATGGTCTATATTTTTTATTTTATTTGATAAGGCACAAATAGTTGTCCTTTGAGGAATCAGTCTATCTTTTGGGACTAGGATAACATCTCTCTCTCTCTCTCTCTCTTTTTTGAGCTTTGGAAGAAGCTGAGTTTAGACCAGCTAGATCAGATAGAGGGGAAGAAAATGTATATAGGCACATACTCATGCCCAAAATTTGTTTTGATCAAGAGGAACACCTAGGGTGGATGAAGTAGTGATTAAGGTATTCCTATTATGAGAAGGAACAAATCCGTAAGGAATATGCCATGAGTAGAGCCGTGGTACTCATATTTAAGGTATAAAAGACATAACGCAGAGAACCACATAGTTCTGAATCACTACGAAATGCATGACTGGTTGCAGATGGATGAAAATATTTGTTTTTTGACTAAGATCATGTAAGATAGATTTTAACAGTAGAAGGGCCCTAGATGCAAAGCATTAAGAGGTTCCATTTCAGGTATACCATCCATGGAAAACAAGCGATAAGCCCTAGACCTGTACTTATGAGTGACAATATACGGTCCCATCTAGTTAGGAGAAAACTTACCATGTTGACTCCATTCCAGAGTTGTGACATTTTGGTTTTCTTTAAGAACAAGATCACCAACTTGGAAGTCACACTTCTGCAAATTCTTGTTATAAGCACACTTGACACGCTCAAGATAGACTTGATGATGCTCAAGGGCATTAGGATGACGTTCATATAACAACTCAAGATGTGCTAGATGGTTCTGACGATAGTCTTCATCAGAAACAAACTCTCTGAGAGAGACGCGAAGAGAGGAAATCTGGTCTTCTAAAGGAAGGATAGCCTCAGACACATAGACGAGAGATAAGGGAGTAGTAATGGTAGGGGTATGAATGCTAGTCTGATAAGCCTAGAGAGAAAAAGGAATGTGTAAGTTTCAATCCATACTATCTTGACTAGTTACCTTTGTGAGGATATTACGCAAATTTTTATTAGAAGCCTCAACTTAGCCGTTACATTTTGGATAGTATGGAGAAGAAAAGTTGAGTTTAATATTGAAGGTGTTGCAAAGTTTTTGCAAATCTTTGTTTTTGAAAGACTTTCTATTGTCTATAATGAGTTTATGAGGTACACCAAAGTGAAAAATGATGTGTTGATAGATAAAATCAATAATAGGTTTAGCTTTGGTCGATGAAAGAGGAATAGCCTCCACCCATTTAGTGAAGTATTCTATGGAAGTAATGATAGAGTGATGTCACTGTGAAGAGTGTGGATTGATGAGGCCAATGAGATCAAGAACAGATTGTGAAAAAGGCCACAAATCCACTACAGGTTACAAGGCCTGGCTAGGGATATGTGTGATAGGGATATGTGTGAGTTTAGCATGTTGTTGACACTTGACACATTTCTTGACATAGTTGCACCAGCCTTGATTAAGAGAAGGCCAATAGTAACCTAAATGTAGGATGCACTTAGCCACGGCCAAACCACCAAAGTGTCCACCATAGATACCGTCGTGGACCTCTTGAATTGCTTTAGATGATTCAGGGGTTTTGAGGCACCGAAGAAAAATACCATCAAAGCCACATCTGTACAGGATTTCACCCAAAATAGTATAGCAATTTACACATTCGATAAAATATCTTCTACCATTGGAAGTTAGATCTAGAGGAAGCACTGAACAAGATAGATAATAAAAAATGTGTTGATACCACTCATCTTGAGTGTTAGTTGTGACAACGTTGATTGAAATCAACTGCCTGAGATGAGATGGTTGGTCTAAATGCTAAACAACCACATAAAGTCATGAGTCTTTAGTAAATGGAGGAATAAGTGAGGCTAAAGAAGCCATCGTATCTGCAAATTAGTTTGTAGTGTGAGGAATAGCCTAGATAGTAAATTTATTGAAATATTGAAGCTGAAAGAGAATGATATCGTGATATTTTTAAGGATATCATTTTTACACTGATAGAAACTAGTGACTTGATTAATGATGAGTTCAGAGTTAGCAAAGATGTCGACGTGGAAAGCACTGAGGTTAATGGAATTGTAAATACCCAGAATGAGAGCTTCATATTCAGCCATATTATTGGTACATTCAAAGTTAAGCTTATGTGTGACAAGGACAGGTGCACCCTAAGGAGGAATCATGACGAAACCTACACCCCCCTTACCTGATACTTGGACCATTCAAAGAAGACTTTGAATTTAAATGGAGACATACCGAAATTGATTTGTTGCATGTACTCATCTAGGAATTGGAGCGAGGTGGACTTGAGTGTTCAGAAGAGGAGTATCAGATAATTGATTCGCAATGACCTGGCTCTTGATAGATTTCTATGAGATGAACTCAAGTTCGAACTCTGTCATGAGCATGAGCCAATGAGTGATACGATCATTGCGATAAGGTTTCGCATGCATGGTATTGAGTGGATTGACACTTGTAACAATGTAGGTTTTTGATTAAGGAGGTAATGACAAAGTTTAGAAGTTTCAAAGAAGAGAGCACAACATAGTTTTTTATCTTCGAAATAACATGTTTCATACTCATGAAGAGTGTGACTGATATAATAGATGGCCTATTCTTTACTATTAGCATCCCGCTGTGAGATCATGGCTCTCAGAGCATGGTTAATCATAGAAATATTAAGATAGAATGACTCCCCCTCGCATGGAGGTGTAAGCACAGGTGGAGAAAGAATATAAGCTTTGAGATCATCAAAGGCTTTTTAGCAATGCTCATCCCATTCAAAATGAACATTTTTACGGAGGAGATGATGAAAAGGTTGAAAATTGTACAAAAGCTATGAGATAAAATGACGCACTGATTGAAGGCATCCTTGAAGACCATGGAGCTTCTTTAAGTTTGGATGGGGGAGGCATCTCGAGGATAGCCTTTAATTTTGTGGGATTGAATTCAATGCCCCTAATAGAAATGATAAAGCCTAAGAGTTTTCTAGTGAGAATTCCAAACACGCATTAAGATGGATTTAGGTGAAGAAAAAAAATGAATGAGTCTCTCAAAGAGAGGAGAAAGAATGAAAAGATGATCCTGATGGTGTTTAGACTTACTGAGGAGGTCGTCAACGTAATCTTCTATAGTTTTGTGTAATAATTCATGGAAGATGTAGGTGATTGCATGTTCATAAGTTGCTCCCGCATTCTTAAGACCTAAGGGCATGACGCGATAACAAAAAGTCCCCCAAGGGGTTATGAAGGAAGTCTTATGCTGGTCCTCTAGTGCGATGAGAATTTTATTA
Organism: Taxus chinensis; assembly: GCA_019776745.2. Classification (NCBI taxonomy): domain Eukaryota; kingdom Viridiplantae; phylum Streptophyta; class Pinopsida; order Cupressales; family Taxaceae; genus Taxus; species Taxus chinensis. The sequence continues at coordinate 758,521,774 of CM034146.1, forward strand.
TACCCCAGAGAAACCATCCATAAGAGAAAGCATCTCGTGACGTACAGTTAAATCCACGAGTTGGTCGATATTAGGTAGAGGAAAATCATCTTTCAGGAAAGAGAGATTAAGATCCCGAAATTCGGTGCAAATTCAAATCTTCGCAGTAGCTTTAGTTACTGGTACTACATTTGAAACCCATTGTGGATAGTCAATGGGTTGGATGAAGTTTGCAGAAAACAAGCGCTGTAACTCTTCTTTGACGCGGAGAGATACATGAGGATGCATCTTACACAGTTTTTGTTTAACTAGTTTGATTTCTGGAAGAGTCACAATATTGTGGACCACGATATTAGGATCGAGGCCTTTCATATCTTCATATGACCAAGAAAACGCTTTTCGATGGTGGGAGAGAAAGGCGGTGAAGTATCATAACTCTTAAGGGTTAAGAGATTGGCCAACCTTAATGATGCGAGGGTCTTCAGAAGTCCCTATATTAAGGTTGATAGTGGATTCATTGAGAAGTGTAGATAGTGTTAGAAGGAATGGTTTTAGGAAGATAAGAATCCTCTACCCCCAGATAGGTAAGGACATAATCATCATCTGAATAGTGGATAGTATTGATAGTAGGAGAATCGTCTCCGACTATTTTGGGGAAGACTAATGGTATGGAAGTGGATTTTCCCATTAGTCCTTATAGGTCAGTGGACCTAAGGAAATGGTATTGACTAAAAAAAAGTTAGGTGGGATAGAAATGGTGTCATACACATCAAGTGATGCTTCTGACTTGATGGGAGAAGATGGTTTCTCAATGGAAAGAGGCTCATCGAGAATGATGAAGATGGATTTCGAGAGAGGTTTGAACCTTAAACCAAATTTTTGATGTGGTTTAAGAGTTGGAAAGGATGCGAGGTCATGCACACTCTATTCATACTTTCCTAGGCCAAAGCATTTCCACGTGCATTTATATAGATAAGTTTTTACGAACGCGGGATTTTGTAGAAATCAAACCTTGCTGAATAAGGTTTGGCCCTAGGAGGAGAATCTGGATGATAGTGAGGTGTATAAATACCACTGTAGATGAAGTTAGTCTATTGATTGGGCAGACCAATGGTGATTATGTGACCAAGATCTGGTTGATATTTAGGTTGTTTGTCTGGCCTACCATACTCGTTAGGTTTGAGAAGGGCGTTAAAAGAGAGAAGAGGAAGCTCTCCTAATGAAAAACACTGCAACGTTTATTCTAGATTTTTAAGGTCTGGTAGTTTCATTCTAGGTATGGAAGAGGATGAAGCCTCGTCAGGAGAACAAGTGTTCTCATTTGGAGGGGCAGACCCTGTGGTCATGTCACATTGTGAGGAAGGGAAAGGATCTCCTAGATGGGTATATATTTTTCCCTCATACTAATATTTTATGCAATCGATGGAGGGTTGATGGGACGCAGTGCATTATAAAAATATAGGAGCTTCTGAGGATAATATTGTACTGTAATTTCCGTTCAACAATGTAAAAAAGCTTGTGAAGCAGTTTCTTGCCTACCTGAATGGGCAGGACCACAGTTCCTAAAGTAACTGCTAGCTGATCGTTAAATGATCGAAGGGTGAAAGGCGGTGGTAACATTATGTTCTTTGGTAACTTTAAGTTTCTCAAATGTGTGGGAGGAAATGATGTTGAGTGCAGCAGCACTATTGATCATAGTGAATTTTAACGTAGTTTTATTGATTTGAATCATGATAAAGACAGGAGCCTCCTAAATCCTTAGAAGAAAGGGGAGGAATTTTCATAATCCTTGAAGGAAATGGTGGTTGACGGTCTATTCAATCCCAAAACCATCTCAAAAGGCTGGGGCTCATCTGAATTCACTACGATATGGCACAAATTATCAATCAGAGCCTAAAAATGCTAGGGAGATGACTGAATGAGGTAAAAAAGAGACATTTTAAACCAGAGCATGGGTGAGTTGTTTCATAACACTCTCCTCAACTGACACAGGAATCTAAGCCTCAGGTGAAGCATGAATAGAGACCTGAGGTCTTGGGGTTGATGAGGAAGGGGGAACTCCTTCGGGGGCCATAGAAATGATGACCCGTGGTTGAGAGGCTGTAGAAGATGATGAATTATCATACTGTTGTGGTCTAGTGGCGATAATAATTGTGTTAATTTAAGAAGTTGGAAGATCATCCAAAGTGGAACTAATATAATTAGAGGCCTGAGTAGACTGTTCAAGCTCAGATGTAGTTGGGATGATAGGAGAAACTTGTTCCTCCTCCTCTTCCAATATAAGATCACTTTCTTCGAAGAGGCTGATAACGACAGATTGAAGAGCTTTAAATCCCTTAGTGTCATGACCTGGAGTGTGATGATAAGCAAAAATCAAATCAGAGTTGAACCAAGAAGGTTTTAATCCTTTGGTATTATGGGGTTTGATTAGAGTAAGAGATATAGATGAAGATTGGATAATTTGGTGAAGGATTTCAGTACAGAATCCGGTAGACCGAAGATGAGGACAGAGATGACGATGGCACCTTTTTAGCCTTAATAGACTACAGAGGTAAAAGAACCTACATATCTAGTTTGATAGTCTTTTTAGGGATTGTTTTACTTTTTTGGACATTGGGAGAAGCAACCTTAGGTGCTTGAGATGGAAGCAAGTGACCAAGATTGATTTTGGTGGAGGAGGAGCTCTTAAGATATATTTTGAAGATGACAAAGACGTGACAAGTGTTTTGGTCTTCGGAGATGAAGAAGGTTGCTTGGCTTAAATAGACGATGATTTAGATAAGACTTATTTAGATTGGGGAGGAGCTCCAAAAATAGATCTGATAGGAGGCACAAAGGGTGCCTTGGATTTTGGTGATGAAGATGATGGTTTTCATAAAAGAGGTGATGCCTTTCCAGTAGGTAAATCCCCTTTACGAGGCACTAATGAAGGATGGTGTTGTAGAAGAAGACACCTTTTCAGTGGATAAATCCAATCTTTTATGAGGCGCAAAGATAAATTTTTTAGGGAAAGCACTAAGAGTCTTGATGGTCTGAAATATTGGTTTTCCCCTTTTCAGGGATGGTGACAATTTCAACTACATAAGGTGATTGTAACTACTTTGGTGGAAATAAAGGAGATGATACTGATGATGTAACCCTAGGATTAAACTCCAATTGTTTATGTCTAGGTCTAGGGAGTCTGAAGTATAGGTGTCGATGCTATCTCTTTAGATGTTTCCTTAATAGGCAAGGAAGCACTGATAGTGGAAGAGATAGGAAATGAAGAAGTAGCCTCTTGTGAGGAGGTTACTTCAGACTTACTAATTATGGGTGTAATTACTGTAGGAAAAGTGACAAGAAGGGTTAAGATCGAGGATGCTTCTGAAGGCATAGAAGTTGGTATAACTATGGGTACATTAACCAAAGGAATGGTCACAGCAAAAATGGGAGCGACAGAAGTAGAAGTATCTGTAGTGGAAATTTGAAGGGATGTAAATGACTCAAGCACCGAAAGAATATTTGATGATGAGACAAATGAAGATGACACTATCTCAGGTATAGGTAGAAGATTAGATAGTGAGGCAGAGGGAGACAACTCTATTTCTAATAAAGGAAGGCTTGAAGATGGACCATCTAAGGATGGTGGAATCTAAAAATTTGAAGTAGCTGAAGGAAGTTCCGATTCAGTTGACATGTTTGTAGATGATTCAGAGTTAGAAGAAGAATCATTAGTAGAAATGTAGTTGATAGTATGAGTGTTTGGTTTTTGAGACCTTGAAGCGTCATTGTTTGGGGAATGATTTGGGAAAAGGCTATTTAAAAACAACAAGTGTCTGATTTTGGGGAGCATTTGGGTTATCTAGAATGATCTTGCCTTTATCAATGAATTTTTGGACAAGGTTTTTGAAGGTCTAACATCATTCAATGTCATGGCCTTTGCTTCTATGATAACTGCAAAATTCATTTTCACGATACCATAATGGTCGTTCTTGTCTTTCATCAAAATTCCTAATAGGTGGAAGTTCGATCATGTGAACTTCCAACATTTTTTCTAAGATAGAAGCATATGATTCCCCTAATGAAGTAAAAGAATGAGATGATGAGGGTTCTTTTCAAAAATATGAAGACTATCTCCGAGGTTTTTGATTAGAAGTATTATCAGCCTCGTGATGTTTTTAATACGATAGCATTGGTGGACACCCTGATTCTTGTCTTTGTTAGAAGTAGAAGGGTTTGATTTTGTAAACTGAGAAAAATCTGGTTTAGACTTAGAATAAAGTTGTAGCTTCCCTTTTTCAATGGCACATGACTCAAGTTTGTGTGCCATTGTAAAGGCTTCTTCAAATGTATGAAAGGTTTGAATCCTTAAAGTGGAGGAAATAAGATTAGTGCAAGATCGAGTAAACAACTTTATTTTTTGAGATTGAGGGAGGGAGAAAGACAATTGATTTATTATCCCTCTCCAACGAGTGACAAAGTCTACAATAGACTTGTGATCGAATTGACGAATTTTATAAAGATCTGTGATCGAGATCTTATGTGCCATGTTTATTGAGAAGTTTTCAACAAAAATCTGAGGCTAATTGAGATAAATAAACCAAAGAATGTTGGGGTATGTTATTGTACTGGTCTAAAGTGGGACCTACTAAAGACATAGGAAAGGTATAGAGCATAAGATCCTGATCCTGGACTATAAGGTAGAATGTATGCTTGAATGCTCACAGGTGTTGTTGAGGATCCTCCCAACTATGAAATTTCGAGAACTTAGGAAGTTCTCATTGGGGAGGATAAGGCTTAAAAGCCACTGATGGATGAATCAGTTCATTGCATACTTCTTCAAAAGATTATGAGGGGCGAGCCCCTTTGGTAGAGGCTTCTAGGTCTGTGATTTTCTTGAAAATAAGTTGGAAGACGTCAGATTGAGGAGAGGGCATGTTGGTATGTCCCACATAAGAAGTAAATGGTATGTTTTATTGAGGCGTTAATGGGGGGATTCATCTGCTGATTAACAGGATGATAAGAGGAATAACCAGGCATTCTGGGTGATGCCTTACGAGGTATTTATTGTGAATGAGCCTGAGTATAAGTATGTTGTGAGATGACAAGTGGTTGAGAGAAAGGTGGTTAAATGAAAGATGGAGCCTGTGATTGGTGTGTTCCTACACTTTCCGACTGAATCAGAATGGATTGAGGAATGTGGGTGTTCATTTAATTTGATATGGTGGGGAAATAACTTTGAATGAGGCTTTTGACTGTAGGATTGGTTATTAGGGGTTCCGAAACTAAAGGATGGGTAAAGGTCATTATCGTTGGAGCATTAGAAGAAAGACCAGCTAGAGGACGTGAAGGAGGAACTGACTAACTCGTAGGAGGGGGTTGCTTCACAGAAATATACTTACCCTGAGATGCAATAGACTACATAGAAGAATTAACAACAATCTACAAGAGTGTGGATGCACTCATCATAGCTAAAGAAGATGACCTCTTGAAAGTAGGATGTGGGGTAGCCAAGGTAACCATGGCACTAGGGATAGGCAGCATCATTTTAAGAACCAGTCGACATGGTCGATGGAATAGAAAAATGAGGCATAGATGCACCACCTTCTTTCATGGTTTGAGGTGAGAAAAAGCATTTTAACTGCTCTATAAAACTCTGGGATGGCTCATGAGAATAATTGTAAACTTGTTGGACCGGTGGTCCCTAATTAGATATTTGAACATACTTATGTACTAGGTATTCCATAAGGGCTACTGGGTTATGGTCAAGGAGTTCCTAAAATTTAGAATCTCCATGAGGAACATACTCTATATCAAAAGTAAATGACACCTCTGAATTACTGGGGGAAGTTGGTCGTGATGGGATCACTTTAGGATGATAGAAAGGATTATATGACCAAGATGGGAAAACAACTAAGAGTGGTCCCGAAGAAGACCCGAGGGGTACCGAAACATCCACATTAGTGGTGGTCTCAAATGAGGAAGAGACTAGTTGAGCCATTTTTCTAGATTATGACTGGGTGATGACCATCATAAACAAGCACAAACATAGAAAAAGATTGACCTAACTGATGCAGAGATAATTCAAGCAATGTAGGTGATGATCTCTTTTAAATTTTCATGGCTTTTAAGAAAGAAAATGTTTGGGATGGTTTTTAAGAATGAGGACTACTCAATTGGCCAAACTAAGGATGGTTTGGGGAATGTTTTGGTGAGGAGTCCCGAAGCACTTATGTAAAAGACTAGTACGTGGCTTGATATAGGGGGCCTACCCTCACACTTCACACACCACTGCAATAAGGGAGTTGGGTGCTTTGCCAATATATACCAGAACTTCCGTGAATTTATAGCGTGGCCCAAGTACCCGCGTAGGCTCTTCCTCTTAGATGTCACTTCCTAGTAGGCGAGGCCAGGGAAGAAGTTTTTGTTTAAATGCTTTATACCTAGTGATTTTGGCTTTGTGTGCAAGGGTGAAAAATAAAAATCAAATAGTGTCACTACCGATTTTGATTTCATTGAAGACAAGTCAAACAAGTTCTTTCCCAATGTGATTAATTCTTTTTAAGCATCAAAACTGAAGTGTTTGAGTGTGATAAAAACAAACAAACAAGTTCTTTTTAAGATCCTTAAAAAAAGATAAAACACCGTAAAAGAGAAATACCTGTAGATTTAGCTCTCCAAGGTGTGTGGACTTCAAAAAGAATATTGTTGAGCTCTTCCCCTTCAACAATCCTGCGAACAAGCAAACCACTCTATAAAAAAGTTTAAGCAAACACAAACAAATCTAGAAAGATATATCCAGATAACTAGATGCTAGTAGAAGAGAAATTTCTATTTAAGAAACTAGAAAACTTTCAAGAAAACGAAAAATTTGCACAAAGAGATAAATCAAAAAGCACAGCTTTGAAATCAAATGAAAGATTTACTAATTTTAGAAATAGAAATGGGAATCTAGATATGCAAGAAACAAATAATTTTGATTTTGCAAATTATAAACGAAAGAAACAAAACCAAAGTAAAGAAAGGAAATGCTTAAGGAAAACTAATGAAAATCAGTGAAGAAAAATAACAAAAGCTCAAAATTGGAAATGAAATGAACTTACCAAAAGGGGAATTTGGTCAGGTCCCAACAGGTGTTCTAGAACGTAGATCAAGAATTTCCGTGCTTGTTACCTATCCAAGTTAATGCACCAAACTAAACACAAAAACCCTAAAAAAATTGAATGAAATCGATACCTGATAGATTGGATAAGATCCGAAGATGTAAATGGAAAGAATGCCAATGGAGACAAGATGGGCTCACATGAGTGATCCTTCAAAGTAGATCCAAGAAAATTGCAATGCACAGATCCTTGGTAGAAAAAGATGACGTTAGACGATATATGGGTGTACTACCCAGAAAGTTTGTCCGGGAAGCAATGAACTTCCTCGACAGATGTCAGTTTACGTTTTCAATCAAGAGTAAAGACATACATGAAAAAATATGTAATAAAATATTTAGGTTTTTCCTGATTAAAAATAATAGACATAACGCAAAAACCACGACAGAAACTGAAAGAAATTAGGAAAATGTAAAAACAGAGCTGAAATTGTGTTACCTAAATACTATATCTTTATGCAGACTAGTCAGCGTCGATCAGACAGTGATTGGCATCATTTGTTTGGGTCGGTGTTGATTAGATAGTGATTGGCGTTGATTTTTTTTGTCGGTGTTGATTAGGTAGTGATCGGCGTCAATTGGACACATAGGAATATAGAAGGCCAGAAAGTAAAAGAAGAAAGCAAACTAAGCAAAATGGATTAGATGTAAGACCAGATTACCAAAGATTGATCAAAAATTAGAGATTAAAGATGGAAAAAGATGATATAGGGCAGAAATTGATGGATTCTAACCCAGAAATCGAAGAAAGATCTGATTAGTGCCGATTTGGATAAACCGTCGTCGATTAAAGACTAATAAGATTCAATCGGACTCGATCAGTTTTGATTGAAAGGAGATTATAGAAACTAACAAAGATAAATACCTGAGAAACACTTGATTGATGATTGATGATGACCAGGGTAGCTGTAGAGACCTGAAAGAGCTGTACATATGCAGACAGAGTAACAATGCACCTCTCAGGGATTAATCTACGCAAAACTCACTCTCTGCCTCTGATAATCTCTTTAATCACTTAGACAAAAGTAATCTCTAGGAAAATAGCTCCTATGAATCTGACCAGAGAGGATCTCAATTTGTAAATTTATAATTGGCACCGACCGAGATAAAATCGGTGTCGTTCAGAAAAATCGGTGCCGATCAGGGAATAGACTCCCAAAGTGGTGAAAAGGAAATGAATTCGAAGAATAAGAATATTATCCCTCCGACTCAAATACGTAAAAATCCTGCTACAAAGTTTTAGGGGAGGAGAAACTTGTGGGATGCATGGACAAAAATGATACGGGAGGTTGGAAATTGATATGGGGTAGATAAGTAGTTGAAATAAATGTAAAAATATAGAATTATGTGGTTAATGTTTGATTAACCATGGATGAAATATAATGGGTTTGAGAAAACTTAGGATAGGCCTTTAAATTAAATATTTAAGTAATACCCTAAGGGAGAAGTGGTGATATAAAGTTTCCTTGGGTTACCTGAGAGGATAAATGAACCCAAGGGACACTAAATTGGGTAACCAATTTTAGGTGTCTACAGATAGAATCTATTTTATATTTGTAGGGAAGTTTCTACTACTTGAGAATTATGTTTAAGAATGTTTTGTACTGATAAATTACCTATTTATGCCCCCAAGACATTAGTTCTCAGGGGATCTCCCCTGCGCTAGTGTCTGGGTTTGGGCGCTACTGTGCGTATTATGTGTGAAGTCCAAGTATGATTCTGAACTATTCCATGACTATATACATGTGTTTTTTCTTTACTATGCTGATTTGAAATGTAGCTTTGAGCTATTGTAGGGATGATTTGTTCACCAAATGTTTCCCTCATCTTTTGGGGTGTATATGAAAATTGTTGGAGAATGTGGCCCATTGGAAAGGACCTGATGTTGATCTAAAGTGGATACATGTAGGAATTAGGGGACGTTCTTGGTAAAAACAAAGGAACATGTAAACAAAGTGGGATAGTAAACAAGTTTTAGTAGTAAAATTACCTAGCATGCAATAGAATACAATATAACAATAAAGTTTGTAAACAAGATGGATTGCAAAAAATGAGTTTTAAACATGGGACATCGCTGACAATGTCACAAGAAAATCAGGGCCAAAGTGGAAAAAATCATACCATCACCACATAAGGCATAAGGCATAGCCCACAAACAATATAATATAATAAATAATAGCAAACAAAATGTATCAAACAACCATGGTTGTATATAATCTTGTAAGGAAAATTCTACACATGAAGCACCTGGTTATCATGTTAGACAGATAAATAGTATGTCAAAGTGTGTATATATCAGTTCAAATTTAAGTGCTTACAAGAAGTAGTAAGTGGTGAAACAATAGAATATGTAGTGTGTGAGAGTATTAAAATTAGATGCTCCCAGGAGCCTCAGTGGTATTAGACATAGATTCAGTGTCCAACATCATGCATCATGTAAGAATTTGTGAGAGATATGTATTCACTTCCAGAGACCAAGTGAATGCATATGTGTATATTATAATGATAATAATATATTGAGTATTCGTCTAGCATAGCAAGGAATGTGCAAGATGTAAGTAGTATAAGCTACCAAGAGTAAATCTACTAAAGATATGAAAATTCTAGACAAGTGTGATGGTATTATATATAAGATGTGTAGATGGTAGGATCGAATTTTCCTCCTAGTGGATGTGTATGAGATGAGGTTCATTTATAAATTCTACCTTAGTAGTAAGGAATGAACCATATAATAAGAGTGCATCATTAGGAAATGGTTTTTTCACGTGCGAGTAAGTGTTAGAAAATATATGTCATGAAGCACATACTGTGAAGTGTGAAAGGTTAGGATCATTATTTTTGTATGCTCTCAATAGTCAAGTGTGAACCATAACATGAGAGTGCATCATAGGGTAATGACAGTAAAATGTGGGTACCAAAGAGTGTAGGGATTCTTAGAGAGGTTCATGGTTTTAGAGCAACAGGTTAGTGTGGATTCAACAAGTTCATGGAGAAGGTAGTGGTCGTGGAAGGGAAAATCATGGAACTTACTAGGAATTTGTGGAAGAGTTTAGTGTTCCAAGCTATAGGTTACAGGATGAAGTGACTTTGTGTCAAGAAGTGACACTAATTCTAGTGAAATCACAAGTGTTCAACTCTTCTTCAGTTTTGAAGATCCTCAAGTTAAAGTAACTAGTGTGATCTACTAAGGGTTATCTTCTAGGATCTAGGGGATTATATGGCATTTTTGGAGGATTTTTAGGTACACAGAAAGTACATGCTACAGTAGCGTACCCCATGGGTATGGTAGAGGTTTTTTGTAGAACCAAAATGATTGACAGTGCATTGTAGAGGAGTGATGGGTAGGTGGAGCTCAATTTCCATGTAGTACTAGAAGTCAAAGAAGTCGTTATTGTAGAAGTTAATCTCTTTGGTTTGAGAGATGTGATTTAATCCATGTATACCCAGAGTCTTTGTGCTTCAAGTGAGGGAGCATTGTTAAGAGGAAGAATATGTCTTCAGGTAAACTACATAGTGGTGACCAGTGACAGAAGATTATTCGGTAGTAATTAGAGGGATTTTAAAGGTCTAGCAAGAACTCGAATAGTTGTAGCGAGAATTTGTAGGTTGGAGAAGATGGTGGAGACAGTTCTTCCTCTAAAATGATATACATGTAGTGGAGAACATTACTGGTGAGATTGTCTAAAGTGGTAGGGGTATCGACAATTCAAATGGAGAATCCAGATGAATGGTGTGAGTATAAAGTTCGTATGCTTGGTTTGGGCTGAATGCAATGGGTAAGCTTGAGTCTTGGTTAAGATGGTGTTGGTGGAAAATTAAGCAAGTTGAATGTTTTTGAGGTGGTGATCTAGGTAAGTAGAGCCTTGGTGCTTGTGAACATGTGTGCGACCCACAATGGTGTATAGTTCAACGGGCCTAGGATTTATACCTCTAGTCCTTTAGAGGTACCAAGTGGCTCGAAATAGTTGTCATCACAACCATGGTTTTAGTTGATCCTACCTGAGGAAGGTCAACTAGTGGAAAGGAAAGCCAGTGTTGTTAATGATCTAAGTGGACAGATTTGAGCTAGTGCTAGGTAGAAGTTTATTTGAGATGGTAAAATTACATTACTTCCTGATCCAATCTATGGTTATGTTGAATCTTGAGCAGATGTGTATGGTGAAGACAGTGAAAGGAAGACATGTGGGGAAGATACATGTCTGTTTAGTTGTGAGCATGCGAGAGCCTATGCAAAGTTAGGGTCAGTAGTATAGGTATCTAAGTAGTGCTTGATTTTAAGGTTGGAATATTGAGGTGACAATAGGTTCCTATTCTAGCTAGTGTGGAGAGGCATCTTCACGTTTACCATAACTGCATGCCCAAGAAGAGATCATCGTGTTTGTTTCTGAGGAAGAACAATATATCATTGTGTTGTGTTTGTTCCAGTGGTGAGATCTCCATGAGGGTTCTGGACCTGTTGAATGGACCGGTGGTGATAGAGTTGGAGTGGTAGTTGGAAGTGTTGTTGATTGTCAAGAATCCTCATCCTTCTCGCTCCATGTATGGAGTATTAGTAATATTTAACTAGAATTTTATGGAGCACTTAGGATTTGTGTGGAGTGTAGATTCTTGAAGAAGTTAACCATCAAGGAAAGATATCCTTTTCAACACCCTTGTAGATTGGCAAGAGTGAGAAGTGCTTGTGACCTTGTACTTGCGAGTAGCAAGTTTTTCCATGTAGAAGGGTGTTGAACAGTCTAGAAAATTCATAGAATTAGAAGTCAAAGGTATGGAAAGACTGTGGATGGAGCCAGGTGTTTTCATGGTTCTTCCTGGAATAGTTAAATCCTTGCCTCTCCAATTCATTTGGTCATATGTTTTTGTGACCTATATTTCCCAAGCACTCTCAATGCATGGAGGTTTTTCATGTAGTCGAGTTTGAACCTTTTTGTTTGTTGATGAAGCTGAGCTAGGATGGTGTAAGCCAAATCATCCATTTTCTTATGAGGGAGTAGCCATACCGAGAGTTGCAGTTTGACATTTAAGGTAAAGATTAAGGGATTTCCTAGTGTGTTGGGTTGGTTTTACTTTAATAGCTAGGAGCAGTGAACCCTTGTAAGTTCTATAGGCAAGGTCAGGAAGTTTCTTGTGAAGACTGTTGGCCTTGGTCCCTTGGATTTGTTATGAGTCTCAATAGGGTACCTCCTCCTGTGTACTTGTGGTTGGGTCTTAATGGCGTTGAGGGCAATGCTCATTTTTAAGTGGTGGAAACTATGATGGATTCGATGATCCAGGTTTGCGAGCTAGGAGGTGAGTTGGATGGTGAGTTGGGTGTGGTCATACCAGTGTTTGTGCACTGAATCTCATTAGAACTTCTTAGTCAAGCATGCTGGTGCTGGAGAAGTATTGCGATGGGTGACCTCCCATGAAGTTCCTAGTGTCGAACCATTTTAAAGTAGCTTAGGTGGAATCCCTTAAAACTACCAGTTGGATGGAATCCTGTTAAACTACCACCTAGGTAGAATCGTGTGAAAACTAGCACTCGGGCAGAATCTTGTGAAAACTAGAAAGTGTATAGTCCTTGTGGGTCTTTATATCTTTTGAAGTTGGGTGATACAAGAAAGAGAGTGGTCAAGATCTAGGGAGGGTGATTATTCATCGTAACTATGAGCATTATCGATAGAGTTTGACTCAGTCATGTGTGTATGTGGTCTAGTGTTACCTTGATGTACTTTGGGCTGGGTTTTCCTATAAAATTACTTTCCCTGGGGCCTTCCTTATTATACATTTGGGATGTTTTGTCCTGGATGAGTTAATAAGACATTTAAGTTCTCCCAGTTGTTTCTTGCATTGTTTGTTTCCTCTTGTGTTATAATGAAATTCCTTTAAGTGAAAATGTTTTGTTCTTCTGCTAAATTAATCCATATATTTGCAAAAATGCTATTATGTTGTGAGTTTTCTTGTGGAGGTAAACATTGAAGGCGTAATAAGTAGCTTTAGTAGAGTTCTATTCCCACTGAGGAACTTTAAGCAAGCAAGCGGTGCCGTATAGTTACAGCTCTGCCAAGCTAGTCGAGCATGAATTGTGATATTAGGCACTAGAGGAAACTAATCGTTATGGAGATGTGGGAAAAAATTAAGATGCCTCCAAGTGTTCGTATCATAGAGATCTATGTGATTATGTGAGAGGGACCATACCATTTTCAAAGAGTGTTAGTTGTGTAATTAGAAAAGAGAGAGTCATCGCAATGATAAGGATAAGTCACAATAGGACTATTGTTGGATGTTGGATTGATAGGAGGAAGTTTAAAGAGGTCAGCTATAATAGGTTTAATTCGTAGGACTTGAATGGTTAGTGGTGGTTGATTTTTAATTGCTAATACCATAGAGAACTTGATAGAGGAGGGGATTGAGGACATATTTTTATAGGAGGCTCCTTAGTTGGAATTTGTTAGATAGGAAGCTCTTGAGTAAAAAAATAGTAAAAATTCATGATTATTGAATGATACTCATTAAATATGGAGGGTTTGGATTTTGAAGTCCAGTGGGATTTAAAAATTGAATATGTAGTAGAATGTTGTGAATAAAGTGGAATAAAACCCTACTCCTCAACATGCTTGATTCTTCATTGTAAATCATAGCAATCAGTCTCATGATGTCCATTAATTCTACAATAATTACAAAATAGTAAAGCTCGGTATTTGAAAATCCAATAAAGAGGGTAGCAATGACTTGTTACCATGTTGATCAACTAGTGATTTAGAAGCTTATGAAGAATATCACGTTGTTTAGGATTTAGATCAAATTTCTTAGGTTTTGGTAGTGGTAAGACTTGGGGTTCACATATATGAGCACATGTATAAGACATAACATTATGATGATGTGTACAAGAAGAACTCACATGGGTCCTAAGATATTGGATGTCTACATTGAGAGATGTAATCATGGTTTCCATAGCTTAAAATTTATCTTGACAAGCATGGTGTAAAGATTGAAATTATGCTAAGATGGGCTAAATGGATGGAGTATTAGGACTGATAGATTTTTCATATAGATGAATGAAAATAACACTTACATGTGAAGGTGGCATATTGCGAGGGGAGGTACATGATGTGTACACGAAACCCAAGAATAACCCAGGTCAAAGAAGAAAAATTATGTAATGGATTTTTTGAAAATTGTGCCCACAAAAAGGTTTCGCAAATAACATTTGTCACATTATTGTTTCGAATTTACTTTAAATTAATAAAATAATTTTTCCCTTTTTTAACCCCCGTTATAAAAAAATTATAAAACTCTCAATGCCATTGCATAACCTTAGTTAGCCTAAGGTATGTTTTAGTTTCTCCCCTAAATGTTATTTTGATAAACATTTAATTTCCACTGTAGTAAACTAGAACAAATTAATCTGATGGGTAAAGGCGTCTATTTAATAAAATACTAAAGTTATTTGAATCTCACAAGGTGACAATGTTTTAAAAATAAATAACAAGGTCCTTAATTTAGCACAAGGGTTACAAAAATAATCCCACCCCTACGCAACACGAGTGGCCCCATAAAAAATTCAACCCATGCACTTAAAATTTAAAATTTGAATTTTTACTCAACCACTCCCCACCTACTTTTTGTAGAGCTGAATCCCTTCCATTGGATGGATTCGTTTTGGACCACAAGATTGGGGGATTCAACTAACCCTAAGTTTGCTTATGAAAGAATTATTTCTCTTTTATTTTACTTATTATTTCTCTTTTGTTTTACAGATTGGTGGAGGAGGAGGAAGCCATTAGAGGCCATCTAAATCTTTCGGAGACACATACATGCTTCATTTATTTTCTTATTTTGTTTAGACCCTCATTTAGGGTTTCAATGTATTTATTTATTTTATTTAACTCACATTTTAAGATTCTCCCAAATGGGCTTATGGGTTTTGCCCCATTTTAGTGATATGGTTAAATTTGATATATGTTTTCATTTCTAAAAGGGAATGTGTGTGTGTGTGTGTGTGTGTGTGTGTGTGTGTGTTTTATATAAATATATTTTAAATAATTTAAATTGGTTAAAACCCAAAATGACAAATATTACAATGTGTATATATATTTGTGTTTGTATATATATAACGAATTAAAAGGAATACAAAAATCAGGCACAAATTTTAGTTTTACAGAGTCCACAAAAAGGTAAAAACGCAGGTAATAAAAATCATTTGGGGGTTTATTGGCAATGGTTAGGGGTTGGGGGGAGGGTCATAGTCCCCACCCCCACCCCATTATCAAATGGGGTGGGGTGGGTTCGGTGACCTTGCCTCCAACCCTATTCCCTACAAAACCTACACGTAGGCCGCAACCAATACGACTACTACAAATTAAATTTTTTTTTGTTAAAATTTTAATTATAGTTAGTTGGTATTTAATTGATATGATTTCTTTTTAAACGTTTTACATTAATAAAATTTATTTTATATAATATATATATATATATATATACATATATAGTATTATAATATTATATTTCAATGACTATATTTACAAATAATATAATTTTATGTATACAATAATATTAATGCTATATTAATATTAGCAAGTCCCATTAATATTAAAATATTTCATTATTAATAATATTTAAAATAAATATTAACATTACTATCAAGAGTAATATTGAAATATAGATAGTAATATTGGTAAGTTGAAAAACTTGCACTAATACTTTCTTCTTTAACAATTTGATAAATATTGTATAGAAGGAAGAAGAAAATAAATTTCATGTCCCTTAAAAATTTATAGTGGATTTGCAACAATTTCTAAATAAGAAAATACACTCTCAAAGAAGTCTACAATAAACTAAACTAGGAACAAGTTCTTTTCTCCTTACAACAAAATGCAACATTGCAACATGGTGACTTACTTAAAATTTATTGCATCTTTCTATTCTTCATTACAACCATTTGTTCAATCACTACAAACAACCTTATTCCACATTCTAGTTTTCCATACATACACTATTATTATTTTACAGCTTCTATGTTTTTTTCTTTCCTATTTACAATAGTGCAACTTCAACAATGAAATTAAACTTTCTTGTCCTCGAGCATAGCTCATTTCCTTCCATACAAGATATTGTCTTTCTCATAACACACTAGAACGAAGCTTTTAAACATGATTTCCATTCTAATTTTTCCTTCACATTCTACAATTTTAGGAGAAGGGAAATTACATATTACTTAATGAATTTCCATCAAAATAATAATACAACTTAGTAAATGAAACTTACAATGCAACATTTATTTTAAAAGAACATAATACTACAAGTCCTCCACCTAAATGAGAATTTAAAAAATAATGGTTTTCTCACAAGGGAGGACTTCTTGATTTCACAAAAACTCCATGTGTCAATTCTTCAATAAGATCTCCATCTTTCTTCACTTGATCACAACAACCAAAAATGGGCGAGAGGAAACACTCTCCACCCGACAAAAACTCCAATGAGAAGAAATAAAAATTATTCTCATTTTCCCTTAAGCCCCAACCACAAGGGAATAAGGGATGGATACAGCACATGGAAACTCTACAATGCTTCCACACTTACTTTCCAGAACAAATCACAAGAAAGATAACCATAAAAAAACACTCAATTTTAAACACAACAAATTCCCAAAGAATGGCTCTAAAATAAGCCAAGTAGAGATATCAATATGGGGAATACCCTTGTGCCTCCCAAGGGTTTAGATTCCCACCTATAAAATCCTCCAAAACACAATCAACCCAATAATATCTTATGCCTCCCCAAAATAACAAATCTATTCCCCCCTCACTATTATGGCTCCCACAATACACAAAATAACAAAATAGAACTAGGTGGGGCATCCAAAACCCACTCCCTCCTAAACACACAAAGAATCCCTTATAACTCTCAACATATTTCATCCCCATTTCCAAATCTCAACACAACCTAATGTCAATTTACTACCCAAAACTTCAAACAAGAACACACACCCATACAACACATAACATATAAGAAAATAAGAAGAAAAGATCCTACCTTGCCATGGTAAAGCTCCACCTTTAAAGAACGTCCTTTACGTACCAAAAATTGAAAGGTACTGTACTACCAGAACAGTGTAACAAGTGCCCCAATGATGATACAGGTCTCCTCGCAAGGTGTTCGGGATCCGGAAAAAGCCCTCGGAGTATGCGTTAACATCCCACATGCCCCGCTTAGCCCCCACGTCCTTTGTTTTCCCCTTTTTTTCCTCTTTTCTTGACCTTTTGATCTTCAGTGATGAAACCACCGCCCTGCCTCGGCAGCGGTCTCGTGACCGCCGCCCTAATAAGGGCGGCGGTCCTGTAACCGCCACCCTGCTCAGAGCGGCGGTCCTGCACACGTTTTCCAGAAGTACTTTCTTGTGACTCACGTAAAATATCAACGTTTCACCAGCTTTCCTTGCCGACTTGGGCATGCATTTATGTTTTTGGTCCCCTGGAATAGTGTTTGTCCATTGTTTATGGTTTTTAGAGTTCAGTTTGGTTTTGATCTTTGGGTGAATGAAAGCTATAAATAAATGGTTTGTGCAAAAATAAATTGTCTGATCTTTTTCTCTCATCCTAATTTTTTCCATAGTTCAGTTTATCGTTTTGCTTAGAGGCCATAGTTTCAGTTAATTTGCAGGCTTAGTTAGTATTGTCCAGCTGTTGGTAAGCCATATATCCAGCTTGTGCAAACAGTGTTGTTGTTTTATCCATTCCATTGGAGTAGAATAGCTTAGGAAGCCATTAAAGTTGCAGGTTTTTTCTCTTCAAATAGAATAGTTTCAGGTTCTGGTCGCTTAATGTTGTATGACTCGCAGTAAAATCCCGCTAGGAATTGCATAAGCCAAGCTCTGTACTCTTACGTTATCCCTCTCCTACTCGCATTTTTAGTCTGCATTCCAAGCTGTCCTTGTCCCAATATCTATTTCTGTCGATGCTAGCATTACACGCTTTTCTGGATCCATGTGAACACAAAAGAACGAGGAGATCACACTAAGGGGACAAGATCACATACACCATCGGATTCGCCACTGTTCTGTGGAATCTAGGTTCTAGCTTTCAAAGTTTTAGTTAGAATCATATCAAATAAAGTAGTAAAAATTGCTTCATTTCAGTAGATTCTATTCTCAATATTTCCAGGGAAGCTGTGGGGATTGATAGTTTCTGAGAAACTATGATTCACTCTTCACTTCTGAAGTAGGATCAAGAATCTCGCAAATAGATCAAGAAAGTTATTTCATTATTTAGAATAAGTCTACAAATCACACAGGAAAATAACTACGCTCAGTTATCTTGTTTGTTTTAAATTGTTATTTAGTTGTTATTTCTAGATACGTTTAAAATAGTTGCTTTCCTTAAACTCTCAAAAAGTTAAATGCAAAAATAGAAGTTATATATGTTTTAGTTTTATGTCACGTAGTTATAATTTGCTTTATTATAGTTAGATTTTAAATTTCATTTTGTATGACAATCACGGGACCTCAGGAGCCCAGGGAATACATATTTGAGCCAATCGTGCCTCAACCAAACCTCGTCACAGTAATAGGTGACATAGACAAAAACCTCAGAATAAAAGTATTCCAAACATAGGATTTACAACTGGTCAGTTCTTAGTTGAGAGGGTTAAACATAGAAGATGACCAAGCACACACGTTTTGGTCAAATCAACCGAATTACAGATTACCATAGATAAAACATTCACATGACTGTAGAAGGGTTTGAAAGAGAACAAACCTTTGGTTGTGATCCTTTGGTCCCACAGCCAGGTGCAGGAGACACTCTCACAGACATAGACACTAGTCTAAGGATCCAGGTTGCATGAACGCCTGTGAGATATTCTGAGAAAATCACGTAGTTGTTGGTCCTAAACATAGAAGCTGAGAAAGCATATGATTACTGGATACTAGGAATCAGGACTTGATTTCGTATATGACCATAATAGAACTGCAACAACCAAGAGTCTACAGTTGTGACCCACAAGTCCCATAGCCTAACGAATCCATAAGTCAATCAGATATAAACATTGGCCTATGCACACTAGTATTGCAATCCACTCCACTTCCACCCATCATCATCGAACAATTGTCCTTACTAGATATGGCGGCTAAGGAAGCTAGAGAATTCTGTACTAGGCCAGAGAATCGTCTGTAGATTCAATTGTATTCAACATCCACCATATGACCTTATCTGGAGACATACACAAAACTATCCCAGGTCATTTCCCACGTATTCCACAACCCATAGATCGAATCATGCTAGAGCTCGATATTGATTGGAGCCTTCGAGCAGTCATCCTTGCTGATCGATCTATCACACCAGTCCAAGTTAGAAGGGCCTTCTTTTCCTTAGATTCACAAATTCCATTAGTGCGTGTTGAAGACATTAGACTACCTAACTAGTTTGTCTTCATCCCACGCATATTCCATCCCCACCGGCTGTCTCAGCATCACCTCGGGAGGTCGGGTACGCGGAAGAGTTACCTGTAGATTCCCATGCTCGCTTATCGCTTTTCCGGCGTACAAAATTGGTGAACCCGACGTGAAACAAACAAAATTAGTGAAGCTGACGTAAAACTTCCAGCTTTCTCTTCTGGAGTCATAGTATCACATGTTCTTCTAAAGTTTTTTTTTACTTTTCATTTTCTCCGCCTCATTAGCCTTTCAATAACCACCTTCGCGCCTTCCCATTATTCTGCGGGTATTCATATACCCCCTGAATATGTCAGGATTCGATGCATATGGTAGACCCCTCTTGGGTCTTGAGGCATACTACGCCCAACAGAATAGACAATCATCACCCTCGCTCTCAGTATGGGGTGAAAACTATTCAACTAATCAGTTGTCAACACAAACCCCAAGAATCAGATATAATTTGTCTTTCCAAATGGGGGAGTTAGATCAACCCCCTCGAACGCAACAAATAGAGCCTTCAGGCTCGAACAATATGACGTTTACCAGAGAATCTGGTTCATCTCCTCAGATGATACTTAGACCACAAATTAGTAGGCAATCTGACCCATACCTGGTCTTAGATGATGAACAGTCAATACGTTATCCTAGGAGTGAACAACGCTCTCGGGGTATGTACCCCACCTGTAGCAGGTTTACCACCACAACCCGAGGTCTATTTTTCAAGAAAATACCTCTATGCCACTGCTTATAGGAAATACTCTCGGAGAAACTTGGCAAGGTAGCGATCAGTTTATAGCAGGATATCACATGCCTATACAACACCATGGTATACAACAAACGCCGCTCAGACAAAGCACCGTGACTTCACCAAATGAAGTCATTTCAACATTAGTAGAAAAAGTGAGAGTGTTAGAACTTGCTCAAGCAAGTCAAAATCCTCAGTTCATGCAAGCAGGAAGTTCCAATCCTCCATATCACTCTGGCCAAGTAGATCTCCTCACAGGAGTAGGCACGCTAGGCAAGCCTCCTTAGTATCCACAACAAACACCAACAAGGCCTGTCATCTCTAATACTATTCCTCCCGGTCTAGTATCAAATAACCCATTACTAGACAATACCCCGTCATACTTAAAGATGTACTCCAAATCACCACAAGGAGATATGTTCTCCTCTCCTGGCCCTTTTTGTCAAACGCAAGGACTTCCCTATAACCCTGCCAATGCATACGCTGCCCCATACCAACAACCCATCCCACCACCACCCCCTCAACAACCACCATCAATGGTCGAAACCTATGCGATAGGGGACTTATTCAGAATATCTGAAAGAGCCCTTAGACTTTTCCATACAAAGCGTCATGCTTCCAAGACCCTTTCTTGATTTACCCAAAGTACAAAAGTGAGGGAGATCCAAACGCGCAATATCAAAGCTTACGCTACAGCCATACGTGAATTACTCCCTTGGGATGGGGTTGTTGCTAAAATTTTCCCCAAAACCTTGGAAGGCATTGCTCTCGACTAGTATTATAGAATACCTAAAGCATCCATCCCATTCATTTAAACAACTCATAGCAGAGTTCATCAAGGCCTTCGACATGAACAAACTGTTAAGAACAAGAAATCAGGGAATTCTTCCCCATCAAACAAGAACACAACAAATCTGTCATCCATTTCATCCAGAGGGTGGCGTACAGTTCTTTATTCTTCAACCAAGTGCTCCAAACATGGATCAGATGGAAACTATACGATTTATTCCTTCATATTCTTAGTAAAGAGGTGAAGGAAGAAGTCTAGAAGTTCCCACTAAGAAATTACGATGAAGTACTTGAGAGCGCTCTTCGAATAGACCAAGCAGCGATAGATAGTGCGCCGTAAAAACATATGGTGCAAACAGGAGGTTAATCACCCCTAATCAGAACACTACAAATTATCCCACTACCAAAAACATTAATCAAGGACCCAAAATCCTTAACAAAAATTGGGGGTGTTAACAACGGATGGAGTAACCGACCAACCCAAGAGGGTAAATGTTGTTAATACTCCATCACAAACGAAACAACCAGCGAAACAACAACTTTACCCCGACAATCAATACAGTGGATTATTAAACCATCTCTCAACAACAATAATTAGAAAAATCCTATACAAGGGCCAAAACAAAACTCATTTTGGTTATCAAAAACCAAAGCCAGAAAACAACAAATGCAAAATTTTAATCCTAATAGGCAACACTTTGATCAGAATTTTAGGCTACAATATACACCAAAACCAACAAAACAGGAATTACAATCCTAATTCTTATTGTGGGTTTCCACAAAATTCGGGGGTCATGATACTAGAACGTGCTGTGACTACAATAAATTCATGCAATGTTTACCAGAAGAACAAAGACATTTCTTCACAGATTTGTTTTTGGTATATCCCGTGTCATCACCACTAAACACGCTAGCAAGAGTAGTTTCCCCTCAGAATGCTCCCCTTAATATCTTTAACGATCCACTCCCAAATCATGATAATAACAGACTAAATCCCAACTGGGACGAACAAGGGGTGCAATACCAGGAAAAAATGATCACGAAGCCTCGACTTCACTAAATCCATTAGTTTGCGCCACAGTTAGGAAGTCAACCAAGACCCAAGATAGTCAGTTCGGTAGAATTAGATGCTGAACTACCTATCGAAGCTATAACAAGAACACAAGAATATTTCTCTCAACTGAGCCCAATTCATCTACCAGAAACAGATAAGAGTCAACAAATAGTAGAAAACCCCATCGGTGCCTATGATTTAATTAGTGACCTAACAAAGACCTTCTCACACATTTCATTTTTAGATTTACTAAAGAACTCTCCTCCTCACAGAGCTGCTCTTTTAGGAGCATTAGGTCTAGGTCATCTAATTAACATCACTCCACCTCCTGAAACACAAGTAAATCATGTAGATTTTGATATCCACCCTCTGGGGCAGCCAGACAAGGATGTCGAATTCATATTCGAAATAAGTAAAATTCCCACAGATGTTGAGATCACACACCGAGGTGATCCAGCCTTACACTTACAAGTATGGGTTTTATAATAACTATGTAAAACGGGCAATGGCTGACGATGGGGCCGTAGTTAACATAGTCCTTTTCTCTTTCCTCCAAAAACTAGGATATGGGGAAACAAACTGTTCCACAACTCGAAATACATTGAGAGGCTATGATAGCCTTAAAGCCACTTCGATAGGAACTATAATACTGCCAGTCACCTTAGGACCCAAAACAATCCTGACTGAGTTTTATATTATAGATCGGGAAACTAATTATAATATGATACTCGGCCGACCATGGATACACCGAATGAAGGCAATCCCTTCTATGTTATTTCAAGAAGTAAGATTTTTACATCTAGGAAAGGTATTTGTAGCCAAAGGAGATCCAAAACCTTTCGATTTGCACCTAGCTAATTTAAAGAAAAGACCAGGTGTACACTTAGAATTTGAACTTTAAAAAAACCAACTTAATAAACCCACTGACCCAAAACCAGAGGAGAAGTTGGTACCTACAACGTATCTTGAAACTATCAGCATAGCCAAAGCAACCCCAACCCCTAATGATAAAGCTAAAGAAAGGGTATCATTAGGGACTAATGCAAAAATTGTTGAGTTAATAGAACAAGATTCACCAATGTTCTTACCATTTGATTCAGTAGGCATAGGATATTCCCTAGGTGTTGGTTCCCTTCCAGCAGAGGACCTCTATATGGTAGAAGTAGAGTGTGCAAACGCAGCAGATTCCCCAACATCTATACTCCCAACTAAGTATTGGACTCTCCATTTCGACGGAGCTAAATGCCGTTATGGAGCAGGGGCAGGTATAATTCTTACATTGCCCAAGGAGAAAGTCCTCCCATTCACCTTTAAGTTAAACTTTGAATGCACAAACAACGGCGCTGAGTACAAAGCCCTCCTCCTTGGCCTCACATTAGCCAAGAGAATTGGTGTTGATAACATTAAAGTCTTAGGAGACTCGCAATTAGTGGCAAACCAAGTTTCTGAGGTATATGAAACCAAAGCCGAACACTTGCAGCAAGGTATTTAACTTCATATCCATTGAAACAATCCCGCGAGAGAAAAATCTTCTCACCGATTCAATAGCAACTTCAGCATCACGTTTTACTCCAAGCAATGAGTTAGAAGATACCCAGTTCACGGTGTCCATTCGTGACGAACCATTGATAAAAAAATGACAAATCCCCTTTCAAGTGGAAGTGAATCTACTGTCCAAGACCATGTTGATAGTGACATGGCCACTTTGGATTATTTAAACACTTATGCAGCACTACATCTCTCCTATCATATGCTAGATTTATCCTTAATTCCACATTCGTCTTCCTATTTCGGAAATCCCATGATGGATCTCCCCTCACAAGTGGAGCCTAGCATATACGCAGTAGAAAATGAGGATGATTTGGATTTACCTCCAGCACCACCTGAGTTCGAAGATGGTAATGCCTCTTTGATAGAAGAGACAATCGATGTCAACATCGGGACAGATGACGAACCAAAAATCTTGAAATTAGGATCATCCTTAAACCTAGAAGAAGTGGAAATACATACACAGATCCTCAAAGAACATCAGAAGGCATTTGCATTTAGTTATAAGGAAATGACAGGAGTTGCACCCCACATTACGGTGCATAACCTCATCACTAAATCAAATGCAAAGCCAGTTAAGCAAAAATCAAGACCTATGAAACCTAAAGTAGCTCTCATGGTAAAGGAGGAGGTAATAAAACTCCTTCAGGTAGGATTCATCAAGCCAGTCGACTATTCCCAATGGGTATCTAACATTGTTCCCGTTCTCAAGAAGAATGGAAAGATACGTATCTGCATAGATTTTCGAACATCAACAAAGCATGTCCTAAGGACGACTTCCCGTTGCCATATATTGATGTCATTGTTGATGCAACAGCTGGGTTTGAGCTTTTGTCTCTCATGGATGGATTCTCGGGATATAATCAAATTAGAATATCTGAGAAAGATCAAGCTAAAACCACGTTTATAACTCCTTGGGGAACCTATTGCTACGCTGTTATGCCATTCGGTCTCAAGAACGCCGGTGCTACGTACCAACAGGCTATGACATACATATTTCACGATCTAATTCATAAAATCATGGAATCTTACGTGGATGAGTTATTGGCTAAAGCCAAGAAGCGTTGTGACCATCCCGAAGTACTCCGCGTCATTCTTTCACGTCTAATAGAATACAGAGTCACACTAAACCCAGAGAAATGCATCTTTGGTGTAACGGGAGGGAAGCTCCTAGGTTATATCATATCGTCACGAGGGATAGATGTCGACCCAACCAAAATCTGGGCTGTCCTCGAAATGGTTCCACCTTCAAATGAATCTGGAGTCAGGTCATTCCTCTAAAAGCTGGGTGCAATCCGAAGATTCATCCCGGACTTAAGCTTCGCCGTTCATCCAATCAACAATTTACTCAAGAAAGACTATAGCATTGATTGGACCAAAGACTATAATGAAGCCTTTGAAGCAGTTAAGCATTTCCTATTATCACCACCTATGCTAATGCCACCTAAGCTAGATAGCCCATTGATTCTATATTCACGAGCTACCAATGTCTCACTGGCCTGTATGTTGGCCCAAGAAGATGATAACAAGAGAGAACACGTGATTTATTTCATCAGCCGAACGCTTCTCGACTATGAAACACGCTATACATAGGCAGAATGAGAATGCCTTGCCATAGTCTTTGCTACTAAACACCTAAGACATTATATGCTGAATCAAGAAACAAGGGTCATGGTAAAAACGGACCATTTACGGACTTTCCTCACACAAGGATCCTTATCTAAAAAGGCTGGACGTTTTATAAATCTAATGGGATAATTCGAATTAACATTTATAAATCAGAAGTCAGTTAAAGGACAAATCATTGCAGATTGGTTAGCCGATAACCCATTAGACGGAGGTGATTTAGTATATTTAGACTTTCCAGATGAGTATGTATACTACATCGAAGCTCGACCCTCTATCTTTGAGTGTCTTTGGTACACTGATATCATTAATTATATCATGGACCATACGTACCCAGAAGGAGTTACACTGCAACAAAGAAGGTGGTTACGCATAATCGTAGATAAATACGTCATTATAGAGCAGGTGCTCTATCGAAAAGCATTCGATGGAATGCTCCTAATATGTGTCGACACGGAGGAATCCAAGAAGATTCTCCATGATTCTCACAGCAGAATATGTGGAGGCCACTTCGGTGGCCACGCCACTGCTCAAAAAATACACCGAATGGGCTATTTCTGGCCCACTCTAGAACACAACGTGATAGAGTTTGTACGCAGGTGTCATAAGTGCCAAGAATTATCCCATGAGATCCACATGCCAGCACAAGCTCTACAACCAATTGCTACTCCATGGCCCTTTTCTACATGGGGTCTAGAATTAATAGGGAAATTCTATCCCTCATCCACAGATGGCCATAATTTCATAATCACGGCCACTGAATATTTTACCAAATGGGTGGAGGCCATGCCTCTTACTACTGTACCTGGTTCTGTGATCGCCAAGTTCATTTTGAACCAAATCATTTGCAGGTATGGTATCCCACAAATCATTATCTTTGATAATGGAACTTATTTTAAGAATGAAGAGGTTCGCGGACTATGCAATAAATTTAAGATGATCCATCATACGGTTTCCTTGTATTACCCCCAGGCCAACAGATAGGCTGAAGCAACAAACAAGACACTGAAATCCATTCTTCTTAAAACGGTGAAAGAAAACAAATGAGATTGGCATTTGAAGTTATATCCGGCCTTGTGGGCCCACCGAACCTCAATAAGAACACCAACGGGAGCAACTCCTTTCTCGCTGGTATTTGGGGTAGAAGCAGTTCTCCCACTTGAGGTCGAAAACTCAGTCTCCGCATTTCACTACAAGGGATTCTAGATGAAGATGCTTACAGAGAAGCATGTCTTTCCCAACTAGAAAGCCTAGATGAAACTAGGCTAGATGCTGAACAACGGTATAGAGCTTATACTGACCGAATGTGCCGGCAGTATAACAAGAAGGTGTATGAATGCGACATATACGAAGGTGATCTAGTTCTAAGGCTAGGCAACCGGATCGACAAGAAGACCAGCAAAGGAAGGAAATTCTGGCCCAAATGGTTGGGCCCATACCGATTCATGAAGGACTACGGAAATGGTGCTTACCTCTTATGTACACTAGAAGGTGAGGAATTTGGCGAAACATTCAATTCCCTGCACCTCAAGCGGTTCTATGCATAAGCAACTAGCACTACTTGTATAATTATCTACATTGCATCTTCATATAGATTAAGATCATTTTGTCCACTTGTTTATTACATAAATTGTGATCAAGGAATATATTCTCAAAGTAGTTCACTACAAACTCATGATGTTGTTGGCATAAAGCTCTTTAATCATACCTATCCATCTTCATATATCATCGAATCATCTTGGAATATTTTATCAAATAAATTCAAACATGACAAAGTCTTAATGCTAACCATACCAAGATCTGCAAGTTTATTCTCACTTTGATTTCTTCTTAGGATAGGTGTCTTGCCTATGGTCTGTTCTAGAAGCTTCATGGTGTCACATCTATCCCATATATATATATATATATATATCGCTTTGGAAATAAGTACATATTGACATTTTACTCAAGAAAACAAGTCAACAAGAGATTAAATAGAAAATTTTAATTTTACACATTTCCTTGCCCCACCAACCTTCGGTGATGAACTTGCGTCGCTTACTAGTGACGTAGGGTTGGGAAAGGATGGAAATGCCCTTACTCACCTATACCTTTCCCACAGTGATAAACCCACGCTTCTTACTAGCAGCATGGGGCAAAGTACGGGGGGTCCTTTTGACAAAGCAAACGTTAAAGTCATAAACAAACAATTCAAACTCTGAAACTTTGAGTCAAAAACAAATGAATCAGATGTGCAAAATCCCAAAAGAATTAAAATCCTAAAAACCCAGATCTTGTCTACTATGTGGCCATCTACGGGTCTAAGTCTGGATAAACCGCAAAGCAAGTGCATTCTAAACTATGAAGTCATTCGGGTTGAGTAAGCTTGTAGCTTCCAATTTGGTTCCGCCAAAGCTTTTTCTGTCTTTCATCACTATCTTTTCACTAGATTTCATAAACTTGCGCCCTTCTTAACTCTCGGTGATGCGCCCTCGCATCTTACTAGTTACGTGGAGTTAGGAATGGGGCAAATTAATCTGTTCATCATACTGGTTTTATTCATCACTCTGCAAAACAAACATGAGGTATCCAAATTGCTCACAGAAGCTAAGATTCAAAATCACAATATATCTACATTATCGTGTATTAGCATCATGAAACACAAAAAGGAAGTGAACATTTGCATCATCTATTCTCCATTGCATACATTCTAAAGAGCATATAAACATACATCGAGTATACACAAGGAAACTGAAAATAGAAAGGAAAACATGAGTGCTAAGATTTTAATCCAAAATGAATGCATATATATAAATAATCAATGTTTATATACAATGCCATCATGCTCTAAGCATGGTCAAAATTCTCAAAGAGCCCGTGGTATACAAATAATATATAATACAAAATGCATGAGATCCAAATGGCTTCTCAATCCCTGCGAGACCCCTCCGAAGGTACACACCCACGCCTAGGACTCCGGCTACGCCGGCACTCTGAATGTACGAAGGGCTCAGGGTCCCGAGGGGCAGCCGCGGTCTCACCATGAGAATGACTCCTCATGACGCGCTCAGCCATCCTGTAGCCCGCTAACTCTGTGCGGAGGGTCGAAACCATCCTGGCCACATGCCAAATGGGAACGAAGACATCGGTATGTCTACCGGCTGCTGAGGGCTCCCCAGCATCTACGGAGAGCTCCACGCGGGTCCTATCCATGGGGATCATCAGGGAATTGGTACATACCCTGTGGATCAAATCCCATCACTCGTCAACAGTCTTTGCAAACAAAGGAGAGAAACGAATTAGAAACCAAGCAAGAGGCTAAAAGATACAACAATAGCAACTAAGGAGAGCGTACATATAAACATTAAAAGGGAGAAAGGGTAACTTACTCAGATCCCTAGGCATCGAACATGGGTCGTTGGGACTGGAACCTACCGCGGATGCCGCTGCCGACTGAGGGGCTTCTCTTGTGGCAGGGGCAACAAGACGCCTTGAAATTGACTCATCCTCTCCACCATGGCCCTGAGAGAGTGGCTCCTCTGAAACTAGAGTGTCCTTCTCTGCGCTCTGCTCAGCCCTCTCTGCCTACATAATATCCTGAGTGTCATTCCACTCAGGATCACTGTCATCGGTCTCCTCCTCTGACCCTCCCTCTGTGAACTCCTCGGACTCGGAGTCAATATCAATAGGGTCATCGCTACTATGAGTAGGACCCGCAGCAATCTGAAGCAAAGGTGCCTGAGGTGCACCGGCTCTCCCTCTAGCACGAACTATCCTCCTGGCTGCAATAGGAATGCCAGGAGTAATCATTGTCCAACCTCGGCCTCTAGGCCCCCCTCTGGCCTCGCAAATTGATCTATAAACTGGTGCCACTGGGGGAAGCATACCCGCGTATGGAAGGCCAAACTACTGAGGAACCCGACCGAAAGGATGTACCTCTACTCGTCCCACTCGATCAATAAGCTACCCTATGGTGGAGCAGGAGATCAAGGTAAGAGTCTCCTCGCCCCATATGCCGGCCATAAGCCGGTACGGTGTTGCCTCCATGTTTGCAGTAATAAGGGAGGAAACTGGCTGATGAGGTGCTCTGAGCACCGACATGTCCATCCATCTGGCTGCCCTCACAGCCTCAGGATTTGCCACCTCCACACCCCTGCCATAAGGGATAAAATGCTCATACACCCAACTCATGACTAGAGTTGGGTGGCTCAATGACTATCCCTATAAACGAACCACCCTATATAGATCATGGTAGGTGGTCCCCAGAATATTTGCATCCCAGACGTAAATCCGTCCATGCCCCTCTATCTGTGCAATGATGGGGGACCAGAAATATAACAATGTGTCCCCTCCCTTGTCCCTGATCAATCTCGAGGCAAGGATCCCCATGATGGCTTGTCGAAATATGGGAATAGGAAAAGAAGGAATGGATCGAACTCTCACACCCTTCTTCGACCCCATGGAGATGACTGCATCTCCCATATATGCTACCCACTACACAATCTGTGCCTGGGAGCCTGCTATCTCTAGTATAAGTCACCTCCCGATGATCGGGACCTGTGACCGGGAGCCTGCTGTCTCTAGAATGTGGCAGACATCCTCTAATGTGATGGTCCACTCACCACGGACCCCTGGCAATCGGAAGGTGTTCCGATCTGCATCCCAGTAAGAAAATAGGTCACAAAGGATGTGACTAGATGGTGCAACATGTGGCACGCGCGATATGCGCAGTATACCGGCCCTCTGTAGTGTGTCCTCCTCGTCCTGTGAGAGGGTATCGAGTACCCCTAAGAGCCAATTACACTCTCTCTCTCTACTCGATCTAATGTACTCCTCTCTCACCTGCATACACCCAAAAACACACAAAACAGAGCAAGTTAATATCAGAACAACACCGAGAGAGTCATAAAAACGCGTAGAAATGCAAAAAAAATACAAGTGTAATCTCAAATATAAGTTCCTTTTGCATTCTGTGAAAAACCACCGCCTTGAGCAGGGAGGTGGTTTTGTAACCGCCACCTTGAACAGGGCGGCGGTCATGTAACACTAGCATTTTCAAAAATGACCCCCCCATTATAACAAATTTGGCATTTCAAATTTAAGGGGGGAAAAGCACAAAATTAAAGAAAACCAACCTATGATCTAGTGGGGTGGTGTTCCGCACGTGGAGGCATGATCACGATCTCACTACGAACGTTTCGACTCTACTCACACAAGCAACCATCGCCGTGGGTCCCAGACCTCAAAATCGATCAAATCAACTCGCTCAAATGAATAGGAAAATGGGCTCACTTTCATATATATAGCGCCCTGATTCATTTTAAAAGACTTTTTTGCAAGTTTGGAGCGCTGATGGAGGTAAGTTCCTATCCCCGCACAAATGATACGTTCTCATTCCCTATTATTTTAGCATTTATTTTCCAAATTATTGTATCTATCTGCACTTGAGTTCTCTCTTCATTTTGCAAATAGCAGGAATTTCGGATGGCATCATTTCAACACACGGACGTGTCAGGTATAACTTCTAACTTCCCATTTCGGGACTACCATACTCAGACCCACCGTTTTATGCCTCTTCATGGCTAAAACGCTTCTCTGAGAGGGCAATATGTACGTACCCAAAATTGTAAGGTATTGTACTGCCGGAACAGTGTAACAAGTGCCCCAATGATGATACAGGTCTCCTCGCAAGGTGTTCGGGATCCGAAAATCCCTCGGAGTATGAGTTAACATCTCGCATGCCCCGCTTAGCCCCCGCGTCCTTTTTTTCCCCTTTTTTTCCTCTTTTCTTGACCTTTTGATCTTCAGTGACAAAACCGCCGCCCTGATCAGGGCGGCGGTCCTGTAACTGCCGCCCTGCTCAGAGTGGCGGTCCTGCACGTGTTTTCTAGAAAGCGCTTTAACGTGACTCACATAAAATATCAACGTTTCACTAGCTTTCCTTGCCGACTTGGGCATGCATTTATGTTTTTCGTCCCCTGGAATAGTGTTTGGCCATTGTTTATGGTTTTTAGAGTTCAGTTTGGTTTTGATCTTTGGGTGAATGAAAGCTATAAATAATTGTTTGTGCACAAACAAATGGTCTGATATTTTGCTCTCATCCTCATTTTTTCCATAGTTCAGTTTATCGTTTTGCTTAGAGGCCATAGTTTTCAGTTAATTTGCAGGCTTAGTTAGTATTGTCTAGCTGTTGGTAAGCCACATATCCAGCTTGTGCAAACAGTGTTGTTGTTTATCCATTCCATTGGAGTAGAATAGCTTAGGAAGCCATTAAATTGCATGTTTTCTCTTCAAATAGAATAGTTTCAAGTTCTGGTCGCTTTATGTTGCATGACTCGTAGTAGATAAAATCACGCTAGGAATTGCATAAGCCAAGCTCTGTACTCTTGCGCTATCCCTCTCCTACTCACATTTTCAGTCTGCATTCTGAGCTGTCCTTGTCCCAATATCTATTTCTGTCGATGCTAGCATTACACGCTTTTCTGGATCCACGTGAACATGAAATAACGAGGAGATCACACTGAGGGGACAAAAATCACATACACCATCGGATTCGCCACTGTTCTGCGGAATCCAGGTTCTAGCTTTCAAAATTTTAGTTAGAATCATATCAAATAAAGTAGTTAAAAATCCTTCATTTCAGTAGATTCTATTCTCGATATTGCCACGGAAGCTGTGGGGATGATAGTTTCTAAGAATTTGCTTTATTACACGTAGTTAGAATTGCTTTAAAATAAAAATGTAAGGAAGAAAAGGGGACCATTCATTTCTTGAATATGAATCCCATTCATCAAAACTGCTGCCCCAATATACCTAAAAGAGGAAAAAGGAAAAAAGATGTTAAAGCTCAGGGATTACCTTTGCTTCACTATATGTTTAGCTTCGAAAGTATTTTCATTCTCTATTAGAAACGAAAGTACTAAAAAAATATTAAATAATGAATCTACAAAAAAACTGCAGAAAAGGGATGAGTACAATTATCTTTATAAATTATTCATAGAAAGCATTTCATCAACATAAAGAAAAATAAATAGTTAGATCAAAATAAAACATCATACATTTTGATTTATGTGTAAAACATGTAAGATTACTTTCTAGATTTTTCAATTATAATAAATAAGGTTGATGCTGATTGCCACCAATGGTGGGGATATTTCATTCATTTTCAACAACATGAGAAGTTAAAGTGCAAAGTTAAAGGAGAAGAAAAAAGAAAAAAGATGAGTTTCCACCCTTCTTTCTATGAAAGAGATTTAATAGTTAATTATATAGTTTTTGTACCAAATTAAAAAATTTGAAAGTGATATAACCAAGTTTGTAAATTCATTTCAATGGTATTTGATGGAATTGTAAAAGATGTAAAAAAAAATATAGGTTTAACATATTGTTATCCAAAATTTTACCCCCCAAGGGTAATTTGATAACATGCATTAGAATATTCAAGTCCCAAGGCACATTGATTGATTAAGAGCAAACATCATGTTTCTGAGGTTCCCCCTCAGATTTTTTCTAACCCCCTGGCCAAAGAAGGAAGGAGCAAGCTCTGAGAAAATGCGACAAAAAAATGGTTGTTGCAGAAGGCAAGTAGGTCGATCTATGAAAATTTGTGTGAAAATCGGCTAAGTCCTAGTCCTAGGAGCAATTGGGACATTTGGGACAAAAATGCGCGGATCGGCCGAAAAGCCTCCAGGCGGCCCAAATAGCATTTGGGACAATCGGGCCAAAAGTACGTGACGAGCGTGAAAAGCCGATCCGACCAAAAAAGAGAAAATTGGCTAACTGCTGAGAGGCTCGCCTTGTGACATTTGGGACAAATGGACACGAACCAGCCGAACGCCCCGAAATCAGCACAAGCAGTCCGAAACAAAGTGAGATATATTTAAATAAAATAAACATATTCGGCTCCAGTCAGTCAATGCTCATTCCCGTCAAATGACAGAAAACGCCTGCCAGACCCAAAATAGCTGCCCGCACTCAGAAGGCCACAACTTTTGCATTTCTCAACGAAATCGCAAAAAATTGGTACCGTTGGAATCGTGGTTCCAATCCCGATGCACATCAGTCAAGAAATTCCAGATTTGATCAGAAATTGATTGAGATTTTTAAGGAAACGTGGCCGGGTTCAGAACAGTGTTTTATTTGGTAGCTGAGAATGCAATTAAGAGGCGCGGTCATCCTTCTTTCTCTGCTGAAGCACATGGGACAGTATGGGGAGCCTTTTGCAAGCAATATATAATCATTTCACTCAATTTAATGCCTCTTACAGGTGGTTGAAGGACAGATTTCGGGATTTCCATTTTCCCTTCTCTTTTCCTTCTCTTTTTTCTATAAATTGGAGTGTTGGGCTCATTGTAGAGGGGGGAGTTTTTGGGTAGCAAAGCTCTGTCAAAATTTCTTTGTGAAGCCAGTGTGTTGCAGGCCCTTGTAGTGGACTCCTTGCATGGTGATTCAGGCCCTTATCTTGTAATAGACTGAACTGTGCATACCAGGAAGTAATAAAATACAAAGTTTGTGGATGTATCTTCCCCTGCTGTGTTTTCTTGCATTCTTCTTGCCCCTTTTATCTTTCTAAGAGAATATTGTGTCTATTATTATGTTCTTGCAGGAATTCACTAACATTGTGTATGCTTGGAATATTGTTGTGAATGCATTTTGTTAGATTATGGTGAACTGTCGTCACCTCTTCTAGTGTGCACTTTCCCTCTGTATTTCACACATTTGGAGATTACTCTCACACCCTCACTTTCTGGTGTATCGCCGCTTTAGTGTAGGCTTTCATTTTATGTATTCTCTCTCCCTGGTCCCTTGGAAATTTAGATTAGAACAGTTAGCTTATCCTGCATTAGAGTAGATTGTGGCAGGTAGTTTAGGAGCAAGAACCAGCTTTCTCTGGAGGTCTGTCTCAAGTAGCAAGTTCCACAACTTGGAGATAGTACCCATGTTATCCAATCACACTGTGAGTTCAAATACATGCACAAGGGTGCTGTGATTCGGTGATAACACATACTTTTACACAAAATGTAAATTTTTAAGATACATATTTGATCTGGAGACGATTACAGAATGAATACAAATTCTATAAGATTTTAGAAGATAACATTCATTTATTCTAGAAAGTATGGATTTATTATTTTTAATGAGGGTAGATATATTTAAATAAAATAAACATATTCGGCTCCAGTCAGTCAATGCTCATTCCCGTCAAATGACAGAAAACGCCTGCCAGACCCAAAATAGCTGCCCGCACTCAGAAGGCCACAACTTTTGCATTTCTCAACGAAATCGCAAAAAATTGGTACCGTTGGAATCGTGGTTCCAATCCCGATGCACATCAGTCAAGAAATTCCAGATTTGATCAGAAATTGATTGAGATTTTTAAGGAAACGTGGCCGGGTTCAGAACAGTGTTTTATTTGGTAGCTGAGAATGCAATTAAGGGGCGTGGTCATCCTTCTTTCTCTGCTGAAGCACATGGGACAGTATGGGGAGCCTTTTGCAAGCAATATATAATCATTTCACTCAATTTAATGCCTCTTACAGGTGGTTGAAGGACAGATTTCGGGATTTCCATTTTCCCTTCTCTTTTCCTTCTCTTTTTTCTATAAATTGGAGTGTTGGGCTCATTGTAGAGGGGGGAGTTTTTGGGTAGCAAAGCTCTGTCAAAATTTCTTTGTGAAGCCAGTGTGTTGCAGGCCCTTGTAGTGGACTCCTTGCATGGTGATTCAGGCCCTTATCTTGTAATAGACTGAACTGTGCATACCAGGAAGTAATAAAATACAAAGTTTGTGGATGTATCTTCCCCTGCTCTGTTTTCTTGCATTCTTCTTGCCCCTTTTATCTTTCTAAGAGAATATTGTGTCTATTATTATGTTCTTGCAGGAATTCACTAACATTGTGTATGCTTGGAATATTGTTGTGAATGCATTTTGTTAGATTATGGTGAACTGTCGTCACCTCTTCTAGTGTGCACTTTCCCTCTGTATTTCACACATTTGGAGATTACTCTCACACCCTCACTTTCTGGTGTATCGCCGCTTTAGTGTAGGCTTTCATTTTATGTATTCTCTCTCCCTGGTCCCTTGGAAATTTAGATTAGAACAGTTAGCTTATCCTGCATTAGAGTAGATTGTGGCAGGTAGTTTAGGAGCAAGAACCAGCTTTCTCTGGAGGTCTGTCTCAAGTAGCAAGTTCCACAACTTGGAGATAGTACCCATGTTATCCAATCACACTGTGAGTTCAAATACATGCACAAGGGTGCTGTGATTCGGTGATAACACATACTTTTACACAAAATGTAAATTTTTAAGATACATATTTGATCTGGAGACGATTACAGAATGAATACAAATTCTATAAGATTTTAGAAGATAACATTCATTTATTCTAGAAAGTATGGATTTATTATTTTTAATGAGGGTAGATATATTTAAATAAAATAAACATATTCGGCTCCAGTCAGTCAATGCTCATTCCCGTCAAATGACAGAAAACGCCTGCCAGACCCAAAATAGCTGCCCGCACTCAGAAGGCCACAACTTTTGCATTTCTCAACGAAATCGCAAAAAATTGGTACCGTTGGAATCGTGGTTCCAATCCCGATGCACATCAGTCAAGAAATTCCAGATTTGATCAGAAATTGATTGAGATTTTTAAGGAAACGTGGCCGGGTTCAGAACAGTGTTTTATTTGGTAGCTGAGAATGCAATTAAGAGGCGCGGTCATCCTTCTTTCTCTGCTGAAGCACATGGGACAGTATGGGGAGCCTTTTGCAAGCAATATATAATCATTTCACTCAATTTAATGCCTCTTACAGGTGGTTGAAGGACAGATTTCAGGATTTCCATTTTCCCTTCTCTTTTCCTTCTCTTTTTTCTATAAATTGGAGTGTTGGGCTCATTGTAGAGGGGGGAGTTTTTGGGTAGCAAAGCTCTGTCAAAATTTCTTTGTGAAGCCAGTGTGTTGCAGGCCCTTGTAGTGGACTCCTTGCATGGTGATTCAGGCCCTTATCTTGTAATAGACTGAACTGTGCATACCAGGAAGTAATAAAATACAAAGTTTGTGGATGTATCTTCCCCTGCTGTGTTTTCTTGCATTCTTCTTGCCCCTTTTATCTTTCTAAGAGAATATTGTGTCTATTATTATGTTCTTGCAGGAATTCACTAACATTGTGTATGCTTGGAATATTGTTGTGAATGCATTTTGTTAGATTATGGTGAACTGTCGTCACCTCTTCTAGTGTGCACTTTCCCTCTGTATTTCACACATTTGGAGATTACTCTCACACCCTCACTTTCTGGTGTATCGCCGCTTTAGTGTAGGCTTTCATTTTATGTATTCTCTCTCCCTGGTCCCTTGGAAATTTAGATTAGAACAGTTAGCTTATCCTGCATTAGAGTAGATTGTGGCAGGTAGTTTAGGAGCAAGAACCAGCTTTCTCTGGAGGTCTGTCTCAAGTAGCAAGTTCCACAACTTGGAGATAGTACCCATGTTATCCAATCACACTGTGAGTTCAAATACATGCACAAGGGTGCTGTGATTCGGTGATAACACATACTTTTACACAAAATGTAAATTTTTAAGATACATATTTGATCTGGAGATGATTACAGAATGAATACAAATTCTATAAGATTTTAGAAGATAACATTCATTTATTCTAGAAAGTATGGATTTATTATTTTTAATGAGGGTAGATATATTTAAATAAAATAAACATATTCGGCTCCAGTCAGTCAATGCTCATTCCCGTCAAATGACAGAAAACGCCTGCCAGACCCAAAATAGCTGCCCGCACTCAGAAGGCCATAACTTTTGCATTTCTCAACGAAATCGCACAAAATTGGTACCGTTGGAATCGTGGTTCCAATCCCGATGCACATCAGTCAAGAAATTCCAGATTTGATCAGAAATTGATTGAGATTTTTAAGAAAACGTGGCCGGGTTCAGAACAGTGTTTTATTTGGTAGCTGAGAATGCAATTAAGAGGCGTGGTCATCCTTCTTTCTCTGGTGAAGCACATGGGACAGTATGGGGAGCCTTTTGCAAGCAATATATAATCATTTCACTCAATTTAATGCCTCTTACAGGTGGTTGAAGGACAGATTTCGGGATTTCCATTTTCCCTTCTCTTTTCCTTCTCTTTTTTCTATAAATTGGAGTGTTGGGCTCATTGTAGAGGGGGGAGTTTTTGGGTAGCAAAGCTCTGTCAAAATTTCTTTGTGAAGCCAGTGTGTTGCAGGCCCTTGTAGTGGACTCCTTGCATGGTGATTCAGGCCCTTATCTTGTAATAGACTGAACTGTGCATACCAGGAAGTAATAAAATACAAAGTTTGTGGATGTATCTTCCCCTGCTGTGTTTTCTTGCATTCTTCTTGCCCCTTTTATCTTTCTAAGAGAATATTGTGTCTATTATTATGTTCTTGCAGGAATTCACTAACATTGTGTATGCTTGGAATATTGTTGTGAATGCATTTTGTTAGATTATGGTGAACTGTCGTCACCTCTTCTAGTGTGCACTTTCCCTCTGTATTTCACACATTTGGAGATTACTCTCACACCCTCATTTTCTGGTGTATCGCCGCTTTAGTGTAGGCTTTCATTTTATGTATTCTCTCTCCCTGGTCCCTTGGAAATTTAGATTAGAACAGTTAGCTTATCCTGCATTAGAGTAGATTGTGGCAGGTAGTTTAGGAGCAAGAACCAGCTTTCTCTGGAGGTCTGTCTCAAGTAGCAAGTTCCACAACTTGGAGATAGTACCCATGTTATCCAATCACACTGTGAGTTCAAATACATGCACAAGGGTGCTGTGATTCGGTGATAACACATACTTTTACACAAAATGTAAATTTTTAAGATACATATTTGATCTGGAGACGATTACAGAATGAATACAAATTCTATAAGATTTTAGAAGATAACATTCATTTATTCTAGAAAGTATGGATTATTTCACAGTGTTCAAGTTAATTTCAAAAGTTTGCATACATGAAATAAAATTTGGCCCATTTTTTTACCCTCAAGTTTTCTCAAACACCTAGAAAGTTGAGAAAAAATGATTCAAGATTGTCAAATGATGCACGATAGAGTTCAAAAAAATAAAAAGGTTGATCTAATAATGGCGATCTTAAATCAAATTATGCAAATCTCACTAGGGAAGAAGGGGTAGAGTTGAGAATATCTTGAATGTAGGCATGCAAAGTACAAAAAGTCTAAAAAAAACACTTGAAACAAGTTTGAACAAGGTAGAGTTAAGATTATTTCTCATTGACCTAGGATGATACATAACAATTTGAGTATCTAGAGTGGCAAGATTGTTTAATGTTCCAAAATAATTAGATGGGTTTCCTAACAACATGACCTAGTCAAGATACAATAACTCAGAACCACGTTGCAACTTATGTAGGTTAAAATTAATGTGGGGTGAGGTTAGAAAAGGTGCAAAGAACATTCAAATATAAGCCACGACCCAAATTTGAAGCCATAAGCTCCAATAAGAAGCAAAGATCCAATAGGATGCAAAGTTTGTGCAAAACTAAAGAAAATCTCAAAACAATGGCACAACTCAAGTATACAAACCAAAACGTATAAGAGAGCTCCAAAATAGGAGGGAAAGCTAAATGAACCATAGATCTAAAGAAATCAGGATAATCCATAAAACCTAGCTTTAAAAAATCTCCAATATGGCGTACTTCAACTTAAGTTTAATGACGGCCACACACAAAAATATAGAGCTCAAGCCCTTAAGACTAATGATGTCCATGTAAAATAGAAGGTTCAAGCCATGATATAAAGTTATAAAATAGCATGTAGATCAAGAAACCTATCCCAAAACCACAACAAGCTCAAATCATTATGCACCATGAAATTAAGTAAGAGGTTCAAATTTTTAACTAGGGGAGAACAATAGTTTCTTAGTCGAGCTCTCAAAATGCCATGGTGAGATGGGTAAACCCAACAATGGCGAACCTCCAAAAGATACATGGCTGAGTAGCTACAATAAGAGGAACACGTCTTTATCCTCATAAAAATAAATCGTCAAGTTGGATAAACCAACCTCAAGATAAGAGGAAAGATTTCAGACCAGAGACCAAAGATCTTGAGAAAATGAGAGATTCTAGCAAAAACATTTGGAAGAGTTTCGATAGGAAGCGAAGCTTCTAGAAAAATACAATGCACGATGAAAAATAAAATAGTTTTAGTGTTTAAACCCCAATCACTTAAGTCATGCAAGTTAACTCTACACATGGTTAGTTCTTAACTTGGTTAGGGTATTTTCCCTTTTCAATAAAAATGCTTGACAAATATCCCATAGTTATGGGTTGATAATATTTTTAATTATTACTAGTTTTTGCTATGTGGAGGTATGGTTAACATGTTTTCCTAGCCTATTTCATTGAAAAACATAATCACCTCATGCTTACCAAAAAAGCAAAAATACCCAAATTGTTACCTTATTTTTTTAAGGATGGAATAATTACCTTAAAATTTTCTAGACAACTGAATGATTACATTAATTTTTGAAAAGGAAAGGGTTAAATAAATCCAAAAGTTAGTTCAAAGACCATGCAAACTTTTCATTTAATCCTTTGTAAAACATTCATAATGATATTCTAAGATTATTATTAAAAAAAATGTTTTTAATTTAAGGGGGTTTAATTTTGCATGAGAGAAAAGAGAGAGCTAGAATTTGATTTGTCTCCAAGTAGCTAACTCAAGTCTAAAATTGAAACAAGTTAAGTGTTGAGTAGTTAGAACTCCACTCCTTCTCTTAACTCTCCTTTGTTCTATACATACCCAAGATTTTTAAGTAATGAGGGGTCTTACGATTTTGATAGGCCTAGGCTATGAAATATTTTTTACTCCAACACCTATTTGATGTAATTAAATACTGATTTCCTCCATTTGCATCTGATTTGAAGTATGTTATAATAGTTCACTGGTATATTTAACTAAATATTTTTTTCCTTTGCATGTTCATGAGTGTTAAACACGTCCATTAAGTGCTTTTGAATCTTTTTCATATCATTTTAAGTGAAGACTTTGTTTTTTAATCAGTTTAAAAGTGGAAAATACCTAGATATGCTCTCCCATACTTTATTAATATCTTATGCATTCCTTTTGTTGGTGTGAAATTCAATCAAGAAATTAAATTAAGTGAAGTTTTTAGATCTTTAAGAGTGAAAAATCGTATCTTTTTCCTTCATAGGTATCCAAAACAATTATTGTATCACATAATTTACATGCTTTCTACCAATTTATGTATTTTATCTCCTCATCCAAACAAAAGAACTAGTTTAGGTGATTGATTTAAGGAATTGTTATCTCTTGAATGTGCACCATGTAGAGAGATGTTTGTAGGTTTTCTAGGCTTGCACAAATGATCTCTCTCTTTCGTAGATACAATGGAAACACCTCAGGTCTGTGGGTATACCTATTTTGAGGCAAGTCTTTGGTATCAAGGACGGTTTCTTATTGGTGTATCCTAACTGATTTTTGTGAGTTTGAGAGTTAAAATCTAACCATAAAATGTTTAAAAATAAGGTGATACACAAAATTTGTATGACGACTTTGAATGAGTATATGCACAACTAATTTGGGAAGGATTCTTGATGCATGAACCAATAGTTTTTTTGCAGAATGTCTAAGGGAAAAACACTTGATTGTACTAAGGGAGAATCACATTAGTACTAATAAGTTAAGATGCACATTAAAATTAAGCAGAAAAGACTTAATTTGTAGCAGGGTAAAGTGATTGATCAGGGAATTTACATTCACAAGATTAATATAAAAATACACAAGACTACAAAATAACTTTGAAAGGCATGGAATACTTCACACTTAGAGGGAAAAATTGGAAAAATTTACTTCAGTACTTATATATCTAAAATTCCTCCAGAAGTTCCTCTTGTGCTTTGCAAAGGCACACAATATATAGTAAAAATAAATTTCACCCTCTTCCTAAAAATAGCCTAAGGCTTGTACTCGCCCATGCATCCTATTTTTATCCTTTATTTAATAATAGATAAAGGAATAAAAATAGAGCATGCAATTACAAATAGGCATTATTGGTCTTATTAAGAATATAGTCAAACTGAAGATGACTATTCTATTTTTAAGAAAAGAAGGATAA
Organism: Taxus chinensis; assembly: GCA_019776745.2. Classification (NCBI taxonomy): domain Eukaryota; kingdom Viridiplantae; phylum Streptophyta; class Pinopsida; order Cupressales; family Taxaceae; genus Taxus; species Taxus chinensis. The sequence continues at coordinate 758,563,172 of CM034146.1, forward strand.
ATAATTTGCTAAAAATAAGGTTGCTTTCTAGGTAAGTTTCTTTCCATGAACATGCAACTCTGTCTTTATATCTATTCTATCATGTTGTGAAGGCATGTAAAATACAAATCCCTGTATGTTTAGATATTGACATCTCCTTTGGCTATGGCATAGGCATCATAATACATTAGACCACCCCTATGATTTTTTTGGGCATAAACTAAGCAATAATCATAGTTTTAATAATTGAGCCCCTTCACATAACACATGGCGTATTATATAGTTTGCCACCTTTGATTATGTCGGCCCTTGCACATTATAATATTCACCTTTTCGATGATCGTGATATATGATTTGGTCTCCCTTTTAAAATTATTTCAAGCATGCACTTGGGTTAAACCTGAAAGTCATTTGTAATGATTAATTCAGAGGACATGTGGGTTGTCTCCTTCCATGGTGACTCACCCCTTAGCGACTTGGTCACTGGCATCAAATCTAGTAAGGTTAATTATTACCCTTGTGGTTTATGTTGAAAATTAATGCCTTGTTCTTTGTCGTTGATATTTGTACCATGTCTGATCTCATACCATCAATTTATGACCTATGATTAGGGTTTTGGCTGGCATTTAGTATGGGCTATGGCATCCTGACTGTGGTTAGCATTGATTATTGTGATGATCTAAGGAAGTTGATATTGTGTCCTTGGTTTCTTGATGTCATTGATATCTGATTGTGGATGAGTTTGAGTTAACCCGCTTCTTGTGTTCAGATGGTAAAGGTAACTTGACCCTAAAGCACATTCATTTGGAATTTTTGGTTGTATGGGTGAAGCCCTAGAAATATCTTCTCCCAGTGCCATTATTTTGTGCTGTTCAGCTTGGATTTCACTATACCTTAGAGCTCCTCTACAAAAGACTCTATGTCATATTGGGTTTCACGGTTTTTGTGTAGTGGTCATGCTTTGGTCATTTTCAAGCTTTTCTTGTAAATCCATTTTTCTTTCTTCCATGGCTGCTACTTTGAGTTTAGTCTGTTCTATTTGGTATTTTGTGGCAAAGCCTACAAGATCCGAGTTTGCTTTGTGAGTTCAAAATTTGATATCTGTGCCATTTCTTTCTTTTGATCTGGAATGTAAGATAGCTCTGAGAAATGGTTTCTTGCAATGGCCTCCATGGCGAGTTTTTAAAGCTCGATTCTTCTCTATTTTTAAGATCTTCTCAGCCTATTGGCCACCATAGTCATTTATAGGTGAGATAATCTTTCTTGTATACGCACACTTCTATTTTCTTTTCTTCTTTAGATGTTGTTATCTCTCGAAAGTGCACCCTACAGAGAGATAGCAGCAGATTTTCTAAGCCTGCAAAATATCTCTCTCTCGTAGATACAATGGGGACACCTCAGGTCTGTGGGTATGCCTATTTTGAGGTGAACCTCCAGGATTAAAAGGCCGGTTCTTTATTGGTGTACACTAAACTGAATTTTGGGAGTTTAAAGGGTGAAAGATGACTAGAAATTTAATAATACTTACGCGATACACCAAATTTTGTGTGAGAATTTTGACTAAGTGAAATACGCAACTGATTTGTGAAGAATTATTTTGATGTACAAACCAATTAATACCTTTCTGTAGAATATAAGGAAAAAAAACTTGATTTGTACTGAGGGAGAATCACAACAGTACTAGTAAGCTAACATGCACAATAAAATTTAGCAGAAAATGGTAAATTTGCAGCAGGGTAAAGTGTTTAATCAGGGAATTTTCATTCACAAGATTAATTTTGACATACACAGGACTGAAAAATAACTTGGAAAGGGATAAAATACTTCACACTCAAAGGGAAAAACTGGTAGAAATGGCTTCAGTACTCATATCAAAAAGTTCTCTGGGAAGTTCTCTGAAAAATTCCCCCCCTTGTGCTTTGTAAGAGCACACAATAAATAGCAAAAAATTACCCCCTTCCTAAAAATAGCCTAAAGGCTGTACTCACCCATGTATCCTAATTTTATCCTTTATTTAATAATAAATAAAGGAATAAAATAATACAAACTAGAGCATGCAATAAAAATAGGCATTATCAGCCTTAGATACAATACAGTCAAACTGAAGTTGACCGTTTTATTTTTAAGAAAGGAAGGGTGAATAATTTGCTAAAATTACAAATCACTTGCTAGGCAAGTCTTCCTCCTTTGAGAATTCAAATTCATCATCTTCTCTATTCTTTCCTGTTGTGAAGGCATGCAAAATATCATTCTCTGTTTGTGGGAAAAAGGATGCAACCCTTAGCAATATTTGCAAAAATAAAATTGAGTGGGGATAACCTCCAATGTGCACATGCTCAGATTTTATCTCTTTTCTGGATGGTCACATGAGTGACACTTGCAATTTGATCTCAAAACCCCATGTGGGGACCACCTTGGTTTGCTTGGTTTGGTATGCCACCACCTTGTGAACTTAGGCAAGTGTATGTGTTTGAATAAAAGGGGCACCACCCTTTGGCTAGCCCACCATGTGTTTAATTAAATCTGCCACCTTTTGACCTTGGTTTGCATGGTTTATAAAACTCACCTTTTCGGTGATCATGGCATATAATATGGTTTTGATTATTTTGGAGGCATGCATAGTTTTGTCTTTTGAAAGTTTCTTTGGCAATGATTAATGTGTGTCCATGTGGGCTGGCCCCTTCATGATGACTCAACCCTTGTGATCTTTGGTGGCTGGTAACTTAACCATGATTGTTTTAAACTTGGATTTCAGGAAATATTGGAGACCCTTGATCTCTGTACTGGCATCCACGATGCCGTTGATTCTCCACTTGCAGTTAGGGTTTCAAACCTAGGCATTAAATGAGGTTTCTGGGATTAACTACGGTTATGTTTGCTTGGATCCTTGTGCTAACCCATCACCGTTCGATCTTGTATGTGATCCCTGCTTTTCCGTCGATCCTTAACTGTGGGTTAGGGTTTGGAACCCTTGGTCTCGGTGGATAAGTTAAGATCATTCGAGCTCTTTGCATTTTCATTTCATTTGGTTTTTGCTATGCGGGCGAAGCCTTGGAATTTTTTTTCTGCTCTGCGTATTCGATGAAAACATGGAGGTTTTTGTGGTCTTCAAGCCTACATATTTGATTCTCGGCCTTGGATGCCATAGCCATTTGATTTGGCCTATTTTTTTTATGAAATATGAAGGTAATGGTTCTATTCTATTCCCTGTAGCTCAGCTTTTTCCTTTGTATATGATCTATAGATCATCTTAATCTATTTCCTCTACTTAACTTTGATCATTGTTTGAATGATGAATCTCTGCTTTTCTTCTCTATTTTTTCATTTTAGTTTCTGTGGAGCTCGAATAAGAGCCTGTGAAGGAAGATGTCACCATTTTTTTTTATCATTTTGACTTCCTTCTTCGAGCACAGTAAGTCCTTGTACTCTGTTGATCATTCAAAAGTGCAGAAAGAGATGGAAGGTTATCATTGAACTGCTTTGTGTCTTCTTTTCTCAATGTGGATCTAGCCTGTCTTGTCCTTTACTTGACTATTTTTTGAGTTTGAAGTTTGTTCCTCTTCTGTATTTAGCTTTCGAGCTCGACTCACCACTTGAAAAACTCATTGAAACCTCTTTCTGTGCATGTGTTTTGATATTATTTTCCATAGATCATGCTCGGCATGTGGAAATACTGACTGTAAATTTTCTTTTGTTCATAGATATATGTCACTGTTTCTTCCTCTCTGTAGATGTAGCTTCATTTTGTCCTTTAAACTTGACTGTAGACGTTCTTTCCTTTTGTACTTGTTGAACTCTATAAATGCATACTTGGTAGTTTGTGACTCATTTCTTCTTTCTGTAGTGAGAGAAAACTTCACTTCTGAGCATAGAGTTGTTATTTCTTTGAGCTGGAAGATGACCATCGTTTGTAGATCTGTAACTTCTAGAAGATGGGTATTTGTGGTTTCTATACAAAATGGAACTGAAAAAACTAGAAAACATTGTATGAAAATAGGATTCTTGTGATTCATTCATTTTCCTGTGTTGATAGAACTCCATTTTCATGTAGACTTGGAATGGATTTTGTGCCTTCTGTTTGCAGTAGTTGTTGATCTGAAACGGTTCTGAAAATCATGTTTGAAAGTCTTGACTATGATGATTTTCCATTGTACCTGTAGCTGTGTCATTTCTACTCAGAATAATGATAGATCTTCTAGAAGTTGTTTGACAATTCCTTTGTTGCAAACATGATTATTTTCCACTTTGTATAATGAATAAAATGCTCCTTTTATGAAAGAATGAAGAAAATACTTAGTTTTCTTTTTTGTAATGACTTTTTTCTTTTCAGAAGTCATAATAGCAATTGTATCTCAAATTTAGCATCAATTCTTCATTCTGTTTTTCTGGAAAACCCCATTTTGCAAGGGGAAACTTTGGCAAAAAAAAATTCTAAAATCCTTCTCTTTCCAAATTTTTGTAACTTGATCATTCTGAAAAGATATAAAACATCTCCCTGGATTGTCTTCTCACTTGAATGAATCTGTTTATGCTAGCTTTGCTTGATTCATTGCATCTTTGGAAAATTGTGAAGTAGTTGGCCTTTGATGCACACTTGAATTTGGAAATAAAATGAACTTTTAATAGCTACAACATGATGAACTTATGGAATACCTGTATGTTTCATTTGATCATGATATCAACTTAAAAGTGATGAAACATGTACTTTTGTTGACTTTTTTTGCTCCTTTTGAAGTTCAGATAGCTTATAAAGCATGTAGTAGCTAAAAAAACATGTGTTTCAATTCTGTTTTAAATCAAAGGTCAATTTTACAAGGGGAGACTCTAGCAAAAGTTTTCCCAAAATCCTATTTTTCTCTCTCCTTTTCCAGATTTTTAATCTTGATTTGCAAAAATATCTCTTTCTTGACTTATTCTGATGCTTCTTCCTTACTGTAAACCATCTGGAAATGATGTTTATTTTGCATTCAGTAGTTGCTTCTTCCTTAACCAGTTAGACTGATTTTTCCATTCTTGTGTCACAACCTGTTCCTGTAAAACTCATAAATAAGTTAGAAATAAATAGGCTTTTTGGCCTCTCTTGTATCCATGTGATTTATTTCTTCTTCATTCCTTTTTCTGCAAACTGTTTTCCAATTTCCTTCATGTGTTATCTCCACACCTGTTTCTTTTGCAAGCTACTTCAGATTCTACTTTTCTAACCCAATCCTTAGCTCTTTTGATTCTTCCTGCCACTCATTTCACTTTATGTACTCTGCTTCTTCTTTTGCTGCCAAGCCCGTATGTATCCGAATTATCCTGTATCATGTGCATGTATTTCTTTCTTTCAAGTACCATTAGATACATTGAACTTAGAATATGTATTTGCTTTAGAACATGTGTATAGAATAAAGATGTACCTTGAGCTCAAAATTTGATAGATACTACTCTTTGTCTTGTAGGTGAAGAAGATGGAGATGGAAGCGGAAGATGGAATGGGCTGAAGCTGAAGATGATGTAGAGCAGGAAAGAAGATGAAAAGGCAATGATGGGTTCACTTTTACTCCTTTACTCTTATTCTTTAGCACATGCAATATTCTCATTTCCATGTATATGATGTTATTACTTAGTCACATCCCACGGCTTGTGTGGGAAAACTTATGATCTCTTATAAATAAAGCATTAAATTGAAATAATGAGTTGACTATCTCTTTCTGCATTCATTTTTCTTTTGATTGTATAATGATGTAAGCAACTCAATATCTCAATAAAATGAATTAGTAAAAGAGATAACCTTAAAATGAATACCTGTAACTTCCATTAAGTAACCATTGAATGAGATGTGCCTCCTTGTATGTTGTTTGACTGCCTTAGCATATGCTCTTCATTTTGACTCCTTCCTATTATCTCCATTTGGACATTATTGTCACTGTTTGTTGTCAATATTTTCTTGATGGAAGTAGTAGGAAAGGAGTCAATTGTAATCTTTTATGACAACATAGATGGATGCAATCTCATTAATCACACATGACTGTAATGAATACAAAACAATAAATCTGATAAGCACCATCATAATAATAGTGAAACTGATTTCTTGAAAAATACCACTATGTTTGCTGTTCCAGGACCATACACTTCACATATTCTGCAATCCGGTGTCTTCATCAAGACAACACAATTGTTCTTTGGGGATTGTTTTTCTTTTGATGAGGATATTCATGAAATTGCAGACTATGTGATTTGTTACATTTTGTAATAGCACACATAGCTGCAGATTTCACTTAATCTTTTTCACAAATCAGCAGTAACAATATAATCTGATATAAATTCCCCTAGCTTAGGTATAATTCACCAAGGCTATCCATCATAATAAATTTTCAAGTTTCCCATTTCTACACAAGTGCAAAAATTGTCAGCATATGTATCACTGAAATTTTTGGAAATATTTGTGGGTTCTGTGATTTGTTTCTCCTAATTAACTCCCGAGTTCGAAACTTCACATTGGCCTATGGACCTCTTTCTTCTTTATCTGGTTGCTTGAAATTTCTAACCATTTGATTATCTATCATGAGTGTTTTCTTCAGCCCAATCTGCATTATGAATTATAGATATGTATTTTCTGAGTTCTAGGTATCTGTCATGTTTTGCCATTGCTAAAATGAGCTTCAAAAAGAGTTTGTGATTATGTGTTTACTGTTATGAAACTTTGATTTACTTTGTACTTTCCTTTTTTTACTGTGGTGGACATAGAGTACTTTCCTCTTTTTGGATATTCATACTTTATCCTCTTCTATGTATGAGTTATTTATGCTTTAACTTCTGAACAACTGTTACCTCATCATTTTTGAGAATATTTTAGAAGATGGTTAGGATTTTCTTCAAATATAGTTCTATACATTACTTCGGGTCCATTCTGAAATATTTGGCTCATTTTTATATTCTAGAGAATCCATTTTTTACAACTCATTATTTCAGGATCAACTTGAATCTTTGAAATCCTGTAGCACCCTTTCAGAATACTTTCTTTAATCCTTTTAAGCTAAGATTACTTGAACATTGAAATTATCCATGGGAAGAGTGTTTTAAATGTAATTGTTTTATGAAAATCACATCTATTGAATGCTTGAATGTAACAATATTCTTGACTTTCTAAAAATAATGTATACTATTTTCTGAAACTATGCATATAATATTATTTCTGGAACTTTGTGTACAACTCCTACACGTTTGGAGAATTCAAGTTTTGTCAAAAAATGTAGTTCCATTTTCTTTTGTGCTTCAATGTTTTACTTGAGCTTCACCTATAACAAATAGCTTTGGTTTTTATCTTTTCATGTACCAACTAGCATTCGAAATTGATTCTTTCCTATAAGAACTAGCTTTTCCCATAGCAACTAAAAATTCATCTACCCGTAGCAACTGAAAATTTCTCTTCCTATAGCAACAAAAAATTTATCTTCCTGTAGCAACTGAAAATTCAATTTTTTTTCAGAAACTTGTCTTTATTCCTTTCAACTATGACCTTCTCTTTTAGCCAAACATCAACTTTCAAATTCTACTTTTCTTTTTGTTGCACGTCCTTCTATTGCTAGTCTCTCTTCTACATTGTACCTTCTTCTATTTTAGAATAGTTGTTGAAACTTTGAGTTACATTATTCCTTTTATTTCATGAATTTATGAATTGTCTATTCTTATCTTTGGCTACAACCTGTACCTGCACACTTACAAAAATAGTTAGAAAATAATTAGGGATTTTGACCTCTCTTATGTCCATGTTTTATTATTTCATTTCTCGTTCTTATTTCTGAGTGAATAAATCATGAAAGCAATTCTCTTCAATTAGAATACATCTCCTGTTAAGAGAATATTCATATGCACGAAGTAGGATAGTGTAGAAATATGAATTAATCCCTGAGCTCATAACTAACAGTTAATTCTTTTCTTCTTTTTCAGGAACAATGGATTCTACAAGAAGGATGAAGGAGAAATTAAAGGTGCAGATGAAGATGTTTTAATTGAAGAACAAAAACCCCAAGGCAGTGATGGGTTCACTCATACTCCTTTGATTTATCTTTCATGCATGTGTACCTTTCTTTTTATTAGTTGTACTTTACTTTTAAGTTACATCCCACGACTTATGTGGGAAACATTTGACTCTCCTTGTGAATAAAAAATTGAATTCTAAAAATTAGTTGTGTATTTACTTGTGCATTCTAGCCTTTATGTATGGATTTTATAATGAACTAAACAACTCAGTAACATAATTGAATGTCTTAATCATGAAGGAAAGAACATTGATGAGAACTTGTAACATTTAGTAATAAAATTTATTTTTCAGTAATTTACATTTCTGTTTGCTACTTCAAAACTCGGTACTTCACCTAATTTTTAATTTTTCATCTTCATCAAGACAACACACTTGTACTTTAGGGATGTGTGTTCTTTTATTGAAGATAGCATGAAATTACAGACTATGTGATCTGTTCTGTCTTAAGACGGCACACATAGCTACAAATTTCATTTAATCTTGTAGCTAATTTAGCAGAAAAAATAACATAATAACTTCCTTAGCTTAAGTATCCTTCACCCAATATTTTTCAATGTAACAATGAAGTTTAGTGTTGCCCATTTTTGCACAAGTTCAAAAATTGTCAACATTTCTGGCAATCCTACAAGGAAAGCTGCCCGCTAGCTTAAAGACTAGTGCCTTGCTCTTGTCCATTGGGCATGGAGTCTAAGCATTTAACCAAAATTTGCCTTTTCCAAAAGGTCCAACCTTTCCAAAACAAAATAAAGCTGGAAAGGGATATGGTAAACAGATCGCATGCATAAATGCACTTATTGAATTGAAAAAAATTGCAATGTACAGGAACTACACTTATTGAAGGGAAATCCTTCTCTAACAAACACTATAATATTTTCAATAACAGCGTTTGAGAAACATACCATTCACAGGAATGGGAAGTTCCTCTACATTTAGCTTCAAAATATGAAAAGCATTATGTTCTTTGCAAGCTAAAACCATGTAAGGACCACTCCAAAGTATATAAAACTTTGAGTGTCTTCCTGGATTTGCAAGATCATCATCCCACTTTAACAGAATATCTCTTTCATTGAAGACTCTAAATTTGGCTTTCTTTTCCAAATTCTTCTTCATCTGCTTCTGATTTTTCTCCATATTCAAATGGGATTTATCTCTTAGCTCTTTGTAATTCCATTAACTCTACATAATGAAAATGTAATGGTTCATTCTCAAGCAGCTCCTTTTGGTGTAGCAAATCTAATGCAAGTAACTCAACTGAAATAGGAATTCTTCCTTCTTTTCCATACATAATTTTGTATGGTGAATTACCAACCAATCTTTTAGGAGTGACTCTGTCAGCCAAAAGTGCTGAATTCAGCATCAGATGTCAAGCTCTTTGATGATCCTTGAGTGTTATTCTGATGATCCTTAATAGATTCTTGTTAGTACTCTTAGCTAAGTCATTACCTTGTGGGTAATAATTAGATGAAGAACTTAAATATATTCCATGTTAGACAACCGAATTAGTTATCTTTGGACCAAGGAATGCTAGAGCATTATCTGATATGATAGTTGCTGGAACACCAATCTGCAGACTATTCCTTCATAAAAGGATAGTATCGAAGCTTCATTAGCATCCCTCAAGACTATTGCTTCAGCCCATCATGTAAAATAATCTGTAGCAGTTAAGATCCACTTGTGTCCTTGTGATGATGATGGATTTATCATGCCAATAAAGTCAATACCCCACTATATAAAAGGATGATCAGCTGAAATAGGTTGCAAAGGCAACGAAGATAAACATTCTTTTCCAACAAAGAAAGCACATTTTTTACACTTTCTAGTCCATTCAAAACAGTCTTCGAATATGCTAGGCCAATAGTAACCAGCTTTCATAATTTTTAAGGCTGTAGTACGTGCTGAGAAGTGACCTCCTACAGGTCCTTCATGGAATTCTGATAGTATTTTCTGAACTTTATCATAATCAATACACCACAACAATATTCCATTTATATATTTTTTGAATAACACATTATCAATAAATATATAAGGTACATCTTGTAATATGAAATATCTTCATTTATTTTTTTCCATACCTTCTGGATAGGTGCCCTACTGTAGATAATTAACCAAATCAGTCATCCATCTTGATTCTTGAATCTTGTGAGTGATCTTAGGTTGCTGATTCTTTGATTGGACCATAATTTCTTATTGTTGATACACAATTTCAGTATGCTTTTTTGAATATTCTAGTTCCTTAGTGTTTTTTTTTCCATATCAGCAATTAAATGCTCAGATAAACCTTTTCCTCGAACATTCTTAGTAACCTAAATATCAACATCATATTCCATGACCTTTGTTATCCAGTTTTATCTTTTCTCATTCAATTCCTTATTTAGTAAGAACACTTTCACACTTGGATGAGAAACAAGAACGTGGATTTTATTGTTTCAAAAACATATACTTGAAATTATTTTGTCCTCTGACTACTGAAAGTACTTGCTTTTCAACAAATGTGTATCTTTTTTTCATAATCATGTAGACTCTGTTCAAAGAAAGCAATAGGCTGCTCAATATTTTTGTCATTGACTTGAGTTAATATAGTTGAGATTGTTTTAGCTCTTGCAAGTGGGTACAATGTCAAATATTTATCAAAATTTTGATTTGCAAGAGTAGGAGCGTGAGAGATAGTTGCTTTGATTGCTTCAAATCCTTCTCTTCCTTTGATCATCCAAGATAAATTTTTCTCTTTTTTAAGCATAGTTGTGAGTGGTTTAACCAATTCTGCAAAATTTAGAAGAAATCTCCTAACAAAGTTGATTTTTCCAAGAAAAATTTGTAATGCATTTTTATGATGAGGCAATGATAATTGTGATATGGATTCAATCCTGAAAGGATTAATTGCTAAACCCTGATTAGAAAAAATATGACAAAGTAGCTTGCCTTGATGTACTAAAAAGATAGAATTTAGTGGATTCAAAGATATTTTGAATTGCCTACACAACTAAAAAGTATGCTTTAAGTTTTTTAGATGTTCTTCAAAATCTTTTGAAAATATAGTAACATCATCTAAATAAACCAGATGCATTTATTTAATAAGCTGTGAAAATCCATGTCCATTGCATGTTGAAACATTGCAATGACATTTGAAATACAAAAAGGCATCCTTTTGTAAGCATAAGTACCCCACTTGGTGGTAAAAGTTGTTTTGTATCTATCTTCTTCTTGAACTAAAATCTGATTATATCCACTATAACCGTTTAGAAGAGATAGTCTATCTAAATCTAAGACTATTCTCAAAATCTTATCCATATTTGGGAGTGGGTAATGATCTTTTAATGAAGCCTTATTGAGATCTCTAAAATCTACACATAGTCTGATTTCACCATTCTTCTTCCTAATAGGAACAAGGTTGGCTACCTAACTTGAATGCTTAACTGGAAATATATTACCTAATTCAATCAACTTAGATAATTCTTTCCTCATTAGAGGCTTGATCTTGGGATTCATAGGCCTCTGTTTCTGCCTAACAGGCTTAGAATTTGGCTGCAAATCAATGGTATGTTGTGCTAGACTGGGATCAAATCCTTTCACATCACACGGTATTTCCAAGAAAAAACAACTTTAAACTATTTGCAAAGATTAATAAATTATTGATTTTCAGTTAAAGAACATACATTCCCAAGAAATAACTTTTTCCCTTCATCAACCAAGATCTCTTCGTAATTGTTAGCTTGAGTTGACAGTTTAGTATTGACCTTTCTTAACTGATCATCAGTGCTGAAGATGTCTTCTAATGTGACTAGACCATGATGCAGTTTATTTTTCTTCAACTGAACAATCTTGTCACCATATAAGTACTGTAATTTATCCTGATTAAATGTAGAAAACTCAGCTTCTTGTAGCAAAAATCTACATATTTGATCATCATTTTAAAAAAATTTCCAATTTAAATCATTATCAGGTACTAACGTCCTAAAAATTAATTTTATATGAGGCTAGAGTTTTGTATTTTCAATCTATTCCGGCACTTCAAAACTAGCCCCAACAGCTGCAAGTCTGTCTACATGTTTTTTCAGCTCTAGGAATAGACTGAATATTAATCGCATCGAAATCTTCCATTAGGTCTGAAACTCTATATCTATAAGACTTCATTAATGGGTTCCTACAAACATTGAAATTTTTTACTTGATTAATAACCAACTTAGAGTCACGAAAAATTTGTAGAATGCTGACACCCTTCTTTCTCGTACAAAGTAAGCCATGAATTAAAGCTTCGTATTCAGCTACGTTATAAGTACATGAAAATTGGAGATTCAAAGCTGAGAAATACCTCTCATTTGTTGGGGAAGTGAGCATCAAACCTACTCCCTTTCCCTTCTTGTTCTTAGCTCCATCAAACTGAAGCTTCCAAATCCCTTCTGTTGAATCTTTTGTTTTGGACAACAAGGGAAGTGGTGTATTCTCTTCATGCATATAATACACACCAAATAGGTGTTCTTCAACTTCCTTAAAAGGGTCATGAGCATGTTCTTCCACTATTTTTTCATCCATAAACATGTTAGAAACACCATTGAATGTTGTAACATGAGCTACATTGTCAAAATCAGATTGATCTAAGGCTGAGTGACTAGCCACTGCATTTAAAGAGTGAGGCTCAATGTGGAATATAGCCAATGGCTCTGAATTAATAGTAACTTTAGTACCATAACAAGTAGTGAAAAATAAAAAGGAATGATCTAAAGAGAGATAACCTCTTTTTTTGTGAAATCTTAAGATAAGCATAAAGCAAAGTATGGAGGTAAGTCTACAACAGTAACATCTTGTAGAATAGAAACATTTGGGGAAGCATGTAATGTCACTTCTAAATTTTTGATTATACCAACTATATTAGTTGTAGTTCCATCAAGTTGTAAGACACTCCTTTTTGTAGGCTCATACTACAAACCCTATTTTTCTATAATCACTTTTATCATAACCGTGCTACTTACACCACTGTCCACCGTGTAATTATGAACTAGATTTTCACTGATAATCAGTGATAAATAAAATGGTGGTTGTTTCTTGATGTCATGAAAATTCAGAACTTTTTGAACCATCCATTTAACTTATTTAATGTGTTCTTGCTCAAATGTTCCAAGGACCATGTATGTCTTCTAAACTTCCTTTTCTACTGTACTTGAAGAAATCTGAAGTTTAGCTTGTTCATGAGAAAGTAAATCTTGTTGTCTAGGAGAAATTAGAGCATCCCGCATTGAGATGTTAACATTATGATTTTTCATTACATCAACAATGTTTAAAGAAGCAACTATTTTAGAGACAGACTCAGCTGTCTTAGAGTAGGCCTTAGCGAAAACTGACTCTTCTTAAATAGCCTTGGATATCTAAGGTATAAAAAGTCCTCTGGGATCAAGCTGTAGCTATTTTTGATGACCTCTATCAACTAAATTACTTGCTGGTTTTTTAGGAACAACAGGGTTGCTAGTTGACTTTGGAGTTGTAGATGTTGTCTTATAAGTAACAATAGGTAGGATAGGCTTGATTTGTTTTTTTAGACCTTCAGCATGTTTTCCTTGAGCCCTAGTAGTTAGTGAAATGAAATCCTCCTCGTTAAAAATGAATAAATTATTTTCAGGTGCTTTCTGAACATGAGTTTATTTCTGCCCAACCTCCATTTGAGGCATGAATAATGTTTTAGATTGAGATTGTGCAACAAGATTTAGATTTAGAAAATCATTTGGGAAAGTTTCAGATGAATGAGTTTGATTGCAAGGATAACACCACTCTTATGTAGTCATATTAATTGGAACTAAAATTTTAGATGAACTAGGAGCCTTTGGGTCAAACTGCCTTTGCTGGTAAGGCTGCCTATACTTTTGATTCTATTGATAGGGCTGATAAGCAGCCTGATAGGGTCTGCTAGGCAATGTAGTTTTGTTCTCAATTGAAGTCAATTTATTTACCATAGTCTGTAAAGCTTTAAATACATCATCTAATGGAGCTAAAACAATAGGCTCTATGATAGTAATAGGTTGAGGAATAGGTGTTAAATCTTCCAAGAATGGCATTGATGGCCTTGGTACTAACTTTCCAGCTTGAATAAGACTATTTTTCATCTCGGATAGCAATATCATAAGCATATGAAAGTGTGTATCCACCCATTAACTGAATCATAATTGAGATATCATTGTTTAATGCTTTAAGATAATAAAGAAAAGAATGATCAGCTTGAGGCCTAACACTTGCTGGAATTCTCTCCCAAGTTCTGGCAAAACGGATATTGAAGCTAGACATAAATTCATTGGTAGCTCTTTTAATAGTAGACAACTGTTCAATGAGAGATAAATGACCTGAATTATCCTAGAACTGTTTAAGCAATTTTTCACCTAATTTATCCCAAATTCTTATGCTTCCAATTTCTAGGTTTCTATACCATTGCAAGGCCTGCCCTTTAAAATATTTAGGTAAAATTCTTAAAGCTACATCTTCATGAATGATATTATGGACTGCACATAGGGCTGCAACATCTTTGATATGTTCGGACTGATGTAACCTGATTTTCACTCATGAATGATGAAACACTTTTTATGGCAGCATTAGGAATGTTATGATAAAATGGGATTAATAATGGAATTCCATTAGTAAAAGTCACAAAATTCCTTGGTGGTTGGATAGCCATTTAAAAAACAGGGATATTAATTGAAAAATTGATACATGGTGAAGGAATATTAGGAGGAGGGTTACCAAAAATAGGTCCATTGTAAGGTAAAGTATTACCAACTCTTCTCCTTCTTGCAGAATTCAAAGGTAAAGAAAAAAACTCAAAAGGAATTACTCTTACCGATGATCTTATAGTCACTTTAGGCATGGAACATGCTGCAATAATTGTCTGATATCAGCTTTAACGGAGTCACCAAAAGATCTTCAAATCTTTAGAATAAATTGTTACAAATTGCTCTTGAAAGTAACTTTTAATTTGTTGTAATCTGCTATAGATATGTTGTAGAAATTTTAATTCGCATGCAGATCTGATTCGTTATCCCACCGAGTGTGCCAAAAAATGTTATCTGTCGAAAGTGCACCCTATAGAGAGATGGCTGCAGGGTTTCTAGGCTTGCACAAATGATGTTTATCTTTCATAGATACAATGGAAACACCTTAGGTCTGTGGGTATACCTATTTTAAGGCGAGTCTTAGGTATCAAGGTTGGTTCCTTATTGGTGTATCCTAACTGATTTTTGGGAGTTTGAGAGTAAAAGATAACTGTAAAATGATTAAAACTATTGTGATACACAAAATTTGTATGAGGGGCTTTGATTGCGTATATGCATAACTGATTTGGGAATGATTCTTGATGCACAAACCAATAGTTTTTCTGAAGATTTTCTAAGGGAAAAACACTTTATTGTAGTGAGGGAGGATCAAAATAGTACTAATAAGTTAACATGCACATTAAAATTAAGCAGAAAATACTAGTTTTTTAGTAGGGTAAAGGGATTGATCAGGGAATTTACATTCACAAGATTAGTATAAAAATACACAAGACTGTAAAATAACTTTGAAAGGCATGGAATACTTCACACTAAGAGGGAAAATATGGTAAAATTTTCTTTAGTACTCATATATCAAAAATTCCTCCAAAGGTTCCTTTTGTGCTTTGCAAAAGCACACAATATATAGCAAAAATAAAATTCACCCTCTTCCTAAAAATAGCCTAAGGCTTGTACTCGCCCATTGCATCCTATTTTTATCCTTTATTTAATAATAGATAAAGGAATAAAATAGAGCATGCACTTACAAATAGGCATTATTGGCCTTAATTACGATATAGTCAAACTGAAGTTGACTGTTCTATTTTTAAGAAAAGAAGAATAAATAATTTGCTAAAAATAAGGTTGCTTGCTAGGGAAGTCTCTTTCCATGAACATGCAACTCTGTCCTTTTCTCTATTCTATCCTGTTGTGAAGGCATGCAAAATACAACTCCCTGTATGTGAGAAAAAAAATTACAATACTTAGCAATATTTTCAAAAATAATTCCTCCTGTGGGGACCACCTGCTATGTGCACATGTTTTGATATTTACATCTCCTTTCGCTATGCCACAAGAATCATAATACATTCGACCACTCATTTGATATCTTTGGGTATAAACGAATCAATAATCATATTTTTAATAATTTATCCCCTTTGCATAACTCATGGCATATTATATAGTCTACCACCTTTGATTATGTTGGCCCTGGCACATTATAATATTCATCATTTTCGGTGATTGTGATATATGATTTGGTTGCCCTTTTAAAATTATTTGAAGCATGCACTTGAGTTAAACCTGAAAGTCATTTGCAATGATTAATTCAGAGGACACGTGGTTTTTCCCCTTCCATGGAGACTCACCTCAAAATAGGTATACCCAAAAACCTGAGGTGTTTCCATTGTATCTATGAAAGAGAGATATCATTTTTGCAAGCCTAGAAAACCTGCAACCATCTCTCTATAGGGTGCAGTTTCGAGAGATAACAGGAACCAACATTTTTTTGAGGTTATTCTCCACTTCAATTACTCATGCTTTGAGAATATCCCATTGTATCAATTCATCAGAAGTTTTTCTTGCAATTCTTCAACTTGGTGTGCTCTTTGGAGCGATAAAAATTTTTGCGATTCCCGGTGGGACCACAAACTAGATTTTTTTATTATTCCAGTATTCAAATGAAGGTATCATTTTATAATGGTTGTTCCTACAAGTGCATTTTCTCTTGTTCATTAACCTTATCTAATTTTCATATAAAAAATCAAATCACAAAAATGATATAAATTGAAATTTGAGAGTTGTAATAAGCTAGGAACCACTCAGCCAATAGCAACTCCTTGTTACAGAGACTATTTTTAATGAATATTTTACCAAGTCACCTTTGATCCAGTGAAGATTTGATGCTAATAGGAGAAGTTGATTGAAATTTTTTTCATGTTCCATGCCTAAGTGAACACAAGGTCATCATCAAGAGGTATTACTTATGAATGTGTTTAATTACCTATTAATTTTTCTAGAAGAAGAAGATTTGGGAATACTACACCTTATAATAGGCGTAGAACTTCCACTCCAAGTTAAAACTTTGTCATTCAAATCCCTATATTTCTCATGGCTAGAATTCATCCTTTTGTTACTTTCACTAGTGTTATTCCATTACAACTTGATGTATTTAATGACATACTATCCACTTCTACGAAAGGAATTCCCTACTTCAGTGAGGAAGGTCAAGCCACTCCCATTGAGCATATTAGAGATATAGCTAGCATGTGTTATGTTTATAATGTTACCCATTAAAATATTTCCTTTAGATTATTTATTTCATGCTTCAAAGGTTATGCCCTTCAATGCTATATAATATTTCAAGTCGGATCAATTACTACTTGGGATAAGATGGGTACAACACTTTATAAACATTTTAAGGATAAGTAAGATCCGTTATCACTCATTGAGAATCTTAGAACTATTAAGAGATAACATCAGGAGTTTATGAAAAAAATTAACCTGATATTTATAATAACATGGGAAATTATACCGCAAGATGTTAAACCATCAATTGAGCATGCATTTTTATATTACTTGTGGGCATTGAATAGTTACATTGCAATGATGATTCAATCTATAGGTGGTGTTGCTCTACCTAATAATTTTGATATATTAATGAGTGAAGTAAAAAACCTTACCCAAGATGGAAAATTAGCCTCTAGGAAAATTTCCCCATCTTTCAAGAGCTAGATCTTATCTTGCCTATTGAAAAATGAGAACAATCTTTCATAGTTCATCCCGTTGAGCTAGATGAGCTAAAAGTGAATTTTCAAACCATTGGAAATGAGATAGTGAAGTTGAAAAGATAGTATTTTCAAGCTAATAGAATTTATCAACTCTTCTATCAACCTCGATATGGTTCCCACTACCAACCTTATAACAATTATAGGCCCTGTTCTCAAGGTTATAGACCTCCTTATCATGCTCAACGAGCTATTACAACAAAAAATCCGTTTATAGTTGTTGATCCAAATGTTCCTTCAACTTATAAGGCAATAATTCTAGTGAATCCCCAAAATAACATGATGGAAGATCCAAATCTGTAGCCTAATGCTCCAAATACATCACTTAAAATGGTTTCACCAATATTTCCTATCTATTAATTTTTCAATCAAAATAATTCTACGAGGATCAGTAGAGTGGATTTATAACACAAGGAGATCCAAATTTTATGAATGGAAACTAGATACAACCATGGTTAATTATGATGTTAGTTATCATGTGGCTCTTAGTAAAGAGGTTGCATCTAAAGAAAGAAGTGATTTTGGTGTAGTTGTGCCAAGAACACGGAAGATGGTCATGGAAGAGAGTACTAGTGATCAAGATATTGCTCCAAATCATGAAAATAAGAATATTAATACTACTAAGTGCTTACATTCACCTGAAACACAAGAGCAAGTTGTTGTTCCAAAAGTCCTGTTTTAGGTAGGGGTTCATCAATTTAATATTGTTGATCATATGAAGAAGGAACATGTTAGCTTGACCATTTAGGACTCATTATCTATTTTAAAAAATATATATTTACTTCTCAAAGATATTTTAGGTGTTGAATTGTCATCAAATATAATAGGGGGTGAAGAAATTACAACCACTATGGTGTTAAAAAATGTAGAATATTAAGTATCGAAAACAAAAAGCAACCAAAGGGCCACAAGCTTCTATTGGTGAGGTAAATCTAATCAAACCATCTTTTTTTACATATCATTAATAACTAGTGATTCTTTGGTACACAATTTCATGGAAGATAGTGGATAAAATAGAAAACTGATGCCCAAAATGGTTACGGATATGTTGGGATTGAAGTATGAACCAAGTTCTAATGGTATATTACAGCTGGATGATTCTCCAACCAAGTCCATAGGAATGATCAATGACTTTAAAATCACCTTGAATGTTGTTTTAGATCTAACAATTTTATTGGATGTAATGGTAGTGGATTTGGATCCTTATTTTTCCATGTGTTTTTGGAGCAAATTCACCTCCAAAATAGGAGGTTATTTTCTAGCTAATTGGCCTTATCTTATTTTCATAACTAGGTATGGGAAAAAATTGAAATCAACTCTGAGCCTTTGTCTAATTTTCATAAAGAGCCTCATACACCTAGCATGGAAAATACAAATTATGCCATCACTAATGAGTATCTAGAAAATTTCTTATGTGAAAATATTCATACATTGGATGGTATTTGTGATTTGGTTAATGATGAAAGGAATAATGAATTTTTTATAGAATGATCCATGTAGAATTATTGAGGAGAAAGAATTTGATATATATTGCATTCATGAATATAATGCTAAAATTCAAAACATGGAGAGAAGAAATCAGCTTTATGGTCTTTGGAAACTATCATTTGATGGCTCCAAAAGTGAGCATGGTTCAGGAGTTGGTCTTATACTTCTTTCCCCCACTAATAAAAGTTATTTTTCAGCTCTCAAATATTAGTTTAGTTATTCTAACACTGTTTCAAAATATGAGGCACTCAATCATGGTATAGAGTGGCCAAGAAAGAAAGGAATAAAAATATTGCATGTATATGGTGATAATGAGTTTGATAGACACTAGGTAAGAGGCTCTAATGATTGAAATATCCATTTATGAGGACGTACAAACATAGATTTTGGGATATTATTAAATATTTTCTTGCATTTAACATTCAAACTATCCCTAGAGAAAGAAATAAGCATGTTGATAGACTTAGAACCATTGGATCAAAGTTTGATATACCTTCCGATATCAGGAAATGACATCTTTACATCCTCATATTTGAGCTGAAATTAGACCATCCATACCGGATAACAACTGACATTGGCAAGTTTTTCATGATGATTCTCACACAATGAGATTATTGAAAGAGGATGCTGATTTTTCTTCACATAACTAAGGAAATATTCAATAAATCTATGAAGATCAAATTGTTTAACTTCATAAAAATAAAATTCCTAAAGGCCTTCTAGCTCTTGAAATCATTTATAGGGAAAATGTTGAAATGAAATAAGATAGAGATATTCTAACCACTAGTGAAGATTAACAACAAAGTTTTTATATTATTCATGGAAAATACCTTAATATTTGTATGGTATGTTACAAATTAGAAAAGGACTCTTTTATTGAGTTATGTAGAGATTCTTCTTATGTGATTTTATGGAAGTATAGTGATTTGAAAGGGTTTGATCCCTCATTAGCTCAAAACACCATTGAATTGGAAGATGCTACAAAACAAGTGAGACTAAAACAAATACCAATCAACCCAAAGTTATAACCATTGATGAGGAGAGAACGTGAAAAGAGGATTGAATCATCAATTATATTTTCAATCAAACAATCTACTTGGGTGGAAAATCTCTTTCTAGTAAGGAAAAATAATTGTGAAAATTAAATTGTGTGTAAATTTTAGTGATTCGAACAAGGCCTCAATTAAGGATCACTATCCTTTATCACCCATGGAAAAAATACTTCAACTAGTTGATTTTTCGAAAAGGTGTTCTTTTCTTTAAATATATAGTGTAAATAAAAAAATAATTGTCAAGGATGAAGACCAATACAGAACAATATTCATAACCAAGTGGGGCACTTATGCATACTAAAAAATTCCATTTGGGTTTTCCAATGTGGGTGCAACATTCCAAAGAGCCATGGATATGGAATTTTGAAGGTATTATTAATAACTTTGTTCTTTTTTATGTGGATGACATAATAATTTTGCCAAAGTAGCAAGAAATCATTTATCTCAGAATTTTTTTTTTTTTTGAACGATGTAGAGAATATAGAATGACACTCAATCCCAAGAAGTTTTTTTTTCAATTCATGAAGGAAAGCTACTTGATCATGTTATTTCAAAGCATGATATGAGTATTGATCATGAAAGGGTAAGTACCATTCTTTCACTTTCCTTACCAAAATATTAGAAAGCATTGCAAATATTTCTTAGAAAGATCAATTTTCATAATGGGTTATTTTGATTATTTTTCTTCATTATCAAGGCCACTAACCAATAAGATGAGGAAAAATCATACCTTCACATGGAATAAAGAGGGATTAATCAGCTTTGAAGCCATTAAGAAAGATATAGCTTTAACTCCTACACTTATTATTGTCAAATTTTTCCCCTTAGGTGAAATTGTACAAATATGACCTCGCAGAGAGAAAATAGGAGGATTGAGTCACCCATGGGAGCTAAAATTTTTGTCTTGAGGTAAGTAAGTTTAAGTGGGCCAAATACATTGCAAAGGAGCTCAGAATTTTAAAATAGTTTGGGGAATGAAGGAGCCCCAAAGTCTGAAATTCAGAATTTGGAGGTGAGCTCGTTTGGAGGTACGCTGAGGTTAAATTTGGGGACTCAATGGAAAAAAGTGTGAAAAGGGGAGAAGAAATTCCAAAATATGAACTCTAAATTTTGGATAATGAGGTTTCATATATTTTGAGGTTTTATGAACCCAGGAAGGTGAAAAATTCCATGAGCCCGAAGACACAAAGGCGTGCAACCTGAAGTATGATTTTCAGAGTTTGGGGTTTTGGAATTTTAGAATATTTTGGATCTTATTAAGATGAGTAGTACCTGAAATCAAGAAAGCTGAACTCCCAAAACACGGAAACCGGAAACCCCTGAAACCACAAAAACACAAAGTTCTAAAACACGAAGTCTGAATTTCAGACTTTGGCAATTTAGAATTTCATAACACTTCAGCTTGAGTAATGAACAATGTTCCATGATGTGATCTATCAATCTTAACTCCAAAATCTAAAATTCAAACTTCAGAGATTCAGAATTTTGGATCCATCGAGCCATCTCACTAAATTAATAGTGATAGCAACCTCCGAAGTATAGATAGTGGAAGCTCTGACTATCGAAAGTCAAAAAAATTGGATTTTGAAGGGTGTTATGCAAGGTAAAAGCTTTGAAAAGGAAGATAAATCATTCACATTTATCACAGTAAAGCACCCTCATCTTCAGATGGCCTTAAATTTTTACTAGGAGTTTAGATTTGTAAGAAATAGGAATTTTTGGAAATCTCTCAGTGTTCTCTTGATTTTAGTAAGACTAATTATTTCAAAAGAAGGAAATAAATTCAGCCATTTTAGAGGAATGTCTCTAAATTTCTCACCTAGAAAATTGTTGGACATATGGGCTTCCTTTCTTCCCCAAAAAGGAAAGGTACATGGAGTGATGGGTTTTTCAAGGGCACCCATCATTGTTGTAGATTATGTTAATGCATTTTATGGGGGTTGAAGCAATATTTTGAACTCCTTCTCTCTCCCTTTCTCTCATAATTATTATATATTGTAACGAGGGGCTCATTTCAAAAGGTTGGACACCTTGTATATCCCCATTTTTTCTTCCTTGTCTGTAAGATGTTTGTGGACATTTCAAACCTCCTTACTTGACATTGTAATGGATTTTTTTTACGTTTGGCACTAAATTTGATGTACTATATCAACTTTGAGAGAAATAAAATCAGATTTGTGGATGTTTCACACCATTTTGTGTTTTCTATTGCATCTTTATGATCTTTCATTGTAGCTAAGTTTATTGTGTATTGTTGTTGTTTTACATTTAGGGTTCTAGTAGTTTTGTGTTTATTATGAAGGTTGTACAACATCCTTCTCAGTGCTTCACGTTAGATTAGAGTAGGTTTTATTTTGATGCATTTTCTCTATCTTTGTCTCCTTAGAAATATTAGATTAGAGATAGGTATGAAACTCTTTACACTTTGGAGTAGTTGGCACTAGGATAAGATGAAAATTTGGCCTTCTCCGGAGATTTATCCTGACTTCAAACTCCCACACTTTGGGATACCTCCATGTTTGAAAAATCACATTGATTGCCTCAACCTTTGACTTGTGAGCAATCAGCGGTGTTGTGATTTCACCATAACACTTATCAATCTTGATTTTGCTAAGGTTTTCATGTTATATTTTTATGATAATGTTGACTTAGCACAACTAGGAAGATTTGGAGCAGCCAATAGCATTTTTTAGTAAGAGCTTGTAGGAGTATGAGATAAGGTATTCAATCATTGAAATAATTCTATTTTTATCGTCAGATCTCTTACAAATTTTAAGCATCTACTCTCTAATAAAATATTGAGTTAATGGTTGCTCACCATAGCGATAAAGAGTTTTTGTTGAACAAAGATATAAGTTAGAAGAGATCAGGTTAGATAACGAGAGTTATGGAGTATGAAATTAATTTCAAGGCTACAAATTTTATAAGAGTAAAGGGTTTGTGTGAGAATTTTTCTCATGATTTGAGAGAGAACAAATAAATATTCTTCTTTCTACAATCTTAACCAAATGAAGGAGAAAAATTGGCCACCTTCAAGTTGGATTCATGACATGGAAATGAATCTTCCACATGGTATATACCCAGCTAACTTAAAAAGCTTAAAAAGGAGATATTTCAAATTGCAATCAACTATTTTTTTGATATTTAATAGTTTTTTACTAAAAAAATTCTCAATCATGTACTATTGATATGCATTGATCCAAGCCAAGTGTAAAATATACTTGAACAATTTTATGATGGAAAAGTTGAAGGAAACTATTCAAGACATGGAAATTTATCTTCCACATGGTATGTATCCAGCTAACTTAAATAAGTCAAAAAGGAGATATTTAAGATTGCAATCAATTCCTTTTTTCTCTATTTAATAGTGTTTTATTCAAAAAAGATCTGAATCGTGTACTATTGAGATGCATTGATCCAATCCGAGTGCAAAATATACTTGAACAATTTCATGATGCAAAAGTTGGATGAAAATATTCTATAAAAACAATAGCCCTTAAGGTCATGACATGCATATACTATTGGCCAAATCTCTTCAAATATTACCAAGCATGCATAAGAAAGTGTCAAAAATATGCATTTTATACAGGCAAGGAGAGACTTGATTCCTTACTTATTCCACCAATTTTAGTTGACCAACCCTTTTTTCAAAGGTACTTTGATGTCATAGGGCCCATTAACCCACCTTTAAGCTTGGATTTTAGATGGATTCTACTTGCAAATTATTACTTTACATGTTGAATAGAAGCTGTGGGTTGGAAGGAAGAAAATGAGACAATTATTTTAGATTTCTATGAAGGTTTTTTAATAAGGTTTTGTGTTCCCTCAACCATTATTTCAGATAATGCTAAGGTTTTTGTAGGGAAAAAATGTTACATGGGTTGTAAAAATGGACCTTTTAATCAATACTTATAATTATTTTTAATAAGGAAATTACCTTTCCAAATTCACTAATAAGAATATTTTGATAATTATTAGAAGGAATACTAATGAGAAAAAACTAACATGGCATACAAAATTAAAAGCATCCTTATGGGCTGATAGTATCACACATAATAGGTCCATTGCCAACTCTCCATTCTAGCTTGTGTATGGCCTTGAAGCACAATTGCCTATTTCACTATAACTTCAAGAATTGGAATTAATGCACCAAGTGTATCTGATTGATAATTAACCTATGAAGGTGAGGTATTATCAGCTTATGGAGATTGAAGAAATGAGAAACTAGGAAATGAAATCCATGAAGCTGAATAAATCACTCGGCAAAAGGAATTTTTATAAAAAGCATCACATCAAGGAGATTTAATGAAGGTGATATAGTACTCAAGTGGGATGATGATAGAACCAAACCAAGAGGTCACACAAAGATTTATTCTATATGGACTGGACCTTAGATGATTATCATCTTAAAGCCTAATATTTTCTAAAAAATTGTAAGGATGCATGGTGAAGATCTTGAAATCTCAATCAATGAGATTCATTTGAAGCATTGTTTCTAAAAGTTAAGTTGATCTTGTACATATAGTATTCATTTTTTCTTGTAAGTATTTTTCAACAGATATTTCTATTTTTTTCTTAATAAGTGGATTCCTTCTTGTTGGTTAGCCTTTTAGGGTTCTATGTTTCCTTTAAGTGCATTTTAGCACATGTGGTTAGTGATGCCTTTTCTGCAAGTTTGGATAATTTCAAGTATTTAGGACTTTTTGGCCTTGGGAATTCTTGGTCAATCTTGTATGAAGATTTTATATTTCTTATCATGGCTTTAAAAATATTAGATCAAAGGGTTATCTTGATGGAGATGGGAAAGGAATCATCTATTAGAAGAATAAATGTTGAATTAAAAAAGGAATCAAGTTCAAATTGTTAAATATGGAAGCATATTTTTAGGATTATTCATTCATTCATTTCTTAGTTTCAAATTATCAGAAAAGGTACAAGAAATTTTTATCAATTCCTTATGATTTATATGCAAGTTTATTAGAAAATTGATTTTGTAGATGTTCATTTAAGTTATGTGAATGAAAATAAATGTAAAGGAACAACTAGCAAACTAATTACAGAAAAAAAATTGTATATTCATAAGGAAAATTATACAAGTTTCATCACTCAAGCGATGAGATATAACAACAAAATTAAAATAATATATATAAGGAATAAAATGGAACTCGTAATTTCTTGAAAGTTGAATCCCCTTCCTTGAAACTAATGATCTAAATGAATCTATGATTCTACTCAAGCATACCTAAAATAGGAAAAGAAAAATTATGTAGTGCCCACTTCCCTTTAACACCTTTTGATACTAACCATGACACTGTTAACTATATTTTGGACATTAATATAGTTTTGATTTAGTATGATGTTAGATGTTGGACCATGGATTATTTTTTATCTTGATTTAGTTATGATGTATGATGATTATTAGAGACACTTCATATTTGGATGATGATATACTATTTGACATGTATATATTATGAATGTTGTTTGGACATGTGATTTTTAGATATTGTGAGTAGACGTAGAAAATGGACATTATATGATGATGATATAGTTGTTGATATAAATTGTAAGTGATATTGTTGATTGGCTTGATGTTGTTATGATTCATATGATAGATGATTTTGTGATTATGTTTATATCATGTTGGATGTTCTGATATGGCCTCGAGGCCAAAGGAGGTATTTTTGTTTTGATGGTTAAAATATCACAACAAACATCGGGGGATTGGAGACCAAACACATTAGAATTCTAGATAAATTCAACAAGGTCAGCATGGCAACATGTTTTGTGTGTGTGTGTTGTTTTTTGTTAGGGATTCACATGGGGGGGATTACCTTTGAATGTGACAAAGGGGATTTGTGTATTTTAATAATGTGGTTCCTTTATATTATTGTTGGCATGTGTTTATTTTGTAATGCATTTACCCCTTTCATTATTCTTTTAATCGTGGAGAATTAATGTAAGTAATCATATTGTTAAAATAAATAAATAAATGAAATTTGGGATAAAAGAAAGTAATTATAGATGTGTTTGGATATTTTATTAATTGTGGTAAGTGATGTGTAAGTATGCGTAAGAGTTGAGTAAGTCATATTTTGGAATATAAAACACTCCACCTCCTTGGAAACTCGAATTTGTTCTTAGAAGCTGATTTTGGATACTGGTGGGACAAGTAAAACTTGTCCCATACCTATTAATTTTATTTACCAACCATACCTATGGTTGGAGAGTTTATTTTAGACCTTTTTAATGCATTTATATAAGTAAAATTGTAATTTTTAATTGCACTCTCTTCATGTTTTAAATTTGCAGTCCTTATGGGTTGTGGGATTTGTTGGAGTGTGTAAGTAATTTGTCATATTTTCACCCACCCATTTATTATTCTTGGGGGAAAGAATTTTAATTTTGTGTTGGAGTTGAGGATGTGTGATGTGGCATCCTACATGGATCCACCTCATCCTCTTCTCTTCCCTTTTCTATAAAATTGGAACTCCTTACTTTGTTTTAGGTTTTTAAACTGTTGGAATGCTTCCTTGGGGAAATTTTTCCTTGGTTGTTTGGAGCTCTTGTTGATTTTGGAGGAGATTGGAGAGCATTTCATACTTGGGAATTGCTGATTTTGGGACTGTATTTTGACATTGAAAGCTTGTTGTATTGGAACAAGATCTACCATGGAGAGGTAGGAGCTTAGATCTTTATATATGCTTTTATTTTATTTTTATGTTGTGTGAATGGTGAATGTTTTGTGTGTTTTTCGGCTGGTTAGGTAGACTGCCTAGGAATGGTGTAGGAGAGGCTATGAGGAATCCATGTGGGGGGCATAAGGGAATGCCAGTGGAATCAAATTTATTATGGAGGGAGTTTGGGATTGGGATCCACCATGAAAAAGAAATAGCTTGCATTTCTTACTTTGTGGGGAGCATAAGGAGGGATTATGGGGGGCATAAGGATATATGGGAGATGATTTAAATTGGTATTTTGTTACAAGTGGATACCTGTTTCCCATGGGGAGGCATAAGTAGCTTCCACCATAGTTCCTTGCTCCTTTGGCTTGCTTGATGAAACCTTAGTCTTGTTTGTATGTTTTAAATGTAGTTGTAAACTATATTATGTTTTGAACTGTATTTTTATTGTGAATTATTTATGTGTGTGTGTGGAATCCTATTGTTGCCATGAGTTGAATCACACCTTCTATTGCTTTGTGGTTGGGAATTGGGGGCCAATGAAGAAGGAGGGATTCTATTTTTCATTGAATGTCTTGGTTGGGTGGAGAGAATTGCCTTTCACCTACTCCTATTGTGATCAAATTGGATGAATGATAAGAAATTTATGTTGTTGTTCTGGAGAAGAGGAGAAAGACTGTTTCACACTTCTATGTGAAATAAAATCTCATTCTAACTTTTCCCAATTTGAAGTCGATGACTTTGTAAATTTTTTAAAATGAAAAGAGGTTGTATGGATTATGAAATTTTTAAAGTGAAATGAAGAAGAAATAGAATTTGTTTTTGATTTGAAAGAATGTGAAATGAATGTAATCTGTATGATGAATTTTGGGAAGGAATAAAAGAAAGAAGTTTTAAAAATTGCCTTTGGAAATCAATCAATGTATGAAATGATTTTCCCAAATTGCATTGTTAAATTTAAAATGATTATATCGATGTTTTGGAATCTCTGTTTGAAAGGAAGAAATGTGTGTGAGAAAAATACAATATTTTGTCTATTTTGGAAATGTGTAAAATTGCAAATCACAATTACATTTTAGGTTTAGAATAGTTTGATTTGAATCCACTAAATATATTAGACTAGAATAGAAATGAATCTTCATACTTAGAAGGTGAAAGATGATAAATAAATCCCTTAGAAATTGATGTCTATTTTGAATTTCATCCTAGCAACTAATTTATGTAAAATGCACAGTTCAAACCTGTAAGCAATAAATAACATTGAAACTTTAAAATATAAAATGTTATGATATAAATGAACTCAATTGGACTAAAATACTTAAGGAAAAATCCTTCAAACATTGCAAAATCAGGTCAAAAACCTCTTACAGTCGTTTTGTTGTCAAGAGATGTAAAACTTTAATATACAACTCAATTAAGCCAATTGGATCTTGAAAACTTCCTGAAATACATCCAAGAATAATTTTGCATGTTTTTTTGGAATGTTGAGTGAAGGAGAAGATAAAATTGAACAGATCTAATAAGTTAAAATTTACCAGTTTGCTTTTAAAAATCTTATTGGCCCTTTTCTTCAAATTGACCACTTAAAACTTTATCAAAATCTAGAATTAATTATCGCAGTATAGAGAGGGCATCAAGAGATTTCCAAAATTCCTTGTTTTCCAAAAAATGAGCTCTCTATTAAAATTTATGGCCCTCTAAAGTTTTCCTTGTTGGGCAGAAATTTTTGGGAAAAATTTCCTTGGCGGCCCCGCGGCCCGAAATTTTCTTTAAAAGACTTACGAAAAGTTTTGGGAAAATTTTAAAAAATTTCTCTGTAACCCTATAGCCAATAAGAGACTTCCACATGGCACCATGAGGTGATAGTACATGGGCATAACCCTTGCAACTTAATAATTTTGAGAAGAAAGTTTTTGGAAATTTTTTATAATTTTCCCCGTAGCCCCGCCAACCCGTTGCCAATAGGGTGTTGCCACGTGGCTCGGTGGAGGCGCGGGAGTATTTTGGAACTTAACCTTTTTACCTCCTTTTGGAAATGTTTATTAAATCTCTCCACCGACCCACTAGCCCATAACCATTGAAAGGCTGTCATGATGCAGCCTTAGGCATCGGCGAAGGTGCGCGTAAAATTTAACCCCTTGCACTTTTTGAAGAAAAAGTTTAAAATTTGTATGTTTCCTTGCATGTTCAGTTTTTCCTGCACCAATTTGAGCTTTACACAAGCCATATTCAATCCCGCGAGTGTGCGGAGGAAAATCGTGCTTTTTCCCCAAAAAGGGAAAAAACGCTAAAACTCTTCCCCACTCCACCGACCCGCGCAAGGGAAAATTTTCACCCCTAGGCCCATAGGCCCGTCCTTGGGAAAGTTTTCCTCCAAAAATCTGTTGGCCCATAAATTGATTGTTGTGAGTAGTTAGGAGGACTTCTTTATATTAATGGAAATGTGAAAAAATTTCTATCCAATGGGAGTAATTTAGGAAATTTTTGAATGCATTAAGTGTGAGAAAAATCAAGTTAAATCTTTAAGCCTATTAGAGAGCGGGTATGGTGAGGAATTTACCCTTTGAACCTTATTGAACCTTATAACCCTTAATTTTGGACCTTGTGACTGTAATAATTGTTAATAAATAAAAGTTTGTTCTAGCAGATTTGAATTGTTCCAGAACCTGTTAGCGAAAGTTGTTGTCTTGTAACTTGGTTGTAGATACTTTTAATAAAAAAAAATTATTCCATAATTTTTATAACTAACCTTAGGTTGTTTCTTGGGTCTCAAGTGGGTTGTTTTAGTAGGCGTTACACTTGGTATCAGAGTAGTGGTTCAAAATCTTGGACCATTGGGCACACTAGAAAACATGAGACATGAAACTAAAACCTAGCACACTTTTAAATATAGAAAAAAAATTAGTATAGAAATTACATATTTTAGTAAACATGGAAGTTGAATAAAACTTAGAAAAATGAACTAAGTCTTGCCTTGGCCTATGCAAGGGGCACAGAGGGGATGAGGGGTCTTTTCACATAGACCTATACTTACCACCACAATATCATGTTGTAACGGCCATCCTACCCCAAATTTTACAGACTCTTCAGGATGTTAATGCTACTCTACATGGAGGACGTGTATCCAGACATGTTAGGGACATTTCAATTTAGGGTCAGGTATCTCCTCGACCCAGTTAGGAGAATAGAGGAGATAACTCCCATGCGGAGTCAATAAGGGTAAAAGTCACCATAGCGGAGACAGGGTGACCGAGTTTCAGGACATAGAGAGAGGTCTCAGAGCCCTAGGCTTAGGGATGAGCATATAGAGAGGCCTAGAGGACGTCAGATCATAGCTGCGGAACACATTAAGGAGATCTTGAAGCTTCATCCATCACATTACTCAGGTGACATAGGTGGAATTCAGGTAGAGGCCTAGCTAGTGATCTTGAGTGATTGTTTCAATCTTTGTCCTTATTCTAACAACACAGAATCTCATGTTTTGATCCATACACTTAGGGATGGAGCAGGACTATGGTGGAGGATAGAGGAGTAGAATCTACATTTTGAATTTGAGATAGTTACCTGGGATATCTTTCAGGAGTGTTTTCGGAACAAAAATTTATCACGGAGGTTCATACAATAGTGGACATATGAGTTTCATTACCTCCGACAGGCATCCATTTCAGTAGCAGAGTATCAGAGTAGATTTTTGGACCTACTCTAGTATGTTAAGTACATGCACGGTGAGCAGGTGTGGATCCACATGTTCACCCGGGGCCTGAATCTAGACATTGGAGGTGCATTTCGGATCCATTATCCACATACATTAGTTGAGGCCATGGAGAAGGACTATATAACAGAGGAAACTCGGGGAAGGACCCATCAGACTAGAGACCGAGTTTGGAGCCACATATAATAGATGTAGGAAAACAGATCGAGGGGATCAATACCTCCTCCTTGTGGTGGCCAAAGTTCTTCATAGTCATCATTTAGACCCCAGCAGCAGCAGCAGTCTCACCCACCTTATAGACCTCCACAGAGAGTTGATGCACAGAGAGGTCGGAATATGGGGCCTCCTCCTAGGGGTCGCATTAGAACACAAGGTGGACTTAGAGCTCAGTTAGCGGGAGCTTTCCAGTAGAGGCTATAGAAGAAAACCACTAGAAAATCAGGATCCACAACACAGACTTCTAGAGCACCTACTGGCAGTGCTACTCATTGGGGAAGATCCGATGGTTATTTTTCTTGTGGATTTGTGGGACATTTTTTGAGAGACTACCCTTAGAACCCTAATAATAAGGGCAAGACACAGATCTCAGAGCTAACTATTGGTGACATGGTATGCAGCCAAAGGATTTATCTAGTGGTTGAGAACCGGCAAGATAAGCATTAGAGTATATTTATTGAGACTGCAGGTAGTATTATAGGTATTCCTACCTCTATATTGTTTGACTCTGGTTCTTTTGATTCTTTCATAGCACCATCTTTAGTAGAGAGATGTAGGCTAGTGGTAGTTAGGTAGGGTCATATTTTGGATGTTGAGATGGCTTCTAGAGCCAAGATCTATGTAGAATTCTTAGTTAAGGAGTGTGTAGTGGATTTGGGACCTTTCACCACTACCTTAGATCTCTGTATCCTTCCTTTAGGCTCGTATGGAGTCACTTTGGGTATGGATTGGTTATCTACACACAATGCCAGGATGGATTTTTACAACAAGACTATATCTTGTGTAGATGATCTAGGAGTGGACCTAGTGATTTCAGGGGTCAAGAGACCTATTTCTATTCACACCATTTCCGCTACAGCTTAAACGGTGTGTGTAACGGGGTTTTTAGATGTATGCTGTTACACTTAGTGACAGATCAAAGGATGGGTCTAGTGGACCATCACTAGATGATCGCTCCATTTTGAGAGTGTTTACATATGTCTTTTCGGGGTAGCTACTGGGGTTATCACCCCCATGTGATATTGATTTTCATATAGATCTGGTTAAGGGAGCAGAGCCTATCTCACGATAACCTTATCAAATAACCACACCAGAGATCTGTGAGCTCAATTTGAAGCTTGAGAGCCTTTTGGAGAAAGGCCTTATCCATTCTAGTGTATCCCCTTGGGGTGCACCGGTGATCTTTGTGAAGAAGGATGGATCCTTGCAGTTGTGTATTGATTATTGCTAGCTAAACAAAGTAACGATTCATAATCATTATCCCCTTCCTCACATTGATGAATTGTTTGATTAGATGAAGGGAGCCACAATGTTCTATAAGATTGATCTGAAGTCATGTTATCATCAGTTGAGGATTATGGAGGTGGATATTCATAAGACTACTTTTCATATGAGATATGACCACTATGAGTTCACAGTGGTGCCTTTTGGTTTGACTAATGCCCCCAAAGTGTTTATGAGTTTGATGAATGGGGTATTAAGGATCTTCTTAGATTGTTTTATGCTCATCTTCCTTGATGATATTCTGATCTACTCACATACATGTGAGGAGCATGAGGAGACCCTTTGGCAGGTTCTTCAGTGTTTTCGTGAGTAGCAGCTTTACAGGAACTTGGGGAAGTGTGCTTTCTTTCAGACAGATGTATAGTATTTGGGTGATATCATTTTTGGGGAAGGTATCACCATTGATCCTTCTAATATTAGAGCCATTATGGATTGTCTATCACCCACTACTATGACGGAGGTGCGCAGCTTCATGGGATTAGTAGGGTACTACTAGATATTTGTTCAGGAATTTTCTCGAATTGCACAACCTATCACTTCCCTTCAATGGAAAGGGAAGAATTTTTTTGGTTGTAAATATGTGAGAAAGCCTTCAGGACATTGAAGGAGTGTCTCACTACAACACCTATTCTTGTAGTGCCAGATCCTCAGGGTGAGTTTTTCATTTGCATGGATGCTTCTTTAAGAGGGCTTGGAGGTGTGTTGATGCAAGAGGGCAAAGTAGTGGCTTTTGAGTCTCACAAACTCAAATATTACAAGCTTAATTCTTTGAATCATGATCTTGAGCTTCCAACATTTGTGCATGCCTTGGTTCAATGGAGAAACTTTCTTCTTTGTCAAAGATTCACACTTAGGACAGATCACTTGAGTCTTAGATATCTCTTCATGTAGCCCAATATCAAGGCTCGTCAGTGGCGTTAGATGGAGTTTCTTTATGAGTATGATATGGAGATAGAGCATGTGAAAGGGAAGGAGAATGTGATGGCATAAACTCTTAGTAGATGGAGACATGTGGCTATGGCCACCTTAGTGAGCAAAAATTTGTGTAGTAGGATTCTTCACCTCCTTCCTCTTGATAGCTTCTACATTGTAGTTCGAGTAGAGATCGAATCTCAGAGACCCCTCGAGGGGAATTTTGATGGGTTTTTTTAGAGGCAGAGGGTCTTCACAAGCACAAAGGCTAGATTTATGTTCCCATAGATGGAGGCTTGAGGCAAAAAATCTTGGTAGAGGCACATCATGCACCCTATTTAGCCCATCCCTGGGTGAAGAAGATGCATGCCACCTTGAGACAGTTATATCATTAGAGAGGAATTTAGAGAGATGTGGCCGAGTTCATTTATTGATGTTTAAAGTGCCAAAGAGTTAAGGTTGACCATCAACATCCAGATAGCTTTCTCTTTCCTCACACTATACTAGAATGGAAGTGGGACACCATTTCCATGGATTTCGTTCTACCGATATCAAGTTATCACCGTGACACCATCATGGTCACGGTTGATAAATTGAAAAAATTGGCTCAATTCTATCTCATGAATACCACTTATACAGCTAGTAGTGGCACAGGTATATTTGGATAAGATTGTAAGGTTGCACGGGATTCTGTGGAAGATCATTGGTGACCAAGACCCTTTGTATATGTCCCATTTTTGGACTACCATGGAGCATGCCCTCATGAAGAAGATCAATTTCAGCATATTATATCACCCTAAGACACATGGACAGATTGAGTGGGTGAATTAGATTTTAGAGGACATGCTCAAGAAGTATGTGATAGATCAGCAATCTAGATGGGAGGAGTACCTGTACTTAGTGGAGTTTTCATACAATAATAGTTTTGAAAGTTCTATAGGCATGGCTCCTTTTCAAGCTTTATATGGTAGAGAGTGCAGGACACCTCTTAGCTGGGACAAGCTAGAGGATAGGGTTTCTATTGGACCAGTTTTGTTGCAAGACATGGAGTAGCAGGTGCTATTGATCAGATAGAGACTACAAGAGGCACATGAAAAGTAGAAAAAATATGCATATCACCATAAGACTGACCATAGTTTTGATGTGGGCATGAAGGTGTTCCTTCGTGTTAGGCCACATAAGAGCCCTATCCATTATGGAAAAGGTTCTAAGTTAGATCCTAGATTCATTGGTCCTTTTGAGATCTTGGAGCATATTTGTGCTTTGGCCTACCGTCTAGCATTGACACCTAGCTTGTCTAGCATACATGATGTGTTTCATGTTTCAGTTTTTAGGAGATATATTGCAAATCATTCTCATGTGCTACATTGGACCTCATTGTAGGTGTAGGATCAGGGGGAGGTGATGGTGGAGCCTATTCGCATCCTTGATCACAGGACCCTAGGATTTCGAGGTAGAGAGGTTGATCAAGTTCAGGTGCATTGGGACAGATATGATGAGAATGCAACTACATGGGAGGATGCTACCTTATTACAAGTTCAGTTTCCACATTCATTCCAATGAATTCCACAACGAAGTCGAGTCTAAGGGGAGGGTGATGTAGTGCCCACTTCCCTTTGACACCTTTTGATACTAACCATGGAACTGTTGACTATATTATAAATTTTTTTATAGTTTTTATTTAGTATAATCTTAGATGTTGGACCATGAATTATTGTTGATGTTGATTTAGTTATGATGTATGATCATATACTATTTGACATTGATATATTATGAATTTTGTTTGGATATGTGATTTTTGGATATTGTGAGTAGACCTAGAAAATGGATATTATATGATGATGATATAGTTGATATAAGTTGTAAGTGATATTGTTGATTTCCTTGATGTTGTTTTGATTCATATGATAGATGATTTTGTTATTATATTTATATCATGTTGAATGTTCTGATATGGCCATGAGGATGAAGGATGTATTTTTGTTTTATAGGTTAAACTATCACAACAAACATCAGGGGATTGGAGACCAACCACATTCAAATTCTAGATGAATTCAAAAAGCTCACCATGGCAACATGTTTTGTGTGTGTGTGTTGTTTTTGGTTAGGGATTCATATGGGGGGATTACCATTGAATGTGACCACGGGGCTTTGTGTATTTTATTAATGTGGTTCCTTTTCGTTATTGTTTGTATGTGTTTATTTTATAATGCATTTACCCCTTTAATTATTCTTTTAATTGTGGAGAATTAATGTGAGCAATCATATTGTAAAAATAAATAAATAAATCAAATTTTGGATATAAGAAAGTAATTATAGAAGTTGTTTCCTCTTGTATTAAATGTGGTAAGTGATGTGTAAGTATGTGTAAGAGTTGAGTAAGTCATATTTTAGAGTATAAAACACTCCACCTCCTTGGAAATTCGAATTTGTCCTTAGAGGCTGATTTTTGAGGCTTGTGGGACAAGCAAAACTTTTCCCATACCTCTTAATTTTATTTACCAACCATACCTATGGTTGGAGAGTTGATTTTAGAACTTTTTAATGCATTTTGATAAATAAAATTGTAAATTTTAATTGTAATCTCTTCATGTTTTAAATTTGTAGTCCTTATGGGGTGTGGGCTTGGTTGGAGTGTGTAAGTAATTTGTCATATTTTCACCCACCCATTTATTATGCTTGCGGGAAAGAATTTTACTTTTGTGTTGGAGTTGAGGATGTGTGATGTGCCATCCTACATGGATCCACCTCATCCTCTTCTCTTCCCTTTTCTATAAAATTGGAACTCCTTACTTTGTTTTGGGTTGTTGAAAATTTTTAAATTCTTCCTTGTGGAAAATTTTCCTTGGCTGTTTGGAGATCTTGTTGATTTTGGAGGAGATTGGAGAGCATTTCATACTTGGGCATTGCTGATTTTGGGGATTGTATTTTTGACATTGAAAGCTTGTTGTATTAAAACAAAATATACTACGGATAGGTAGGAGCTTAGCTCTTTATATATGCTTTTATATTTTTTTTTTTTGTGAATGGTGAATGTTTTGTGTGTTTGTTGGCTGGTTGGGTAGACTATCTAGGAATGGTGTAAGAGAAGGATATGGGCAATCCATATGGGGGGGCATAAGGGAATTCGAGTGGCATCAGATTTATTATGGAGGGAGTTTGGGATTGGGATCCACCATGAAAAATAAATAGCTTTTATTTCTTACATTGTGGGGGGCATAAGGAAATTTGTGGGAGGTATAAGGAGGGATTGTGGGGGGCATAAGGATATATGAAAGATGATTTAAATTGTTGGTTTGTTACATGTGGATACCCATTTCCCATTAGGAGGATTAAGTATCTTCCCCCATAGTTCCTTGCTCCTTTGGCTTGCTTGATTAAACCTTAGTCTTGTTTGTATGTTTTAAATGTAGTTGTAAACTATATTATGTTTTGAACTGTATTTTTATTGTGAAATCTTTATGTGTGTGTGTGGAATCCTATTGTTGCCATGAGTTGAATCACACCTTATATTGCTTTGTGGTTGGGGATTACGGGCCAATGAAGAAGGAGGGCTTCTATTTTTCATCGAATGTCTTTGTTGGGTGGAGAGCATTGCCTTTCACCTACTCCTGTTGTGATCAAATTGGATGAATGATAAGAAATTTATGTTGTTGTTCTGGAGAAGAGGAGAAATAATGTTTGACAGTTATATGTGAAATAAAATCTCATTGTAACAGTTCCCACTTTGAAGTGGATGACTTTGTAAATGTTTTCAAATGGAAAGAGGTTGTATGGATTATGAAATTTGTAAAGTGAAATGAAAAATAAATAGACTTTTTTTTCTCTTTGAAAGAATGTGAAGGAAATGTAATCTGTATGATGAATTTTGGGAAGGAATAAAAGAAAGAATTTGTAAAAATTTCCTTTGGAAATCAACGAATGAATGAATTTTTTTTCCAAAATTTTGTTGTTAAATTGAAACTGATTATATTGATGTTTTGGAATCTTTTTTTGAAAGGAAGAAATGTGTGTGAGAAAAATATAGTATTTTGTCTCTTTTGGAAATGTGTAAAATTTGAAATTAGAATTGCATTTTGGGTTTATAACAGTTTGATTTGAATCCATGAAATGTATTAGACTAGAATAGAAATGAATCTCCATACATGGAAGGTGAAAAATGATAAATAAATCCCTTAGAAATTGATCTCTATTTTATATTTCATCCTGGCAAATAATTTATGTAAAATGCACACTTCAAACCTACAAACAATAAATAACATTGAAACTTTAAAATCTAACATGTTATGATATAAATGAACTCAATTAGACTAAAATACTTAAGGAATAATCCTTCAAACATTGCAAAATTGGGCCAAAAACCTCTTATGGTTGTTTTGCTATCAAGAGATGTAAAACTTTAATTTGCAACTCAATTAAAGCAATTGGATCTTGAAAAATTCCTAAAATAAATCCTAGAATAATTCTCCATGATTTTCTAGAATGTTGAGTGAAGGAGAAGATGAAATTGAATAGATCTAATAAGTTAAAATTTACCAGTTTGCTTTTAAAAATCTTGTAGGTCATTTTCTTCAAATTGACCTCTTAAAACTTGTCAAAATCTAGAATTAATGATTGCAGTATAGAGAGGGCATTGAGAGATTTCCAAAAATTCATTGTTTTCCCAAAAATGAGCTCTCTATAAAAAGTTATGGCCCTCTAAAGTTTTTCTTGCTGGGCAGAAAATTTTGGAAAAAATTTCCTTCGCAGGCCCATGGCCTGAATATTTCTTTAAAACACTTAGGAAAATTTTTGGAAAAATTTTGAAACTTTTGTTTGTCAGCTGACAGCATATCAGAGGCTACCACGTTGCATCATGAGGTGATAGTGGAGGGGCAGAACCCTTCCAAATTAATCATTTCGAGAAAAAAATTTTTGGAAAAAAATTATAATTTTTCCTGCAGCCCCGCAAACCCACAGCCAATAGGGTGCTGCCACGTGGGTTGGCGGAGGTGCATTAGTATTTTGGAACTTAACCTTTTAACCCCATTTTGGAATTTTTTCTTAAATCTCTCTGCTGAACCGCTAGCTCGGAGCAAATGAAAGGCTGACATGTGGCAGCCTTAGGCGTCGTTGGAGGCACACGTAAAATTTAACCCCTTGCACTTTTTGAAGTAAAAGTCTAAAATGCGTATGTTTCCCCACATGTCCAATTTTCCACACATGAATCTAAGCTTAACACATGTCCTCTTCGGGCCCACGGGCACATGGAGTAAAATCGTGATTTTTCCCTGAAAATGAAAAAAATGCTAAAAATCTTCCCCAATCCGCCAGCCCTCGCAATGGAAAATTTTCACCCCTGGGCCCGTAGGCCCACCCTTGGGAAAATTTATCTCCCAAGGTCTGCCAACCCATAACTTGAGTTTTATGAGGAGTTAGGAGGACTTCTTTATATCAATGGAAAGGTGAGGAAATTTCCTATCCAATGGAAGTAATTTAGGAAATTTTTGAATGTATTAAGTGTGATAAAAATCAATTTTAATATTTAAGCCTATTAGAGAGTGCGTATGGTGAGGAATTTACCCTCTGAACCTTATTGAACCTTCTAACCCTTAATTTTGGACCTTGTGACTGTAATAATTTCTAAAAAAGAATTTTTTTTCTAGTGGATTTGAATTGTTCTGGAACCTGTTAGTGACAGTTGTTATCTTGAAACCTAGTTGTAGATTCTTTTAGTCAAAAAAAGTTATTCCATAATTTTCCTAACAAACCCTAGGTTGTTTTTTGGGTCTCAAGTGGGTTGTTTTAGTGGATGTTACAAATGATGTTAGAACTCAGGGATAAAATTTTCTCTAGTAGATGTTCATCTTTGAATGTATTCACATTCTTTGTTAGAAAATAAAGTAATGGAAAAAATTCTTAAATAATGCATATACAGAAAAAAATCACAAATGATTATATTTCTCTTTAATAATCATACATGGAAAGAATTTCTTCAAGATAAAGTGAAAGAACAAGTTCAGGTCAAAATAAATCATCATGAATTTTCATCTATATATGCAGCATGTCAGAGTACTTTCCATATTTTTCAAGAATGATAGACAAGGTATTACGCCACATGATGAGATATTTCATTCATTTTCAGAGACATGAGAAAACAGACTACAAAGTTACAAGACAATAAGTAGCTTATTTTTTACACTTCTTTTCATGAAAGGGATAAAATAATCAAATGACAGAGTTGTGTACCAAATCCAAAAGTATCATAATCAAAATTTATTTATGATTTTATCTTCTAAATCTTAAAGTTATAATAACTTTTGTGTAAATTTATTTAAATGGACGCAAATGGAATTACAAAGCATCTAAAAATAAAAAATACAAGTTTCTCATAATTTTGCACAAAATGTAAATTTTCAAGATACATATTTGATTTGGAGATGCATGAAGAATGATGAAAAATGATACATGAATAATATCAGGCTCATCAAAATGAATTTCATTTTTTTTTATAAATTATATATTAAAATATATGAAATTGTAAGTTTTCCATTAAGTCTTCATGTAGAATATTAAAATCAAATATGCATTTTAAAATGTGCTTCAAAGATGCATTTTAGAGTGTCCATATTAATGTTAGAATTTTGTAACCATGAAATAGAACATGGGCCATGTTTTGTAACACCCACCAAGCTGAGAAAGGAATGATTCAAGCTTACGAAATGAAGCAAGACCGAGTTAAAAATATGAAAATGTCAAGATAATAACAGACAGCTCAAATCCACATATTTAGAGCTCACTAGAGAGTAAGGGCTTGAGTTGTGAAGAGATTGATTGTAAGTATGTGGAGGTCAATCATTCAAAACAACACATGACCGAGTTGGGTTTCAACACAGCAGGATCAAGGTTATGAACAAGGTTGGCTTAAGAGGAACTCACACTGAGCTATGATGATACAAAGTGAGTTGAATTTTAAGAGTGGTAAAATTTTTCAATGTTCCTCAATGATGATACAGGTTTCCTAGCATCACAACCAAGTGAAGATAAAATATCTCATACCCACCATGTAATAAATAAGAAACCCCAAGTAAGGAGAGTTAAAAAACATCAATTTCAAGCTTAGAAAAGGCACAAACAATAAGCTGAGGTGAAATCACAAAGTCCTAACTCAAGATAAATAAACCCAACTTGAAATGAACAAGCCCAAATCAAATGTAGAAGGGACATAATTAAGAGAAGAAATATCACAATTTACCCATAGTCACTATGATGAGCTCGAGATGAGGAATGGAATGATAACCAAACCCCATATCTGACACCATGATCCTGAATAAGAAGTAGAGGTCCAATAGGACACAAAAATTGTGCAAAAAAATGATGGATATTAGATCAAGGACTCAACTTGAGCATAATAACCAAAAAATTGAAAAAAATCTCAGAAATAGTATGGTGAGTTGAAGGAACCACATATATACAAAAATTATCATGATCTAACAAAACCCACCTCAAACAAATATCCAATATGGCGTACTTCATCTAAAGTTTAGTGTTAGCCACAAACAAAAATAAAGAGCTCAATCCTTCAAGAGTAATGGCTCCCACGTTAAATGTAAGGATCAAGCCTTGACAAGAAGAAACACAATGGTACCCAGTATAATCGACCATGCCAAAAACTAACACAATCTCAAATCAAGCTGAGCCATGAATGTAACTTGCATGGTAAAATTTTTAAGAAAGGGATAACAAGATTGTTGGATCGAACTATCCAAATGCCATATAAAATTGCGTAAACCCAATAATGGAGAGCCTCCAAAAAGATACATGTATAAGTAGCAACAATAAGAGGAACATGGATCTAGGCTCAAATGTTGAGTTAGAGAAAAAATCTCAAGCTAAGGGGATATAGTTCGAACAAGATACTAAAGATCTCGAGAAAAATAAAAATGGGGGTCATTTCCTTTTCCAGAGTTTCCCAAGGTAGTGAAGAATCCATATTAAGTGAATCCAGAAATAAAAATGAAAGGGTTTTAGATTTTAAACCCTAATCACTTGGGTCATTAAAGTGAAATCTACGCACATTTAGCTGTGAAATTTTAAAAGGTTTTTTTCCTTTTCAATAATTATGCTTTCCAAAGAGCCCACGGTTAAGGGTTGATAATGTTTTTTATTATTCCCAATTTTTGATACGTTGGGGTATGGTAATCATTTTTTCCTAGCCAATTCAATGAAACATGTGATCACCTCATGCTTGCCAAAATTCCCAAAATAGGAAAAGTGTTACCTTATTTTTTTAAGGTTGGAATAATTACCTTAAAATTTGATAGAAAACCAAATGATACATTAATTTTTGCAAAGGAAATTTTTGACTTAGTCCAACAATGAGTTAGAAGACCATGCAAACTTTTTGTTTCATCCTTAATAAAACATGCAGAATTATAATCTATGATTATTATTAAAAATGTGTTTAATTCAAAGGGTTTCAATTGTGCATGAGAGAGTAAAGAGAGATAGCATTGGTTTTTTCTCACACTAGCTAACTGAATTTGTAAACTGAAGTGAGCTACATGCGTATAAGTTCTAGATCCACACCTTCTCCTATTACCTCTCCTTATTTATTCTATATGTGCCCACAATTTTGAAGCCATGAGGGGGCTTATAATTTTTAAATGCGTAGGATATGCCATATTTTATAATCCAACACCTATTTGATGAAATAAAAGTTTGATTTCTTCAATTTGCATCTGATTTAAAGTGTCCTATAGTAGGTTCATTTGTATTTTTAATTGAATATTTTTTTCATGTATATGTTCGTGAGCCATAACACTTCCATTTAGTGGTTTTGAATATTTTGTAGATCATTTTAAGCACACATTTTTTTTGTTAATGGGTTTGGAATTTGAAAATACCCATAGTTTCTTGCCCATCCTTTATTAAAAGAATATGAATGCATTTTATGAGTGTGAAATTAAATCAAGAAATAAAATGAGATGAATAATTATGTTCTTGAACAGTCAAATAGTGTATCTTGTGCAGTAATAGTGTTTCACCTTTTTCTTAAATCATTTCTTTGAGAGTGTTGATGAAACAGATAGGGTAACGGGTGTATGAGGAATACCTTTTCAAATGTTGGTTGATGGGTTGTTACACGCATATGACTTCTGAATCCACATCTGATCATGAAAGCTTCATTTTGGCTAGGAGGATCTAAGTGTAATGAAAACAAGACCACCCGAAAGAATTAAACAATATGGGCAGTGAACTGCCTAGCGTATGCTAGATACGAGAAATATAGTACTTCCTAGATGGTTGTTAGTCCATTGTTTTAAACAATTTAATGTTGTAAACATAGTAAATCCTATTGTTAATTTAAAATTATTTAGGTATCTCACTTAAAAACAAAATAAGAAATATATCTAGAATAGAATCCAAAGGTCAAATGATTGGTTCTGGGTCTCTGCAAGTCTAATAAAATTCTCAGGTAGATCACAAGTGAATGATGGTGAGGTGAAATTAGGTGGGTAGGTATTTGTTCTAGGATATGTTTGAAAACACAAAGACCGGTGTTGGTGAAGGATGACTGACGACGGTTAGGTGTAATCGGTGCCGGTTACTTTCAGATATAGAAATGTCACAGAACAAGCTGGGGTCTCCTTTGTGACTGCACAAAAGACTTTGGTTGGTCAAGATGAGGTATTAGGTGACTGGAGTAGGCTTTGGTGAGAATTTAATGTGTATATGGAGGTGAAAATGTGAAGAAGCTCAATAGGGAGCAAGATAAACAATGGATGATAAAATGAAATAACCAGGAAAGCATGATGTTGTACTTACTTGGATTCCATTCCTGAATGTCTGTGTGTGAGGGATGCAGGTGTTGATGATGGGTTTGAAGGTTGCAAGTGATCACCAACTAAAGAAAATATTCTGCATGGGCTGCATGTACACTCCTCTTTTCTTGGATAGATCATATCATGGTTGGGACGGCTGTGTAGGAGAAGATGCTCAATCTCCTTCCTTGGATGCAAGTTTTTACTAAAATTTACTCTCTGAAGATGTGTTATCTCTCTGAGATGTGTTCTTTCTCATCAAATTTCTCCCAATATTTTTCCAATTTCTAACCTCCAACATTGAGAATAAGGTTTTTTTGGGGTTAAAAGGGTAATTGACGGTGGTCCGGATTAACTGGCGACGGTTAGGGGTAACTGACATTGGTCAAGGTGGGATTTCCTAGGTTTATTAAACTAGAGAGATCCTCCTAATTTCCTTAGATCTCATGTTGTTATCCCATGGATTACACTGATAGCTTCTTGTAAGTATGCGGGAATGTGGTTAGAAGGAATGTAAGCATTGATTTTTAGGGTTTGGGTAAGTCTTAGTTAGTTATGGCAATTTACTAAGAATAGGTCTTAGGTTGAGTTGGCTTGGTGAGGTGTCTAAGTGAACAGTATG
Source organism: Taxus chinensis (assembly GCA_019776745.2). NCBI lineage: Eukaryota > Viridiplantae > Streptophyta > Pinopsida > Cupressales > Taxaceae > Taxus > Taxus chinensis. Next base: position 758,606,739 of record CM034146.1, read on the forward strand.
TGTGGATATTATTTAAATAATATATTTAAATAATAAATATAGCAAGGATAAACAATTAATTAAATTAAATTAATATTAGTGGGGTGAAAGGGGTTATGGTTAGGTAAATGTTATAAAGGGTGCTTATATGTCAAGAGATAAAAGAGGAGTGTGACCTAATTTTAGTGTCTACATTTTGCCCCTTTTTGCTGCGTAGCTTGTATTGGTAAGTGACGCTAACAAAAATAAGATGTGGTTTCCCCATGTGTGGGTGAAGGTGATCCCCCTCAAACCAGGAATTGAAGAGGTAGCAGGCTGAAGCGGTGATTGGTTTGATAAAAGGTAAATGTGAGGAAAAGGAAAGTGGGTATAGGGGAAAAGGTTGAAAGGTATACTTGAGTAATCTTGGTAATGGGTCAGGGTCACAAGTAGCAACAGTAAAACACACACACATGTATAAACTTCAGCATGCTACTAGCTTAAAGAGCAGGAAAACTCTACATCATCTAAGGTCTATAGGTTTATCCAAACAAGGTTGAAGTGAATCCAATATCCAAGGTATAGGATATGGTCAGGAAATACAATGTAGGTTAGGTGCAGGAATGTTTAGGTATGTTCCGGTACACCAAAGGTAGGGTCAGGATAAATAGTCACAATAATAGGCTAGGTAAGGTCATTATGTCAATCAACACAGGTAACAGTTCTGCAAGGTATAGTGAACACATGAGGTCAAAGGTTAGTAGGAGTGGTCCAAGTCTAAATATCTAGGTCATGACACGAGTAAGGCTGAGGTAGTGGTAAAATAATAAGAAGTCTGCAAAGGAGGAAAAATGGAGGTAGGAAGTGATAAGGTTAGGAATGGTAAGGTAATGGGTTGGGTAAATGTTGGATGGGGGTAAAGGAGAAAGGTAAAGGGTGGGGTAAAATCGAAAACCAAGGAAAATGTGTAGGTGAGGGTGACCGATGGTGGTCATGGATAACCAATGTCGGTATAGGAAAACTGACAATGATTAGGTAGGGCAAGCGACCGATGGTGGTGAAGGGGAACCAACGTTGGTTAGGTCAGGTTTGTTATAAAAATAAAAAAATCCTCATTTTAATTATTCATTTGTTATTTGCAGTGTGAAGAAACAAAAAAAAAGAGAAAATAGTGAGAAGAGTGTCTAGAGGAAACGTGAAAGTGAGCAGGTAGTGTGATTTTATGAGTGTTGGGTTAGTGAGCGGGGCAGTGTGATTTGATGGGATCAGGGTGAAAGAGGTGATTGGGAAGAGGTTGCGAGTAGATATTCGGTGATGGAAGAGGTAGGAGAGAGATCGGGTGGACTACCAGCATAGCAGCAAGACGTGCCATGGAGATGGCGGCAGTGCAATGAGGTAAGTTCCTGACTCTATTATTGTAGATTAATTAGATTATAGGTTGTGGTTATTTGTTATTTGTAGGGTTTTGTTGGGTGTTTTTTATTTTGTGGGTGGGAAAAAGTGAAATGTGGGTATGGGGGGAATAATGGGAAAAAAAGAGGGGGGGGAGGGTAGTAAAGTGTATAGGTGGGGTGGGTAGACGACCAGGGGTAGTTTAGGTCATTGTAGGTGGCGTAGAAGGGGAAGGGGAGAGGTTTATAGAAAAGGGGGTTTGGGAAGTCACAAAAATTTTCACGACAGTGACTAGTGTCAGTTGGGTAGAACCGATATCGATCACCAAATAGATGATCGATGTTGGTTTAAGAGTGACTATGGTTAGTAAAGATGAACTGGTATTGGTCACCAAATAGGTGACCGATGTTGGTTTATGGGTGACCAAAGTTGGTTAGGATGAACCGGCACCGGTCAGGATTTTAGGCACAAGAGTCCAAGAGTGATGTAGATTATGTGGTTGAGGTTGATATGGTAAGAATTAGGGTGGTGGGTAATGATAATTGGTGAATATTGTCATGGTAAACATAGATTAATGTTGTGCTTGGATCAGATGAAGGGGAGATCGCAGTTAGATATGCGAGATAGGGTTCCACCTCTACTACTAAAATTACACAGCTTAGCGACCCCTTTGGAGATAAAAAACATTAAGGAAGTGGGCTTGAGTGGTATTCGGTGCTACTGACATGTTGTTTGGTAGCCCAGCTTGATGGTCGTGCTCATCGATAGATGGGACTCTATGACCAACACGTTCCACCTTTCGACAGGTGAGATGACTATCATCCTGGAGGATGTGTTTCAGATTTTTTAGTTACCCATATTGGGGTCCCAGGTTTACTCTATCTCCTCTGAGGCCTCAGAGAAGTTAATCAGGATAGTTTTTGGTGAGGGGGGCGGCGGAGATGAGATTCCATAGCACCAGTTTGAGCTATGGCGAGATGTACCTAGCCCATTTGGATGAGACGAGGCTAGTGGTTCTATTGATGGAGGCAGTGTGTTGCTATGCACTGCCCGATGCAGAGGGTGGATGTTTTCCCCAATAACTGATGGGGGTGCTCCACGATATGATGGTACATGAGACACACTTTTCCTAGGCACAAGCACTCTTGGTGAAACTATACCGAGAGTTGTGTGTGTATGGGTGATTGCGCAGGTTTAGCTTGTGTTATACATTTATACTGCACTTCTGGGCCTACGAGCACACAGTATGTGTTCAACCTATAGGGATGCCCTGAGTAGATGCATTTCCCTTGAGATGTGTGTGGGTGGGATACAGGGGGTGGGTGTCGGTTGCAGGAGAGCAGAGATTGGATAGGCCGACATAAGATGTGGGCCATTTTCGGTAGTTGTTGGAGGGGTTGTCCGAAGTGGACATTATCTAGAGGCCATATGTGGGATTCCCCTCATATAGGCATATGCATGAGGACCTAGCTGAGATCCAGCTAGAGAGGTGGATACAAGGTCACCGTGCTGGGAAGGATGAGATGATCCTGGTAGATAGGGTCCGACAGCAGTTCAAGCTTGTACAAGATATTCCTCCGTCCTTCCCACTATATCAAAGATATGATGTGGAGAGGCCTCTACCTCTACCATAGCTTATAGTACCTACAAGGGAGGAGGAGCAGCCAGTGGATCAGCAGATAGATGACGTTGGATGTACAGACAGGTACAGGTAGTGATGGGTGGCTCTATTACGAGCCATACCACCTAGACTAGGGCTACCTGACCTAGCTACTATTACAGTGTAGAGAGACATTCTACAGAGGTAGGTAGAAATGATGAACATGTAGATAGGTATAATGTAGACACATCTAGAGGGGTTAGAGGCAGAGGTAGCAGAGCTATGAGTATAGGTTGCCCATCTATAGGCCCAGATGGCGGAGGGAGAGGGTGGGGAGATGGAGTTAGAGATGGTTAGGTGGCAGCCTTACTGGCTCAAGTGGCAGGTTTGCAGGGCCATTTGGCCATATACCACGCATAGATTGGGGCCTTACAATCCCAGATATAGGCAGAGGGACAGGGGGCACCACCACAGGCAAAGGGAGCTTGTCCTAGTTCACATGCTAGTGCAAGGAAGGTCGTTGCAAGGTGGGTATAGGGGCCGAGACCTATGGGACCACCATATACTGTGTTTATATCTAGGTTATAGGATGCCCTAGGTGAGGTGAGATATTATTAGGACTAGCTCATGGCGGCTGGGATAGAATTCCTTTCCTACTGGGAGTACAAGGCATAACAGGAATCTAGTGAGAGGACGAGATCCCGCACACATTGTGTGGAGAGCACAAGAGGTCAGCAAGCTCTAAGGCCTGATCAGGGAGAGGCCACCAGTGCATGCCGACCAGAGCTAAGGGATGTGCCATCAGGGACACATGAGGTTGAGGGTGCATGTGACATAGACATGGAGGACATCCGGCTAGACACCTGAGATGTGGTCATCGGATTTTTGATGTATACTAGTGATTTTTTTGATACATATGTCAGCCTGCGTGCCGAAGATAGTGAGGATGTATGAGTGTTTTTTGTATATTTTTAGCATATACCGACCTGCATGTCGAAGATTTTTTGTATTGATTCATTCATTCTTTTTGTATATATGAGACCAGCCTGTGTGCTAATGACATTTTGTATTGTATATCAGCTTGTGTTCCAACATTTGGAGACGATGGTCATGATGAGATAGGCATGTATATTGAGATACACATTTATTGGTTTATATGATGAGATACATGGTATTTTTTCATGTGTTAATGTGTTTATGAGATATTGGATTTATGGCTTGTGTTAGATGAGATATGGATTTGCTACTTTAATGTGGTTTGAAATTAGGTGAGTTAGGCATGATGGAGTTAGGTTGGTTTAGGCATGGATTGAGTTAGGCTATAGGCATGGATCGAGTCAGGTTTTGTTAGGCATGGTCGAGTTAGGTTTGGTTAGGCATGGATTGATTCATGTTTGTTATAGGCATGGATCGATTCGGGTTATAGGCATGGATCGAGTTAGGTTTTGTTAGGCATGGATTGAGTCAGGTTATAGGCATTTTTGAGTCGTGTTATAGGCATGGATCAAGTTAGGTTATAGGCATGGTTGATTTAAAAGTAGGTTTAGTTGTGAGTCATTATTTTGGCAATGAATGATACTATGGGTTATATGTGAAATGTTGTATAATCTATGCATAGTGACGAAGAGAGATGGTAGGTGTAATAAATGTATGTTGTGGTAAGTGACTTGTTATGTATGTGGCTTAGTTTCCAATTGTGTTAGAAAAGGGGAACTAAGTGAAATGTGACGTAAATGGTGAGTTAGGCATGGTTGATGAATTGTTTTGGGGTAGAGAATAGCTGAGCTATCCTCCAAGGGTGTCATTCCCTCAGAGTGCTGCCTACATAGTCTCGGTGAAAAGGAACCTCAAGTCGATGTAGTTATCCCATGAGCTAAGGAAGAATATGAGAATGAGTTGGTAGGTTTTTTGGGCATGTTGTGGGTTTAGGTCTAATAGGTGTGGGTAGATTATAGGTAAAATGATGAAGGTGAAGGTGATTATGGAAAAACAGGAGGACTACCCCAAAGGTAAGCGTCGAGGACAAAGTCCTATATAAGGTAATCAAAATGTAAAAAAATATGGTTAAAAGATAAGAGGGGGAATAAAGCCACCTGATTGGGTAGGATCATACTATGGAGGGGGTGATGAACATATGACCCTAAAGACATTGCATGAATCACTATTCTACGGTGAAAGTAGTCATATGATCAGCCAATGTCGATATTTCAAGATGTTCCTTGAGGAAATTGAGGAAATGCAAGTGGAAATGGTAAGGTGGGTGAAAGGTGGTGTTATATATATATCTACCCCCATAAGTAAACATAGACAATAATATAATATGGAAATCAAGGAAAATATAAATCCTTCATTTTAGGTTTTGGAGGGTGCATTGCATGCCTCTACTCCTACCAAGGTCATTTCAAGTTTTCAGGCATGTAAAAAAAGTTTGTAATTAAAAATCCTTCATTTCAGGTTTTAGAGGTTGTAAAACAGGTCCTCAGTCCCAAAATCCTTCATTTCAGGTTTTGGGGGATGCATTGCATGGCCGAAAACTTGACACAAAGAAAATATGTTGCGCAGGTCTGAAAACCCAACACAAAGGATTTTGGGTTTCAGGTTTTGGGAAAAACGAGACATGAAGCATACAAATAGTAAGACATGTCATGATGCTTAGGAGTTTTGAACAACATAAACACTACCTAGGAAAATTAGGTTTTGAAGTCGGGGGAAACAAGTCAGGAAAGCATCAGGTGAAAACATGTTGAGCCACCTTCAAAACTCGATGCATATGTAGGTCCAACATCCGAACCTGAAAAAAGGAAATCTTGGCAACACTGGTGGAAGTGGGTTTCAAGAAAACATAAGCATCAAACACATGTTGAGGCACCCTCCAAACCCGATGCAAATACAAAGGAGAACCTCAAACCTGACAGGAAGTAGACCCTAACTCGAGAAATATTCGAATGGCCATAAATTTTCACAGGGAGCTTGTATTCACTCAAGGTTTGACTTTTTGTAAAGATTATATGGTCCTCTACCCAACTACAACTGGATATATTTATTTCGGTGAAAACAAATTCTTCAAAAATGCAAAATACAGTTCACTATTTTTAGGGTTTGTCAGGGTTCTAACCTACCGCCATAATGAGATGAATTAAATGCAATCTGGAAGTGGTTGGGGTAGATTTTGAATTCCTCTCTTCTCCCTCTCTTTTTCTTCCTATAAATTCTAAGGAGGGGCTCCTTTATAAAGTTTTGACATTCTTGTTTTTCCCCTCCCTTCTTCTCTTATCAGCAAGTTGATTTGTGGAGTTCCAAACCTCCCATTCAAACTGTAATACATGTTTGTGCCTCTTCGCCATTGTAATGGATTGTATCAATATTTGAAGCAATAAAAACCAAGTATGTGGATGATTTCAACCCTCTTTTGTATTCATTGTGTTCAAGTGATCTCTCATTACACTTTTAGTTACTTGTGCATGTTAATTATATTACATTTCTATGGTTTGTGTTTATTGGCAAAACAGTTGTTCATCATTTCTTTAATGCATCACATTGGTTAGATTAGGTTTATTTTCTTTCATTTTATCAACCCTGTCTCCTTGGCAAGTTAGATTAGGTTTTTTTAGTGAACCCTCTGCAAATTGTTTGTGTGCACCTGAACAAAGGAATAGGAACCGGCCTTCATCCGGAGAGATTTTCTAATTCGCAAGGTCCCACACTTGAGAAAAGCTCCATGTTATGAAATCACACTGAGAGTCTCAACCCATCGAGTCATAGACATTCAGGGGGTACTATAATTTTCCATCAATAGGTAGTTAATTTTATATGTTTTTTAGTGATACATATTTTGGGCAAGAGGTCCTAGGTCACAATGGGCAAGACCATGACAAAAAAAGTTTTTTGTTTTGATAGAGTGATCGATGCGAGAAGTCTATATGGGATAAATAGTATGCTACTCCTTGAGGTCTTCGTGGAGCTGCTCGATGTGAGAAGATTTGGTTGCTCTCAGTTTTTTCTTTTTTTAAAAGCTTCACATAGATGTCCTTTAAGGGAGCAGTCTATTTATAGCAGCAATTTTTTCGAGAGGAAGATGTCCTTTTGAGGGAGTCATATTTTATTAGAAGTTTGACTCAAGGAGTTTGGTCCCATGTGAGCTCACTAAAGTCATGGAAAAGACCAAGGTGGAGGATAGGAATCTTGTTCAAAAGGAAAGGTGGAATGACCATGGGATCTTATCTAAAGGTAGATGAAAAGTATCCATGAGAATAATGATATGTGAAGTGCCGTGGTGCACATATTCAAGAGAAGATAACAAGTGCCAGGTACTCACATGATTCTTGTTTAATAGTTAGGGAGATGTATGGAGTGAATAGCGCTCAAGGGATGAGCCTGTAAAGAGACAAAGGGTGAGGTAGGACAATGAGTCAACAATAGAATGGTCGAAGATGCAATGCGTTAAGGGGCTCAGGTTCAGGTTTACCATCAAGTGAGGATAAACGATAGGCACCTGATCTATGGGTATGAGTTACGATGTATGGTCCAAGCGAATTAGGAGTGAATTTTCCCCGTTTACTTTTTTCTTCTTTGGTTACATGTTGATTTTCTTTCAAGACAAGATCACCAACTTGGAAGGTTCATTCATGAACATGTTTGTCATAAGTAGGTTTGATACATTGTTGGTAAACTTGTAGGTGATCAAGAGAGTTAAGATGATGTTCGTCTAATAACTCTAGTTGTGCTAAGCGGGTCTTGACGAAATTCATCATCAGTAAGCATGTCATGGAGAGAAATGTGAAGTGAGGGGATATGGACTTTGACAGGCATAACAGCCTCTATACCGTAGACCAGTGAAAATGGTGTGGCCATAGTGGAAGTGCGAATAATAGTGTAGTATTCCCAAAGGGAAAAAGGAATGTACGTATGCCAATCCTTCATAGTATCGTCAACCACTTTTATTTGAATTTTTTTGAGGGTTTTGTTAGTTGATTCACCTTGGCCATTATTTTGTGGGTAATAAGGTGATGAGAAACTAAGATGAATGCCAAAGGATTCACAAAAATTTTGCAATGTTTTGTTTTTGAATTGTTTTCAATTGTCAATGAAGAGGCGATGAGTAATACCAAAGTGATAAATGATGTGATCGTTAATGAACTCACATATCTTCTCAGCTTTTGTGGAGATGAGTGGTATGGCTTCCAACCATTTTTTGTAGTATTCGGTAGCATTTATGATCCATTGATGGCGTTGGGAAGAATGACGATTGATTTCTCCAAAAAGATCCAAACCCCATTAAGAGAAGGGCCAAAGGTCACCAGCGATCTGTAAGGTCATGAGTGACCTGTAAGGCATGACTGGGTGTATGATAAAGGTTGGAATGTTGTTGACATTTCACACAATGTTTGACATAGTCACAACAATCATGGTTAAGGGTTAGCCAGTAATAGCCTAGGCGAAGAATACACTTAGCAACAGGCAAGGCCACTAAAGTGACCTCCACATATGCCTTCATGAACCTCCTTAATGGTATAAGGAATTTCCAAACTTGTGAGGCATCGTAAGAGAATACCATAAAAGTCATGTTTATGGAGGATTCCCCCCAAAATGACATAACAACAGACCTTTTTAAGGAAGGTGCGTTGTTCGTTAGGGATGAGATTAGGAGGTAAGATGGAAAGAGAAAGGTAGTCAGAGTACTATTTATACCAAATGTCACTCAAATCAGGGGGTGTGAGTTCTGATTGAGTAAACATCATGAGGTAAATAAGAAGGTGAATGGAGGAATTGTACAGTGACAAACATTTTGGAATTGGTAGGGGAAGCGGGTATTTGGGAAGCTAAGAAGGCCCTGATATTGGAAAATATGTTGGTTGAATGTGGGATGGTTTGAAGGGTGTAACGATCAAAGGTGGTAAAAATTATGTCTACATGATGTTTATACTTTTCAAGTATCTCATTATGAAATTGGTACATACCATTGACTTGGTTGACGACCAATTGTGAATCACCAAAGATGTGGATTGATTTGACATCTAGGGAATATGCGGCTTGGAGACCTAGTACGAGTGGCTTCGTATTTGGCAATATTGTTGGTGCATTCAAAGTCTATTTTGAAATACAAAGGCATGGGTTCTCCATCCAAAGGAATGAGGATAATATCAGCCCTACCTCCATGCTAACACTTGGAACTATTGAAGAATAGTGTCATTTTGTAAGGGGGTTCATCTAGGGAAAGAGTAGAAATCGAATCATCGGGAAAGTCAAAATTAGACGGTTTGATTCCTAGAAATAGATGTGCCAGCGAATTGGTTGGTGATAGCCTGGCCCTTGATGGACATTTTATGAATGAATTTGAGGCCAAGATAAGCTAAAATCATAATCTATTGCTAAACACACTGATTTTGATAAGGCTTGGTGTACATGAAGTGTAAGGGATCGGTGTTGGTCACGACATAGGTTTTCTGGTTGAGTAGGTAATGGGCGGAGCTTGGTGGCAATTAAACTAAGGCTAAGAAAAGTTTTTCTAGATGGTTGTATTAGGTTTCATAGTCCAAAAGAGTATGACTTCTGTAATAAACCGCCTGCTCCCTATGTTGTTCATCACGATGAGCGAGCATGGCTCCTAAGGAATGATCAATATCTAATATGTATAACTAAAAAGGTTGATTGTCTTTAGGTGGAATGTTTATGGGTGGTTGGAGAAGGTATTGTTTTAGGGCCTCAAATAATTTATGACAGTCATCATCCCATTTAAAGGAGGCATCCTTCCTAAGCAGATGATGAAATGGTTGACACCGATCAGATAATTGTGAAATGAAATGGTGAATGGATTGCAATTTACCTTGTAGGCTACGAAGTTTTTTAAGGTTAGTGGGCGGAGGCATTTCCAGAATGGCCTTGACTTTAGCAGGGGTAAAATTATATACCGTGGAGGGAAACAATAAATCCCATGAGCTTTCCTGAGAGAACCACGAAGATGCATTTTTAGGCTGAAGGCAGACGTAATATTTAATGAGGCTGTCAAATATGGTTTTGAGGATAGTAAGGTGCTTAGAGTGACGTTTAGATTTGGCCAGGAGATCATCCATGTAATCTTCCAATATGCAATACATGATATCATGGAAGATGTAAGTCATAGGATGTTTATATGTGGCACCAGTGTTTTTAAGACCAAAAGGAATGACTTGATAACAAAAGGTTCCCCAAGAGGTGATGAATGTGGTCTTATGCTGATATTCTAGGGCAAGGAAGATTTGGTTATAACCTGAGAAGCCATCCATGAGTGAGAGCATCTCATGACCAGAAATGAGGTCAACTGGTTGATCAATATCGGGTAAGGGAAAGTCGTCTTTTGGGCAGGTGAGGTTGAGGTTGCATAAGTCTATGAAAATACGGAGTCCCCCTATTGCTTTGGTAACAGGGAAAATGTTATAAATAAGATAAAGGAAACATAAAGAAGGAATTGAAGTTCTTCTTTGATGAGAAGACCAGTGCGAGGGTGTATTTTCCTTAGCTTTTGTTTGATAGGCTTTGCATCGAGAATGGTTATGATATTGTGGGACCACTATGGTGGGGTTAATACTGGGCATGTCTGTGTAAGACCAAGTGAAAGCATGGTTGTAATCTTAGAGAAAAGAAGTGATGGATTCCTATTCAGTAGCATCTAAATATTTTCCAATCTTTAGGATGTGTGGGTTGTCCTAAGTATGAATTTTGATCTCGATAGTCGATTCAATCAACATGGTTTGTGTCTCAGAGGGTAAGGACTAATGAATATATGAGTCTTCTACACCAAGGTATGTGAGTATGGATTCATCATCCTGACATTAAAGGACGTTAATGGTAGGTGTGTTGTCATCGATCATCTCAGGATATAGGAATAGAAGAGTGGAAGGGACCTCACCTTCTCATCGATAAGTCAAAGAGCCCAAGGAAATGGTGTTTATGAAAAAAAATGTTAGCGGGGGATAGATTCAAGATCCATGGAATCTGTCGGCGGGGGTGGTGATGAAGCTGAAGGTGGAGAAGGGCTAGGGTCCTCAATGATTTCAATGTGGGCCTATTTGGTAGGAGGTTTGTGGAAGCTGATACCACTACGGTTGCTATGTTTAAGGGTGGTACATGGAATAACATTGTGGTGACCTTCCTCATCAAAGCCAAAACCAAAACCCTTTCACGCACAGTAGTGGAGGAAGGTATGGGTGAAATGGTGATTGGTAAGTGATTGGAAGTCAGCAGAAAATGGGTGGTGTTGTGATGGTGGTTTAGGTGTGTAAGTGGTAGTATCAAGTCCCCCATAGGTGAGACTAGTACAAAGATGAGGAGGACCATAAAGGATGTGTTCTCATATATAGTGATCATAGCGAGGGTGTTGGTGAAGGATTCCATACTCATGTGGAGTAAGGAATGTGTTGACACTATAGAGGTGGTACTCCTTTAGAGTGAGGCGTTAAAAAACTCCTTCCAAGGGATTAGTGGTTGGTATGTAGGTATATGAAGTGGATGATGTGTTGGAGGTCGATGCAGAGGTGGAATTAATGGATTAGGAAGCTAATTGTTCAGTTATGGAGGTTGTAGCAGTGGTAGGAATGGAGGAGGTATGTGTGGTGAAAGAGGTGGCTATGCTGGTAGGTGGAGGTGTAGGTGAAGCAGTATTGATTATGGAGGTAGATGGCTTGACAGGTATGAGAACATCATTGGATCGGTAAAGCATGTTGCATCTTTTGAAAGGTGATGGGTCAGCTAGAATGGTATTCGTGTTCAAACTTTACACAATGATGCAAAGTGGAAGGAATTTTTCCCATGACATGGATCTAGGGTCTACCAAGCAAAAAGTTATATTAGAATTCCCCCTCCAAAACATAAAACAATTATGGAACAATGTGGGGGCCCATGCAAATGTGGAGGATGACAGTGCCTAGTGTGTAGGTGATACTGTCATTGAATTAATGCAACATGACCAAATGTTTATGATTATAATTTTCAGGTATGCACATTTGAGTAAATGCATGGGATGAAATGATGTTAATGCTAGTGCCTCCATCAATGATCACACAACGTACCCATATGTCATCAATGTGGAAGGAGATGAAGAGGGCTGGGTCTAGGTCATCGTTTTGTTGTGGCACGATCTCCTCCTCTGAAAAGATAAGGGAGGCCACTTGGTGAACAAGGTGAGGTGAGGATTAAGATGGTAATTTGGTGAGAGAGGCTATGGGTGTAGGGTCATTGGTTAAAACATCAATAGATTGAAGAACCTCCATGAGAGCTTGACAATGGGATTCCAAGGTTTGGATGAGGTCATATAAGGACATTTTGATGGGATATTGGTGTAGTTGTTTGAGTATGGTGTAATGTGTGACACCATTAGAAATGGGGTATGTGGGGCCGCAGATAGTTATTTAAGGTATGCATGCAGATGGTATGTAAGCCATAGGATTGGTTGGTGGGTTAATGGCCTTTAATTTTCCCTTCTACGCACATGTAGTGACATGTATCACGTTGATTTGAGGGGAGTTGGCAAATGGAGAAGGTGTAGGATGAGTGGTATAACGAAATGAAGGGAAAAAACCTACTAGAGGAGAAAAACCCTGTGAGGTCAGTTGGGTGCAACGACATTTAGGTTGTGGCGTGGCAAGTTCTCTGATGTACACCATGTTAATTTAAAATCTTGAGGGGTGGCTCTAGGAGTGGTGAGGGTGGAGGTTGTGGTTGTTGAGTGGGTAGTGTGAGAATCGGTGTTGGTGAAGAAGGATCCTTATCAAAAGGGTTTTCTTCATCAAAGTTGGTTTTTGGTGGACATAATTAGATAAGGATGGATTTCAAGGCCTTGCATTTCTCCACATCATGCCCTGGTACATGATGGTATGTGCATATTTTAGTATCATCAAACCCTTTAGGCTTGGATTTGAGGGGGTCATAATGTCAGAGTGGCGGTAATGTGATAACAAAAGTCTTGAGGAGGTTGGTTAAAATTTTGGCATAGGACCCTGCTAGTGGATCACAATGGGAAGTGAACATGGGTTTGGGTGTAGCTGTGGTTAATTGTCGAGGATATATTTTTGGAAGAGTAGGAACAGGTCGAGTTACAGTTTTAGGTTTTGGTGTGGTTTTAGGTATCAGTTGTGTTTGTTTGGGTAGGGGTACAGTAGATGGATGGGTAGGAGGGTGGGGTTATTTTGAATTCCTTGTTGTGGGTTAGTGGGGTTTTGTTTTTGGGTTGCACCTTCTTGGGTAAAGGTGATGTGAGTGTAGGATTTCTAGAAGGAAAAGCTGATGGAGGAACAGGGCGAGTTACCCATGGGGATAACAAGGGTGTTGTGAAGGTAGATGACGTTTGTTATACTTGGGGTGTGAGGGATAATGATTGAAGTGTAGTGGGTAGTGAAGTAATTGCGGAAGGCATTGGAGGTATTGGTGGTAAAAATACTACAGGTGCGGGTGTAAGTCATGTTCTATTCCTAGGTAGGTTATAGGTTTGTGAGGAAGGAATGTGCTATTGTGTTATTGGTTTATGGATGGGTGAAGGTTGCTAGACTATGTTGGGTAGCTGAGGTCTTAAGATAGACAGGACAAGTGCAGGTGTGATTTTAAAACATGTATGAGGTGAATCATTTTTTTTCTTTAGTTTGGGTGTTAAAACAGGTGTGGTTTTAATGTTGGAGGATGTAGATAAATCCAGTTTAATAGGTGGATGAATAAGATTGGTGGTCGGGGTGACCCCTAAAGTGGTAATAGGTTTAGCTGACGAAACTGTTGTAGGTATGATATTGGGTTTAGAGGTAGGTCGAGTTATGGGTAACGGTGTGGTGTGAGTGCTAACGGGTATCGTGGAAGGGGTTGCGACAATGGTGGTTGTATTTGGTTTGATTGGTCGAGATGTGTTTGGGTAGAGAGTAGAGGTATCAATGAGGGATCTTTGCATCTGTGTTGAGATGGGGAGTAAGAGGTGCCCCCATAGTAAATCCCTATCCACATAATCTAAGTTATCGGCAAAACGTGAGAACGACATGTCTGTGGGAGTAGTTTTTGAGCACTTAATGGGAATTCCCATGAAATGTGTCTTAGAGATGGTGGATTCGCTAGCTTCAGCTTCCATGGGTAAGAGAGCTGAAAGTAAGTCTATTGGATTTTGGGTAGTAGATGGAGAATGCTCGCTGAGAGGAAAAGGTATCTCAACTAGGTCTATGATGGGTGGAGGAGATGATGGGAGCTTCTCTATAAGTGGGGGAACAGATGGGTGTGCCTCAGTGTGTCAAGGAGGAAATGGGTGATCCTCTGTGGGTGGAGGAGATAATGGGAGCTGCTCTATGGATGGGGGAGGTACTGTAGGTAAATTTTCTCTAAATGGTGAAGCTAGGGGTGAGATGATCTCATTGTTAGCGTAAGACCCTTCCATTGGTGATGAAGGAGATGAAATGTGTTTCTTTATGTGTGAAGGAATAGGGGAGGTTGGTTCCAATTCAGAAGGAGGATTTCGGGCTAGGATCTCCTCTATGGAAGGAATGTGGGGTAACTGAGAGGTGATAGGTACCTCATTAAAGATAGCATGAACCTCGTGGGTATGGGTATCGTGAGTTGATGTCTCACTAGTTTGATTAGATGAAGGGGCATGGTTGGGAAAATATTTTTTGAAGATTTGTAGATTTTGGTTGGGTATGGCGTTGGGATTATCCATAATTAACTCACCTTTCTCAATAATTTCTTGGATAATATTCTTGAAAGTGATGTAGTTTCCGTCACTATGAGCCTTTACTCGATGATAGTTACAAAAATCATGTTCTTTATACCATGCGGGCATGGGGAGAGGAGGGTCAAAACCAGTGTGTGTTTTAATAGGTGGAAGGGTGATGGCTCTAGGTTTGATAAGATTTTCTAAGATAGAAGAGTAAGGTTCCCCAATTCGGGTATATTTTCACTGCTATCGTCTAAATTGAAAAGTCTGGACAGGTGAGAGATTAGATGCAAGTGTAGCCTAATTTGACAAATGAGCTGGGTTGGCCTTGAGTACCACTGCGTTAGCGGCGCCCTTAGATTTTTAATAATTGGTTTTTGGTTTAAAATAATAAGAGGTATAATTTGACTTGAATGTCGAATTCTTATTACGTAATTTGGATTTTCTTCTCTTTGATGGCCCGAATCTCTAACTTTCATGCCATAGTGAATGCCTCATCAAATGTTTGGAAGGTTTGGACCTAAAAGGTCGAGGAGATATGTCTAGCCCAAGATTATGTGAAGAGCTTGATGAGTTCATTTTGTGGCAGTTAGAAGGTAATTTGATTGACCAAGCTGCGCTAGCAAGCGAAAAAATATGTAATAGATTTTTCCTCATACTGACGTGTGGAATATAGATCAGTATGGTAACCTTCTTGACGATAATGATAGAGAAATGATCCAAAAGGCTTGGTCTACCTAATTGAATGAGAATATAGAGTGTTTAGGTAACCCACTATACCAATCTAATGTAGGTCTAGTGAGGGACATGGGAAAGGTTCTCAAGTGTAACACATCATCATGAGCGTTCAGATAACAACCATGTTTGAACAACCAAAAATGCTGCTGTGGGTCTTCTTTACTATTGAAACGATTGATTTTAGGAATTTACCAATGTACGGGGTACGAACGGATAGGAATGGATGGGTGAATGGGCTTGTTGTAAATATCATCATAGGTGAGAGTGTTATGGGAGCCAGAAACCGATGCCTCCAATGTCTACATCTTGTCCAACATCAATTTAATCAGGTCATTGGTGAGATGGGATGATTGGATGCCTCCTGTAGCATGAGGAGGTTGGTTTTTGGCATATAATTGGATTGGCACTCCAATGTAGGGGGATTCCATGTAGGGTTGTAGAGAAGAAGGCAGTTGAATAGGGGGTACA
Organism: Taxus chinensis; assembly: GCA_019776745.2. NCBI lineage: Eukaryota > Viridiplantae > Streptophyta > Pinopsida > Cupressales > Taxaceae > Taxus > Taxus chinensis. The sequence goes on from CM034146.1 coordinate 758,622,551, forward strand.
TAACCAGAATGAATAATGAATGAAATAGGAGGTTTTTGGTAGTATGTATATGGGGGTACAAGGGTCGTGGTAACCCTAGTGGCAATAGAGGATAATGATTTTGGAATGGAAAGAACCAAATTTGGAAATGGGGTAGGGGTCATCGACACTGGAGGTGGGAATGTAGCTACAGGTATGTATGAGACATTAGGGGTGGATGAGGTTGTGTTTGGGGTAGTTTTCAAGGGTATGGTAGATGTAATGGGTGCCACAGAGGTAGAAGATGTGGCAGTCAGAGCGGGTATAGGACCTAACTATGAAACGATTCGGGGTAAGGTGAATGTGGGTAGCATGGAGCCATATGGGGCTGATGCGGAGGTGGGTGCGAGATTCAGGGGGATAGATACGGGCATGTTGTATATCAACTGACCCGAGTTGTCTTGGGTGGATAAGTGGGAAAGGTAAAACTCTAAGGTGGTAGGGTTTTGTTCAAGGAGTCATGCGAACTCCTCATCTATGGTAGCAATAGTAGTAGGCTGGATGGGATCCATGGCTAGTGATAAAATAGAAGGTGGTGAAGACCTAGGTGGGAGTGGTTGAATACTGGCGTGGGATACGAGTGTGCTTTCTCGACTTCGATTTAGCACCATGTGAACCAATACTGATCAGGTAGGGCTGCTTCTCTATAAATGACACAGAGAACATCAGGAACATGTGAATTTGGTGATAAAAAGTGGATGAAGTTAGGGAAAACCGACGTTGATTAGGAGTAACCACTTCCGGCCACTGTAGAAAATGGACAATGAGTGAAAAACAAGGTAGAAGGTGAAATCTAATAGGTATGCCAAATCTAATGATGTTTACAATGTCAATGGGAATAACGATTGTGACAGACACTATGAAAAATGGAAGAAAGTGAAGCAAAATGTCCTTTGAGTAGGTTAGAAAAAGGACTTGGAACCAATGTTGGTTGGGTTTAACTGATGGTGGTCAAGGGTAATTGACGATGGTTACTATGAAATTGAAATAGTGATGAAAGAATGTGGTTGTGAATCAAAATCTGATTTAAAATCAGACCCATAATTCTAAGAATGATGATGATATGGCCCAGGAACACTCAGGTGAAGCCGGAATACACTAGCTATGATGAGGAGCATGCAAGGATGAACAAAAAAAGTGATGAACGTGATCTCTCACTTCAAAACATAAGCCAAGCAAAAACACTAAAAAAATGTGATCCTAGGAGTGCCCTTTCTATTATGTTTGTTCAACTTATGCTATTTAGGGACTGACACATGAATTGTGAAATAGAGTTTTTGTGAGTATGGCTTCCTAAAAAGAAGGAGATCTAAAATGTGAGGTTTCAGGTATGTTATGGTGGGGGCGGGCTTCACTCTGAAGTATGACTTGACAGAGCAGCGATCTGGGTGCCCACTATGTCGTGATCGTGTGATCACCTATAGCTTCTTCCAGGAAGGATGTTGTTTAAGAATTTATGTATTTTAAATTTTTGTGTGGTTTGGTAAGACATAGAGAAAGATAAAAGGATAGAAGTGATTTTCTATGATTCTTTTGTCCACCATCAGCTGGTCATGGCTTCCAACGTATAGGTTTCCCTCAATTAATGTGAGCTAATGCAATAAATCAGAATGGAATGCACTTACTTTTATACCCAAATTGAAAACGTGAAACTGGGTGACACAATAAGATGAAGAGGAAGAGGGATGCTCTTTCACTACAATGCAGAAAACATGAAGCAATGGTTCTTTCTAATTACACCAAAAGAAGTGTTTCATTTAGAGAAAATAGAAAGAAGAGGTGGATTACAAGGGGAAAAAATTAATGTGTACACTTTTCTGAAGGGAAACAAACACACATTTTTTTCCTAGGAATGAATGAAATGCAAGGAACCCTAGACAGGTCCCACCGGGCATGCTAAAATGTTTCACATTTTTCTTAGATCGTTTCTTTGAAGTGTTGATGAAACGGATAGGGTAACAGGCATAGGAGGAATATCTATTCAAATGTTGGTTGATGGGTTGTTGCACACGTATGACTTCTGAATCCACAAATGATCGTGAGAGCTTCCTTTTGGATAAGAGGAACTACCTGTGATGAAAACAGAACCACCAGAAGGAAATTAAACAATATGGGCAGTGAACTGCCTAACGTATGCTAGATCCGGGAAGTATGGTACTTCCTAGATGGTTTTAAGTACACTTCTTTAAATAATTTAATGCTATAAACAAAGTAAATCCTATTGTTATTTTGAAATGATTTAGGTATCTCACTTCAAAACACAATAACAAATAGATCTAATTTAACAGGATAAGCTAGAATAGAATCCAAAGTTCAAATGATTGGTTTTGGGTCTCTGCAGGTCTGATAAAGGTCTCAGGTAGATCAAAAGTGAATGAGAGTGAGTTGAAATTAAGTGGGTAGGTCTCTATTATAGGTTGTGTTGCCAAACACAGAGACCGTTGTTAGTCAAGAATGACTGACGGTGGTTAGGTCTAACTGGTGCTGGTTACTGTCAAATCTAGAAATGTAACATAACAAGCTGGGGTCTCCTTTGTGATTACAAAAAGGACTTTGGTTGGTCGTGATGAGGTATTGGGTGACTGGAGTAGGATTTGGTGAGATTTTAATGGGTATATGAAGGTGAAAATGTGGATAAGGTCAATAGGGAGCAAGATAAACAATGGATTGTAAAATGATGATGAAATGAAATAACCAGGAAAGTATGATGTTGTACTTACTTGGATTCCATTCCTGAATGTCTATGTGTAATGTACGGATGTGCTAATGATGGGTTTGAAGGTTGCAAGTGATCACCAACTGAATAAAAGCTTCTGGATGGGTTCGATGTACACTCCTCTTTGCTTGGATATATTAGATCATGGGTGGGATGGCTGTGCAGGAGAAGATGCTCAATCTCCTTCCTTGGATGCGAGTTTTCGCTAGAATTTTCTCTTTGAGGATGTGTTATCTCTCTGAGATGTGTTCTTGCTCATGACCTTTATCCCAATGTTTTTCCAACTTCCAACATCCAACCTTGAGAATAAGGTTGTTATGGGGTTAAAAGGGTAACCGACGATGGTCCAAATTAACTGGCGATGGTTAGGGGTAACCGACGTTGGTTAAGGCAGGATTTCCTAGGTTTACTAAACTAGGGAGATCCTCTTAATTTCCTTGGATCTCATTTATTTATCCCATGGATTATAATGAGAGATTCTTATAACCATTCATGAATGTGGTTAGAGGGAATTTAGGCATTGATTTTTAGGGTTTGGGTAAGTCTTAGTTAGTTATGGCAACTTACTAAGAATAGGTCTTAGGTTGAGTTGGCTTGGTGAGGTTTCTAAGTGAATTGTATGTGTGGATATTATTTAAATAAGATATTTAATTAATAAATATGTGAGGATAACGAATTAATTTATTTAAATTAATTAAATTAATATTAGTGGGGTGAAAGAGGTTATGGCTAGGTAAATGTAGTAAATGGTGCTTATATGTCGAGGAACAAAAGGGGAGTGTGACCTAATTTTAGTGTCTACAAACAGATATCCACAACAACTTGTGTATCTCTTAATTTACATGTTTTCTATCAGTTTATGTTAATCCTCTCCCTCATCCCCACAAGATAAATATTTTAGGTTATTGATCTAGGGAACTAGCCCTCTCTGCAGGTTCTTATAAATTCGAGTCACCCACACTTTGAGAAGATCCCATTGTATCAAAAAAAGATAAAAAAAAGTTACACTTCTTAAAATCAAGGTGATCTTCATATTAATATTATATATAAATGATATAATACAGTGAAGACACATGAAAAAATCATATGAATGTATAATACTAAGCAATAGAGGGAGAGAAAGAGACTTAATTTATTTAAGAGGAATATGGAAGTGATTTGGGAAGTTGAATAGCTGAAACATACTGAGGAGAGTGTCATAAATTCTCTCTAGAGGTTCTCAACATTTAGAATACATAAGAAAAAAGATCCTCAGAGAGTATATGAGTGCCTGGTAGTGGTTTCTGGATCTAGGCGCAAGTGTCCAGGTAGATGTTGCAGATCAGGTTCTTTTAGGGCTGAGTGATGTTTGGTGTCCTTTTAAGTCTATATCTCTAGTTTTGATGCCTCATTTGTGATTTTACATGTAAAATTCAAGAAATAAGTTCACCTACACATAACCACAAAGCACATCAAACCTAAAAAGGAAAATATAGAATGGGGATTTGGAATGACCTCGAGTTCACCCAAGAAGTGAATTTACGACTGATAATTGCATTACATACGAGACTCAATTTAGTTATTATGAGTGTGTAGGAATTATACCCTGGGATGACCTTGTGTGAGTTTCATAGTGATAGCGGTCTAAATATAAAATGTAGTAAATGTATAGAATGTGTGGTATGGAATAGAATAAACTTCACCTCTTATGTTTTGTATGAAGAAATTATGTAACCATTTTCCATTGAATGAGTGATAGATGGATGCCTTTGATTCTCTTACACCTTTGGATGCAAGCTTAGTTGGCAGTATGTAGCACTTAGTGTTTGGTCTTGTTATTGGTCTTAAGTGAACCTTTGAAATAGATGGCTATTTGACTCTAACTTCAGTCAGTAAATTGGGATATCCTCCATGTTCTGGGTTCCTCAGACTGAGGAGAACCTCTAGAGTGGGATAGTTCCATTGATGGATCATCTAAAAATACTAAAATGGTGGGGTTTGAGGGATAGGAGTAAATTGGAAATAACTTAAAATTGATAAAAGAGGTGATACACTAAATTTTTATGGTCTTAAGTTTCGAAAAAAAAAACACTTTATGAATAATAAAGACGTGTTGGTTTCACTATAATCAATGCTTAATAGATGTTTTACTCACTAACGTATTAAAACACACTTATGTGACTTATAAAATACTCAAAAAAACTTACTGGAGGTGATGTTAGACTATTAACATGCAAATTAATGAAGATATTAACTCAAACATTATTCTAACCTACTATGACACATTGCACAAAGATTAAAAATGTGGGAATAACCCATTGTTTATTATTAAAAAGGTGCAATAGTATAAGTTAATTATCAAGTATGTAGAAAGAAAAAGCCCCTCTACCTTTACAAAAACAAGTATAAATAAAAAACTCAATCCAAAAGTGCCAAAAATAACACATGCATAAACAAGAGTCCCGGTACATGCACTCCTAGTCCATGTACATGCACTCCTAAAACTTATTATATAATTAAATAAAAAATAAGAACCACAAGAATGGCTTGCCTAAGACTCCAAGGCTTAAATTAGATTTTCATAACTTACACTCCTTTGGTCAAAAGTACTATTGACTCCTCAATTTTCTTTTTTGCGAAATCCAAGATGTTGTATGGATTTGTACACTCGTAAAGATATTTTTTCTTCATTGCAATTTTTATTTGTCTTTTGTATCTCTCCTTTACATACAAAAGATAAAAAATTTGATTTTTCCCAGGCACATGAAGAGTTTATTGGTACTCTCTTGACTTTGGTATAAAAAATAATTTATCCCCCTTTGTGTAATAGATAATCATTCCTAAACATCCTAAAACATAACTCCACATGACATTGACAAGTAATAGAAGACCTAAATTACCATGAGTTTTAACCATGGTCAAGTTGACCATGGCTAAAACTCATGGTGAATTAGGGTGGAAATGAAAAAAAAAACCCTAAAATTTTCACTTGATTTTGCACTGAGACCCTGGAGGATTCTCAAGACATAAAGTACTCTATGATTTTGTTACCATGGTTTCTAATGTGAACAATTTTGAGTTGGGTTTCACATTGGGTAAACATGCAAATAATAGCTTTCAATTTTGTATGCCTGCTGGCTGCAACTTCTGCATTTTGGGAAACCTTTTTCTATTTTATGCCATGGTCACCTTTCTTTATTCCTCGAACCATGTATAATGTAGCTCTATCACAATTTTTTCAAGGTGGATAATTTTTAAAAGAAATTTGTTTTATCTTATATATGTATTTTGCTTCGAGCTTTTCCTTATTTTAGTGATCAAGTATGCTTAACATCGATGCCCTCAATACTATAATTTATTTTTATAGACCATTTCTTTTACACCTCTTGGTTTTTTTATATGTCTGAAGATCTAGTCTAGAAAGGAAATTTTCCACAAATTTTAACTGGGTCGCCATTTTTCAGAGGTATGGAGCTAGTTTTATCTACTTGTGAACACATTTTGTGGTTTTATTTTTTTTATTCATGGCCTTGGGATTTTTTTTCTTTTTTTTACTTCAAAATACCATTGTTGGCCTTGTTTTACTTTTTTTTGGGGTTTTTAACACTCAACTAGTTTATATATAAACTCTTCTTTGGGACTGGTTTCTTCATATGATCTATAAATTTGTGATTATTCTTATATATTTGTTATTTGTAACAACCCATCATTTTATCTACTTCATCTAGGTGGGATTTATTTGGATCACGATCTCGGCCATTATAGTTCTATGTCAAGTAATAGATATTTCTTATATCAAAGATTGCTAGTATTTACCCTCTTACAATCCCACTATTATAAACCTACCTAACTCATGTAATCATGAACCCATCTCTTTTAACTCGAAAATGATCTCATTCCGGTTTTTGGTGGGTTTTTGTTGAATTTTCTCTCATACTTGTGTTTTATGAATCAAGGATCTTGGCTCTATTTTCCTCTTTCTAAATGGCACCAACAAATGAACATTTTCTTAGGAATATTTCCCTGTACACACTAAAAAGAAATAGATCTAAAAATTTTCATTAAAATATCTATGTATTTTATTTCTTTGTTATCTACAGCAACCTCCTGTATATGTGATAAAGGAAATATTTTCAGATATAAATTTACATTTTTATAATCCTTCTACGTAAAAAATAACATTTGTTAAAAAGCATTCTAAAATTCATTATTCTGCAACACTGTATCCATTCTAGAATGTGTAAAATCAAAATTGGGTTGGATTCGTAACATGTGATATTTTTACTGATAGAAGTCATAAGGTTGTGGGGAACCTGTGCCATTTTTATGGAAATATTTTATTTTATTTTTTATTCATAAATGCTTGCAAACTCTGTCATTTACAAGTCGATACCTGGAATACTCTCTTGATGGCAGGCCTATAAGTGCATTGCATTTCCAAAAAAGTTTATATTTCCAAAACTTGCATGGATTTTTAGTGAGCTCTAATTTTTCATTGAATCATTAATTTTGCATCTCATCTTAGAGCTTTATGTTGCATTGGGTCATGTTATTTGTATTGAGAGTTGTTTCACCATTTTGTAGCTATGGGTATCACTAGTCATTATCACAGATGAGTTGTATTGTTTTTCCTTCCATCACATAATGGATTGAGCTGAGCTATATTCCTTTATTTTACCTAATATGTGTATAATATCTAGCTCCCTCGATCTGGGATTAGGATCTATTTCTTAAAACCTACCACTTGTACTAGTAGAGACCCTTTGTGTTCTTCTTTCTGCATGGCTACAACTTTAGATTTTCATTATTCGAGACCCATTATGGATTTTGAAAAACACATTTCAATACCTTTTGAAATTATAATACGTACACTCTTTAATCATCATGCCATTCTAAACTTGTACCTCTAAGACTATGGAATGCAAGCTCCTTAAAGATGATAGAAAATAATTGCAAATCTTAAATCTCTGTTCTACCCTTCTATTTTTGAAACAACTCTAGATATCATCAGTTGTTGATTTTCCCACTATGAATTGTATGTAGTAAGTTGTGACATCTTTAGATCTAAATGTTTTTATTCGATGCATTTAGTCACCTTGAGTATCATGAGAAATTTGTAGTTTGTGCTACTATAGCTTTTCTTTATGTATTTATGATGAAAGCTTGCAAATTTGAAAGTGTGCTTCTATTGAAAAAGATGAAAACACTCTAACTTGTTGTATTTATTCATATCTACGATTGCAAGTTATTATGAATTCATGATGTTGTAATGCCCATCAAAATGACGTTCTAAAAACACTCTAACTCCCAACAATTAACCCAAAAAATTACGATTTGTTTTGTACAAGAACAAGGTAAGAGAATAAAATAGATTACAAGGATGTTAATCCCCTAGGGTACAACAACTAACTAACACCACTAACTCAAATTTTTGATTGAAGAACCCGGTCTAGAAAAAAGGTTAACATATTCTTAATTTTATCTCTAGAGTCCATTAAGCAATTATGCATTAGGAAGGTACCCTAGATTAATTTACTTAATTAAATGTTTTCTTGACTTAAGTTAATGTTCCCTCCTAATATGGTTAACCCCTTGTTTAAATAATTACATTGATTATCTTATTAAATTAGAGGCCTTTCTAATAACTACCTAAAGCTTTCTAAGGACAAACCATGGCTTAGCACTCTATGGCAATTAAATGGTCCCATTCCCCATTTACACATAATAAAGGTTTTCTTTTAAAACAACATTTTTAAAAATCATTCTCACCTAACAAAAGTAGCGTGAAACCTCCACCCTTAGATCAAGTCAATCATGGCCACTAGATCCTAGGGTTTTCATCTAGCCTTAAATTTCCTTATGAGTTTTCATTAAATCCTTTCCTTTGTTCATTTCACTCATTTTGTCTATTTGTTTTGTTAAAAACTACAGGTTGGAGAAGAAGAAGCCATGGGAGAAAAGGAGGAAGAACTATGGAGGATTCTATAAGGATATCTAGTTTAATTTTTTTTATTTGTAGTTTTAGTGTTGTTAAAACTTCCATTCAAGGATTGGGAGGGTTATTCCTTTTAACAATCTGGTTTTGTTTCAAGATTTTGTATTTGGGTTTTCTAATTTGGGGGAAAACCCTACCCCCATGAAAAAAATAAGAAGAAATATTTGAGATCCACAATTTGTATGTTATATTGTTCAAATCCATGGGATTACTCTTTTTTTACATGCTAGTAATCATTAGTGATATTTTACATCTTATAAATTAGTAAAAAACAACTAACATTTTTACACCAGTGCAGATCCACATAGTTTTGTCGTAAGTGTCAGAACCACCTCCAAGAGTAGACCGACAGTCCTGGGACCGGTGACCTACACGGGTGACAAACCATGGACGGCCGCCCTACTGAGCGATGGTTTTAAGACCACCACCTTAGCCTAAGCGGTGGTTACGGGACCATTGCTCTGCATAAGGAGGTGGTCCTATTTCTAAAAAAATAAAACCTTAAATCAAAGGTTTTCTCAAAAACTAAAAGTTTCTAAAGGGTACTAAATTACATTCTAAGCTTAATTTTAAACTTATAGAGTTTCCAGTTTTGTGATTTCATTCCTATTGTTCTCTTCTTAGTTTAAATTTATTCATTTAGGCATTTTCCATTTCAAAATTAGTAATACAATCTACAAGATCTATTCTATCTTGTTCAACTAAATTTTCTTCAATATCAAGAGTTAAAAGAAATTTAAATTTACTTCTAACATTGTTACGACCTTTTGTAAACAACAAATACTTTCAATTTGGTTTCTCTATTGCCTCCATCAATCTTGGCCACTAGATCCTAGGGTTCCCATCTAGCCCTAAATTTCCTTATGAGTTTTTATTAAAGCCTTTCCTTTGTTCATTTCCCTCATTTGGTCTATTTGTTTTGTTAAAACTTGCAGGTTGGAGAAGAAGAAGCCATGGAAGCAAAGGAGGAATAACTATGTAGGATTCTACAAGGAGATCTAGTTTAAATTTGTTTAGTTATTGTTGTAGTGTTGTTAAAACTTCCATTCAAGGATTGGGATGGTTATTCCTTTTACCAATCTAGTTTTGTTTCAAGCTTTTGTATTTGGGTTTTTTAATTTGGGGGAAAACCCTACCCTCATCAATAAAATGAGAAGAAACATTTTCGATCCACCATTGAAAATTTTATATTGTTCAAATACATGGGATTACAATTTTTTTACATGATGGTATTCATTAGTAAAATTTTACATCTTATAAATTAGTAAAAACTAGTTCAATTTTTCGCATTGGAACGAATCCGCAGAGTTATGTTATAAGAGAAAAAACCACCACCCAAAGAAGAGCGGCGGTCCCAGGACCACCGTCCTACCCGAGTGACAAACCGTGGACCGCTGCCCTACTAAGAAATGGTTTTGAGACAACCACCTTACCTTGAGTAGTGGTTATGGGACCGCTACTTTGCACAGGGTGGCGGTCTTGTTTATAAAAAATAGAACCTTAAATATGAGGTTTTCTCAAAAACTAAAAGTTACTAAATTGCATTCTGAACTTAATTCTAAACATATAGAGTTTCTAGTTTTGTGATTTCATTCCTATTATTCTCTTCTTAGTTAAAATTTATTCATTTAAGCATTTTCCATTCCAAAATTAGTAATACAATCTACAAGGTCTATTCTATCTTGTTCAACTAAATTTTCTTCAATATCAAGATTTAAAAAGAAATTCACATCTACTTTTAACATTATTACCACCTTTTCTAAAGAGAAAATACTTTAAATTTGTTGTTTCTTCCATTCAATAAAAATTAAAGATTAAAAAATACTACAATAACTTTCTTTTTCTATTGAAAATGGCTCATATCATTTAACACAAAGATTTAGTCTTCCCACAATACAACCAATATTTTGAATAAAATAATTATTTTCTTTTCTATTTCTCAAAACAATCTCCGCAATACAAATCGTTCTTCTTTTTCTTATACAATAATACAATGCCATAATGAAGGTAACTTTCCTCTTTTTTTTTGTTCACATAAAATTTGAGCTAAACTCTTACATAAGATTTTCATTTTGATTCTTTCTCTTTCCCTATTACATTCTAGTGAGAAGAAAACTTCATTATTTTCAATTTTACAATGAACTACTACAAATATTAATACAACTTTTATTTCAACATTTCATTTAAAACATGAACAAAATTACAATCTTCCCCTTTGAGTGAGAAATAAAAAGGCTTCTCTCAAGAAGGAATTTCTTCAAGGACTCCAAAAAACTTCCAATATCCTCAACACCAACAAGAAGGCTCTAACATGATTTGATTGATTCACAAAAAAATGAGGGGAGAGGCAACACTCTCCACCCAACCAAGATATCTAATGAAGAGGAGAATACATCCTCTCCATTTCCCCGCGAGCCCCAACCACATTACAATGGGAGACAATTCCAAAACATGGCAACAATAAGCTTCCACAACACAAAAAAATATTTCACAGCCATTTCAACCACATTCAAAACAAAAACAACATAAGAAGAAGAACAAAAAACAACAAAACAAATCTTGAAATGAAAGCCAAATGAGCAAGAACTATGCAGAGGCTACTTATTCGTCCCAATGGGAATGGGTGCCAACCTTAAAGCCTTCAATGTATATATCAAATCCCCTACATACTCTTATGCCTCCCTCAACTACCCCTTATACCTCCCACATACTCTTATGCCTCCCTCAATCTCTTATGCCTCCCTCAACTACCCCTTATACCTCCCACATACTCTTATGCCTCCCTCAATCTCTTATGCCTCCCTCATAAAAGAAACAAGTAAGAAAAGTAAGCATTCCTTATCCTAGGTGGGGAACCCAACCCAAAATCCCTCCAAATAATAAAGTAAACTCGTATGCCTCCCTATAAGAAAACTCCTCATAGTCTTCTCCTACTCCAAACTTAGGCAATCTACCCACACCCAACAAGCATTCCAAAGAAAATAATACACAACGCAAACACATAAACACATAATAAAGAATAACATAAATAAGGTAAAGCTCTTAACTTTTCATAGTAGATCTTGTTCCAAGATTAATTCTACATGCTCCTAAAAATGAAGCAAGAATCCAAAAGAACTCCCAAAAATCTGCTAACTCTTCAAAATACAAGAGCATAAAATGATCAAGTAACCCCCAAACAAGCAAAAAAATTTCAATAAATAGAAAAGGGAGAGAGGAGGATGATGTGGCTCCATCTAGGATGCAGCATCACTCATCCTCAACTCCACCTAAGAAGTTTTAGCTCAACCCTAATCTACCATAAATTGGTGGGTAAGAGGAATGACAAGAAACTTACACACACAATCTAAGCCCACATGCCCTAAGGAAAAAATTAATTACTTAAATGAAAGTATAATAAAAATTTCACCTTTTTATCTTCCCAAAATACCTAATGGGGTCTAATTTTGACCCCCCAACCCATAGGTAGGTTTGGTATATAAATTTAATAGGTGTGGGATAAGTTTAACTTGTCCCAAAAGCCTTCAAAATTGGCCCTTAAGGCCAAGTTCGAGTTTCCCATGAAGGGTAGAGTGTAAAACACTCAAAATCCCGAGCATTCAACACACAACACAAAATCCAATAGAAAATCAAGTCTAATAAACGAACTTCATTTGGTCACATCTTTAATTAGTTTAGGAGAAAATTTATTAACTTTATTGAGACACTTAGAACCAATAAGATAAAGGGAAAAAGCGTATATCAAAATCTATATAATTAAAATAAGTAAATTATATCACTCAAAAGAAACACACACTAACATTAATAAAAGGGAAACTAAAACAAGAGGCAACACATGACCCCTTGGTCATAATTTTTCCCTCACCAAATAACTCTAACACACACACAATTACATGTTTCCATCGTGACCCTAGTTGAATTCATCTAGAATTCTAATGTGGTTTGTTTCCAATCCCCTTGATGTTGTTGTGAATATATATATACCTGAAAAACATAGAATACATCATTCGACCTCATGGTCACATTAAAACATCCATGCCAAAATATGAAATATAAATCTAAAATCATCAATATACGAATTAATATCATCTAGGAAATTGCAAATCATTTACAAATTTCTAGCAACATTTCTCTCCAACGTTTCATCCATGTCAAAAATGATCACAACATTAATTCAATTATCAAATCCTACTCATGGTGACGAAAGTATATCGCATGTCAGAAATACATATAAATAACCATGTCCACAACATATCAACATCAATATGAAATGTCTCTAATAATCCACATGTATCATATATGAATCGAAATCAACAACAGCTCAGTATCTCTAACATCTAGTATCATGCTAAATCAAAAGGCTACAACAATGTCCATAAGTGTAGTCGACAGTATAAAAATCAAAGCAGAAGGTGTTGAGGGGAACTGGGCACTATAGATGCAACCTGTTGTACTATGTAAAATTCAAGCTTCCTTTTCTAATTAGATTGGATGAATTTCTCATTTTGAATACTTAACTATGTATTTATATGATTCCCTTGTTTGAATATTGTAATTGACATCTGAAAAGCTGACCTGTTGACAATTTTTACACTTATGCAAAAATGGGCAACTCAAAATTTTGTTACGATGGATAGCCTTGGTGAAGTATACCTAAGCTAAGGGAATTTATATCAGATTATTTTTTTACTGTTGGTTTGTGAAGAAGATTAAGTTAAATCTGCAGCTATGTTTGTTGTTACAAAATGTAACAAATCACATAGTCTGCAATTTCATGAATATCCTCAGCAAAAGAACACAAGCCCCGAAGGACAGCTGTGTTGTCTTGATGAAGACACTGGATTGCAGAATATGTGAAGTGTATGGTTTCAGAAAAAAAAAAACAGTGGTAGTTTTCAAGTAATCATATTCATTGTTATTACGATGGTGTTTATCAGATTTACTACTTTGTATTCATTATAGTGTTGTGATTAATGAGATTGCATCTCTTCTGCAAACTGTTTTCCAATTCCCTTCATGTGTTATCTCCACATATGATCCTTTTGCAAGTTACTTCAGATTATGCTTCTTCTACATCAATCCTTAGCTCTTTTGATTTCTCTTCCCACTCATTTCACTTTATGTACTTTGCTTCTTATTTTGTTTCCATCCTATCTATATCCCTGAATTATCCCATGTCATGTTTTTTTGATCTCTTTCTTTCAAGTACCATTATATACATTGAACTTAGAATATGTATTTTCTTTAGAACATTTGTATCGGAATAAAAATTTACCTTGAGCTCAAAATTTGAAAGGTACTGCTCTTTGTCTCATGGGTGAAAGAAGATGGAGATGGAAGCGGAAGATGGAATGGGCTGAAGCTGAAGATGCAGATGATGCAGAGTGGGAAAGAAGATGAAAAGGAAATGATGGGTTCACTTTTACTCCTTTACTCTTATTCTTTAGCACATGTAATATTCTCATTTCTGTGTATATAATGTTATTACTTAGTCACATCCCATGACATGTGTGGGAAAACTTATGATCTCTTATGAATAAATCATTAAATTGAAATATTGAGTTGACTGTCTCTTTCTGCATTAAGTTTTTCTTTGATTTTACAATGATGTATGCAACTCGATATCTCAATAAAATGAATTAATACAAGAGATAAACTTAAAATGAATCCCTGTAACTCCTGTAAGAAACCATTGACTGATATGTGCATCATTGTATACTATTTTACTGCCTTACCATATGTTCTTCATTTTGACTTCTTCCTGCTACTCCATTTGGACATTATTGTCACCTTTTGTTTGTCAATATTTTCTTGATGGAAGTAGCAGGAAAGGAGTAAATTGTAATCATTTATGTCTATAAATGATTAAAATTGACTCCTTTCCTGCTACTTCAATCAAGAAAATATTGACAAACAAACGGTGACAATAATGTCCAAATGGAGTAGCAGGAAGAAGTCAAAATTAAGAACATATGCTAAGGCAGTCAAACAGTATACAAGGAGGCACATCTCATTCAATGGTTTCTTAATGGAGTTACAGGGATTCATTTTAAGGTTATCTCTTGTATTAATTCCTTTTATTGAGATATCGATTTGCATACATCATTGTACAATCAAAGAAAAACTTAATGCAGAAAGAGACAGTCAACTCAATTTTTCAATTTAATGCTTTATTCATAAGAGATCATAAGTTTTCCCACACAAGCCGTGGGATGTGACTAAGTAATAACATTATATACATGGAAATGAGAATATTGCATGTGCTAAAGAATAAGAGTAAAGGAGTACAAGTGAACCATCACTTCCTTTTCATCTTCTTTCCCACTCCGCATCATCTGCATCTTCAGCTTCAGCCCATTCCATCTTCCGCTTCCATCTCCATCTTCTTTCACCCATGAGATAAAGAGCAGTACCTTTCAAATTTTGAGCTCAAGGTAAATTTTTATTCCGATACAAATGTTCTAAAGAAAATACATATTCTAAGTTCAATGTATATAATGGTACTTGAAAGAAAGAGATCAAAAACACATGACATGGGATAATTTAGGGATATATATAGGATGGAAACAAAAGAAGAAGAAAAGTACATAAAGTGAAATGAGTGGCAAGAGAAATCAAAAGAGCTAAGGATTGATGTACAAGAAGCAGAATCTGAAGTAACTTGCAAAAGGAACATATGTGGAGATAACACATGAAGGGAATTGGAAAAAAGTTTGCAGAAGAAGGAATGAAGAAGAAATAAATCACATGGATACAAGAGAAGCCAAAAAGCCTATTTATTTCTAACTTATTTCTAAATTTTGCAGGAACAGGTTGTGACATAAAATGGAAAAATCAGTTTCAACTGGTTAAGGAAGAAGCATCAGAATAGGTCGAGAAAGATATATTTTGCAAATTAGGATTGGAAATCTGGGAAAGGAGAGAGAAAAATAGGATTTTGGAATTTTTTTGCCAGATTCTCCCCTTGTAAAATTAACTTTTGATTTAGAAAAGAATTGAAAGACATGTTTTTATAGCTACTACAGGATTTATAAGCTATCTGAACTTCAAGAGGAGAAAAAATAGTCAACAAAAGTACATGTTTCATCACTTTTAAGTTGATATCATGACCAAATGAAACATACAGGTATTCCAGAAGTTCATCATGTTGCAGCTATTAAAAGTTCATTTTATTTCCAAATTCAAGTTTGAATCAAAGGCCAACTACTTCACAATTTTTCAGAAGATGCAATGAATCAAGTAAAGCTAAAATGGATAGTTTCATTCAAGTGAGAAGACAAGCAAGAGAAATGTTCATATCTTTTCAAAATGATCAAATCACAAAAATCTAGAAAAAGAAGGATTTTGGAAAAAAATTGTTACAATTTCCCCTTGCAAAATGGAGTTTTCTAGAAAAACGGAATGAATAATTGATGCTAAATTTGAAATACAATTGCTATTATGACTTCTAGAAGAAAAACATCATTCAGAAAAGAAAACTAAGTATTTTTTTTTCATTTTTTAGAAATGGAGAATTTTATTCATTATACAAAGTGGAATACAATCATGTTTGCAACGAAGGAACAATCATGAAACTTCAGGAAAATCTATCATTATTCTGAGTGACGATGCGAAAGCTACAGGTACAATAAAAATTCATTTTAGTGAAGGCTTTAGACCATGATTTCCGGAACCATTCCCAATCAAAAAATTACTTCAAACAAAATGGACAACACATTTCAAATCTACAAAGGAAATTTCAAGCTACAGTTAAAGTTTTTAAAAAAGAAATAAATGCCATTGCTAAGTTGTATGTCTACAAGTTAAAATAAGTTATCTCCTAGGTAAAACAGAAAGGAGCTTCACATTTCAGGACTTTTCCTTTTGAACAAGTAAAATTCCAAGTATGCATATACAAAAGAACGGACTAAGTATACAATACAGAGCTCGAGGAGTATGAACCAAAACATTCACATTCGAGAATAATGAAAAAATGAAGCTACATCTACAAAAATAAGAAATGGTGACAATTATCTATAAACAAGGAACTAAAATAGTCAACGTTTTTTGTAAAAATCCTTCAATCAAAATTGTTTCAGATTGCTACAGGTCAAGATCCGAGAAGCCAAGCACAGAAATTCCAAGATGTTTTTTTAGTATTAAGTTCTTTTTGAAATACCCATTCCAGAATATGCAGATCTATAAACAATGGTCATCATTCATGGAAGAAACTACTCAGAAACAAAGCATTTTTCCAGTATAGAAGGAAGGGGGTATCAAAAAATGCCAAACATGCATCTAAATAAATAGTGAGGGGTGTCTATCAACAAAGAACGAATATAGTGAACACTTCAATATGTCAAAGCCTTCCAGATTTTTAATTTGTATTGGAACCACAAATTCTCATCTTCCATAATATACGGGTCTAAAGAATGAATATCAAAACTTTTGCACACAAAAGAAGTTTTCAAAAAATGTCAATGGAAGATCAATCTTGGAAGCTAGAAATAGGAAAGAAACTTTATATATGAAAAATAATTTCATTTTATGAATAATATAACTGAGACCTCCATGATTCCTTCAGTTACAGAGGTAAAAATAGAACTCAAAATGATAAATTACATAGAGATAAAGAGTACAAGAACTCACTGGTCGAATATGAAGCAAAAAATGATCACAATGGCTATGAATTCCTTTACAGGCTCATATTCGAGCTCTATAGAGACCAAAACAAAAAATAGGGAAGAGAAGCAGGGTTTCATCATTCAAATAATCAAAGCTATGCACAAGAAATGGATTGAAATGATCTATAGATCATATAAAAAATAAATCCGAGCTACAGGAATGAAAACAAAGCAAATACCTTCTTGTTTCAATAAAATGCAGTCTGAACCAAGAAGCTATGGCGTCGAGCATCAAAAATCAAGTATGCAGGCTCAAAGTCACCTGAAAACCTCCAAGTTTCCATCAAATATGCAGAGAAGAAAAAAATTTATAGGTCTTCGCCCACATACAAAAAACCAAATGAAATGCAATTGCGAAGAGCCCAAGTGATTTAACTCTCCACCGAGACCAGGGGTTTGAAACCATAACCCACGGTAGAGAATTGACGGTCCACCAAATGTACAAGTACAAAATTGAAGGACGTAGGATCAAACATAGGTTTCCAAGTGATAACCCCTGGTTGGCCAAACCAACCACAATAAATTCTAGGGTTAGAACCCTAACCATGGCAGATGATCAAAACGTAGAAAAATCAGGAGGATGAAGATCAAGGGCCATTAGTGCTCATGAAAGCCAAGTCAATCTGCCCAGGGTTAAGTTACTAATTTCCAAAGTCCGCAAGGGGTGAGTCATCATGGAAGGGGCCGACCCATGTGGACACAATAACAATCATTACCAGTGACTAAAAATTCCAAGCTATGGTTTTCCCAAGGAAAAACCAAAACCACATTATTTATGCCATGATCACCCAAAAAAGGGGAAGTTTGTAATCATATGTCAAGGCCAAAGGTGGCAAACCTTAGGTGGTCGTTCCAAACTAATCAAAGGGTGGTGCCCTTTTATCAAATCACATGCTTTTGCCTAATTCCACAAGGTGGCAACATAAAAATAAATAAACCAAAGGTGGTCCCCACTTAATTCTATTTTTCAAATACTGCTATGGATTGCAGCCTTTTGCTCATACATAGAGAATGATATTTTTCGTGCCTTCACAACAAGACAGAATAGAGAAGATGAAGAATTTGCATGCTCAAAGGAGGAAGACTTGCCTAGCAAGCAAATTGTAATTTTAGCAAAGTATTCACCTTTCCTTTCTTAAAAATAGAACAATCAAGTTTAGTTTGACTATATTGTATCTGAGGCTCATAATGCCTATTATTATTAGATGCTCTAGTTTGTATTATTTTATTCCTTTATTTAATAATAAATAAAGGATAAAATTAGGATGCATGGGTGAGTATAACCTTTAGGCTATTTTTAGGAAGGGGTTGAACTTTTGTTATATATTGTGTGCTTTTGCAAAGCACAAGGGGGGGATTTTTCAGAGAACTTTCCTATAGAACTTTTTGATATGAGTACTGAAGAAATTTCTACCAGTTTTTCCATCTAAGTGTGAATTTTTTTATGCCTTTCCAATTTATTTTGCAGTCTTTTGTATGTGAACATTAATATTGTGAATCAATATTCCCTGATTAAACACTTTACCCTGCTACAAATTTACTATTTTCTTCTAAATTTCATTGTGCATGTTAGCTTACTAGTACTGTTGTGAATTTCCCTCAGTACAAATTAAGTTTTTTTCCCTTATATTCTACAAAAAGTTTTAATTGGTTCATGCATCCAAAGAATCCTTCAAAAATCAGTTGTGTATTTCACTTAGTCAACTTCTCATACAAAATTTGGTGTATCACCTTAGTATTTATTCACTTTTCAGTCATCTTTTCCCCTTTAAACTCCAAAAAATGAGTTTAGTGTACACCAAAAAGGAACCAACCTTTTAATCCTGGAGGTTCACCTCAAAATAGGTATACCCATAGACCTGAGGTGTCCCCATTGTATATACGAGAGAGAGAGAGATCTTTTTCAGACTGAGAAAACCTGCTGCCATCTCTGTGCAGGGTGCTCTTTTGAGAGATAACATGACCCAAAGTGATAAATTGTAGTGAAAAACTGAAATGGGTCCAAAATTATAGGAACGAGATTAAGAGGGACATGAGCACTAAGGAGGATAGGAGTGCTTGATGTTAGTTTCCTGAATGGGCGCTAGTTTTGAGGCCATAGACATATAAATCCGTTAAATGAAGGTAAGAGTTCTAGATGTATAAAGCCAATAAAATTGCATAAGTCCAAGTAAAAGGAAAAATGAAGCTATCAATTAGTAGTTTTCTTTCTTTTGAATCATGTAAATTATAGCATGGTTTTAGGACCCATAAATGTAACCAATTTCATAGATTTTGTCAATACAAAATGAATGGTATACATAAACATACTGGTGAGTTGGCTTCTTAATATGGTTATCAGACCTATTTTACGTAAGGAGGCTCCTACTAGGAAATTATCCACCTCTTCCTTTGTATACAAACGCAAGTCAAGGAGCAACAAGACTCACAACAAAATAGACCAATGCAAGAATGCCCTAAAACTGTTTGAGAAAATTGGGAGATAATTTTACACTTTGTACCTTTACTAGATGGAGCTTGACTATGATAATGGGAGGAAATGGGGGTGAAGAAAAATTTATTATCATAAATCATTATATCTTAAGGAACCTTCTTTGATACTCACTGGTCGATCATTGGGTAATGGCTCGTGGATTTCGATTATGTGAAAACCTCAGTTCGATATTTTTTCATGGATTTACATTTACCAATAAAAACTTTTTATGTGAGGTTTTTTCAAGTCCAATTTTTATAAAGTTTGATCAAGATGATGGGGATGATCTATTTGAAATGTTTGAAGTGACTTAAAATTCGATCGAGCTATGGACGATGTTGAGAAGTTGACATTGGGCAGAAGGAATTTGAAGGTACTAATAATTTGTTTACTACATCAATGTATATATTTTTTAAAGTGTCATCCAATTACACTTTAAATATAGGAATATAATTTGTACATAAGCTATTAGAAAATACCAGTAACCATATTTTATCATGAATAAGAAATTATATTTTTAACACTTCTTTACATTTCACATATCTCACAAAATAATAGATATTACTTATACAATTTATTAAATAATAACTAATATCCATAAGATATTTTTGTGAAGAAATATATAATGTACCATTCAAAATCGATAAATATTATAAGTCTTATAGGAATGATTCTAAGAAAAATGGGTGTCACTAGACCTAATGTGGATCATCCATTTAAAATGAAAAATACCATTATAGATCCATTTAGATTATAACATTGCATTATAAAAGGAAACAATTTATAGTTATCTACAAACCACAATAATGGTAATTAAAATTATTTAAAGGGTAAAATATATATTATTAAATCCATATTTTATATTGTCAAAATTTGAAAATAAATATTTTCCATATATTTATAGGTTCATTTTTTGTTGATAAGAGTGTCATTACTGAACAAGTGCATTTATACAAAATTACAATATATTTTATATGTTTCTATACCCTTATGACTAGTTGACTTCCTCAACCTTTATGTGTTTTATATTTTTTTTAAAATTATGAATTTGATTGTCCAAAATTAATTCAATGGAAACATGATAGAAGGGGACATAATCAACTAGTTAAAATCTATCCAATACTTAAGGTTTCTTCCATTACTTAATTCTATATTTGTAACTATCGAAGGAGCATCAAAGAGGGGAAAACATCAAAGTGTCAATATTTCTTCTTTTCATGTTTTTGAGTTGTTGGAGTTTCTTAGAGGCTATAGTGAAACAACACGAGTCATTTCAAATTGGTGTAAATGTATAGAAAACTTGACTACCTCCATATTGTGTTTTCCCTCCAAAATTAGAATTTTAACTTGTAAATATTTAAAATGAGGAAAAGTGCTTACAATAATTTTTTAATGCATGTAATGGTATGTGTTAGGTGTCTAAGAATTTTTTCATAGGTCATAAGTGGCATATAAATGAATAAATGCTTAAAAGTTGTAAAAATGACTCATTATGTTGTGTTTGGTCATATGAAGAGTCATGAGAGTCTACGAGTTAGTTAACGATATGAAATGGAGGAGAGAATTGGATAATTATTAAATAGAGAGGTTATTTTATGGATTCCTTGAGGACTGGGGAGAGGAAAAATAGAAGGAACATGCATTTTTTTTATGTAATATATAGTTTATATGCAAAAACTATGTTTTGGAGAATCCATGAATTGTTTTTCGTAGAAGAAATTATTTTTATTTCCTTATCAATTATGCCATTCTCCATGTAGTGATTATTTTAAGGTAATTTTTATGTGAAGTTCTTGTATTTGATGTTAGGAATCCCCATTCTAAGCGTCGTTGTAGGGAAGAAGGCACATATTACAAACTATGGTTGTATGTGAAGAAAATGATTGAGAATTTAACTACTTGGTAAGAATCTATTGATTTTTTGGATATATATTTATTATATCTATACTTGAATCATTTTAAGTAGGTATGATATGTTGGTTGAATCTTTTACAACCTCTAGTACAAGATAGTAAAGTACTCTTTTTTTATATTTAAAGAAGTGAGTTGTAGACTCTCCCTTAAGATGTTTCAATAATATTTATTTGATAAATTGAAAATTTTGTGAATGAATGTCATAAGCTTGGTGAATCAACTATGATAAGGCTCCTTACTCCATTCGTTGAAGAATAAGTCAAGATTTGTTGTAAGTAACACAATGCATGCTTGAAACCCTTCTTACCCAGGGAAGTACAATGAGAATGAAAGGTGTTTGAGAAGTATAAGAATAATATAGGATTTCCTAGTTATAAAATAACGTGAATTAGATTCAAACATACCACTATAAAAAAAATTAGTCTAGCGATTAAGCTTAAAATTTTTTACTGCAGTTTCTCTTCTCAAAGGTTTCTAGGAAACCCTACCAAGGGTTTGAGCTTAGTTATTTGTTTGAAGGTCATAGACTTGATATCAAATGCTATTTTTTGTAAGAAACCATAAAAATTCATTCCATAACTAGATTCAAAAGGTTTTTGGCATTAATAAGCTTTGTCAAGTGAGAAAAATATGACACTATAGTACTTTCTTGTAGCATACACGTTAAATACCTAATTGCAACTTAAAACTATGGATATGAAAAAAAATTCTGAATGAAGGCTCCATAAAACTTTCTACACAAAATATTTAGTCAAATTAGTATCCTTAAATGTTATTTATTGAGCATTTTAATCTCTACATAAAAAATTAGGCTTGAAAAATAGTCAAATCAGGGAAAAAAGAGATGAGGTGAATCAGAGAAGAGAAAACAATATTTAGGAGAGAATTTCAAAGACCCGAGTCATAAAATTTGGTGGACACCATTAATAAGGTACAGGGTGATTGAAGATTTTTTTACACTATTTTAGGTATGTATATATTCTTCCAACCATGGATTCACCAAGATATTTCCCTTGAGACCACTAGAAGTCATTTATTTTGGATGTTGAGAGATATTTGAAGGTATTTTTATCATTTTTCTTCATATAGATGACACTATGGAAATCACATGAGCTCATGTAATAGGGAATTTGATGTGAGATAGATAGTTAACACGTAAAGGAATAATATTGTTTGATTTTTTACTAAGATCTCAAGAAGCTATTCAGTGATAGAATGAGGAAGCTATAGTTAATGGAAATTTTCTTGTAGTTGAATCATCTCACATGTTGAATTGGAATTACATGTGGTATGGGAACCGGGTATAGATATTTTTCAATCCCTTGAAAGTGGAAAAGCTCAGTTAATGCATGATTATTCCTTACACGCCTAAGAGTAAGATATCAAGAACAAGGTGTTAGTGGATTAAATTTTTTATTAAACTAGATGACTGTAATAAATTGATGATGAGATTTGATGCTAAATCTCTAGATTTTCATAAATAAATTCAACAACAATAAATCAAATTAACTCATGAAATGGAAACTAAAGAAAATACAGACAAAATGAAAGTAGAATGGAGAAATTTATATTGAATATGAGAGAGCATTATATATAATTTCTTGCTCCTAAAATCATGGAGTCAAGTCTTATCATTTTATCCCCATATCTCTCCTTTATTTCGTAGCCTTACTCGCAATCCCAAGATACTCTCACACACTCCTATATCTATGAGTTGTGCATGACAACTTATTTTACAGACTCACATATTATTTAAATATTAAATAATACTAATATTCAAACCATATGTTCACACTATAAAAACTAATTTCCTAACATTTACCCCCTTAGTGTGAACATGGGTGAGTTCTATCTAGGACCTACTCATGTTCTACAGTCTGACGGTTTTCAAAGAGTACCATCAACTCGAATAGGTTTTCTAGTGGAACCATTAACCACTATGTATGTGATTTTCTAAGTGATTCAAAAAATCTCAAATTGGTTTTCTAGTGGACCACCAACCACTCCATAGTAGCATACATGTTTCCCCATCCACATTTTACAAAAGTGAAAAAAATATAGGAAAATATGTTCGTAACTATGGAGAGGAATTATCTATCTACTCTTATTTACTCTCACACATGCTAAAAGCAAACACACAAAAAAGTGGAAAATAAATGATCACATATACAATAAGCAATCTCTTTGTTGGTGACTAATAAGAGATTCTTATTTTTCCTCCATCCTCCTTTGCCTCTAGCCTCCATGAGTCACTAATCATTATAAGTAGTCATCATCATCCTCCTTCTATTAAGGTTCATCTTCTTCTTTAGTTTTTTCTTCATCAACTGCATAGGCCTTGTCCATCTTTAGCTTACCGGATAAAATATCTTTGGCACGAACAGTACAGAAAGAAGACTTGTGTCCCTTTTTCTTACAATAAAAACATTCTAATTATTTTTTGTTTCTTGAAGAACTAGGATACTTTTTATTTGTATAAAGGGTTGTTTCTTCCTCAATATATTATTTTGTTCTTTTTTCTTCAACTAGTAATGCAGAAATCATAACTTCAAGTGAATGAGAATGCATTTGACCAAGAGTAAAAACTACACAACTATATTTTGGAGATAAGATATTTAACAAAATAGCTTTTGCATCTTCATCATCTACCAGAGCACTTACTTCTATTCGTTCTCTTAGAAGATATCTAAGATCATTAATATGACTTGACATATTTGCACCCTCATTCATTTTCAACTTGAGTAACTGTAACCTAAGTGTAAATTTAACATTCACAACTTTTGCACCGAATATTTGACTAAGTGAATCCCATATGTCTTTACACCTTTTTTCTAAGTCTACATAATGTAACTCAGTCTCAGATAAAGCAATCCTAATAATGGATTTTTATTTATCATCCTTTGTTTTCACTCCAATAATTTTGTTGCATCAGTTGGTTCAGTTTCTTTTCCGTTTACAATTCCCTATAGATTTTTGTTCATCAATTGCATTTTTATTTTCACCTTCCATGTGTGAAAATTTAATCCATTAAATTTATCTAGAAGTATTTCCATGATGGGTGTCGAACATAGTTGAAAAGGAACCCTTACAATAATAATCAACTTTATATTTAACCAAAATAATAAATTTTCAGAGTTTAATTGGTAGAAATCATTGACTATTTTTTAAGAAAATAATTAGAAATGTCAAAATTGTTTCCAGGATTTCTCTTAAAATATGAAATGGGTTTATGTAAATTTTTGACATAATTTTTCCATAATACAAATAAACAACCAAAAAAAAATTAGAAAATTCCGATTCTAGGTTTTTGAGAAAAACACAAATTACCAGTTACTTTTTTAGAAGATCAGAATCTAGAAAATAGAGACGAAAGATTTAAAAATCTCATATATATATCCTTGAGGTTGTGTTTTTGTCCTACAATTACTCTCATAAATATTCCTAATTTTCCCTAATAACAAATGATGCTAAATCTCTAGATTTGCATAAATAAATTAAACAAAAATAATTCAAATTAACTAATGAAATGAAATGTACAGAAAATACAAAAAAATTGAAAGTAGAATGGAGAAATTTATATTGAATATGAGAGATAATTTTATACAATTTCTTGCTCATAAAATCATGGAGTCAAGTCTTATCATTTTATCCCCATATCTCTCCTTTATTCCCTAGTCTTACTCCCAATCCCAAGATACTCTCACACACTCCTATCTCTATGAGGTGTGCATGACAACTAATTTTTCACAATTGCATATTATTTAAATATTAAATAAAACTAATATTCAAACCATATGTTCAAACTATGAACACTAATTTCCTACCAAGATTCGCATAATTTTTTTATCCGAGCGGAAGATTAGATATTGATTCGTTGATAAGAGTGAATTGTGAGCATGTGATGAAGATGGATAGGTAGAGGTGAAGAGATAAGAGGAAGTGGAAATTATGTGAAAATACTACAAGAGTGAAAGAAAATAAGAGAGAGGAAGCACCAAAAGACAAGGTAAGCGTCCTAGGTGAGGTGTAGTGAATAAACAAGGTGAAACAAACTTGTTTGAGAGAAGAAAAGAGAAAATTGATAGTGAAAGAGTTACTGATAATGTTAAGTGAAAAGAAGAAGAGTAAAGATGAGAGAGAAAGAAATAATAAAGAATAATCCAATAGGAAAGAGGAATCTAAAAAAATAGATATATGGGTTAAAAAAGAATTGAGAGAACTTAGAAAATATGTACCAAATTTTGAGGAATTGATGTTGAACATGGAAGAAGAGGATGTAGGTGAAGAAGCAACCTTGGGAGGAAAGGATGAATGTGAAAGTGAAGGATTTCAACAAGAATTAAGTGAGGAAGAGGAATTCTACTACTACCCTAAAGAAGTTGAATTTCTTGAATACATGCATGTGTTGGAAGAGGGTTATGAAGAAACAAAAGATGAAACATCAACATATCAATATGTTAAAGAGGTATATGAAAACAATTGTATGCCATGAAGTTTTCTTTCTTTTAAAAACAAAAAAAAATACGAAATCAGATTTTATATTCCTATATATGATGAAGATAACAAAGAATTGATTTATTTTAAGCAAAATGAAGTGATGAAAAGATGAGAAAAAAATTAAGTGTGGTGAGTACAGATGAAGAAGAGCTGGAACAATAGGTGTAAGAGGATGAAGAAGTGATGCATGCATGTGAGGAAGAAAAGGTACAAAAAATTGACTGAAAACATTCTTAGTTGATAACTCATATTGATGTTTCTTTGGCTGAATTCCTTGAAATATTAGAATATGGTTCCATTACTCAATTTGGAGAGAAAAAAGGGAACGAGATAACTAAGATTGAATATAATGATGACCATGGAAGGTATGATGATCAATTTTTCATAGGAGAAGTGGATGAGCTTTTGTAATATTTTTTGTGTATGATGGATGAATAAAAGAAGAGTGAAGGTAAAACTGAGAGTGCAATGATTCCCTTGCAAAATAGTGATTTTGAATATGGAAAAGTGATTCAAGAAGGAATAGGGAAGAATGTAGCTCAAAATGGACACACGGTCAAGAAATAAAATGAAGATTATGGACATTTTTCAATCCTTACAAGACAATAAAAATATGAAAACATGATGGAAAAATTCTATACACAGATGAAGAATATGATGCAACATGAAGAATGTATGTTTTTTGTTGTGTTTTTTATTTGTATAGGTACAACTGATGGAAGGTAAAATTTAAAGAAATAAATATGGAACTTGAGAAGAAAAGAAGAAAAATAAAGGAAAATGCAAGGATGAAGAACAATATATGGGACCCAGGTGGTCATAAGGAAAGAAAATATAGTAGAGTACAAAAGTAAGAGCAAGAACACATTAACAACCACTAGAAGAAATAAACTTGTAGTATATGGCTTATTTTCCCCACCTTAGAAGTATGATGCAGGATTATTAGAGAAAGAAAAGAATAAAATTTTCAATCATCCTTCTTGTCATGTTATTGAGTTTTTGAGGTGTCTTGGATGCCCTATTGAGAAAATGTGAGTCATTTCAAGTTGGTGAAAAGATTTAGAATATTTGAATTTCTCCATATTGTGTTTTTCCTCCAAAATGGAAGTTTGAACTCATAGACCTTGAAAAGGATGAAAAGTGGTTAAAATGACGTTTTAATACATGTAAGGGGATGTGTTAGGTGTGTATGTATGTTTTCATAGGTTAGAGGTGGGATATAAAGTAATAAATGCTTAAAAGTTTTAAAAGTACCCCATTATGTTGTGTATGGGAAGATAAAGAGTCGTGTGAGTCTGAGAGTTAGTTAGGGTTATTAAATGGAGGAGAGCATGGGATAAAAATTAAATAGAGAGGTGATTGTATGTATTCCTCTACAATTGAGCAGAGGAATATTGGATGGAACATTAAATTTTGTATGTAATATATATTTTATATGATAAAGTTTTGCTTTGGAGCATTGATGAACAATTTTTTTGTTGACAATTTATCTTTATTTTCTTATCAATGATGCCATTATCCATGAAATGATTATTATAAGGTAATTCATGTATGAATATCCTTTTTTTTATTTTAAGAAACCCTATACTAAGCCTCATTATAGGGAATAAGGTTGATATTACAAACTGTGGCTATATGTGAAGGAAAAGACTAATAATTTAAATACTTGGTAAGAATCTATAGATTTTTTGGAGAAATATTATAATATTTATGCCAAAATCATTTTTTATTAGGTGTTACTGCTATCCAAATTTTCCCCTCGAGTGAAATAAAAAAAACATGACCTCACATAGAGAAAATAGTAGGGTCGATTCAACCATGAGAGCTCACATTTTGGGCTCGAGCTAAGTGAGTTGAAGTGGGTAGAGAAAATTACAAAGGAGCTCAAGAGTTTGAGCTAGTTCAGAGAATGAAGGAGCTTTGAAGTATGAAATTCAGACCTTGGAGGTGAGGTCATTTTGAGGTAGTCTGAGGTGAAATTCGGGAACTTGGAAAAAAGAAATGTTAAAATGGGAGAAGAAAGTCCGAAACGCAAACTTTGAATTTTGGAGTTTGGGATTTTGGAGGGTCTGAAGTTTTTGGAACATAGGAAGGTGAAAAATGCTATAAACCCAAAGACATAATGGTTCAAAACCCAAAGTCTAAATTTTAGACTTGAGGGTTTCGATATTTCGTAACATTTTGGCTCTTAGTCAGATGAATAGTACTTGAAACCCGGAAATCCTGAAACCTAAATCTCAAAAAACACAAAGGTCTGAAACCCGAAGCTCAAATTATAAACTTAGGGGTTCTGGTATTTCTGATCATTGAAGCCCTAGTGCATGCAAATCATAGCTTTAAGTCTGAAACCCAAAGTCCAAATTTCAAACTTTAGGGTTTCGGCATTTCGGATGTTTCATGAACTCATGGAGATGAATAGTGAAAACAACCTCCGAAGTATAAAAATATGAAGCTCTAAATCCTAGAAGTTTGAAATTTCATATTTCAGAGGGTACGATGTAGGGTTGGAGTCCAAAAAAGCATATGAACCACCCGCATTTATTGCGGTATGGCACCCTCATCTACAAATGGCCATAAAATTTAACCGAGAGCTCATATTTTCTAAAAATCTCTTAGTGTCCTCTACACAACTTCGAATGGATTTCTTAGTTTTAATAAAGTTAAATATTTCTAAATGTGGAAGTACAGTCCGCAATTTTAGAGGAATGATTCAACATTTATCACCTACCCAAAATGGTGAAATATGGGCTTTCCTTCTTCCCCAAAAAGCAAGGTACAATGGAGTATGGGATTTGTAGGCTTACCCATGACTCCTACAAGGAAAACGATGGATTTGTTAGGAGATTAGGGAATAAATTTTGTTTTCTTCCCTCTCCCTCCTCATTTCTTCCTCTATAAAATGTAAGGGGTTTGCATGTGTAAATTTCGATCATTTTATCTCCCATGCAACCACTTTTTTGTTGGGGCTTCAAGAATTTATCTCAAGATCTATAATGGATTCACGCCTCTTTCTGCTACAACAATGTATTGTGTATATCCATATGGAGCAATAAGATTATGTTTGTGTTGATCTCTTTTACCTCTCATGGTTTATTGTCTTCATCTTACCTTTCATTTTGATTCCTTAATCTGTGCATTTCCTTGGTTATTTCATGATGTTTGTATGTTTTGCCCATTTGGGAATGATATATTGGATGTAATTTAGTTTGTGGTGAATGTCCACCCTTTCTAGATTCATCTATTCCATTGTTTTGTAGGTTGGGGAAGTGATCAACACTCCTTTCTTAGTGTATTACCGCTCTTAGTGTAGGTTCCCATTCCATGTTTGTTTCTCCCTATCCTCTTGGAAGCATTAGATTAGGATTAGTTAGTGGTTTTCCTGGATTAGGAGTAGTTAGTGGCATGTATGTTAGGAGCATAAACCGGCCTTCTTTGGAGAGCTATCTCATTTCGCAATGTCCCACACTTAGGATAGCTCCATGTTATGCAATGACACCCAATGCCCCATCTCAAATCAGACCATTCATGGATCACTGTGATTTCAACATAACAATTATACCTTGGTTGAAGATTTTACAAGAAATCTAGAATTAGATACTTAAGTGCTTTGTTTTGATCTTGAAAGAAGTGAGTTTTAGATTGTTCCTTAAGATATTTGGACAAAAATTTATTTGTTACATCAAATATTTTTGAACGGAAGTCTCAAGAGTGGTGAATAAACTGTGTTAAGGTTCCTTAGTCCATTCCATGAATAAACAGTCAAGTATTGTTGCAAGTAACTCAGTCCATGGTTGAAACCCTTCACACCTAGGGCACTACACTGAGAAAGAATGTTTTTTCAGAAGTATAAGAACAAGATAGGATTTCCTATTAATAAAATCACGTGAATTAGATTTAAACAAACCTCTTGGTAAAATTTTGAGTCTTGAAATTAATTTTGAATGTTTTTAGAATGTTTTCTCTCCTCCTAAGTTTCCAAGAAACCCTACCTAGGGTTTCAGCTTAATTATTGGATTAAATGTCTTACAGCTTATTTCAAAATATAAGTTTTCTAAGGAACTATCAAAATTGACTCCTTAACAAGATAAAGAAGTTTTTGGGATTGATAAACTCTATAAAGTGATAAATCTTTGACAATATAGTATATGCTTTTAGTATAGACCTTAAAGATCTAATTCTAACCTATACATGTGGTTTTGAAACACATTTTCATAGGAAGGCTCTATATAACTTTTTACAAAAAATATTTTCGAAAATGGGTATCCAAATATGATTTATTTGTCATTTGAACCTCTAGATGCAAAGTAAGGATTGAAAAATAGCCAAATTAGGGCTAGAAGAGATAAGGTGAACTAGAGAAGAGAAAAGGAGAATTAGGAGAGAAGTACAATGACCCCAGTCAAAAACTTTTGAGCACACCATTAGTAGGGTAAAAGGTGATTGAATATTTGTTTACATTTTTCTAGGTAAGTCTAGATCCTTCCAACCATGGATCCACTAGGAGCTTACCTTTAAGATCACTAGAAATCAATTTTTTGGGATGTTGAGAGTTAGTTGAAGGTTTTTTATCATTTTTTTTCATATTGATGATGGTATGGCAATCGCATGAGCTCATGTAACAAGGTATTTGATTTGAGATAGAGAATTGAGACCTCAAGGACTAATATTGCTCGATTTTGTACTAAGATCTCAGGAAGCTAGTGAAGGATAAAATGAAGAAGGTGTAGTTAATGGAAAGTTTAATATAGTTGAATAATCTAATAGGTTGAGTTGGCATTTCATGTGGTATGGGAACATGGTACAAAGATTTTTGAAGCCCTCTAAAGTAGAAAAGGTCATTTTTTGCATGTTTAGGCCTTCTAATCGTAAGAATAAGATCTCCAAAACAAGGTGTTAGTAGATTGAAGTTGTTCTTAAATTAAATATGAGTGTAATGAATCGATGATGATCTACACATCAGTAACCATAAGTATCCATGTATTCTATAAATGTACCCTATTAATTATATTCTATATCATGTATCTTTTATTCTATCTATACAAGTAATAAACACATTTAATTCCCCCTCGATTTAGGTGAAGCATGTACAGAGATGAACCTCTTAAATACCATAAGAAAACCTCTTCTATACACTTTGATTGAGTCCCTAAATCTAAATGGGTAATTGATGCTAGCACATATATGTTATAAACACATAGTATAACGTTAAATGGTACAACTTCTACTATTATACATGGGAAATATATTAAGACCAAGGATATAAAATCAATACACCATTGAGAAACATATCTCTTAGTGTAATAACTTCATTATACTAATGTGTAAAATAGAAATTAAAAATATGCATCGAACAAGGAAAAATTACATACGAAACAATGCAAAGGGATAATGCTCATAAATGAGGAAACAAGGTAGTCTACACACATATATAAATATAATTAGATTCTCTTCTATACAGTTTGATTGAGTCCCTAAATCTAAATGGGTGATTGATGCTAGCACATCTATGTTATAAACACATAGTATAACGTTAAATGGTACAACTTCAACTATTATACATGGGCAATATATTAAGACCAAGGATATAAAATCAATACACCATTGAGAAACATATCTCTTAGTGTAATAACTTCATTATACTAATGTGTAAAATAGAAATTAAAAATATGCATCGAACAAGGAAAAATTACATACGAAACAATGCAAAGGGATAAAGCTCATAAACGAGGAAACAAGGTAGTCTACACACATATATAAATATAATTAGAGGATACACAACCTAGGAATGCAGAAAAATAGATATAGATTTTGAGGATCTTCCTTATTTACCATTTTTGGCGATATGAGAGAGCCAAGATGGATCAAATACAGATTACTAGAATAGTGACAATACAAACGAACATCTATACCAATTAAATGAAAATGATTCTTTTCTTCCCCAAAAGCAATATATAACTATAAATATACTATCTTAATAAATGAATTAATTATTTTTTAATATCTTATTTTCGAGCATAAATATACACAAATATATAAATATAGATCTCAAGTGGCTAAAAAATATGTATTCCCATGGAATGAACCTCTTAGTATTATATCAAAAGTGTAATAAATAATTTATAATGTTTTACAGTTTACTATAATAGCTCTTGTTTTTCTAAGGTTTTATACAAATATTCCAAACATACGAACAAATTCAAATAATCAAATATACAGAAATAAATTCAATTAATTTTTTAAAATACAAAATATAATTACTTACATATGAATTGATATTTTCTGCCTTCTTGTCATATGATTTGATAGGTAATATACTTTCCCATACACCTTTTTCGCACATGTATTCATGAGAAATGATGATATGGATGTACGACATACATAAATTTATAAAATATTACATTTTTACGCATAGATGCTTAAAACTTGACCCAAATATTTTGGTGGAATTCCCTAAACTATTCTGTTTCCATTTTTTTAATATAATAAATTTTCAAACATCATTTTCTCAAATTTTTATATGGTATTTATATTCTATTTTGTTAGTTATGTATTATGTCCAATACACGTGCCTTGCGTAGTGCTAAGTCATATTTATCTATGTGCCTCCAAGGTAGTATTTTCTGTTATTTTCTCTTTGTTGAATTGTTTTTTTTTTTGTCTCTCTTTGTATGCAGCATATTTCCTTTGTTATATCTTGTGACACATTTGTGTACCGTTATTGTGTTTCCATTCCTTTCACGTATGTGTTATTCAATAATTACTTGTACATGTGTGGCTAATTGTATATTTAATTTCTTTTATGTGCCATATAGCCTTCATTGTGTTTTTTTTTGGCAATACATTGGTATCCCATGTTTTCAAGTCCACGCCTTTGGTATGACTATTTTGGAACATTTTTATTACTTGTGCACGTTAATGTTATATTTCTTGAATACTATTTCTCTTTTTCAATTTTTATATCTTACTCTTTATTTTTATTTTTGATTATTTATTATTTCTTGGTCTTCGTTTATGTCTTCATGCACCAAGGTGTGTATGATGTGTGTCCTATCTAGGAATAGGATATTAACGGTTAACGCTCTTGACAACCCTCCATGTGATCCAAAAAAATTTTATTGATATATTTAACATGAGTCAACACCATACATTAGTATGTGTGCACTCTTTTGGCACATCTCATACTCGAACAAATAAAATAAAATTAACGGGGTGTATTTCACATATATTTATGAAAAAGATACAACTAATCAATCTTCAAAAATTTTAGAAGTAATACATTCTCATAGACAAAATCAAATATAAAACATATACAAATATGGTAAACGATGGTCAGATATGGTAAACGATGAAAAATTTCATCTCGTTGGTAGATTATAAGTAATTTTAGAATTTTTAAATTCATACAAAAAGTTATATTTATTTTGGTACAAATTAAAACACATATGACACATTTTTGTTAATTTACCTCCAAAATAAGGGAGTATCATTACATCATTCCTTCTTCATTACATCAAAAACATATAATGCATGGGGGAATGATTCTTATTCTCCATTTGAATTTTTTGTATCATTTGCATATTTGACACAGAAAATACAACAGTAAAATTATCAAAATATTTTTTTTTTGTCTTTAATTGCACGCTACAAAATACTACATAGGATCCAAATTAAAAAACTCGACATCACATAGGAAACTTTCACACACATGGACCGACTCATATAACAAATAACATAGGGTACACATCAATGTCTTACTCAAATGATGTAAATCAAGACACTGACCCAACTAGGGTAAGACACATAAGATAGGCATACTTCACAATATGGCCTTTTTATGGTTTACATATTTATGACATTTAGTTTTCCATTATATAACCTTCTAGGTTTCTAGTGAATATAACTGTTAGGGTGTAACATTTCCTTTTTTCTAGAACTTCAAATACTTTTTGTTCATATAGAATTAGCCTTTAAAAAATAATGCTATGTTGGTTCTTTTCTCAATTTCCATTAATTATCCACAACTCATTTGTTAATCAAATTCATTTTATACACCTACGAGCCTCTTAATATTCATTCTTACATTAAAGGTTTGTTTCTCAAAATATGTGTAATTGACATTAAATTTTATCCTCGTTGCGAAAAGGAACTAAGAAGATATTAAGGTTATGCTTTTCGAGACATATATTCGATGTTTAAATTTTACCTTTTCTAGACAAGGGAAACTATCGTGAGGTCAAGGAAGATATATTTGAGTTTAAAGGGTGATTTAGATTCGTGATATCTCTTCCCGCAAACATCCTTCCATCAAAGTACCTTCTGATGCATATTCACAACACCCCTAAATGTCTACAACTCGATAGGTTGAAACTTTCTGTGTGATTGCATAATATAGAGCTTTTCCCAAAGTGTGGGACTTTCCAATCAGGAAAGCTCTTCAGAAAATTTTTGGTTCCTATTCCTCTATTCTAATACACACACTGAAATTGTAGAGGATCTACTCTAACTTGCCAAGAAGACAAGGTTAAAAAGAATAAAATAAAATAAACCTAAACTAAAGAGGTGATGTGCCAAAGGAATGTTGAACATCGGTTTTTCCATTAAACATAGACCATTAAAAATGTAATACAACCACCATGCACATATAACCAAGATTGAAATGAGAGATCAAAAGAAAACAATGAACACAAGAGAGAGTTGAAATTCATCCAGAGACTTATATTATTGTTCCACATATTTGATATAGTGCATTACAATTACCAAGAGGTAAGATTGCATTTACAGTTTAGATAGGAGGTTTGAACACCATAAATTCACTTACAGACCAAAGAAGAAGGGAGGGTGTAAAGAAAAATTATCCAACCCTAGAACAATGACCCTCCTTACAATATAAATGAAGAATGAGAGAAAGGGAGATTGAAGAATTCAAATCCTTGCTTCAACTACCCTAAAAATGAATCAAAATATCTTGAAACAATGATGGGTGTGACTACAAAAGCCATGCCTCATTGTACTTTTCCTTGTTGGGCAAGATGAAAGCCCATACCTTCATTATTGTGTTGGGTGTGAAACCTAAGATACCCTCTAAAATGGCAGACTATGTTTTTTAGTTTTAAGAACTTAGTTCTGCTCAAACTAAGATAACTATGTGAGCTTTCCAAAAAGTCTTTTGTTATGTAAATCCGAGCTCCCAGTCAAAAGTTATGGCCATCTGAACGTCAGGGTGTCATTCTAGAAAAAATATGAGTTCTTGATCTTCCTTTTTCGGGGTCCAAAATGCATGTAACCTCTTAAATCCCAAAATTTTAGAATTTAAGAATTTGGGAATTCGTACATTTTGATTTTCGATTTTAGGTTACTGTTCATCTACTTGGGCACTCGAAAACTCCGAAACCCTGAAAGTCTGAAGTCTGAAATTTCAGACATTCAGAATTATGAACTTTGGAACTTTTGTTGCATTTTTTGTGTTTCAGGGCTCCGATCTTCCGAAACCTGAAAGCATGAAAATTTGGACTTCAGACTTTTGGAACTTTGTAAATTTTGTCTTTCGGACTCATGACACTATTCATTTGAAAATCAGCCAAAGACTTCCGAAACTCCGAAACCTGAAAGAATTTCAGACTTTCAGAATTTTAGAACTATCCATTTTTGGATTTTTTTATCATTATTGATCTGATTGAGTGCTTAAAATCTCCAAAACCTCGAAACCTGAATCTCTAAAACTCCAATACCTGAATGTCTGAAATTTCAGACCTTCGGAATTTCAGAAACTTTTCCTCTTTTTGGATTTTTTATCCTTTTTGACTTTTTTTTTCTGAAATGTCAAATGCCCAAAGTCTGAAAACTTTTCGCTGGGTCCTCCATTATTTTCTCTTGAACTCTTATATCCTTCGATGTTCCCATGGCCATTTTTTTTTTGCCTTACATTTGCAAATGTTGAGCTGGCCCGCAACTTGACTGTCTTATCCCGAAATGCAAGCTCCCATTGCCAAAATAATCCCTCTAGTTTCTCAGTGTGCAAGGTCATTTTTCTTAAATTTTTTCTTGAGAGACAAAAATTGGATAACAATTTTGGTGACTTACGAGATCACCTACCTGCTAGATCGAAAGATTAGTTACATTGAAGTATTACTTATCTTATACTTGAAACATGAACCTGGTCACTTGTAACCTGTTGAACCTGGACCTGCTCCTCTACTTGCACTATCAATTTTCATAAGAATAAATTAAAGATAATATTTGCGAGAGTATAAAATTATCATGACGTAGATATTTCACCTGTCCTGAAAAATGGCATGTCATGAAACCTGATCTTAGTTTCTCTGATAGTGATCTCCTTTGTAATTATCATTTTTTTCCCATGAGTATGGACTTCTTCTTTGTTATAACATTCATCGTGAGGCACGCTGAATGCACAATGATACAACCTGGGAGAAAAAAAACCTATGTTTAAGCACTTAGGGAAATTGAAACCTAGACTATAACAAGACAATGTGCATATGCACTTAGAGGAATTAAAATCCTAGGCTAATATTGACAAGGGTGAAACCTTTTCTTTCCAGTAGCAATGTTTAAGATAGATTCTTTTAATCAGAATCAGATGTTCCTCGCCATCCAATGTAGAAAATTAGAAGGCATTGCTAGTTTTACTTCTCATGACCATGTAGGGGCAACTCCAAATGACATCAAACCTATAATTCCTTCCTAGTTTTGTCTGATCTGCATCCCACATTAGAACTGGGTCCCCCTCTTGAAAGGTCCTTGCTCTTACTTTCTTATCAAACCATGTTTTGACTAAGGCCTGGTCTCTCTCCATCATTTGAACTGCATGTTCTCTGAATTCCTCCAATTCCATCAACTCTACATACATATCCTCGATTGGTTCAAACTCAAACAACTCCAAATCCTTCATGAGATCCAATACGGGTAGTTCTAATGATATAAGAAACATTACCTCTTTCCCATAGACTAACATGTAAGGGGAATTAACTATTTAACTCTTTGGTGTGATCCTGTCAACCCATAATTTTGATCTTATCTTTGTATGCCATGTCCTTTGGTTTTCATACAGAGTCCTTCTGATGATTCTAAGGAAATTCTTGTTTGTGAAGTCTTCATGTCCATTACCCTGTGGGTAATAGTTTGAAGAGGTACTCAAGTAGATCCCATTTTTAACAGCCCATTTTGTAATCTTGGAACCTAGGAATTCCAATCCATTGTTCGATATGATAGTCACCTGTACACTAAACCTTGTGACTATTCCTGTTGTATATATCTCCCTCCCTGGGTAAATATAGACAAACAGAAGAATATGGAAATCAAAGAAACTAAAAACCTGACATTTATTTATGCCACCAGTCATGCCTAGGCACAGATCAGAAGGTGTCGACATGGAAAAATTTCCCCCTGGCACAGGTTGAAGGCGCAAATCAGAAGGCGTCGACATAAAAAAAGTTGTGCCTTGGCACAGGTTGAAGGCACAGATTAGAAGGTGTCAACATGGAAAAATTCGTGCCCTGGCATAGGTTGAAGGTACAGATCAGAAGGTGTCGACACAGAAAAATTTGTGCCCTGGCACAAGTTGAAGGCACAAATTAGAAGGTGTCAACATGGAAAAAGTCATGCCCTAGCGCAGGTTGAAGGCGCAGATCAGAAGGTGTCGACACGGAAAAAGTCACGCCCTGGCGCAAGTTGAAGGCATCAACACCACATTTTTAGCACCTATGGTGCATTTAGGTGTATGTTAATGCGAGGATGGATGTGCAGAGGTGCATTTGTAGGAGGCGCAACATCTTGAGTGTTGACACCCCAAACCTGACAAAAAGCAAACCCTAACCCAGATATTCAAATGGCCATAACTTTTCATAGGGAGCTCGAATTCACGCAAGGTTGGAATTTTCGGAAATCTTACAAGGTCCTCTACCCAACTATGAAAATTTATATTTAATTAGGTTAGAAAAATTTATTCAAAAGTATAAAATATAGTTTTCCATTTTTTGGGTTTGCTAGGGTTCTCACCTACCGCCATAATGAGATGAATTAAATACAACCTGGAGGTGGTTAGTATAGATTTGGATTTCCTCTCTCTTCTGTCTCTCATTATTTTTATAAATTGTAAGGAGGGGATTCTTTCTAAAGGTTTTACATTCTTGTTTTTCCCCTCCCTTCTTCTCTTTGGGAGGTGAATTTGTGGAGTTCAAACCTCCCATGTAACACTGTAATGCAACTTTATCTCTTAGCATTTTGTAGTGTATTGTATCAATATTTGGAGAAAATAATGCATGTATGTGGATGATACTCAACCCTCTCTTTGTTCATTTCCATCCTCCTGATCTTTCACTACAAATTTGGTTATCTGTGCATGATCTTGCATTGCATTTTAATGGTTTGTGTTTATTGGCAAGATAGGTGTTCTTCATTGCTCGGTGCATCACCTTTGTTAGTTTAAGTTTATTTTATGCATCTTCTTACCCTATCTCCTTGGCAATTTAGATTAGGTTTTTGAGTAAACCCTATGCATTTTATGTGTGCATCTGAACAGAGAGATAGGAACTGGCCTTCATCCAGAGAACTTTCCCAATTTGCAAGGTTCCACACTTGGAAAAAGCTCCATGTTATGCAATCACACTGAGATTCTCAACCCATCGAGTTGCGGAAATTTAGGGGTGATTTGATTCGCTATTAACAATTCCTTCATTAAGGTATAGTATGTTAGACTCGTTTTCTTCTCTTAGTGCTACTGCCTCAGTCCAGTTGGTGAAGTAGTTCGTTGTTGTGAGAACCCACTTGTGGCCTTTTGATTGAATTTGGATTGATGAACTTGATGAATTCCAATCCCCATTTCATGAATGGTTTATTAACTAAAATCAGAAGCAATGGAAGTGTTGCTAGTCTTTCTTTTCCTATGAAGAATACACATTTTTTACAATTTTTGATCCATGTATAGCAGTCACTGAATAGTGTGGCCCAATATTAACCCACCTTCATGAAATTACTATAACATCCTCTCAATTCGATCCATTCTAATGCATCTTAGTAGAAAATCATTGATGTCCTTTTTGAACAAAAAATAATCAAGAAGCACATATGGAATGGCTTGTAATCTAAAGTATCTTAGATATTTGCTTTGTTCATTTCTTGAGGGCATAGTCCGGTTTGTAGGAAGTGTATAATGTTATGAGTCCAAAAAGGAGTGGGCATATTATCATTTTCTTGTTCTTGACTATCTTGTAGTACAAATAAAACTTTTTTCCTATCACGTGTGTCAACCTACTAACTCGAGGTTAGATTTTCACATAAACCTTTTCCATGGACCATCTTAGTGACTTTAATTTAAATGTCATATTCCATGACACAAGTGATCCATCCTGCATGTTTCTCATTTATGGTCTTGTTTAGAAGGAAGTCCTTGACTCCCGCATGAGAAACCAACAACTAAATTTTATTGTTTGAGACAATGTGTTTAAAATTTTCAAACTCCTGATGACTACCAGAACATGTTTATCAATGAAAGAGTACCTAGTTTCATATTATTCCAAACCTTGGTTGAAGAAGGAAACTAGACTTTCATATCCCTCTTTATTTTGTTGTACTAGGATTGCAGAAATCGTGTTCCCACAACCAAAGGTATAGAGCATTAAGTCCTTGGAGAATGATAGATTTATGAAAGTTGGAGCTTGGGATATAGCCTTCATTATCACTTCAAAACTTTTATTTCTTCAGCTGTCCACTTAAATGCCATACTCTTCTTCAACATCAGTGTTATTGGCTTCATAAGAGTGGAAAATTTTGGTAGAAAGCTGCTGACAAAATTGATTCTTCTTAAGAATCTCTAGAGATCCTTCTTATGACTTGGCAAGGGAAATGTTCAAATTTCTTAAACTCTTTCTGGGTCAATCGTCAATTCTTCGTTTGACACAATATGGCCTAAGAGCTTACCTTCATGGGCCAAGAATATGCATTTTTAGGGATTCAATGATACTCTGAATCTCCTACACCTCTGAAATACTTGTCTCAAATGGAAGAGGTGATTTTTTGTGTTTTTCAAGAAAATAATGATATATTCAAGATAAATTAATACTACTTTGTTGATCAACCCCTTAAATGCCATGTCCATCACCCTTTGGAAACTGGCTCCGACATTTGACAATCCAAATTTCATTTTCTTATAGGCATTGGTGCCCCATTTGGTGGTGAAGGTTTTTTTGAATTGATGGTCTTATTGCACCATTATCTGATTATACCCCGGGTAGCCATCTAGGAGAGAGAATCTTTCCAAGACAGCTACTACCTATAAGATTTATTCCATTGAAGGGAGTGGATAGTGGTCTTTTAGAGATTCTCTATTCAAGTCTCGAAATTCCACGCACAACGTAACTTCCCCATTCTTCTTCATGACCAGAACCAAGTTTGTAACCCATCTTGAATGCTTGATTGTGAATATAGTGCTTTCCTCTGTTAGTTTGTTTGACTCTTTCTTCATAAGAGGCTCAATGTGTGGTTTGACTGGTCTTTGTATTTTCTTGATGGGCTTATCATATGGATCCAGTTATATTGTATGTTGTGACAATTTCATATGTAATCCTCTCAGGTCCTCATAGCTCTAAGCGAAGACATTTGGAAACTCTTCGCAAAAATGTATGAAATCATATTTCTCCTATTCAGTGGCCACTTTGCCAGTTTGAAGTGTTTTTCCTTCTCCAAATGAAATCAGTTATGAATCTTCTCCTTTGACCTGTATGTTGGCCTTCTCTTTATGAAACTGGCCATTAAGATTGAATATTGACTCTAGTGTTACTAAACCTTTGGGAAGCTTTTTTT
The DNA here is from genome assembly GCA_019776745.2 of Taxus chinensis. Classification (NCBI taxonomy): domain Eukaryota; kingdom Viridiplantae; phylum Streptophyta; class Pinopsida; order Cupressales; family Taxaceae; genus Taxus; species Taxus chinensis. Next base: position 758,663,623 of record CM034146.1, read on the forward strand.
CCATAGCTGTACTACTTGATCTCCATACTACTTCTCTAATTTATCTTGCTTCCTAGATGAGAATTTAGCCTCTTCTTGCAAGAAATTAATGATTTGTTGATCATTCTCAAACACCTACTAGTTTGTGTTATTATCTAGAACTGTTAGCCTTACAATCACATGGATATTTGGCTACATTTTGTCTCTTTTGATATTGTTAATCACATCAAAATTTGATCCAAATGCTATGAGCCTATCCACAACTTCATTCTTTTTCCTAGGTATGACAACAATGTTGAAAGCTTTGAAATCCTCAATTAGGTCCCATACCCTATTTTTATAGCTCTTAAGTAGGTCATTCTTTGCATCATGTTCTCCCCTGACAGGGTTGATGATTAGCTTGCTATTCCTGAACACCTAAAAATTATTTATATCTATTTTCCTAGTCCATTGAAGTCCATGAATCAAAACTTCATATCAGCTTTGTTATTTGAATATGAAAATTGAAATCGGAATGTTGAATAATACTTGATGCTCTATTGTCAAACCAAGATTGCACCTCCTCCAGCAGCCTGTTTACTTCTCAAACCATCAAAAAATAGTTACTATCCCTCATTTTCATCCTTATTTCCTAGTTTGGTTATGTTAGGAATGGGTGAGTTTTCTTCGTGTACACAATATATGCCCAATTCAAATTCTTCAATCTCCTTGTACAGTTCAAAATGCATGCCTTTTTTTTGCCCATTCATCTATTGTCAAATCTAGAATTTCCTCAACCTTAGTACTAGTTTCTAGATCATTTGAACATTCTTCCTGATCAAACTCTAAGAAATTTACATTGATAGGACTTGGTACATGAGGCTCAATGTAGAATTTTGCAAATGTTTCTGATTTGATTGTTGCTTTAGCTCCATATCTCATTCTGAAAAAGCATGTGTGACCATTCTATTGATAGGTATCCACCAATTTTTACGTTGAATTCTATTGATAGGAACAACATGGAGAGTGGCGAATGATCAATTATGAACACATCTTGCAAGACCATGACATTAGGACAAGCATGTAGTGTGAGACTTAACCCTTTGATGATCCCAAATTTTCCCACTATTGTTCCATCAAGTTGCACCACTCCTTTTATCCCTAGTTCATACTTCAGACGCAATTGATCTACTACTTGATTTTGCATTAATGAACTACTTTCCCCTCAATCGATCATGCAATTCTCTACTAAGTGGTTCTTAACAATAAGTGAAACATATAATGGTAGAGGCTTTAATTTTTTTCTTGGTTAAAACCCCATCCTACTGCACTGTATTAGTGAGAACTCTCTCCTGTCTTTGGTTTGATCCATTCGAGACAGACCAATTAGCCAGTGCAGCTTGCAAAAAATATTGTTGTCCTGGGATTGCTAGTGACTCCCGCATGGAAATTTTCACATGTGTTTTCTTCATTTGATCGATGATGTTGAAAGGGGATGGATCATCCTTTCATTTTCCCTGACTTGGAATAATCTTTATTGGAGCTTGAACAGGCACATATGTTGCTACAATGAGTGCCTTAGGCTGATTTGGAGCATTCAATGATCCATTTGATCTACTAACTCCTTTTTGTGTAGGAGTGGGATGAGAAACTATAGGATTAGGTAGTTTTCCCTCCTCTATGTTCCTCTTCCTTGACCGTGTGTTGATAGCCTTGCCTTGAAAATATGGTTGATTAACTCCATATAAGTCTTTTGTTTTCCAATTAATGAACGTAGTTTCTGTTGGAGGTGCCTCTTGCTGAGTTTCTTGCTTTTGATTTCCCTCTTGACTTATTTCTTCTGACACACCAATGGTTTATACCATCAAGGAAAGTTTAGTACACCTTTGAAACACATTGATTTATTGTGAGGTAGATTGAAGGGGTAACACCAGTTGTACTCATATGCCATGTTCTTTTACATTGGAACAAAGGCTTTTGATGTTGACGTTGCATTTGGATCATATGGTTGGAATGTCCTGGTAGCTTGAGGTTTCCCTTGGTTCAAAATTTTATTTGCATCCTAATTTTGTGGTATTTTTTTTATATGAGGCCCTACCTTGATACTAATCTTGAGGCTGATATGGTGTCGAAATCTGAGCTTGTTGTCTCTTGATAGTCACTAGCTCATTTCCTAGGTTATGTTGTTTTTTTCGTAACCTCATGTGATTCTTTCGAAGTGCTTGAAGAAGTTAAAGAATCACTATTGATTTAATTCCTAAGGGGTGGAATGCTATTCAACTATGGTTGGTGACTAGTTTTAGGAGTTCCCATGTTCAGATAGAGAGGTATTTATGTCCTAGGTGCTAGCTTACCAGTTTGAATCAAGCAATTTTAAGCTCTAATAAGAATGGTATTGGATCATCATGGCTATATCTAAATTTATAGCCTTCAAGAAATAGAGGAATGCTCCTTCGTTAGTTGGTCTAACAGTTATACGAATCCTTTCCCATGTTCATTGGAAACGGAAATTTAAATCTTTCATTTTCTCATCAAGAGCCTTGTTAATTGTTGTCAATTGTTTCAATAAAGATAAAATATCTCACTTTTTCCCAAATTTATTGTGGAGGTCTGTACACAAACGGTCCCAATTTTCGATACACCCTACTGTTAAGCTCCTAAACCTTTGTAAAGCTTTTCCTTTAAAGGATTCTTCGAACAACTTGACAACAATGTCCATTTTAGTAATTTCGTGAATTGTATAGACATATGCAATGTCCTAGATGTGGTCAATCAGAGTTGTTTGGTTCTCTCCAGTGAAATATGGAATGTTCTTTGATGTTACAATCAGGACCTGATTTTGAGTATTTAGGGCAAGTGGGTTATTCCTTGTGAAGTTAACATATGGATTGGATTGTGCCATCCTGATTAGACAGAGAACTCTCATTGATTAAAGAAAAGGTCTACCAGGTGGAGGTGTGGACAAAGTTCTGTTATGTGGAGATGGTGATCTTTGTGGCCTTCTTCCTCTCCTTCCTCTTCTTGGTGATAATTGCAAGTACAAAAATAGTCCCTCTTCTCTAGTATCATACCTAGGTTGAATTCATCACATGTACTTGGGAAACCTATGTTTCTAAACCATTAAATTCTATTCTTTCAGATTCACTAGATGTGCTGAGGAATAGGCCTCTAAAGGATGGATTTTTCCATGTTACACACCAAACTTGACAAAACTAAAATTAAAACTTTGAAGGACCTATATATTTGATATTGTTGAGGTCGAAATTTGTTCTGGAATGATAGTCTCAAAAAACCCAAAAATGCAAGACCTCTGAACTTCTAAAACCCTGAAACCAAAAAATTCAAAAAAAATTGAAATCCCGAAACCAGAAATTCCAAAATCCTAAGATTTTCAAAATCGTGAAATCTCGAAATACAAAAAATTCTGAAATTTCAAAAATCAAAATTGAGAAAAACTAAAAATACTCTTTTTAATACTATCTCCTGATCTATAAATTGGTGAAATTTGGACTAGTTTTGAGCAAGTTATGGCCTTGAAAATCTATTTAACAGTTCAGCCTGAGAGGTGAATGATAAAAAAATGGAGAACTTAACATTTCTAAGTCTGAATTTCTTGAAAATAGATTTATTTCTTGGTCCCACCAAGTGTTCCAAAAATTTTGATGCATAATCAAAACACCTCCGAGTGTTTGCAACATGATAGGATGAAACTATTAGTGTGATTTCATAATGTGAAACTTTTCCTAAAGTGTGGGACTTTGTAGTTGGGAAAGATCTCCAGATGAAGGCCGGTTCCTATTCCTCTATTCTAATACACACACGCAAATTATAGAGAATATACCCCAAAATATACTCTATGTTGCCATTGAGACAGGGTTAAGAATATTACAATAAATTGAACCTAAACTAAAGAGGTGATGCAACAAAGGAATTTTGAACATTTTCTTTTCCATTAAACAAAAACCATTAAAAATGTAATACAAACACAATGCACATAAAACCAAGATTGGAATGAGAGGTCGGAAGAAAAAAATGAACACAAGAGAGTGCTGAAATTCATCCACATACTTATATTATTGCTCCATATATTTTATACAGTGAATTACAATTACCAAGAGGAAAGATTGCATTTATATTTTAGATGGGAGGTTTGAACTCCACACATTCACTTAGAGACCAGAGAAGAAGGGAGGGTGCAAATAAAAATTATCCAACCCAGAACAATGACCCTACTTCCAATATATATGAAGAATGAGAGAAAGGGGGAGAAAAGAATTCGAATCCTTACTTCAACCTCCCCAAAAATGCATTAAAATATCCTACAACAATGATGGGCACCACTACAAAACCCATGCCTCATTGTAATTTTCCTTGTTGGGTAAGAAAGGAAGCCCATATCGTCATTATTGTGGTAGGTGAGAAAGATAGGACACCCTCTAAAATGGTGGGTTGTATTTTTCCTATTAAATAACTTAGTCCAAGTCAAATTAAGATGTGATCTTTCCAAAAAGTCCTTTCTTGTGTAAATCCGAGCTCCCAGTCAAAATTTATGGCCATCTGAAGGTCAAGGTATCATTCTACAAAAAATGTGAGTTCATGATCTTCCATTTTCAAAGTCCATTATGCATGTAACTTTTGAAATCCTGAAATTTTAGACTTTCAGAACTCGGGAATTCAAACATTTTGATTTTGGAGTTTAGGTTATTGTTCATCTACTTGGGCACTCAAAAAATATGAAACCCTGAAAGTTCAAAGTATGAGATTTCAAACATTTAGAATTTGGAACTTCAGAAATTTTGTTGCATTTTTTTTGTTTTGGGGCTCTAAAATTCAAAAACTTTGAACCCTGAAACTTTGAAACACTAAAACCCGAAAGTTTGAAATTTCAGCATTTGGACTTTTGGAACTTTTTTCTTTCAGACCTGTGACACTGTTCATTTGAAAATCATCCATGGAGTTCTGAAACTCCAAAACCCAAAAGTCCAAAATTTCATAATTTCAAAACTTTCGATTTTGGAGTTTTTTTCTCTATTCATCTTATTGAGCAATTGAAAACTCTGAAACTTGAATCTTTGAAACTCTGAAATTGGAAAGTCTGAAATTTATGACTTTCAGAATTTCGGAACTTTTCCTCTTTTCAGAATTTTATCCTTTCGTAATTTTTCCTCTTTCAGCCATTTTCCCCTTTCAAACTTTTTTATAAAATGTTGAATGCCTAAAGTCTTAGAACTTTTAGCTTGGGCCTCCATTCTTTTCTCTCAATCTCTAACATCCTTTGACGTTCCCTTTGCCTTTAATTTTCTTACCTTACATTTTCAATTGCCAATTCCACCTGCAACCTCACTTTCCAATCCCAAAACGCAAGCTCCAATGGCCGAATGAATCCCTCCATTTTCTTATTGTCCAAGGTCATGTTTGTTCAATTTTTCCCTGAGTGGAAAAAATTAGATAACAATACCCTATTTTACCTATTACAGTTTTCTATAGTTTGAAAATTAGTTTGAGTCGATTTAACAGTTACATGTCATTAAATTTTTTTTGATTAAATTTTTTCTATTCACTCAAATAATTGATTTCTCCAAGGACAATTTGTATTATTTTTTTTAACAAAAAGAGAGCTCCTAGATCAATTATGACTACTTCAAGAATAACTTTATTTCGAAACAAATATCTTATTTACTCTTGTTTTCCATTACTCTTACATGGTTACTTTGGACTCTTATTGGCATTATTTTAGAACAATTTTAATTCAAATTTGATAGATAATTTCCAATTAGGGATTCATGACTACAATGAATGATGAACCTATATCGAAAAAATCATTTCATCACTCTTAAAAACCCAAGTATTAAATCATATAACAAGAAAACTCAACAACTATATACTTTTTAAATTTCTTCCAAGGAACTATTTAAATATTTTAGTAAAATGCATCATCGTTTCTTTCATACCCTTAAGAGGGGCTCCATGATCTATTAACTTAAAAATAAATCATGGATGGGGGAAAATACATCCAAAAAGAAAGCACATGGTAATGTGCTATTTAGCATCATAATTATCTAAGGGAGACAAAGGAGTTCCATAGAAAAATATATAAAATTTTATGCATTTCAAATTTTTTGAAGGTAATATTTAAAATCATTGGTAACAATACATCATAGATCCTTTTTCGTAAGCATCATAAGAGGTCACTTGATGTATTACATTCATTTAAACTCAAGGGTTTATATAACCTACCACAAGTTAAAATTAGAGTAATACAATATCCCTTCCTTGCAAAAACTTGGTGCCACTTAAATGTATTCCAACACTACAATTTCTCACTTTCATTAACACTTAGTGTTAAATTACAATTGCACTCAAGGATCTACACATGACTATAGGTTAGTTTAAAGTGTGAAAACATACTTATCCCATTACACCTTCGTAGGGGAAAAAGGTGTAAAGTTGTTACTAGAAAAGGTGACATATTATTCTGTAAGGAACTAAAGAGATCATTAGCAAGTGTTTAATGCATAGTACATTAGTTCAATAAATCTACTTTTGTAAACATGATCTTATGAAGGGTTCATTCAATGATAAAGGTTTCACAAACTATGTTCTTAAGAGTATAGTTGACCACTAGGACACCAAGGTCCAACATGAACATTTAACTCTAACTTGTCCATGAAGATGAGTAGACCTATGACACCCTGAAGTGTTAGTCCTATTTACCCTATGAATGAAAATGTTACTCAACTGATCTATTACTTCGTGAAAGGAAATTTAAGTTATAGAAATGCTCTTTGAAGAATTTTCTTAAGTGTAGGACAAGAAGTCTAATTGTGAGGATTTATAATATTTCTTAAGACATTAGGGTTATGAAAACCTAGATGTGACATGATTGAGAGGGAGACTATGAAAATTTTTAATACTCGCTACATTTATATGGGTTAAAAATGATAAGTTACTTCCAAAAAATATTTATTTTATCTATGAACATAAATAAATATTAGGCAAGTGATTTTTTCAATCATCTAAACCATGCAATCACTATTTAATTTCAAATGGGATTAAAACTTATGAAGTTAACAATATTATTTTAAGCTCTATTGTTGTAAGGTTAGATTTAACTCAAGGTAGATACAAACAACATAGTTTTCCATGTACAATTCTTGAAATATAATATTCCAAGAGGAGCAATAATCTTCAACACACTACTTTTTATAATGTAATTCTCTTTAATTCACTTTTATTTAAAATTCATAGTTTATATCAATATATAATAGGTTAATACCATCTCACTCATTACAACATATCACACTCTAATCCTTTTTGTTCAGAGTACTTGAAATTAACATTGCGACATTCCTACGATTGAGTATGGAAATTTCCTAAACTCAAGCATAAATCCACACATTTATAATTTTCATTTAAATAGGAGAGAGAGAGAGAGAGAGAGAGAGAGAGAGAGAGAGAGAGAGAGAGAGAGAGAGAGAGAGAGAGAGATAGGGAGAGGGAAGAAGACATATTTCATTTCTCATGCATTTATGCTTTGACATTCAATTCCCCTTAATATTTTATTACTAGATAGAGAGATTAAGGATGAGAGAGAAATTTAAGAGTCATTTTATTTTCCATTCACAATGTCATAAACATTTGCATTTTATGTCCATTATCATTTCATTTCAAACCAATTCACATTTCCCAATTCATTTACGTTTTCAAATCAATCAAGTATCATAGTCGTTTCTATAGAGAGAAGAGTGTGGAGAGAGAGAAATCACCATACATTTAAAAATTCATTTATACAAGATAAAATATCGAATAAAATTCTACATATCTTTTCAATGATATTACGAGGTCACACGTGTGGTTAAAAGTCAAACGAGAATAAAAAAGGGGATTCTAGCTAAAGTTGAATAAAACATAAAAAGTGCCTACAAAGTAGGTCTTGAAAACACCTGGTTTATGTTTGATCATGAATTTTGACTATTCCTACTTACTCTCCCATATATATAGAATTCATCGTGTCTGATGGAAGTTGATTACAATGACTAGAGCTCAAGTTACAAGGGCAACTTCGGGGCATGTTATTGTAATTATGCCAACAATTCTTGTCACAAAATGATCCTTTTTGAAAAAATATTTTTGAAAGACGTTTTCTTTGAACTAAAGCTAGGTTATGATCCTCTTATTGGCAGTCTAGAGGTATGAGATAGTGGTTTTAATTTTTTCTCAAGCTAAGTGATAACTGTAAGCCGAAACGGATCATGTTTTATTAAAGTGACCAGGTCAACATAAGCAAATAATAAAATAAGAGGGTTTAGAAATATGAATTGCAAGAGCATTAAATCTTTTTCAAAAATATCGGTTAAGGTTTCCTAAGGTGTTCCATGTTACCAGAAGTCATGCAAAGAGTTTCAATTTTGTGGTACGTTTCGGTCTGGCACTTCATGCGTGTAACTTTCAATATAATATTTTGCTTATATATTTTGTTGTTTATCTATTGACAGTTCACGTCAAGGAAATTATTTTTCATTTATTGGAATTATGCTCCCTATCATTCAACATTTTATTTTTAATAAGTTTGAAGTGATGGAGAAAATTTTAATCCAAGAGAAAATGGTAAAATCATACCTTTTTATGCTAATCCTACAATCCATACATTTGATGAGACTGCATCTTTTGTAGGCATTCCGAAAACATTTTTTGGCTCACTCATGCTTTGCATCACCAACAAGGTTAAAACATGTATGGTTTCATCATTCTTTCTTGCAAATCCATATGCCAATGGAGCAGCAATAGGTTCATTAATAATGCTTAGAAATTCCCACACAACAATGCATCCCACATCCTTGGTTTTGGTTCTCTCAGGGTCACTTAAATAAGAAAGAAAAAAAATAAAAATTGGTTCACATCATTCATTTTTTCCCCAAAAGAGTTAAAAAAATTCACTAAAAAATGCACATTAATTAGTTTATGTCATCATACCATTTTGCATTGTTTGGAAGTTTCTAAAGACTTTCTAGTGAACCCATTTGTGCATACCCTTAAATCAATGCATTCCATAAAACACATTTATTTGGGGCACTCTATACAACAGTTCATGTGCCATGTGTATTCTCCCACATTTTTCATCTATGTCAACCAAAGAACTTGAAATTACAACATCTAAAAAAAAATCCCTTTTCTTTATGCTTTTATGTATATCCACACCCTATTCCAAGCTTTTTTTTTTGCCTTGCATAGAGAAGAAATATGTTGGTGGGTTATGGAGGACAAAGGAAGGAAACAAATAGGGTCTCACGTGGAGGAAGAGTGGAAGAGAAAAAAATATAGAGACATAAGTGGGATAGTAGGAAACACACTCTCAATGTCTAAAATTAAAAAAAACTACTCGACATAAACCAAAAAAGTGAGAAAAATGAATTGGTCACCACAAAGGCCACATAACATGAAGCATAGGCGCTAAGAAGTAGAAGAAGACAAATCAATAAAGTTGGACCTTAAACCAAATAAATTGCCTCCTCAACATCAATCTACTTCTTTCTTTTCATACAAAAAACAACACAATGCCAAGCAGAAGATTTCTTTCAACTCTAAGGAAAAGTAACCACTTCATTTATAAAAATATATCCACATAGGCTAATTTTTACAAGGTAAAATGAGGAGATATTTGGTTACATATTGTCTCTATGCACAATACTACTCATGTGGTCACATTTCTAACTTACATTTTCACAAACCCATTTCTACATTCCCATCTACCATTACAGCGTAAGACCACGTGTTTGTGAAATGTTTTGTCACTCAATACCTACGTATACATAACCTACACATATACCAAGGAACTTAAATTTACTAAAACAAATGGAACCCATCCCAAAGATGCATTTTTAGAATGGTTCTAAGAACTTTTTTGCACTTAGATTCAGTCCCCATAACATTCTATTTATTTAATTTTTTTGCAGAATAAAATCACTAGAACCATCAAATTTTTACAAAATTCACAATGTTAACCTAGGTTCCATCATGTTTAATACCTCAAGATTTCAAATAAAGGGCATGTATTATCACACAAGGAAATGATATGTCTCAAAATATGTTTTAGGATGCGTTGTTTCAATGCTCTGTCATATGACAGGTGCCCTGCCAAAGACGGCTCAAGCATTGAAAAGAAGGGGTATTACATATCCCTCCCTTATAAGAGCATCATCCTCGATGTGACACAATAACGAAGATCGAATATTACGTAGGAAAGAAGGTCTATCATGACACATGTAGTTAAATAAAATAATTTCTCGGTACAATGTAAGCACAAGGAAGCAAACTAATTTTTACAATTTCTTAAATTTTAATGTTATTTGAGGATTGCTAATTACTTATCTTTTATTTTACTTTTCAATTAGTCTTTTCTTTTGCAATTTTTCTTGATCTCAAACTCTTAGTATTTATTGTTTATAATTTCAATCATCTTATGTTCATGGGTGATCAATAATAATTAGCCTCAAGATGTCACACAAAACTCAACACAACAAAAACAACCCATGCAACATATTTATACATACTTTCACATTGTATCACATCAAAAGACCTCTAATTCCACCATGGAAAGACAAAAATTAGTTGTTAGTGTGGAATCAAAGCACACCCGAATGGCCTTATTATGAGTGGGGCATTCAGTGTGATTGCACAACATAGGACCATCTCTCAAGATGTGGGACTTGCAAAACTTGAGATGGGCCTCTGAAGAAAGTCACTTCTTTCTTCCTAATCTACCTGCCACAATCTACTCCAGTGTAGGAAAAATATAACTAATCCTAATCTTACCATTCACGGGGGACAGAGAGAGAGAGGGTGAAAGATCCTACACTAAGTGGTGATACACCAAAAAGGGAAGTGGGAGATACTCTGTTGAGGGAGGATGAAACAGAGGAAAAAGGAAGATGGGAAGGTCAGACAAAAGTGACACAAACCCAGAATCAAATCCATGATCAAATCTCCATGAAACACAATACCCTATATCTGTAAATGTTAAATACATGCACAGAAAACATATTTTAAAGGGAGAGGCATGGGGAGAAAACAAAATAATGCAAAGGGTTGAAAAAACACCAAAAAAACACATTTTATTTACTTTATAAGGTGCGCAGACCATTACATTCTTTCTCAGAGGAAAAAATCCTCTTGTCAGGCATAGGAGAAGGTTTTCAACTCAAAATGGAATCAGGAAAGAAATTTGACATAGTTTCCTTATGACCAAAATGTCTCTCCTTCTCAAATCAGAAGTGTCACAATATATAGATGATGAAAATTAGAGGGATAGAGCAGAAGATCGACTTTACTCTAAAAAATCCAACTACCAACCATCAATTCCTACCGTTAATCCACCCACAATCTTTCAAGTCTAGTTCCCTATGTCTGTTCAACTTGTTGGAGAAGGAAGAATAGTGAATCAAATAAAATATGGGTTGTTGAAACAATCAGATCATGTATTAATATATTGAAAAATGTTTTCCCATTTTTTTCACCCACTAAAACTAGCTAAAAAATGATATTTTATGCTTCTAAGGCATATAGGAGTTTGAGATCTTTCCAACAGTGCCAAATTTGTTGAATTTCGGGCACTGGGTCAGAAGATATGCCCATTTGAATATTTGAATCGGGTTTGTAAAAAAAATGACGGAAACCAGTTATCAGAACAAGTTTGCGGGCCCAAAACTCTCTTTTTTCCCTTTTACTAAAAAAAATGTAAAAATTCCACCATAGCCCCATGATACCTTTTTGTCAAAAAACTATCCTCGGGCCTGTCAGTCCATATTTTTCATTTGGAAAAATAAATCACTTCAAGGACCACCAGCCCACATAAAATTTAGGCTTGACACATGTCTTCTTGGGCATCAGTGAAGGAACTGCTCATTTTTATACTTTATGATTCTTGGAAACAGAGCCAAAAATTAAAATTTACTCCCGGAGACTGACCTCCCCGCTTTGACTTGGAATATGACCACATGGAGGGCTGGTGCACGTTTAGGGACTAATTTTGGATTTTTCTTTTCAATTTGCATCGGGTTGACAGGTGGCTTCTTCCACGGCTTTGCTTTTTTCCTTTATGTTTTTTGACTACGTCCTTTTTCTTGGCAGGGCTACATATATGACTAGGGACACGTGGAGGCTTGGCGCTTATGTAAGGACCTACTTTTTAGATTTATCTTTGAAGATGCACTGGGCTGACACATGGATTCTTTCATGGCTTTTCTTTGTTCCTTTATGTTTTTTGACGAAGTCATTTTACTTGGTGGGGCCACATATCTAACCTGGGACATGTGGAGGCTTGACGCTTATTTAAGGACCTACTTTTTAGATTTATGTCATGAAGATGTGTCGGGCTGACACGTGGCTTCTTTCATAGCTTTAAAATCTCTCAGGGGCTTTCAGGCCTAAAATTCACTTTGCTCCCTAATTGCAAAAAATGAAAAAGTTCCAAAACTCCCTACAGGCCCGCCATCCCGCTTTTTCCATTAGGTGAAAAATCCTTCCAAGGCCCTTCGGCCCATAACTTGCAAAATATGAGGAGTTAGAAGGACTTCTTTATATTTTTGGAAAGAGGAAGAAATTTCCCACCTCATGAAGATGCTATCAGGAAGCCTTAATTTATTAGAATCTACTAAATATTGGATTGAAACACTAAATTAGGTAATATGGGTGACTCATAGGGTACATCTTCCTGCTAGATGAAAATATCTGCTACGCCCTTAACCTATTGCTTGTATTAGGATATGAGTAGCTGACTTGTGGCTTACCATATCATTTTATTATATAATTTATACTTTCTCATGCTTAATAGGTCAGCCTGGGTGATGGCCATAACATATGAATAGTATATATAGGGGATTGTAGGTAGTAGTTCATTATCATTTGAGAATCTGAATCTTATTATATGGTTTGGAGGTTGCCCCCTCGAAGTGGTGAAGCTATTATAATTGCATATTGAGATCATTATTCTAAAATATTGTGTTATTTGGTGTTCTATTGCTACTCATAATTTGAATTATACTAGTAATTTAATTACAAGTGGTATCAAAGGTGTGATTTGGGCTGAAATTAGGTCAAAAAACCCTAATTTTTTGTTTCCATAATATATTTCGAATCAAAGTGAATTGATGGAAGATATTTTTACAAGAGTTGTGAAACATTTCAAGTAAGGTTCCTTGAATATTTCAAACTTTTTAAATTTATTTTGCACAAGTTATTAAAAGTTTAGGTTTGTTCATAAAATCGCTCCCTAGGGTGCAAATTGTGGAATTTTTTCAAGTTCTTTACATTTTCAGAAAGAATTGAAAAAAATAGTATAAGTACATTCTCTTTGTTTTTTCCTGTTCTACCGAATTTTTATCGAAACCCTAAACCGTAAGGTTTTATATCATGGTGGGGCCTTCGACAAGAGCAAAAAATGAATTTGGTTACTCAAGGTAAAACCCCAATTAAAGTTGGGATAGTGATTGAAGAGATGGATTCAAAAGGGGTAAATACAGATTCCTCAGCATTAGGGTTTACTTCAGTTGATCATAAGGTGAGAAAACTTGAGTATGAGCTGTGAAATGTACAATTTGAGATGGCCTCTAAAGGGGACATAGCCCAAATCAATCATCGGTTGGATGATATCATATAACATATAAAGGGTAAACAATATGGCCTAAATCCATCCCATATTAACCAAGGAGGATATTTTTTTCAAAATCATGGACAAAATAACCATGTTTGATCACTTTTCCAACCCAATCAAAATCCAACTTATTCGCAACCATGAAACATGATGGCGAAAGTGGATATGCCCAAATTTGATGGTAAAGATACCCTGAATTGGATAAATAAAATGGAGAAATTCTTTGAGCTACATCGAACACCATCAGGAAAAAATATGACATTGACATCCTTGTATCATGAACCAGACCAATTTGTTTTGTATAACATCGATGGTTATGTGCTCAGAGGAAAAAGAATGGTCTCGGTGTCACTTTGACAGTTTTTACCAAGGAGTTGCAATTGCACTATAGTTCCAGTGTTTTAGAGAACTACTTTAGTCAATTAGCAAAGTTACGATAAACAGGATCAGTAAAATATTTTTGCATCAATTCTAGAACCTATCCTTAAGGGTGGAGAATATACTAGAAAAGAATCTGAATGACCTATTTCTTGGGGGTCTTAAGGACCACATTGAGCATTAGGTATGTATGTTTAATCCACTCAAGATTTTTGATTCTATTATCATGGCACATCAAGCAGAGGAAAAACATATTTGTAGTAGGAGGCCTCCTTTCATTAACACCAAAGACCATATTATCTCTTCCCCTTCATTTTCTAGGCTAATTATACTGACTCCTCAACAAATGGAAGAAAAGAGAGCAAAAGGATTATGTTTTAACTGTGATAGAAAATATGGACCGAGACACAAATGTGCTGAGAAGAAGTTGTTCTATATTGACGGAGGTAATGAGGATGATTAGGAAGCTGAAATTATAGGAGAGGCTGAGGAACCAGTAGAAGATGAAGTAGAGGATCACCAACCTACAATTTCTTGCCATGCATTGTCAGGTATTAGTACTCCTCAAACACTCAAAGGTTATTGGCTATCTCAAAAAACAGAAGGTGACGGTGTTGATTGACTTGGGGAGTACTCATAACTTCATAAATAGTAAGTTAGTTTCCCGCCTCGATTGTTTTATTTACCCAGCTCCAGAAATGCAAGTTATGATTGCGGATGGTGGGACAGTCAAGTGCACAGGAAAGTGCCATAGTATCAAGGATTTCAATGGGAGACTACATGTTAGACTCACCTATGTTTGTTATTTCTATGGGAGGGGCAAATATTGTTTTGGGTGTCCAATGGCTCACAACCTTAGGTACTATAGAGATGAATTTCTAAGAATTGTTCATGCAATTTCATTCAAATGGAAGGACAATACAATTGAATTGGATGGTAGCTAATTCTCCACAGATTATTAGCTCTCATCAGATGCATAAGCTTCTCATAAAAAGAGTACATGGATTTATAGCAAAGTTATTTTCCATAGAAGTACAAAATACAGAGTCTTCAATGCCACCCGATCTTCAGAAGATTGTTAATGCTCACTCATCTATTTTTGATGCAATTCCAAAGGGAATACCACCAATTAGGGATCATGATCATGTCATTCAGTTGATTCCAGGGAGCCAAACACCTAACATCAAACCATACAGATACCCATATTCCTAGAAAAGTGAGATCGAGAAAATGGTTCAGGAAATGTTGAAGGCAGGTATCATTAGGCATAGCCAAAGTGCATATTCTTCACCAGTGGTCATGGTACGTAAGAAGGATGAAACATGGAGGATGTGTCCAAATTACAGAGAACTCAACAAGTACACCATCAAAGATAAGTTTCCTATTCCAATAATTGATGATTTACTTGATGAATTGCATGGTGCTATTTATTTCACAAAATTAGATCTTCGTTCAGGGGTACCATCAAATTAGAATAAAAGAGGAAGATGTTCATAAAACGGCTTTCTGGACTTATGAGGGCCATTATGAGTTTTTGGTAATGCCTTTTGGTCTTACAAATGCGCCCTCAACCTTTCAAAGCTTGATGAACACTATTTTTAGGCCATTTTTAAGGAAATTTGTATTAGTTTTCTTTGATGACATATTGATTTATAGTAAGACATGGGAAGAACACTTACAACATGTAAATAAAGTGTTGGAAGTTTTGGAGAAACATACTCTCTATGCAAAGCCATCCAAATGTTCTTTTGGTGTACAAGAGGTAGAGTACTTGGGTCACATTGTATCCCATGAAGGTGTCAAAGTTGATCCTCAGAAGATCAAAGCTATGGTGGAATGGCCAAGGCCCAAAACTCTCAAAAATCTTCGTGGGTTCCTAGGACTAACAGGGTACTATAGAAGATTTTTTCGGGGATATGGTAGAATAGCAACCCCACTCACTGCATTGCTAAAGAAGGATGCCTTCCATTGGACAGACTGTAGCCACTAAATCCTTTGAGACAACTGAAGGAAGCCATGTGCAGCACCCCAGTTTTGGCTACTCCCAACTTCTCAAAAACCTTCATTGTTGAATGTGACGCTTCAGGATCAGGATTGGGAGCAGTTCTAATGCAAGAAGGAATACCAATTACATTTGAGAGTCAGTCAAATTCAAAGGAAAATATCTTCTCAAACCTATCTATGAGAAAGAAATGATGGCTATTCTTCATGCAGTCAAGCAATGGAGGCCCTATCTCATGGGTAGACACTTCAAGGTAAAAACTGATCATGATAGTCTCAAATACTTTTTGGAGCAAAGGTTATCATCTGAGGAACAACAAAAGTGGGTAAAAAAATGTTGGGTTATGATTTTGAAATCATATACAAAATAGGTAAAGAAAATGTAGTAGAGATGCGTTGTCCAGAAGGGATACATCCGCAGATGCCTTACTATGTGGAATGTCCATGTTGATAGGCCGATTGGGTGGATGAAGCAAGATTGGAATGGGATCAAGACAAGGATACACAATCTCTAATATAGAATATCAAGCAAGGATCTATGACATCTAACAAATTTGAGTGGAAAGGTAATGCCCTATGGTACAAGGACAGGTTATACTTGAGTAAAGATTCTGAGTTGAAGCATAAGATTCTTGCAGAGCTACATGCCTCACCTGTTGGAGGACACTCTGGGTTTTTGAAGACATATCATAGAATAAAAAGAGAATTCTTTTGGGAAGGACTCAAGGGGGATGTACAAAAGTTTGTATCAGAGTGTTTAGTGTGCCAACAGAACAAAGGGGAAACAATTAAGACACCAGGTCTGTTGCAACCCTTACCAATTCCTAGCCGGAGATGGGAGGAGCTCTCCATGGATTTCATCACCAAATTGCCTTGTTCAGAGGGTAAGAATGTTATTTTAGTGATTGTGGATAGGCTCACAAAATATGCCCATTTTTGTGCCCTGTCACATCCATTTCAGCTAGTACAGTCGCAACTATTTTTTTGGAGATAGTTCAAAGGCTACATAGAACCCCAAAGATAATTATAAGTGATCATGATCCTATTTTCACAAGTAATTTTTGGACCAAATTATTTTCATGTTTGGGTACTCAGCTAGCTCACATGTTCATCTTATCATCCTCAAACTGATGGGCAAAATGGAAGTGGTCAACAAATGCTTAGAGGGGTATCTACATTGTTTTGTATCAGATAAGTAGGAAAGGTGGATTAAATGGCTACCACTTGCAGAATGGTGGTATAACACATCTTTTCATACCTCTTCTCAAATGACCCCATTTTTAGCATTATATGGTTACCATCCACCTTCTATCACTTCCTCCTTGAGGGTGCAAACTAAGGTCAGAGATGTTGAGGAACACATTCAACATCAACAACAGGTTTTGGCTAGTTTGAAGGAGAATTTAGCATTATCACAAAACAGGATGAAACAACAAGCAGATCAACATCACGTAGTGAAAGACATTTTGAAATTGGTGACTGGGTTTTTGTATGTCTCCAGCCTTACCAAAATATGTCTCTAAAGCAATAGAAAAAGGACAACAAACTTGCTCCTAAATATTATGGCCCTTATCAGGTTCTACAAAAAATTGGAAGTGTTGCTTATAAACTAGAGTTGCCTCCATCTTCACACATACACCTAGTATTCCATGTTTCATGCCTGAAGAAGGTTATTGGACAGAAATTTGAAGCCCAGACAGATTTACCAGAACTTGACGAGGAAGGAAGAATCATTTTGGAGCCAGAGAAGATTCTACAAACACGTACTAAGAGGCTGAGAACTAGAGACATTAAGGAATATATGATCAAGTGGAAGAATCTGAGCATAGAAGATGCAACCTGGGAGGATGAAGGTTTTCTACAGCAACATCCAAGATTATTCAACATTGAGGACAACGTTGGTTTGAAGGGGAAGGGCATGTTACACCCTTAACTTATTTGTTGTATTAGGATATGAGTAGCCGACTTGTGGCTTACCATATCATTTTAGTATATCATTTATACTTTTTCATGCTTAATAGGTCATCTTGGTGATGGCCATAACATATGAATAGTATATATAGGGGATTATAGGTAGTAGTTCATTATCATTTGAGCATTTGAGTCTTATTATATGGTTTGGAGGTTGCCCCCTCGAAGTGGCGAAGCTATTATAATTGCATATTGAGATCATTATTCTGAAATATTGTGTTGTTTGGTGTTCTATTGGTATGCTCATAATCTGAATTATACTAGTAATTTCATTACAATATCCAGTGGCCTTCAATGCATGCTATTGGGCATTGAGTCTGCCTAGTAAACAAAAGACTGATCGAAAATTTGAACAATCTAATCCATTGAGCCACTTGGAACCCACGAAAATGGTTGTGATCTCTCCAAAGTAACAATTTTTAATGTACTGTTAAGAGCAAACAAATACCACGATGCACTATGTACAAAATAAGAAATCATACAAGGACCCCAAGTGGGATATGTAGAGTGTTGCAACAAGGAACTTATTCTTCTAGAAACCAAACCTACCTACTCTATCTTAATCGAGAGAGACCAAGAGAACTCAAACAAAACCTATAGCTGGCAGGGTGAAGTAGCTTCCCTTTCTCAATCAGGGGCAGCCATGCAAATTATTATGACACTGAACATGGCAACTTGCATTAGTGAAAAATTGACTATAAGCTCGTCCTCTACCCAAATCATCAATTTTTCAACTGGAAATAAGATAAATACCTCTTTTAGTTGCTCTATATTTGGATTGAAGAGTTATTGCAGCTGATCCTTGGTACTTTGAAACTCATCCTCATTCTCAAAAGTAAGCATGACTGGTCATTTGAGCATCTCCCTTGGCTCTAATGAAGCCAAGTACCTGATTAGGAAAGTTTTGATCCTTTGAATTTTCCCAACTCTGATACTTTACTCCAAGAATGGAGTCTTTTTGAATATTTTATTGTATGGATGGTGGGGAAGAAATGATGACATCCTCTAGATCTTTTAATGCCTCCTCTTTGAAGAACATGGAAGATTAAAGTCTTCCAACCTTGGTTTCATAAAGATATTGTGAAATACATGATTGTCTTGAATATCTAAACTCATGGTAAAAAGTGCTCATGTACTTGAGCAAAATATTGTCAAGGTGCAGGAGAAAAGATATATCACATGAATGCTCTTCAAAGCCATAGAGAAGTTGCAATCCTGTTATGACAACAGATAATCAGACTCCTTATAAAGCTGAAGCAATGTTTCATGTAACCTAGTCAAAGGTGTCTCCTTAGTTTGATAATTTCTCCTCAAATTCCAATCATTTCAAACTGTGATAGTTATAAAGTCCCAAAATACATTCTTAGCTTCAGATCTTGACGGGAGCTAAGTGGTAGGAAGAATAATAGTTCTATCTATAAGCCTAAAATATTACCTTGAAGCCTCTTGAACTATATATCCTAGGTATAGACATCAAGTAAATGGGAGCCCTTCAAATGAAAGCAAGATAAGTCATAAATCAATAACTTTCTTCATCAAGTGGCTAGTCTGATTTTGAAGGCATTTCCAGTTTCTACCTTTTCAATAAGTAATTGCAGATTATTGTTCCTCTTTGTTGACTGAATTAATTCTACCAACCTTACCGATAGGATCAACAATCACTTCAAAGAATAGTCCATCTATGACACTCAGTTTAGGGATAATTGTAGTTGATCAAATATCCAATCTTGTTCAGAGTGTTCATTGTTGCAAACTTAGCCTTAGCGACCATTGGATCAATTCAACCCTGAATCCAATGTAGGTTACCATCAAGGGGATCTTTGTGAATCTAAATTTGGAAGCCTCAATTCTTCACTATGTTAGGTCATTTCAATATCTAGCATCACTCTTCATAATGTTCTCCTTGAGTGGATTCATTGAGTTTCTGTCAAAATAATGCAATCAGATTGAAAAGGAAGATAACAATGCACAAAGATTGCAATAAGTTTACAATCAACTGATTTCCTATTTGCAATTATGGACAATTAAGTGGAACTCATATTCTTTCTTTAGGGAATGTCACTTGAAGGGATAAATCTGCAAAGCAACATATTAAATGACTTGATCTGAAAACTGGGACATGTAGACAGGTCAACCTATAACAATTGGCAAAGAAACAGTAACACTTGAATCTTCGCTACTAATGTATTGATTTGAGAGAAGAAATGACAAGCTAAGAAGTGGTGACATTACCCATGACAAGGTTGTCTTGTATCCAACTTCATAAGCCCAATCTCCTTGATCCCATATGTCCATAGATGAGGAATTTGACTTCAACCATGAAGTCAAGCTTCTACAAAGATGTAATGTACTTGGTCTTCAGGTCCACATAACTGCAACCAAAGGTGCCATCTATAGACCAGTGACCTAATGACATGCCTTCATAGGCTTGTATTGCATGAAGGACTAGAACTTTACTAGCACTCATTTTTTGAACCTGCTCTAGTATGATTAACTATCAGTTCAAATGTGGAACTGATCCAGGAAATTTAACATCCAGTGACACGTTGTATAACATGTAGTTTGGCCCCATGACCAAACTGTTGGCTTGAAGCATGGGCTCACCTGGATATCCATACTGCCAAACATACATGGCCTACCGTAGGTGCCTTGAACTAACCTTCATGGATCACGAAAAGTCCGACAGTGCTACAGTACTATTGTGCATTCCAAGATGGAAATGAGTCATGATTGCACAAGGTTATGGAATAATTACGACAGAACAATGATCATTATGTAAAGATTCAAATCCTTCATCCTCTACATGGATGGAAAAAAGGTCTTATTCTTTGATTAAGCGAGCATTGGGTTATATAACCATATGGAGTCACATCCAACATTGTGATTTGTTGTACTCCAGAGGATTGCAAAGAACCTTGCATCAAATTACAATGAACTGCAGGTGTAAGGTGCTTTAAACCTTTTCCCATCCAGGTGGGAAAAAACAGCACTCTAGTATGGTCACACAGTGGTTTATCATTTCATATACACTTGATGCCACAATACATTTAATTTGCTAAATGTCACTATCTAACCAGGTTCTTCCTGGGCCTTGCCATCAATAGTATTAGAGCATACACACTTTATATCATCTCTGTTGTGGTGTTGAAGTTCCCATCTGAATCCTTCTCTAGTTGTATGGCCACTTGTACAAGTTGTCTGATTACAAGGATTTAGATGGTTTGAAAATTATGACCGTTCATCGTAATTTCTTTCAAGTCCTCAGTGTCAAACAAATGAACTTCATGTAGATCTCAACTCCATAAATGCTCTAGAAAATGATAAAGGAGGCTCTACAGAGACTAACTAGTGGATTTGGAGTAACACCACACATATGAACAAGCGGGAATTGTAAGATCACTTCCCTCAACTGACTCAGAGCATGTTCACTCTCCTTCCAAGATTTGAAGGTCAGAATAGATGTGGATCCCCTGATAATTGTCTTAACTTGATCGTATGTTCATACTCTGCAGTAAATCACTGCACCTGACAGAGAAAATATCACCTTTTCTCTTATGATAGTCTGTTTATCTGTAAAGTGAAATGGTGAGATAACTACCACACGACTCGTGAAGATCACTTGCACCCGTCCATAGATACGTTCCTATGGTTTTGTTGAAGCTCTAAAAGCTACATATTATGCATAGAGGAAATAATGATGACCAGTGCATCAAGTTTGCACAATAATAGGGTCGTGAACAATTTGTTCAAAAATTTACAAACTAGATTTGCACACTTGGCTATCCAAATGAAATGTATGTAAGAAACTGAAGCATGAATATCATTCTAAACAATAGGTCAAGTTTGAGACCAATACCATCCTATATGACATGAATTTTCTCGACAATCTCTGAATTTTGGGAAGAAGGCAGCAAATTTGGTCACAAAATCGAAGCAGAAGTATAAGAAAGACAATCCCAAGTTATAGGAAAAGGTTTTTCCAAGAATCCTAAGTCTGGGATTAAGCAAAATCCTTGACAAGGGAATGCTCTTTCGCACCATTAAGCATTTAGAAGGAGAAGACAACGTCAAATGTCTATTTTATGCAGTCCAAGAATGACAAGAGGTGCTCAGTTCATAATACTAGCAGTCACTCCAATGATTAGTGTCGCACCAGGAAGGCTCTACATTGCACAACTTGAAGCACCAGATACTATTAATGCAGCACAAGACATAGGTAAAAAATCATGGACTTTGAACCTAGTGCCATGGTAGGTACAGCAAACATCGTTTCTTTCACAAACTCGGAATCAAAGAAAGCAGAAAGATTGTTCCATTCTCACACGTGGATCAATGAACAACCTGTACACTTCAACATTGACAGTGGAAGTCAGAATAATCGGATTTCTCCCGTGAGGCCCTTGTTGAATGTGGCACAAATTTTCCTCCCAGGTTTTGTCAAAGATTAGGATGTCATCAAGGTATACTGTAACAACTATGTTTGTGAAGGGCTGGAGGTGTAATTCAACATTTGCATCAATGTTGTAGGTGCATTAAATAAGCTGAAGGGCATATCCAACCACCCAAACAAACCTTCCATGGCTTTGATTTGTTCCTTTATGTTTTTTGACTAAGTCCTTTTGCTTGGCATGGCCGCATATCTGACCTGGGGCGTGTGGAGGCTAGGCACTTGTATAAGTACCCACTTTTTAAATTTATCTTAGAAGATGCATCGGGCTGACACATGGATTCTTCCATGGATTTTCTTTATTCCTTTATGTTTTTTGACTAAGTCCTTTTCCTTTGCGGGGCCACATATCATACCTGTGACACGTGGAGGCTTGGTGTTTGTATATGGACCCGCTTTTTAGATTTATCTTTGAATATGTGTCGGGCTGACATGTGGCTTATTCCATAGCTTTAATATCTACCATAAGCTTGTGAGCCCAAAATTCACTTTGCAAACTATTTAAAAAATACACAAAAGTTCCAAAACTCCCTGCAGGCCCGCCGGCCCGCTTTTTCCATTTGGCAAAAAATCCTTCCAAGGCCCACCGGCCCATAACTTGCAAAATATAAGAAGTTAGAAGGACTTCTTTATTTTTTGGAAAGGGGAAGGAATTTCCCACCTAATGAAGATGCTTTCAGGAAGCCTTAAGTGCTTAAAATATCTAAAAAATTGGACTGAAACACTAAAGGAGGGAAAATGAGTGTAGTTAACCAAAAATAAGCATGAGCTTATTTTGGATAACAATAGTCAACATATTAAAGAGTTTCATAAAATTATGTGATAGGCATAAATCCCACACACACATGTGGATGAAAAATAGAATCATCACATTGATACGTATACAATTGGTATCACGTGACTTAAAGACCATGAAAGTACCTACAAAGTGCCAAGACAATATCCAATAATACATACTAACCAAGTGGAGCGTCAAGCCTCAATCATAACAATTCCTAATAATACTCACAAGAGTAACTAATAGATCAACACAAGAACCAAAAAATAACTCTATATACCTCCCAAATCATCCAAGAAAAATTCCATATACCACCCAAAGAGAAAGAATCATATTGCCAAAGTCAATCTGGGTCACTTAACCATAAAGCCCTGTAACCCCATTTCTCCATATCGGGTCACTTGACCATAGTGCCTTATAAATAATATCAGGTCACTCAACCATAGATTTCCATAAACAATTTCAAATCACTCCCCCATAGAGCTCCATAAATAATATCAAGTCACACATCCATAGATCCCCATCATCTTTCTCTAGTTAATGAGGTCGGCCCTATGTACATAGAGCACCGTCACCCCCACCCAGGTTGTGTAATAACCTGTAGTTGAAAAAATACATGGTGCTATGACCTGTTAGTGCAAAATCACAACACCCCTAGATGTCTATAGCTAGATGTGTTGAGACTCTCAGTGTGATTGCACAACATGGAGAATCTCTGAAAGTGTGAGACTTTGAAATCAAGAGAGCTCTCTGGATAAAGGTTGGTTCCTATTCCTCTATTTAGGTGCACACAAATAAATTTCAGAGGATCTACTCTAAAACCTACTATATCTTACGAAGAAGACAGGGTTGAGAAGATATGAGAAAATAAACCTAAGCTAACAAGGTGATGCACCAAAGGAATGTTAGACACCCATTTTGCAATTTAACAGAGACCACAGAAATGTAATACAACTACCATGCACAGATACCACAAACTATAATGAGAGATCAAATGACAATAATAAACACATGAAATATTTGGGGATCAACCACAGATAAATATTATTACTCCAGAGGTGATACATTACACTACAGTAGCCAAGAGGCAAAAATTTGTATTACAACTCGAATGGGAGGATTCGAAGCTCCACAAATTCTCTTGTAGAAAAAGGAATAAGGGAGGGTGCAAAAAAAATTGTCCAACACTTTACAATGACTGAAAATCCTTCTTTTATATATGCAACACAAAAGAAAGAAAGAGAGAGGTGGGAAAACTGATTTGAAATTCAGCTACCAGCCATTAATGCTCTTGTAAATCCGCCCACAATCTTTTGAGTCCACCTTGATTACCTATTCGGCACATTGAAGGAGGGAGAAATACGGATCAGATCATATCTGAACTAGTTGTTGGAGCAATCAAATACCCCATCTTGACTTTTCAACTATCAACTTTTTCCCTCTTTCAGACCTAGGACATGTGGAAGGTTAGCGCTTGTTTAGGAGACCCGATTTTAGATTTACCTTTGAACATGCGCTGAGCTGACACGTGGCTCCATCCAAGAGTCTTTGATACTTAGTCGATTAAATTCAATGCCTTTCTCAAACCCTAGACACGTGGGGCTTGGTGCTTGCCTGAGTCTCCACTTTGCGTTGTGCATTTGAATGTGTGCCTTTGAGACACTTGGCAACCTCCGCCAACACTCTTATACTTAACTGATTTGTACCACTTCTCTTTGACTTCTGTAAGACCCTAACCACATGGACACCTAGCGCTAGTTTGAGTTTCCACCTAGAGCTATCTCTTTTGAAATTTCTCCAATCTGAAACATGGTTCTTTCTACTCATTTGGTTTTTCAATGGCCATCTCTATCTCTTTTTGGGTCTGGGGCATGTGGAATCTCCATTCTTGTTTGATTCTCTACTTTTGGAATTAACCTTTGGAGAAGTGCCAATGAGTCACGTGGAAGCTTCCACTAATTATTCCATACTTAGGCATTTTGGGATAGCTCTGAATCATTTGTAGAGCTTGAAGACTTTGATTCTTTCTTTGTTTCTCTCCTTTGAACCTCTTGTTTTCTGTGACGTTGTTTGGCCCTTCCCTAACCCTACTACTCCGTTGTAGTCCCCGCTTGTAATTTTTCTATTGGATTTGAAGTGTGGGCTCGTATGACAAATCCATCCCTCATATTTCTTTCTACACAGGGTCATGATTGATCCATTTTTTTCTAGGGCACTAAAATTGAGATAACAATTTGGTGACTCATAGGGGCATCTACCTGCTAGATGAAGGGATTATTTTCCTTGTTGTATCCATTGGGAATGAAGTCTTGGGTGGTGGCATGATGTTGGTCATGTTCTTTTTTATTTTTTCTATTTTAAAGTTAACAATTGTCATGGCAACTACGAGTCTCCTTGTTGCAAATGCTGAAGAGCTTGGTGCATTCACCTAGAGGAAAATCGAATTGTATAATGACGTAAACTTGGAGCAAAAAAAAACTGTGCCAGAGCACTTAGGTAAATAATACCTATGCTACAACAAAACAATGTGCATATGCACTTAGAGAAATTAAAGTCCTATGCTAATATTTACAAGGGTGGAACCTTCCTTTTCTGTAGAAATTTTTAAGATGGATCCCATTGATTAGAATCTACAATTCTTCACCATCCAATTTATCCAACTAGAAGGCATTGGTACTTTTGCACCTTTTTATTATAGAGGGGTAGCTCCAAATGGCATCAAACTTAAAATGCCTTCTTGGCTTTTTTGGACTTGCATCCCACTTCAAAAAAATGTCCCCCTCTTGAAAGGTCCTCATTCTTTCTTTCTTATCAAAACTCTTCTTAATCAATGCTTGATCCTTTTTGATGATCTACATTGCATTCTCTCTTTCCTCTCCTACTTCCATCAACTGTGAATACCTCATTTCCATAGGTTCAAAGTTGGCTAGTTCAATCTATTTCATGTGCTCCAAAGTGGGCAACTCCAATGATATGGGAAATACTTCCTCTTTTCCATATACAAGCTTGTATGGGGAGCTTCCTGTAGACCTTTTGGATGTGATCCTATCAGCCCATAGAGTTGATTTTATATTTCTGTTCCAAGTCCTCTGATTTTCATCAAGATTTCTTCTGATAATCCTTAATAGGTTCTTGTTTCTGGACCCTTCTTAGCCATTACCTTGAGGGCAATAGTTTGATGAAGTTCTAAGGTATACACCATTTTTGACAGCCCATTCAGTGATCCTTATACCCAGGAATGCTAATGCATTATCTGATATAATAGTGGTAGGGACTCCAAACCTGGTGGTTATTCCTTCATAGAAATCCAAGATGTTGGATTCATTTTCTTCCTTAAGTGCCACTACCTCAGTCCACTTGGTGAAGGAGTATTTTGCTGTAAGTATCCACTTATGGCCCTGGCTTGATTTTGGGTTAATCACTCCAATGAAGTCTAATCCCCATTGCATGAATGGCTGATCCACTGAAATTGGGAGAAGGGGAAGGGATGCTAACTTCTCCTTCCCTATGAAGAATGCACACTTGTTGCATTTATTGATCCTTGAGAAGTAGTCCCTAAACACTGTAGGACAATAATAACTAGCTTTCAAGATTTTGAGAGTTGTTACTCAAGGGGAAAAGTTTCCTCTTGCTTCTCCATCATGTAACTCATGAAACACTCTCTCAATTTGGCCTGTCCCAATGCACCTCAATAGTAAACTATTGATATCCTTCTTGAACAAGTATCCACCAACAAGCACATATGGGATGGATTGTAGTCTGAAGTATCTACTATTTTCTTTGTTCCATTATGGAGGGCACAAACCTATCTAGAGATAATGCACCAAGTCTTGAGTCCAAAATGGAATATGTGCATCATTAGCTGGTTTCTCTTGATCATTCTATAGTAATAGGAAAGCCTCTTCTTCATCCACTCACTTTTCTTTTTTCCTAGAAGAAAGCTACTTGCACAAACCCTTGCCGCAAACTAGTTTGGTCACCTTGATTTCAATTTCATGCTCCATTACCCGAGTGAACCAACAAGGTCTTTTCTCATTCAAGTCCTTGTTTTGGAGAAAATACTTAACACCAGCATGAGATACTAGTAGTTGAATCTTATTGTTAGATACTAAGTGTCTGAACTTCTTTAAAATCCTAATAACAACAAGGACATGCTTCTCAATGAAAGAGTACTTTACCTCATAATCCTCCAAGCTCTGAATGAAGAAGGATATGGCCTGTTCTAAACCTTTCTTGTTGGGATGAAAAAAGATAGTTGAGATTTTGTTTGACCCTCCAAAAGCATATAACATTAAGTAATTTGAGAAATTTCGGTTAATAAGTGTTAGGGCATATGATATTGTGATCTTTATGGCCTCAAAACTCTCTTTTACCTTTGTTTTCCTTTTAAATGCAAGACTCTTCTTCAACACCATTGTTAAAGGCTTCATAAGAGTGGAAAAATCAATCACAAACCTATGAAAAAAAAAAATTCTCCAAAAGAAGCTTTGGAGAGAATTTTTCTGTTATGGAAATGGAAGTGTTCGAATGGATTCAACCCTTTTAGGATCAATTGTTAGCTCCTCTCTTGAGACAATGTGGCAAAAAAAATTCCCTTCATGTGCCAAGAATACACACTTCTTTGGGTTTAATGAAACCTGGAACCTTCTACACCTCTAAAATACCTGTCTGAGATGGAAGAGATGATCTGTAACATTCTTTGAGAAGACATTGATATCATCTAGATACACCAAAAATATAATGTTGATCAAGCCTTTGAATGCCATGTACCTAGCTCACTGAAATTTTTATCAGGCATTTGATAGTCCAAATGGCATCTTCTTATAAGAATATGTAGCCGATGTGGTGGTGAATATTGTCTTGAAATGATCTTCTTCTTTCACCATCATCTGATTGTAGCCATAGTATCCATCTAGAAGTGAAAATCTCTCAGAACCAGCTACAACCTATAATATCTATTCCATTGATGGGAGTGGATTGTGATCCTTGAGTTATGGTTCGTTCAGATCACAAAAGTACACACATAGCTAGATTTCTCCATTTCTTTTCCTCATAGGCACCAAGTTTGCAACCTAGCTCGAATGCTTGATAGGGAAGATGATGTTGGTCTCAATTAGCTTGTTCAATTATTTTCTCATGAGAGGCTCAATGTGAGGATTTAATGGCATTTTATTATGTCTGAAAGGCTTAGATCTTGGATCTAGGTTGATAGTATGTTGTGTCATTTTTGGGTTGAAATCTCTTAAAACTTTGTAAGTCTAGGAAAATACATCTGAGAATTATTTAAAAACTTGAATAAATTTCTATTTTTATTGTTGAGTGCTTATGTTGCCAATGTACAACATTTTTCCTTCTTCTATGAAAATGGGATCTGAATCTTCACCCTTTACCTAAATATTTCCCTTTTCCTTTTAGAATTGGTCAGTTGGGTTGAAGATTGATTCCAAAGTGACTAGACCCTTTCATAGTTTGTTGGTTCTTAGCTACACCACTTGATCACCATAAAGCTTCTCCAATTTGTCTTGGTTTCTAGATAAAAACTCAGGCTTTTCTTGTAGAAAGTTGATAATTTTTTGGTCATTCTCGAAGACCTACCAACTTGTGTTATTATCAGGGATAGTTGGTTTCACAACCATTTTATACAGGGATAAGACTTATCACTCTTGATACTCTCTACAACATCAAATGCTACCCCAATTGATACCTATGTATCTATTGCTTCCTTTTCTTTCTTGGGATGGAATTGATGCCAAAAGTTTTGAAGTCCTTGATGAGGTCCAATACCCGATACTTGTAGCTATTTAGCAGATCATTCTTGGCTACATTTTGTCCTCAGACTTGAATTATAACTAGCTCACTATCGCCAAATACTTACAAGTTCTTTATTCCTATTTTCCTTGCCAAATGCATTCCATGGATCAAGCCCTCATACTCTACTGTGTTGTTTGAACAAGTAAATTGGAAACAAAAGGCTGAGTAGTATTTCAAACCTTGGGGGGAAACAAGCATAGCTCCTCCTCCGGCTCCTTGTGTACTCCTTGAGCCATCAAAGAACAACTGCCATACCTCATTATCTTCTCTGTGGTCTGGCTTAATGATGTCAGGAAGAGGATGATTCTGCTCAAGAAAACAGTAAAATCCTATTTCATATTTTTCCATCTCCTTATATGGGTAAAAATCATGCCTCTTGTTCTCCCACTCATTGAGGGTCAAGTCTCAGATACACCCCACCTTGGTATCTTCTTCACAAGTTATTTGGAAGTCCTCCTGATCAAAGGCTGAATAATTGGCATTGATTGTGTGGGGTACATAAGACTCAATATGGTAATATGCAATGAGATCAGATCTGATTGTGTCCTTGGCTCCATACCCTGTCTTAAAAAGCATGTGTGAAAAATCAACAGATAAATAGCCTCTAATTTTAGTGGTGAAGTCTTTTGACAAACACAATGCAAAATGTGGCAGAAAGTCTATCACTGATATGTTTTGCAATACAGTCACATTGGGGTAGGCATGCAGTGTGAGGTTCAAATCTTTGATGATTCTAACTATCATTAACGTTGTCCCATCCAATTACACTACACCCTTAGCTATGAATTCATATTGGAGACCCAATTTATCAACTATTTATTTTGGAATTATAGAGATACTTGCCCCCAAATCAATCATGTAATTATGTACCAATTTGCCTCTAATGATTAATGAAACATAGAACAAAGGGGGCTTCAGATTCTTACCTTGTTGTCCTCCATGGTTTCCTTTGGGCCAGGCTGCATTGGTAAGCACTTTCTCTTATTGGTTGGGGGGCTGGTATGAGGTTGACCAATTTTATATAGAAGCCTACAATAGGTCTCTTTGCCCTGGGTGGCTAATGACTCCCAAACTAAAATATTCATGTTTCTTTTCTTCATTTCTTTGATGTTGTTAAATGGGGTTGAGTTATCTTTTTTCTACCCCTTTTGTGGTACATTTTTCTCTTACAAATGGGTTGTTACAATCGGTGCTTGAGTGGGTTTGGAAGGTGGCTTGGGTTGAATTTGCATAGTGGGAATTACACCTTGAGTTCCAATACCTTGTGCGATAATAAAGGGTTGAGGATTACTTAATTTCGATGACTATCCCTCTCCAATATTCCTTTTCCTAGATCGTGTATTGGTAGCCACACTTTGAGAAGGGGCTTGTTTAACTCCATAAAAGTATTCATCCTTCCAATTGACAAGCATGGTCTCACTTGGAGGTCCCTCTTGTTGAGTTTCTTACTGCTGATTTTATTCTTAACTAGACTCTTGGGACACACCAATGGTCTGTACGATCAAGGCCTGGTTTAGTGCACCATTGAAACACATTGACTGGTTGTGGGGCTGATTTCATGGGAAACACCAGTCATATTATTGTGCCATATTGTTTTGTGTTGGAACCAAGGCCCTTAAAATTGAAGCTTTGTTTGGATCATATGACCGGAAAGACCTTGCAGCTTGACGCTTTTCTTGGTTTTTGTTCTGATTTGTAGCCTGATCTAGTTGTCTATTTTACTGATATAGGGGTCTAGCCTGATACTAATTATGAGGCTGATATGGCCTAGAACTCTGAGCCTATTGACTTTTGATAGTCACTAGCTCATTCCCTAGGTTCTGGAGTTATTTCATGACTTCTTTTAGCTCTTTTGAAGTGTTATAAGATGAGATGGAGGTTTCAGCCAAACTCTGATTCCTAGGAGTAGGTATAGGAGCTAATGTGGGTGTTTGGATAGTGCTTGGATCTTCTAGTTCTTAATATAGAGGCATATGTGGCCTAGGAGAAAGATTATCAGCCTAAATCAGGTAATTTTCAGCTCTAATTGAAATGTTATAGGTTGCAAGTAAGGTGGACCCTCCCATTGATTAAACCATTAAAGCAATATCAAAATTTAGAGCTCTAAGAAATTATAAGAAAGAACCTTCATCTGTGGGTCTTATAGACAATGGAATCCTATCCCATGTCCTTTGGAATCTGAAGTTCAAATCTTTTAGCTACTCATTAGGGGCCCTCTTGATGGTTTTCAAATGCTCCAACAAGGATATATTATCTCCCTTCTCTCTGAATTGGCTATGAAGAGCTTTGCACATATGGTCCCTATTTTGAATAGAGCCTTTTGTTAGACACTTGAACCATCATGAAGCTTTACACTTGCGTGAAGAAGCTATGAATTGACTGTAATTTCCACCTCAGTGATCTCATGAATTACGCAGACATTTGCAATGTCTTGAATGTGGTCACTAGGAGAATTCTAGTTATCCCCAGTGAAATGGGGAATTATCTTTAATGATGCAACCGAGACTATATTTTGCACATTAAGAGCGAGTGGGTTGCTTCCAGTGAAGTAAAAATAGGGGTTGGGTGGTTTTTACATTATGATTGGCCTGAGAACCCTTGTTGATTGAATGAATGACCTACCAAGAGGAGGTGTTGACAAGGTTCTGTTTGGTGGAGATGGAGACCTCTGGGATCTTCTTCCTCTGTCTGGGGATAAGTGCAGATAGACAAAAAATCCCTCCTCTCTAGTTCTTGACCTTGTTTCTATTCTTCTCATGAGCTTAACAAGCTTGGAATATTGAAATTAGTGGATTCTGATACTTTAGAGATGACAGATGTGCAATTTTAGAGCTTCTTAAGAGCTTAAAACATACAGAAAGTGCACATCAATATTGTTGCAATAAATATGGAGACCTCTGATTCCCACCGAGCATGCCAAAACTATTAGTGTAGAATCACAAACCCCCATGAATGTCTACAAATATATGATTTGAGACTCTCCATGTGATTTCACAACATGGAGCATCTCTCAAAGTGTGGGAATTTGAAATTGAGAGAGCTCTCTAGATAAAGGTTGGTTCATATTCCTCAATTTAGGTGCACAAAAATAAATTACACAGGATCTAATCTAAAACCTACTCTATCTTACCAAGGATACAGGGTTGAGAAGATATGAGAAAATAAACTGAAGCGAACAAGGTGATGCACCAAAGAAATGTTAGACACCCATTTTGAAATTCAATACAACTACCATGAACAGATAACCCAAATATTAATGAGAGATAAAAAGACAAAAATAAACACATGAAAGGGTTAGGGATCATCCGTAGACATATATTATTTCTCCAGAGTTGATACAGTACACTACAGTAGCCATAAGGCAAAACTTTGTATTATAACACGATTGGGAGGTTTAGAAGTTCCACAAATTCTCTTGCAGACAAAGGAAGAAGGGAGGGTGCAAAATAAAACTATCTAACCCTTTACAATGAGCCCATCTCCCTTTTTTATAGATGCAACATAGATAGAAGAAAGAGAGAGGTGGGAAAACTAATTTGAATCTGAGCTACCGACCATCAATGCTCCTAAAAATCCACCCACAATCTTTTGAGTCAACCTCGATTACTTGCGCGACATGTTGAAGGAGGGAAAATGGCAGATCAGATCAAATTTTATTTGGTTGTTAGAACAATCAGATTCTATATTAATGGCACAAATATGTTTTCCACTTATAACCCAAAAAACCTCATCATAATTACAGTTTCATACCTCTATGTTGCAGAGGACGTCGAGACCTTTCCAAAAAATCTTCTCCCACCCAAATCTGACTTCCTAATCGAAAGATATGGATGACTGAAGATCAAGCTCACGGGTGTGTAATATTTAATAGTGTCTATCTGTACTAGGTCTGGGTGGTAGCCCCGCACTCATTTGAGATTTCACCCCTTTTCTTTATCTTTAGAGTTGCGCATATATGACACATGGAGACCTCTGCGGGCCTTTGGAATTTTCAATGCCTTTTCTTATTTCTTTAGATTCTAGGACATGTGACGAGTAAGCACTTGTCTGAGTCTAGCCCTTGGGCCGCCCCTCTTGAATTTGTGTGGTTGAGGCACATGGCACCCTCCACTGATTTTGCCCCATCTTGACTTTTCAATTGTCGACTTTGTCCCTCTTTTTAACCTGGGACACGCGGAAGTCCAATGCTTATTTATGAGACTCACTTTTAGATTTACCTTTGAAGGTGTGCCAAGATGACGTGTGGCTCCTTTTTCAAGTCTTTGATACTTAGCCGAATTGGTTTGATGCCTTTCTTGAAACCTAGACACATGGAGCGTTGGTTCTTGTCTCAGTCTCTTCTTTGGGCCATGCCTTTGAATGTGTGCTATTGAGACACTTGGCACCCTCTACTGACATTCTTATACTTAACTGATTTGGGCCCGCTGTTCTTTGAGTTCTATTAGACCCTGACCATGTGGATACCTGGTGCTAGTTTGAGTTTCTGCCTTAAGCTTTCTCTTTTGAAGTTGTGCCAAGCTAACACATGGTTCTTTCCACTAATTTGAGATTTTCAGCAGCCACCTTTGTCCCTTTTCAGGTCAAGGGCATGTGGAAACTCCACACTTTTTCAAGTCTCTACTTTTGTGTTTAACCTTTGGAGAAGCGTTGATGAGGCACGTGGAAGCTTCCGCTAATTCTTATATACTTAGCCATTTTAGGATCACTCTGAATCATTTGTAGAGCATGAAGACATCGATTCTTTATTTTTTTCTCTCCTTTGAACCTCTAGTTTTTCTGTGACACTATTTGGCATTTCCCCAACCCTGCTACTCCATTGTAGAGCCCACTTGTAATTTGTCTATTGGATTTGAAGTGTGGGCTCGTACAATGGAGCTGTCCCTTGGATTTCTTTCTACATAGGGTCATGGTCGATCTAATTTTTCCAGGGGGCGAAAATTGAGATAACATGACCTCCTTGGGGCGTATCCCCATACAGTGAAGTGTGTCCTTTGGTCCAGCCACTCCATGGTGAATGCGAAGACCATATTCCAACACATTACAACATAGAACTAGCATAACAATCCATTTAAAATTCCAAGTGGAAAAAAATCCCAAGCCTTCAGATAGGCTATAAAACTTTTAAACAAGAACAGCAAATTTAAAACTAAAAAAAACAAATGGCTAATTAGCCATAGTTAGTGCAAAAATACGTATGTTTGTGCAAAAACCAAAAAAATCCAAAATATAAGAATACATGAATCAAGAAAACTATTGGTTCTGACAAGAAAAGATATAATGATCAATCTAATAATATATTAAGTATAGAAAAATAACACATTACAATCACTATGTGGCCTTATATGGACACCAAAGTGGTACTCGTCAATTTTCTGAAACTCCGATATCAAGCCTTAGCTTGCAAAATACCATGTCAAATAATATAACCTTTATCATCTCTTCCTGAATCATCAATCCATACTCCCACATGTATAAACATAGTCTCAATAGAGTCTGAGAGGGGGGGTTTATAGGTTTCCATTCACTGAGCCTAAGGTTTTTGAGAAACAAAAAATACCTGGTGGCCATGCATATGAAACGAATAGAAGTGGGTTTTTAATCTATGTAAGACTCCACTCCATATCTCATACTTGGCTTGAGTGATTGGTCAATGATACACCAATGCAAAGGTAGACATAGGTCATCTATATGATAACCATATAGGGAGAGAGAAAAAGGTAAAGTTCATTATCTACTGAGCCTAAGGTGTTTGAAACACAATATATATGGTTCCCATTCGGTAATGTTCCATATATAACAAACAAAAGAAGGTGGATTTTTAAGTCTATGTAAGAATACACCTCCTATTTCATACTCATCTTGAGTGACTAGTCAACAGTACTCATTTCCTCTCTCCAAACATACATTTTTTACGGATTTCTTCCCTTAGGGTCGGTTAGTTTAAGGTTCACAACATAACACATAACCACATTACTAACATGATGGTAATACATGCACATTAACCATAACATCTTATGCATGGTATATATAGGGTATAGAACAATTTTTACTTTCACAGGTTATAACACACCATGTTTCCACATCATGCATGTAAAATACAAGTGTTTTATAGTATGGTTCATACGATCACCATATGCCCCTAATTTACGACATGAACCATCACATATTACATGAATTATACATATGATGAACATACGTAATAACATTACAACATTTAGTTAATTGCAATTAGAACATGGTGACACACATTATTCATCATAACATGGTCGTGACATCAGGATACAATCCAATTCACTATACACCAATATTGTTATACAACACATCAAAACACCTACAAATATCAAAATAATAAAAACACTCCAACACTCTACAATCCATAATAACGTTATATTCACACACAACAAGGTGGAAAATCACACGTGAAATCCTCTTTGAATCCACGAAAAGGAGAACAAATACTCTCTTAACAAGATCATCAACATGATAACAAATACGAACTAAGTGACATGCACAACATGTATGCTCATAATATAACAATTACAACATTGTTCACATCACAACATATATCACATTAATCTTCCCATCTCCACCACCACCATGTAACATCATCACATCTCCAATCTATCCCAGAGGTTTGAGAGCATGAACCTATCCTCTTATACCATATGTAAGGCCCACATATTTGACACATAAAATAGAGTAGCAAAATTATCACAATAATTTTTTTTTTATCTTTAATTGCAAGATACTTAACACTAGATGGGATCCAAATAAAGAAAATTGACATCACATAGGAAACTTTCACAAAAATGGACCCACTCATACAATAGATAACATAGGGTAAACATCAATGTCTTACTCAAATGACGTAAATGAAGACAATGACCCAACTACGGTAAGACACACAAGATAGACATACTCCACAACATGGAATTTTTATTGTTTACATATTTTTAAAATTTGGTTTTCCATTATATAACCTTATAGGTTTCCAATGCATTTAACTACTAAGGGTGTATAATTTCCTTTTTTATATAACTTTAAATACTTTATTTTCGTATAACATTAGCCTTTTAAAAGGTATGCATTGTTAGTTTCTTTCTATATTTCCATTAATTATCCACATCTCATTTTTTGATCAAATTAATTTTATACACCTATGAGCCTCTTTATATTCATTTTTACGTTAAAGGTTTGTTTCTCAAAATATGTTTTATTGACATTAAATTTTATCCTCGTTACGCAAAGGAACTAACAAGATGTTAAGGTTCTTCTTTTCTAGACATATATTCAATGTTTAAATTTTACTTTTTCTAGAAAAGGGGACTATCATGAGGTCAAAAAATATATATTAGATTTTAAAGGATGATTTAGATTCAAGATATCTATTCCCATAAATATATTTCCATCATAGTACACTATTTCTCCTAATACAAATTTGCTAGATTTGAAGAGTTAGTTTAAGTCGATTTAACATTTACACATCATTATTATTTTTTTGTCATAAAAGAATATTTTTTGGCTCAAATACTTGATTTCTCCAAGGATAATTGATATTTTTTTAACAAAAAGATAATTTCTTAATAAATTATGAATTCTTCAAGCATAACTTTATTTCTAAACAAGTATCTTATTTACTCTTGTTTTCCATTACTCTTACATGATTAATTCAGAATCTTATTGGAATTTTGTTAGAACAATTGTAATTCAGATGACACATAATACACACTTATAGATTCATGAATACATTGAGTGGTGATCTTGTACCTAACAAATCATTTCATCACTCTTAAAAATCCAAGTATTAAAGTATATAAAAAGACAACCCAATAATTGTATGCTTTTCAAATTTCTTCCAAGGAACTATTTAAATCGTTTAGTAAAATACATAAATGGTTGGTTCACCAATACCATTAAGAGGTTCTCCATGACCTATTAACTTAAAAATCATTCAAGGATGGGAGAAACTACACCCTACGAGCAAGCACATATGGTAATTTGTTGATAAGGGTCATAATTATCTAAGGGGAAAAAAGGGATTTTTGTTTTAAAAGTTATAAAATTTTATGCATTTCAAAATCCTTTGAAGGTAATATTTACAATCACTAGTAACAACACATTCTATCTCCTTGTTCATTAGCATCATAATAATTTACTCAATGTATTACATTCATTTCTACTCAAGGGTTTCTACACCCTACCACAAGAAAAAGTTAGAGTAATCAAATATCCCTTCTTTTCAAATCCTTCATGCCACTTGAGGTATTACAAGACTACAATTCCTCACTTTCATTAAAATTTACTGTATAAAGGGGTTCCATTAGGTTTAGTTAAATTCCAGTTATAGACAGGGTTCTATGCCTGACTAAAGCTCATTTAAGGTGTGAAAACATATTTATCCCATCAAACCTTCATAAGGGAAAATGGTTTAAATGTTTTACAAGCCAAGGTGACATATTTATCTGTGAGAAACTAAAGAGATCATTAACAAGAGTTTAATGCATTGTAAACTAGTGAACTAACTCCATTTATGTCATAAGGATCTTACGAAGGGTTCATTAAATGATATAGGTATCCCAAACTAACTTATTAAGAATATGGATGACCACTGGGACACCAGGGTCTAATGTGAACATTCAACTCTAGCTCATCTATGATGATGATTAGACCTACGACAACAAGATGTCTTATTCCTATTTACCCTATGAATGAAAAGGTTTCTCAACTGATCTACTGATTCGTGCAAGGAAATTTAAGTTATATGGTGTTTGAAGAATTTTCTTAAGTGTAGGACAAGAATTCTAATTGTGAGGATTAAAGTATTTCTTAAGACATTAGGGGTTTGAAAACCTAGATGTGTCATGATTGAGAGGGAGAGTACAAAAAAATTGAATACTCAATGCATTTATATAGTATAAAAATTAAAAGTTACTTCCTAGCATTTAGATGTTATCTATGAAACAAAATAAATATTAGACATGTAATTTTTCCAATCATCTAAACCATGAGATCCATATATAAATTAAAATGGGCTTAACACCTATGAAGTGAACGGTATGCTTTTTACCCATTTACAAAATTCAACTATCTTCCTCCTTTATCTAGCTAACATAGTTGTTCTTACATTAATAATGTGTCACTCGTACTAGTGTTGTAAGGTTAGCTTTAACTCAAGGTAGACACAAACAACATAGTTTTCCATGTAAAATGCTTGAAATATAAGATTCCATGATGAACAATAGCCTTCAACACACTATTTTTTATAATGAAATTCTCTTTAATCCACTTTCATTTAACATTAATAATTTATAGAAATATACAATATCTTAATGTCATCTCACTGATTACAACATATCACACTCTAATCCTTCTTGTTCTGAGTACTTGCTACCAACATTGTATAAGTCCTAGGACAAATTATAGACATCCACTAAACTAAAGCATAAATCCACACTTTCATAATTTTTTACATTTTCAATTAAATAGGAGAGAGAGAGAGAGAGAAGAAGAAGAAGAAGAAGAAGACAAAAAAAATTTCTCATGCATTCACACTTTCACATTCAGTTGCCCTTAATATTTTGGTACTAGAGAGAGAGAGTAAGGATGAGAGAGAAATTTAAGAGAAAATTTATTTTCCATTCAAAATTTCATAACCATTTTCATTTCATGTCCACTATCATTTAATTTCAAACCAATTCACATTTCCCAATTCATTTACGTTTTCAAATCAATTAAGTGTCATAGTCGTTTCTAGCGAGAGAAGATGATGGAGAGAGAAATATCACCATACATTTAAAGATTAATTTATACAAGATAAAATGTCAAATGAAATTTTACATAGCATTGCAATGGTATTACGAGTCCACATGCATGGGTAGAAGTCAAAACGACACTCAAAAATGGGATTCTAGCTAAGGTTGAGGAAACTGACCAAAACATCAAAATTGCCTACAAAATGGGTCTTCAAAACACTTTTTTTATGTTTTATCATGAATTTTTTAAATTCCAACTTACTCTCCCATATATAGATAATTCTTCATGTCTAATAGAAGTTGGTTATGACGAGTAGAGCTCAAGTTACAAGGGCAACTTAAGGGCTAGTTATTGTAATTGTGCCAGCAACTCTTATCGCACAGTGATAAGTGGGCTCCAAAACCCACTTCAAAAATTAGTTTATGAATTTTTTTTCATTTAACTGATGGTTTTTTACATTCCTCTTGTTAGAAAAATAGAGGTAACAGGTAGTGGTTTTAAGTTTCGCTCAAGAGAAGAAAAAACTGTTAGTTGAAACTAATCTTTTGTTATTAAAATGACCATGTCACCATAAGTGATTGATAAGCTAAGATGATATAGGAATAAGACTTGCAACAACATCAAATAATTTTGAAAAACCTGGTTAAGGTTATTGTTATCTAAAATTATCCCCCAGAAAAATTTGTTCAAACACAACCCCGCATATAAAGAAAATCTTAAGGGGATGATTGAAACCCACGATCTCACATTCTAGAATGATAAACAAGGGGACATGTGAGCTTGACTCAAGGAGCGTAGGATCAAAAAGATGCTAGCGGAATCAAAATAGTCCAAAGCCCACATGAGAGAATTAGGGAAAAGTTCGAAGTCTCATACTTTGGATATGAGTTGGCTCAAGGCAGAAAAAACAAACTCATGGAGGGGGTCCACCACGTCGTCTTGGCACAATTCCAAAAGGCACAGAAAAATAGAGACTCTAAACATGTGCCATCCCGCCATGCGTCCATGAGAAAAAATAGATAGAGTCGGTGGCTAACAAGCCAAAGAGTTAGGTGGAATCCTCCACGTGTCTCTCCGGTGTAACTCCCAAGTTGGGTCCAAAGGGCGGTCATCAAATGAGCGTCATTCTTCCATGTAGCTGATAGTCAGAAAAAAGGTCTCATCAACTGTTAGAAATTCATAGACCCACAAAGGGTGCCACATGTTTCATTGGTGTAAATAAAAAGAAAGGATCCAAAACGGAGACCCCAAACAAGCGCCAAGCTTCCACATGGCCCAGGGTCCAAAAAGGGACAAAGTAGACGGTTAAAAAATTCAAAATTGGGCAGAGCTAATAGAAGGTTCCAGGTGGCAATTTAGCGTAACTTCAAAGACCAACTCTGAAGGTGGAACCCCAAACAAGTGCAGGATCAGCGCGTGTCCCAGGTCCGAAAAGGAGAGACAAAGATGGCCCAAAATGACTAAGTATAAGAGAACCAACAGAAGGATCTTCATGTCTCGACCGTGTAACTTCAAAGGAAAATCTTGAGTGACAGTCTCAAATAAGCGCTAATCTTCCACGTGTCAAGGGTTAGACATATGTCTTCACCAAGCAAAAGGGACTTAGCCAAAATGCAAAGAAACATAGAAAGGCCACGGAAGCTGCCACATGTCTCCTCGATACAATTTTGAGGGCATGCCCTGAAAGGTAGTTCCCAAATGTGTGCCAACCCGCAACATGTCCCAAAGTATGAAGAGGTAAGAACGGGCATTGAAAATTCCAAAAGATTGTAAAGGCATCCAAATGTCTCAACTAGGCAACTTCAAAGGTAAAATATGGGGACATTTTTCTAAGCATGCATGAAGCCACAACGTGTCTCAGGTAAAATAAAGTGCCTCCACCAGTAGGAAGTACTCAGGTAGGATACAAAAGAAAATAGGGGGTCTGCAGATGACACAACTTGTCTCATGGGAACAATTTTAAAAGCGAGGGAAATGGGTGAAATCTAAAATTAGTGGATGGCTACCAGATGGCCATATCTTTTGAAATATACCCTTGTATACTGCAAGTTGCGTTAAGTTTTGAACCTGAGGAACTTCAAATGGCCATATTTTTTGATTGGGAGCTCAAATTGGGGCGGGGGAGAGAACTTTTTGGAAAGGTCTCAACATCCTCCATGCCATGGAGGCCTAAAAATTTAATTTTAATAGGGTTAGTTGGGTGAGAAGTAGGAAATATTCTTACAAGCTATTAATGAAAGATTAGATTGCTTCTAACCACCTAGATTTGATTTGATCCGTCATTCTTCTTTCTTCGACACGTTGAGAAAACATAGGATGGTGGACTCGACAGATTATGGGTAGATTTTCCAGGGGGAATTAAGGGATGGTGGTTGATATTTTAGAGAAGGATTTAATGCATCGCAAGGGTGATTGGAGCATAGTTCGATTTTCCCTCTCTCTCTCTCTCATTCTTCTATATATTCTAAAAGAGGGGCATCTTCAAATTGTTTTTTGTTGTTTCCCTCTGACCCCCCTCTCTCCTTCTTCCTTAAGGTAGAATATGGAGTCTAAGCCTCCTCTCATGGATCTATAATTTCATTTTCTTGCCTCTTTCCCACTAACGATGTATTGTGTGAAATCATGGAGCAATAAATATGTTTTGTGATGCATTTTGTCCATCCTTTCTTATTTTATTGTCTTTTCATGCCTCTCATCGTTGTAAGGTATACTATGCATATTTATGATATCTATTATAGGTTATGGGATTTTTGTTTAATGGTTTTGATATGATGTCAATGTGAACTCTATCTTTGGTATGTGGTGTATCTTGTCCACCCTCGCCTCAGCTCACCTCTCTCCACTTCAGGCGGTCAGATCCATGATCAGCCACTTCATTTTTTTGGTGTATAACCACTTAGTTTTGACTCTCTTTCACCCCCCCTCTCTCTCTCTCCTTGTCCCCTTGGAATGGTTAGATTAGGATAGAATATTTTTTTCCTCCATAGGAGTAGATTGTGGTAGGTAGATTAGGAAGCAAGAACTGGCTTTCTTCGAAGGGCCATCTCAAGTTTGCAAGTCCCACAACTTAATAGATGGTCACATGTTGTGCAATCACACCGAATGCCCCACTTAGACCCGATGCCATTCAGGCATGCTGTGATTTTACACTAACAGTTCCATAAGGTGTTCCACGTTACCAGAGGTCATGCAAAGAGTTTATATTTTTCTATACGTTAAAGTGTGGCGCTTCATCCACGTAACTTTCAATATAAGAGTTTTTTTTTTATGTTTTGAAAGTTCACATCGAGTAAATATTTTGTCATTTTTTAAAATTATGCTCCCTATCATTCAACATTTAATTTTGAAAAAGATGGAAATGATGAAGCAAAATTTTTATGCAAGAAAAAGGGGAAAACCATACCTTTTTACACTAATCCCACGATATCTGAATTTAACGAGACCGCATACACTTTAGGAATTTTGATATCATTTTGTGGCTCACTCATGGTTTTCTACTTTGCGTCACCAACAAGGTAAAAAAACCTATGGTTTCATCATTATTTATTTTAAATCCATATACCAATGGAGCATAAGTAGGATCATTAATAATGCTTAGAACTTCTCACACAACAATGCATCCCACATCCCTTTTTGCTGTTCTCTCAAAGTAACTAAAATAAGAAGGAAAAGAACTACAACCTGGTTCACATCTTTCAGTTTTTGACACAAAATGAGTAAAACACGTCACTAAAAAGTGTACATGATTCATTTTTACGTCATCATTCCATTTTTAATTATTGTGAAGTTTCTAAGGTCTTTTCAATGAACCACTTGTGTATAACCTAAAATCATCACATTCCATGAAACACATTTCTTTGGGGCACTATGTCAAATATTTGTAGTTCCATGTGTATGCTCCCATATTTTGCATCCATGTCAACCAAACCAACAATTGCAATTACAACATATGACAAAAAATCTCCTTTTCATTGTGCTTTGATGGATATCCACATCGTGTTCCAATATCTTTTTTTTTGATTGCATGGAGAAGAAAGATGTTGTTGGGTTATGGAGGAAGAAGGAAGGAAACAAAGAGGGTCTCACATGTAGGAAGAGTGGAATAGACAAAATTGCAGTGACATAAGTGTGATAACCAGAAACACACTTTCAATTTATAAAATCAAAACAAAACATATACTCGACATAAAAAAAAGAGTAGGAAAATTTAATTTGTGGCTACAAAGGCCATATACCACGTAGAATATGTTCTTAGAATTAGAAGAAGTCAAATCAATAAATTTTCACCTTAAACCAATTGAACTTCATCCTTAGGGTCAATCTTCTTCTTCTTTTGCATACAACAAACAACATAGAGGTTGGAAGATGTTTCCTTTCAACTCCAAGGAAAAAGAACCACTTCAATTTTAGAAACAAATCCAAATATGTCAATTTTTAAAAGGTAAAATGAGGAGATATTTGGTTAAATATTTTCTCTGTGCACAATACTACCCATGTGATCATGTTTCTAACTCGCATTTTCACAAACCCATTTCTGCATTCCCAGCTACCATTACAACACAAGATCACACATTTTTTAGATTTTTTGTCACTCAATCCCTATGTATACATCACCTACATGTCTCCTAAGGAACTTGTAGCTACCAAAAATATGGAAATCATTCCAAAGCAACCAATTCAGCATGGTTCCCAGAAATGTTCTGCACTTAACATCATTCCCCGTAACATTCTATTTATTTAATTTTTTTGGACGATACACTCACTGACACCATCAAATTTATTTTAAATTCACAATGTTAACCAAGGTTCCATCATGGATAATACCTCATCATCTCAAATATATTGTCCATATTCTCATGCAAGGAAATTATAGGTCTCAAAAGGCATTTTTGGATACGTCACTTCCATGCTCTGTCAACTGGTAGGTGCCCTAATAAAGGTGTCTCAAGGATTGAAAATAAGGTCCATTACATTTGAAAATATTAAATATAATATTTATAAAAAAGTGGGTACAAGAGATGCACTTCAATCACTATTAATAAAAAAAAAATTCATTTTTCTATATAGTTATGTGGTCTATGTAGTGGAAATTTACAGAATGGACAAATACTTTATAGGTTATAATACCTTCTTAAATTTTAATATGGAGATCTGTCACAATTACTAGATACTCTTTAGATTGTTCATCCATTCGTTTGAAATTAGTTTCTACAAATGTCGTACATCACGTCTTCTATTTGTGTTTGGTAAAGTACACTCAATGTTTTTCTTGATCTAGCTACTCTTTAAAAAAATAGGGTCTAATCAATGGGAACCCATTTGAAACTCAATAATAAAAAAAATATCCAAGGAAAAAAATAATAAGAACTCCTCCCTTGCAAAATGAAACAAGTTTTATTCACATAACCATACAAAACTAACAATTTAAAACTAAAAATTCGTTATTCACATTTCATTTAGAATTCAATTTTTTTTATGGGCCTTTACTAGATTCTATGTTGTAAGTTTTATAATGGCATGCTCTAAAACCAACACAATGAAAAACAACCATCACTAAAATAAAAAAAAATTGTACACACTTAGGAAAAAATAAATTAAACTATATCATTATAAATATCACACTGTTAGATTGATAATTTAAACATAGAAAATGGACAACATATCCTCCGATAATGAAAAGTTTTTCTTTGCTCCTACACTATAATTTAGTGTCACATCAGAATCCTACTTTATATATATGTATCTCTATTGCATGAATTTACTATATACACACTACTATATCACTTAGATGCTCAAAACAATTTATCTAATCCATTATATCACTCACAGTGATCTCACCTAAAATTTTGGCTTAACAATCTTAAATATTTTTCTAAAACCATAAAATATTGGACCAGGAAATACTCTCCAAAGGGTTGACCTATCAAAAATCATATCCCATGCTCAAAAGGATCATTTATCAATTTGAATATCTTTCATTTTT
Organism: Taxus chinensis; assembly: GCA_019776745.2. Taxonomy (NCBI): domain Eukaryota; kingdom Viridiplantae; phylum Streptophyta; class Pinopsida; order Cupressales; family Taxaceae; genus Taxus; species Taxus chinensis. Next base: position 758,708,351 of record CM034146.1, read on the forward strand.
CATTTTGTATCCTATAGGTTAGCTAGAATGAGATACTTAAACCACGAAAGCCTATATAATAAAGTCTAATTTAGTCAACAATTCACTTGTCATTTCCAAGATCATTATATATTGCATTCCTAAAGCACTCTAATCTCCCCTAAATATTTTTTAAGTTGAAGCACATGAATTTGGTAAGGTAATGCCCACAAATTTGATGTTCTAAAAATACATTAATCCTTAAATAATTCTCTAGAAAGTTGCAGATTTTTTGTTTTTTTTTAAGTTATAAGGGTGCCAAACCCTAATATATGTTTAATTGAATTCCTACCCACATTGTTACATTTTATAAGATAGATCCAATCTAGATTACTAATTTAATATTATTAATCCAATTCTAATGTTAATTTAATTGTTAGCACTAGATAAGTGTCCTTTAATTTCTCCTACTAGGTTAAGTAGTTTCCCCCCCTTAGGGATTAACATTCAACCCACGTTTACTAAACCCTTATCCTTAGATACCTTAGATCTCTTAAATTTATTTTCTTTAATGACCATTGACTCCTTCACTAAAACCTTCTAGATGGGTTACATTTTTAACTTAATACACTAGAGCCCTAAGTGGGCCTGTTTACACATCCATTTGATTTATTTAAAATTTACAATCATAATATGAATATTCTCACTTAACAATTATATGGTTTATTCTTAACCCTTGGATCAATTCAATAGGTACCACTTGATTAGATCTACCCACAAAATTTGTAACCATCCATAATGGAGTCTTCTTAAGCATTTCTTACCCTAAGATCATTCATTTTCTTCTCTTTGGTTTGTAGGTTGAAGGAGTGGATTTCATGGATCAAGGTAAAACCATGAAGGAGTCTTCTTTGATCCAATGTGTAAGAATAATGGGATTCCATCCATTTGGCTCCTCATTTAAAATAGTTGAATCTTAGATTTAATCATGCATTCTGAGTTATTTTATTTCAATACAAGCATCTATCCTAGATCTAGTTTAAGATCTATAGTTGATTAGTTTCGTTTTTGTCCATTGATGAGGAAAAAATCCCATTTTTTAGATCAAGATTATTATGCATTTAAATTCCTTTATGTAGGTTGGAGTATGAGTCGAAACAAGCATACACGTTTTTTTTAAAAGGTTCATGCATAGGTGACCAATGACGGTCTCTTGACTGACTGTAGTAACCACTGTGCTGTCGATGTTAGTTCAACTACCGGTGTTGGTTCCTGTGTTATTGATAATATTTTTTTAATATTGTTTCAAATGTAAGGGATGTAAAAGATTAATTCTATTAGAAAATTTTATTCATTTTTAAGAAAGAATCACAATCTAAGATGCATCTGATATAAACAAGGAACAATAAATGACTATCAATTTTACATAAATGAAAATGGTGTAGTATTTAGTGACCAATGTCGATCACAGCAATAACAACGATGGTTTAGTCACCGACGTCGGTTACTACCAAATAAGTCTATTTTAAAAAATTTAACCTATCTTTAACATTTTGTGATTCCTACTTATCTAAATGACTTTTCTAGCAATTATTCATTAAATCTAAAGTTGATGAGAAATTCATGATATCATTTAAGTTGAAAAATAATCTTGTAGTCACATTTTAAAGTTTGTAATAGGAAACAGTGACCAATGTTTGTACTGAGTACATCGATGTTGATTAAGACTGACTAGTGTCGGTCAATGTGTAGGCCAGAGAAATCTAAAAGTGAATATATAAAAGAACGTTTATTTCAAAGAATAACTTTGACTTCAAATATAACAATACCAAATAGTTTTTAACTAATTCAACCCAAAAAGAAGGCTATGACAACCTCCCAAGTCACATTACTATCAAGACATTAAAAGTTACAACTTTCTTTTCTTTCAACTCAAGGTAAAATTCAAACATGATATCCATTTAATTCATTCCTTTAAATAAAAATAATTTGGAGATAAAGGAAAGACACATTATTTAATCAACTTTCTTCAAATATGATATTGCAACATGGTAAATAAAACATTCAAAACAACTTTTCTTTTAAATAAAAGTCTACTAGTCTTCCACCTCAAGTGGGAATAACAAGAAAATATTTATAATGAAGGGTTTTTTTTGGCTTCAAAAAATTATCCAAATTCCAAATCTCCATCAAGAGATCCACATGTCTTCACTTTAATCATAACACCAAAAATGGGGGAGAGGCAACACTCTCCACCTAACCAATAATCCAATGAGGAGAAGAAGCTATCCTCCTCATTAGCCCCCGAGCCCCAACCAAAATGCAATAAACAATGGATCAAACTCATAGCAACAAAACAATGCTTCAACATCAAAATATAAAAGTTCACAACCATATAACACACATTCAACACAAAAACAATCACAAGAATGCAACTTTCAAGATACAAAAGGATTGAAATGCAAACCAATGGAGCAAGGATCTATGGGGTGATCAATTATGCCTCCCAATGGGATTAGGATACCACCCTAAATCCCTCCAAAACACAACTCAAAAACCCTGACACAATTATTATGCCTCCATTTATATCATCTTATGCCTCTGATATTATCTTATGCCTCCCTACAATATCTTATGTCTCCCACAAAAGAACTAAGTAAGAAATGCAAGAATTCTCTTATCCAAGGTGGGGCACCCAACCCAAATCCCTCCAAAAACATGAAATAAAATATTATGCCTCCCTACATATAAAATCCCCATCTCATTCTCCTAAACCATAATTAGGCATCCTACCCATGAACCCAAAAAGCATACAAAACATTTACATGCATACAAATAAACACATATAAAAGAAAAAAAGTAAAAAAAGGGTGTAGTTGCTACCTTTCCATGGTAGAACTTGACCAAACAGTCACACTCCAAGCTCCATCAAGCTCAATTGAACTCCAACAAACTCAAGACTTCAATAAGAATTCCAAAAATTATCTAACTCTAAAAAATACAAGAGCACAAATAAAAATAACTAACCCCCAAACAAACAAATAAAATTGTATATATAGAAAAATGGAGGAGAGTGAGGTGGCTCCATGTAGGATGCCACATCACTTATCCTCAACTGCACATCACAAGTCCAACCTCAACCCCAATGAAGAAAAAAAATGTGGTTAAGAGGAATGGCAAACCTCTCACACACACACAATCCAAACCCACACAGCCTAAGGACATAATTTGAAAACCCATATAAGAAAATTTCAATAAATGTCACTTTTTGTCTTACAAAAGACTTAATGGGGTCTATGTTTTACCCCCCAATCCATAGGTAGGGTTGGTATAAGAAATTAAAAGGAGTGGGACAAGCTTAACTCGTCCCACAATCCTCTAAAAATGGCCCTTAAGACCAAATCTGAAATTTTAAGGTAAGGTAGAGTGTACAACACTCAAAGTCACTTACACTCAGCTTAAATCATAAATTTCAAATCACCAACTAATCTAATAAATGACCCCTTGTCACATCGAAAATTAACTTAATAAACATGATTAATTCACTTAATTAAGGCACATTAGTCAACAATAATTAAATAAATTACATCACAAAATAAATCACGTACTATACAATTAAATAAAATAAAATGGGAAACATACTATACAATTAGGTAACAGTTGGAGGTCATCCCCCCTTGGGGACCCCTTAACAACAAATAAAAAAACATAACACATTACACAAGTTGCCATGGTGACCATTATTGTATCCATCCAGTATTTTGTTATGGTTGGCCTCCAATCCCCGTTTTGATTGTTGTGATATAATTACCTACAAAATCACAAAATACCTCCTTCGGCCTCTTGGCCGCATCAACACATCAATGATAAAATATACGCATACAAATCAATAATCATCCTCATATAGCTAAAAAATCATCTAAACTAAACCATCCTAACATTTGTCTAAAATTCCAATAACATCTCAATTCTATGTTTTTATCAACAACAACAAGATCACAAGTTTAGTTCAAATGCTAAATCCTACTCAACATGACAAGATTTCTAAAGGTTAGTAATATATATGCTAACAGTACATCATCATCATCAATATAAAAAATGTGACTCTATGCTTCTAAGAGTCCACACAAATCATACTATGAATCACAATCCATTAATAGTCAAAATATCTATATCATCTACAATCATGTGAAACCAAAATGATATAATAATATCCATGTCTATAGTCAACAATAATCGAAATCAAAATATAATAAGTGTTGAACAAAAGTGGGCACTGTTATCCAAAATTCACCCCCCCTGGGTAATTTTGATAACATGCATCAGAATGTTCAAATCCCAAGAAAATTGATTGATTCATAGCAAAAATCAGGTTTCTAGGGTCCCTTCAGGAAATTTTCTAACTCTCCTATCCAGGCTGAAATGAGCAAGCTCTGAGAAAATGTGGAAAAAAGTTGCACAAGGCAAATAGGTTGATCCAGGAAAAATCGTGAAAATTGGCTAAGTCCTGCTCAAGGGAGCAACTGGGAAATTTGGGACGTCAAGGCGCTGATCGGCTGAAAAGCCTCCAGGAGGCCCAAATTGCATTTGGGACAATCAGGAAAAAATTATGCGGCAGGCGCGAGAAGCCGATCTGGCCGAAAAAGGAAGAAAAATTGGCTAAGTGTTGCTCGGGACGTTTGGGACAAAAAGACCCGAACCGGCCGGATCGGCCGAAATGAGCACAGGGAGTCAAAAATTGATTGGGACATCTGGACCGCAAAGACGCGAACCGACCGAACCGAGCGAAATGGGAACTAGCAGTCCGAAGGCATCCGGGGCATTTGGGACAAATGGACGCGAACCAGCCGGTTCGCGCGAAATCAGCACAAGGAGCACTAAGCATTTCGGACATCCGGGATGAAAATACGTGAAGGGCGTGGAAGAGCCGGCAGGGCCGAGAACCAACCAGATCACGCCACGTGTCTCAAGGGTAAAGGAAAAAAAAAGTCAAAGGGGCTAGTTTTAAAGGGTCAGCTCGAACCAATGAAATGGTGCCACGTGCCCAAGTTTAGGGGCCCACAAGGAAATTTCAAATGAAATCCCACAGAAATAAGAGGAGAGAGAATCACGTGACCAATCAATGCGTGCCACGTGTCATCCAGGTGGCAAAGCGTGGGAAATATTTTTAAATCCGTTTTGGTCTGTTCCGTGCCCTAAAAATTTAGACCTCCATAACTTTTGATCCAGAGATCGGATTTGCACATTCTTTATATCAACGGAAATCTGGTGAAATTCTCTACATTATTCCAGGGTCAATCTTATGTTTTGGAGTAGTCCGAAGGAATAAAATTGAGAAACGGCTCTAACGCGTGTGCATGGCCAGAAATGACATTCCAACGACCAGATTTAATGCAGAATGGGTCGCATTCTCCTGTAATCCGGTAAAAGTGATAGGGTATGGGTTTTAAGGTCCCCCATGATGTTTTAATGCACATGCAGTCAAGAAGAATGGGCTCCCATGCCTTTGTACATTTTCTGTCCCCTGGGCTCGACCCATGCAATGTAAAAGCCAGACTTGGCTCATTTTAGAAAAAAGTTGTTCATCCTTTCTGCTCTGCCCTCCCTTCTTTTCTTCTCTAGGGTTGAAAATGAAGTTTGAACCTCCTCCCTTGCTCTGTAATGGTGTTTTTGCCTCTTATTAATGGAATGATGTTCTGTGCAAACTTCTGAAGCAACAAAACGTGTTTTGTGATGCATATGTCCATCCTTTCTCATTTTTGCTTGTTTTCCTCTTGCCTCTCTTCATTGCAGGTATTTGTGCATGTTTGAATGTTCATTGCAGGTCTGGAGCTATGTTCATGGAGTTTTGAGACATTTTCTATAAGAAATCTATCCTTGGGCTTGTGATGCATCTGTCCATCCTTCCCATTGCTCACCTCTCTTTGTCCCATGGCAGTTTTGATAGATGTTCAACATTCTCCTTCTCTGGTGTATCACCATTTTAGTGTAGACTTTTACTATTTTTCCTTTCTCTCTCTCTCTCTGTCTCCTTGGCATGGATAGATTAGGATTAGATTAGTTTGCCTGCACTGGAATAGCTTGTGGCAGGTAGTTTAGGAGCAGGAACCAGCCTTCTCTTGAGATTCCTCTCTCAGTTTTACAAGTCCCACGCTTGGATAGAGGTTTCAATGTTGTGTAATCACACTGGATGCCTGAACATCAACCTAGAAGCCTGATGTGCATCCAGGGGTGCTGTGATTTTGCATGAATAGTTTTGGCATGCCCGGTGGGACCTTAGAGGTCTTTCACTTCATCGTTTGCAGGTTGGTGTGTTCCTGTGAAGATTTCAGCCTTTGGAGGCACTTGCAAACACATCTGGCGACTCCATCTGATCAACAAGCCATCTCTGAAGTTGTAGACCTTCCTTTCCATCCATTTCCATTCTTCCTTCCATATCTTCCATCAATCTTTCATTCTATGAAGTTGTGCAATCATGACTTCATTTCCATCATGGAATTCACATCAACAACAGCAGTATATCACACCTCCAACATGTTTTACAAATCCTCCAAATCAGCATTTTGAGCAGATTCAAGATCAGCATGCATACTCATATGAACAGCAGTGCCAAAGTCAGTTTGGCTATGGAGCTTTCCAAGAGCAAGAGTATGCATATAACGAAGACCATCAGATCCAAGATGCTAGTCTGTTGGAGAAGATCCAAAAGATGGAGGTGGGGATGGTGCAGTCCAGGGCTCAAGCACAAATGAAAGCTTTTGAAATCAGTTATGGAGCATCCTGTCCATGGGTGGGACCTTTTCTAAGGCATTAAAGCCCTCAGGAGAAGCTGGACTTCATGATAAAGATGCTGCCCCAACTTGCACAATGGACAGCAGAGATAGAGGCCTACACACTTGTTGTTGAACAACCTTGTCAATGGGTAAGTTCTACACCATCAGCTGGTTTTTCTCTTTCCATTACTCAAGCAGTACCATCTCATTTAAACTCTCCATCTGCTGTCCCAAGTGTTGAATCCATTCCCCCATCTCTCAGTCTTCCACCACATCTCGATTTTTCTTTCCTTTTCCCTTCCAAACAGTCATCCCCTCCACAAGAGCTAATAGAAATACCCCCTCCTCCAAAGAAACAAGAGGTTTCAGCTCCTCCACCACCACAAAAAAATGTCAAATCAGTTGAATTTCAACCTATCCCTCCTTTTGCATTCCCAAATCCATGTTGGGAGGATGAAAATCAGAATGCCAGTTAAGGAAAACAATAGAAAAAAGAGAGGCCAAACAAAGATGAAGAAATTCAAAGTCTGAAGAGTTGGGCTCTCAAATTTGGGATGACAAAGATCCCCTTGATGGTTAAGCCTACAAAAGAGGCTAAGGTTGAACAAATGGTGGTCATGACTGAATTTGTTGCAGCAGAAGAAGAGCAAAAGTAAGAAGCCGATCCGCAATCAATTTTCTCAGAACGTGGTGCTGATCCAACTCATTTTGCACAATCAGCCATGGAGGAAGAAAGCTTTGAAGAAGATCTTGTAGTCCCAACTTGCCCTTTAGAGCAACAGAATGAAGAGTTTGACTTGACAAACTTCATGCTAGAGGAAGAGTTTTATCAAGAGCAAGATTCTCTTCAAATAGTATAGGAAGGAGAGGCTGCTCCAAATCCAAGAGAAGATGAGCACAATCTAGCTGTGGAGGAAGAGAAAGGGCAGAAGAATTCCACCATTTCTTCCATGTCATCCATCTAAGAGGGTCTACAAGAGAACTCCATTCTTGGAGTTGAAAATCACAGCAATGGGCATACTCAAAGGACCATACCTTTCCCAATTAGGTATTTGGCTTCATTGGAGTCAAAGGAGAAGCCACAACCGGTCATGCTCACTTCTGGGCATGAGGATGAGCTAAAAAGTACCAAGGATCAGCTGCCATACCTCTCTAATCCAAATGCAGAACAACTAAAAGAGGTATTGGATTTATTTTCAGTTGATACCTTGATGATATGGATAGAAGACCAGCTTCTTGTTGATTTTCCATCCATCCAAACAGCCATGATCAGTGCCAAATCAATTCCATGGCTGCCAATTTTGAAGAAAGGAAGCTATTTCTCACAACCAGTTGCAGGGTTTGTTTAGCTTGCCTTTGCTTCCAGTTAGAGTAGAGTAGCTAGGTTTGCTTTCAGCAGAAGAAGTGCTTGTGCACACTCTGCATGTTCCATTTGGGGCATGTATGATTTTCAGTTTTGTACATAGTTTTGGTGTTGCTGGTTTTGCTCTTGCACAGTTCTTTTCAGTGGTTTTTGGTGAGAACAACTCCATGTCCGGTGGATTTCAAGTGGCTCAGAGGGGAGATTTTCAAGGTTCAGATCAGTTTTTAGGCTTGCTTATGACTCCATGCCCAATGGATTGCTTCAGGCAACTGGTCTTTTCACCTAGCAGGCAGATGACCCTGCTGAGTCGCCAAATTGTTATCCAAAATTCACCCCCCCTGGGTAATTTTGATAACATGCATCAGAATGTTCAAATCCCAAGAAAATTGATTGATTCAGAGAAAAAATCAGGTTTCTAGGGTCCCTTTAGGAAATTTTCTAACTCTCCTGTCTAGGCTGAAATGAGAAAGCTCTGAGAAAATGCGGAAAAAAGTTACACAAGGAAAATAGGTTGATCCAGGAAAAATCGTGAAAATTGGCTAAGTCCTGCTCAAGGGAGCAACTGGGACATTTGGGACGTCGAGGCGCAGATCGGCCGAAAAGCCTCTAGGTGGCCCAAATTGCATTTGGGACAATCGGGACAAAAGTACGCGGCGGGCGCGAGAAGCCGATCTGGCCGAAAAAGGAAGAAAAATTGGCTAAGTGTTGCTTGGGACGTTTGGGACAAAAACACCCGAACCGGCCGGATCGGCCGAAATGAGCACAGGTAGTCAAAAAGTGATTGGGACATCTAGGACCGCGAAGGCGCGAACCGGGTGAAAAAGGTTGAGTCAGTCCGAAACACAATGGGACATTTGGGCCGCGAGTACGCGAACCGGGCTGAAAAAGGTCAAAACAGTCCGGAGGCAACTGGGACAAGCGGTACAAATGGACGCGAACCGGCCGGTTCGCGCGAAATCAGCACAAGAAGCACTAAACATTTGGGACATCCAGGTACGAAAAGACGCGAAGGGTGCGTGAATGAGCCGGCAGGGCCGAGAACCAACCAGATCATGCCACGTGTCTCAAGGAGTAAAAGTCAAAAAAAGTCAAAGTGGCAAGTTTTAAAGGGTCAGCCTCGAACCAATGGGATAGTGCCACGTGTCCCAAGTTAAGGGCCCCACAAGAAAATTTCAAAAGGAAAGCCCGCGGAAGGTGGAGGAGAGAGAATTTATCGTGACCAATTAGCATGCGTGCCACGTGTCATCCAGGTGGCGAAGCGCGGGAAAGATTTTCAAAACACGTTTTCGCCTGTTCCGTGCCCTAGATCTTCAGATCGCCATAACTTTTGATCCAGAGCTCGGATTTTCACGTTCTTTATATCAACGGAAAGCTGGTGAAATTATCTACATGATTCCAGGGTCAATCTTACGTTTTGGAGCAGTATTGAGGGAGAAAATCGAGATACGGATCTGACGCGTGTTCATGACCAGAAGTGACATTTCAGCGGCCAGAATTAATGCAGAATGGGTCACATTCTCCTCCAAATCCGGTCAAAGATGGCAGGGTATGAGTTGGAAAGGTACCCCCATGCCGTTTTTATGCATCTGCAGTCAATGAGGAATGGGCTTGCACGTCTTCCCACGTTTTCTCTCTCCTGGGCTCGACCCATGCAATGTAAAAAGCCAGATTTGGCTCATTTTAGAAAAAGGTGGTTCATTCTTTCTGCTCTTCCCTCCCTTATTTTCTTCTCTAGGGTTGAAAATGGAGTTCGAGCCTCCTCCCTTGCTCTGTAATGGCGTTTTTGCCTTTTACTAATGGAATGATGTTCTGTGCAAACTTTTGGAGCAACAAAACGTGTTTTGTGATGCATCTGTCCATCCTTCCTCGTTTTTGCTTGTTCTCTTCTTGCCTCTCTTCATTACAGGTATCTGTGCATGTTTGAATGTTCATTGCAGGTCTGGAGCTGTGTTCATGGAGTTTTGGGACATTTTCTGTGTGAAATCTATACTTGGGCCTGTGATGCATCTGTCCATCCTTCCCATTGCTCACCTCTCTTTGTCCCATGGTAGTTTTGATAGATGTTCAACATTATCCTTCTCTAGTGTATCACCGTTTTAGTGTAGGCTTTTGCTGTTTTTCCTTTCTCTCTCTCTCTCTGTCTCCTTAGCATGGTTAGATTAGGATTAGATTAGTTTGCCTGCACTGGAATAGCTTGTGGCAGGTAGTTTAGGAGCAGGAACCAGCCTTCTCTGGAGATTCCTCTCTCGGTTTTACAAGTCCCACGCTTGGAGAGAGGTTTCAATGTTGTGCAATCACACTGGATGCCTGAACATCAACCTAGAAGCCTGATGTGCGTCCAGGGGTGCTGTGATTTTGCATCAACAGGCACTATAGGTAATCCATCACACATGTATGTAGCACTAAAATCTCGTTTATATGTGTATATTACCATACATGAAACCTCTAAAGGACCTAGAGCCAAGTATTACAAATATCAAGGGATGTAAGAAACCATTTAGACATATTAATGAATAAAGGGAATTAGGGTAACATTTGTAGTACATCATACTATATCTCTAGCATGCATGGGACAAAGACTATTCTATAAATTGGGAATTGACATTTCTTTGTGTCAAGTGATAATGGTAACATAGGGGAATGGATTAGATTTACATAAATAATTATGCCTATTGTAAGAAAACTATCTAGACTTTTCTCCCTCCTATAAGGTATGGAAATGCACTTCCTATATTGGTTTTGTAGGATTTCATCACTATGGTCATTCCATCTTCAGCCTAACACATATATATATAATTTTCCTTTTTAATAGTCTTCCTTAAGTGCTAGTTCAGGTTTTTTAGGGTTTTATCCAATAAAGCTCAGTATGAAGAAGGTGTCACACATTTCTAAACCCTGGCAATATAAAAAAAATTGTATCTGTAGGCCAACCCTTATCATTAACCACTCAAAACTCTTGTATGTGATGAAAAATTTGTACTATGCTCCAATGTAACATATATGGTTATGTATATGATCACTGTGTAGTCTCATTTCTATATATGATACACTTCTAGATTGTCATCAACTTGTACATTCATTATGAACACCAAAAACACCTTTTTACCTCTTTGATTAGCTATGTAGACGCCATCCTTTTTATTTTGAGTAATCCTTATATGACTTTACTAATATATATTATATTCATAGTTAAATTTTGTTTTTTACGGTTAATGTGGATTAATTTATTCAGAATATTCCAATTGGAATAATCTTTCACCTATTAATAGGTAAGGAAGGAATGCTAAAGGTAAAACTTTTTTATTTTATCTACTATAAAAAGAATTTACTTATCACTCTAGTGTTATTATTTGGTTGTGATGTTTAGGATAATGGTTGAATGAGTTTGAAATGTCCAATAAAATGTAAAATACCCAAATTAATCTAATCACAAACAATATTAGAATTTTGCGTTTAGTTACCAATGAAACTAGCCTTGGTAAAAAAAACAAAATTCCTTTACAAATAACTGCTATGAGTAGACTATTATGTAACCTGAAAGAAATAGAAAAGAAAAAGAACAACATATGTGATAGGGCTAAAAATACAACTTAATATATATATATATATATATATAATATATATATACTTAGATGAAGCATAACCACAAGTGCATGCATAAATAGATGATCGATTCCAAATTTCCAAATTGTAACAAAGACATAAAAATTATGTGAATGAAATTATTGCAAGAACATCGCGGAGCGATCAGTCAAAGAGGAAATGAAAACACTATATTTAAATTTTTAACCTGACTTATTAACAAAGTGCAAAGTCCATTTATCAGCTATAATAAAATGCAGACAAAAAATCTCATTATTCAATTGAGAACTAGCTCTCACATGCCTAGATGTGAGATGAGGGGATTGAAAATTCCAAAGGAGCAATGTAACGAGAGGCTTTGTGTTATTTGTACCAGTAGGGATGTTAAAATAGAGGATCACTTCATTGTCAAATGTCCTCAATAAATTTTTATGTGGTTATTATTCCGTAACATTAAGAGTCGACTCTATGGTTGAGCTATTAAAAAAAAATAGAATAAAAATATTTGAGGCATTACTAACTCAAATTAACAAAAAAATGGAGCAAACGTATAAAGGATACCATGGGCCTCTAGAGTCTTTGAGAAGGTGAAGCAATTGGTGGTGCCCTAGACTATTGGGTCTCGAGGACAAATTAAAAATATTCCACTCCATTCTATTCCATATCGATCATATTGTCCCATACAAAAATTAAGTGGCTATAAAATGCAAGATATTTAAAACAATTATTAATGTTTATATTGTTAGGAATCATCATATAAGTATTTTAGTATGAAACAAACACGCAACATTGTAAGACTCAATTTTTTTAATAACATTAGTGAATAAGACATTTAATTTGTCGTATTACAAATTTCAGGAACAAAACAAATAAAAACTATGACTTTAAGAGTGAAATTTCAAATTGTCTTTTATTATTAAACCTCGTGAACATAATTAAATCCAATCCATTCCATATCAAACATATCATGCTATGCACAAATAAAGTGGTTGCTACTAAACAGATGCCAGACAAAAATTATACACGTTCGTATGACTAGGTATTGTCAAATACAACTTTAAAAATGTACGCTTAAAGTGATACTGTCCTTTGATATTTAAGGATCAAATAGTCATCCAACAAGTGTATGGCTGTTATAATTTGTAACGTGACTCGAGAAAGACTTGTAGCACTACGAATAAAATTAAGATGTTAAAACGTTCGATGACAGGTGTAACGTCCACATCCTCGAGGCTTTATAAAAACAATGTACACCACGTTTATTTTGTTGCTTACGTCGACTTCGAAAAATCCTAGTTGTGTTTCTCTTTGTTGGGAGGATGGGTATACTTCTATAAGTAAGACTCTTAATACAACAATCTGTGCAAAATATTCGATCCTTTATCCCTATGAACGTTTCTATGGCACAATTTCCATCCCTTTCAACGTTTCTATGGCACAATTTCCATTCCTTTCAACATTCGCACCACACAATGTCGTGTTTTGTAAAAACACTATACATCACGCTGAATTGCAGCTGAAAAAATATTCTTTGGCAATTCCTCTTGTTGAAGGATAATATTATAAGTAAGGCACCTTACTGCAACCTGCACAAGCCATTCTAATACCACATGGCAAACAGAATGACGGAATCTCCCGCGTGTGCAGCATGCAAAATGCAACGGAAGAAATGTTCCAAAGAATGTCTATTGGCTCTTCATTTTCCAGCTCATGAACCAGACAAGTTTGCAATGGTGCACAGAGTCTTTGGAACCGGAAATGTTATCAAAATGCTTCAAGTATGCATCTTCTATTTTACTTGTTTCATCATAAATGATGAACTGTGTTTTATTAAATCATAAATTTATACATCAGCATCAGTTCATTTTGAAGATTTTATTGTGGATAAACTCATTTTAGAAGTTCGACAGTGCAATTTTATTCTTATAACGCCATATATCTATGTTTAGTGTTTCATAGACTATAACTTTGTTGTTCCTTTACGGTATCAAGGAGAGTGAAAGAGCGAATGCAGTGAATAGTATTGTGTATGAAGCACGTGCGAGATTCAAGGACCCTGTACATGGAACTGCATCTGTAATCCACCAACTAAACCAGAAGGTTACTGAGCTGGAAAACCAGTTTGCAGCCACACGAGAAGAGCTCATAAATATGCGTTGCGACATTGATAAACTTATACTCCTGGGCACTGGACAGGAGTATGCTCAAGGCTTTCCAAGTCGAACTTATATCCCTTCACAACAAATTGAAGGTACGGTATTTGTCGATGAGGATCCATTTCTATTGTGGGGGTCCTTATGGGTTTGACATAAATTCAATAAAGCTAGTTTATTGAGGTGTTTTTTATAAGGAGATTATTTTTGCAAGTTTATTTTATTGTATTCTCGTGACCTATGACAGCTAAATACTCATGAGTTGTATTCCTCCTTATAGAAATATAATAAAGGTAATAGACATAGATGAGTATTTAAATAATCTATTTAGCAGGATATGTATTAATATTTGAATGGTTTATTGAAGGACACTTGGTTTGATTGGTAACGTTGTTAGGTATTTAATGAGCCCATTACGAATCAAGTCTTGTTGAGGACAAGGCATGGAGATACTTGACATGGAGATTCAAAATGATTGAGGCCAAAATCATACCATGGGTGAATTTGATGGCATGGATGCCCTTACTCATAGCAGCTTAAACTGAATGTGATCACTATTTTAATTGTATGCGTATTCGTAATCGTAAATCCACTATACAATTTCTCTCAAACATGAAAGAGATATTGAAAGTCTATATAATTTAGTGTATATCTGTGTGTGTGTGTGTGTGTGTATGCGTATATGTATATTGAAAGTCTACATAATTTAGTACCCAAATGAATACACTACTCATATGTATATGTATATGTATATGTATATGTATATGTATATGTATATGTACATATACGTATACATATGTGTACACACACATATGGGTAGTGTATTCATTTGGGTACTCCTTACAATTATATAACTATGAGTAAAGTTTTCTGTTTGGTATTATATTTAAGTGTAGGCAAAGTTAACTAATTTTATTTATTTTGAACAAATCTCAAAATTTAGATATATCCATTTTGTAAATTTAGATAGTTATTTAAATTTTAATGTGGGATGTTTTATAAGGTGTTTACATGTTGTAAATTATTTCCAGTATTTTTTCAAGTAAAAAATGAAGACTTTATTAATATAGAAGATGGATTTTTTCCAAAAACATAAATGTATTTATTTTGTAACAACATAATCATTTTTTTTTTTCTTATTAATGTCAAACATAACATATATCTTCTAAATCTGTAAGTTATGAAAATAATTATAATCCATCTATAATTAAATTTTTGGGAAAAAACCGAACTATATTTGAACATGAATCAATAAAGTCAAGAAGGCAGGATATATTGCTAGTACATGCATCTTTAATGGGTGCAATGATTTTAGCGATTAGAAATTGCAAATTTCTTGATTTGAGAATTTTTATATACAAAATTTTGTTTTTATGTGACATTTTTTCCTATGTTCTAACAAAATATTTTGAGATTAATTTTTATGTTAGCTTAGAAGTTTCCATAATGATTATGATTAGATTTAGCTGATCCTCACATGGCCGAAACAATGAAAAGCAATGTTGCTGCTCCCGTAACTTATTAGTAAGTAGTGTTTAATACCCTACTCAAACGTAGGCAATGCTAACTAACTCAATTTATCTTGGAACAATTTGTTTAATTTAGATATATTTTTAATATATTTAAATTTTCAGTAAGTTAACACATTGGGGGTATATGGTAGAGTGTTTACAACTTTTTGTTTATTTGTAGTTTTCCTAATTATCATAGAGTATGTTATTATTGATAGGTTCTGAACTCAATGTTGGGAAATCACTTATTATGCAACAATGAATATGTAAAAATGTGAATTAAAAATAACAGTTTATAGAGATAGAGATAAATGAAATTTACGAAATACTAAACAAGTAAGAGACGAACACTAGATTTCAGTAGTAAACCCCCAGTTAAGTGCTTAGAGAAACATCCATGATGCAAGATAAAAAGCTTTATTAACTCAATATGAACATATTACATGCAAACTTTTTATGTGAAACTTTAGATCTCCACAAAAATATATACACCTAATTGGTAAATTACAGTTTGGATTCCTCCTCCTAAAATAAAGTGGGAAAACGCCATTAGAATGTTCCTTCCTAAAAATAGAATTTAGTAGAATTCGTTTTTCTAGAAATGAGGGATTGATTCCTTAATTTTTTCCACCCCTAAAACCTCCTGCAAAAAGAGTGGGGAGGGGGGGTTGTCCCCCAACACCCACCCTTTAATAAGCGAGGTACAAATTGCGCCGCAAATGGATCTAAAACTTAACTTTGTTGGCACATATCTAACAATGTCCACCTTGAAGAAAACCATGCTTGATATCTTACACAACTAAATCATAACCTTTTCTACAAGCCAAGAGAAAGCAAAAACTATTTTAACTTCTCTAAAAGTACTGGTTTTGTGAACATATCAACGCACTTTTATGTGGTGTAGACCTTTTCCAGTGCTATTGTGCCTTCATCAGTAAAATGTCTAGCACAATCATACTTAATTGCAATATGAATTTTCTTACTATGATAAGCCTGATTCTTGGCCAGATAAATAGCATTTTGATTCTCACACAATACCTTCATCTTGTATTGATCTCTTCCAAACTCATCCAATATGCCTTTTAGCAAAATTTCCTCTTGACAAACATGATAGGGAGCTCATATTTTGCCTCAATTGTTTAAACAAAATAAATAATCTTAAGATTTTACATCCAAGTGATAGGTCAACCTCCAAGTGTAAAAAACATAACCAAAAGTTGATGTTCTTTTATACAAATCATCAGCAAAATCAAAATCAACATATCCACAAATAGAATCACCAGTATTGTTATAGGTGATGCAATAATCACTTGTGCCTCACAAGTAGCGAAACACCCACTTCATTTCTGACAAATGTTATCTACTTGGATTTTCCATAAGTCTTATGATAACTACAACTGTATGTGAAATTTCAAGACTTGTACATACCATAAGATACATTAAAATTTTGATTAACTAAAATTGTGTTATACGAGGGTAGTTAATCTAATCTAGGAGGAAAAATGTTGTAAATAAATGTGATTAAGTAATATAAGAATGAATAAATGATAAAGCTAATAAAAAATCTTTAATATGCAAGAAGAA
Source organism: Taxus chinensis (assembly GCA_019776745.2). Classification (NCBI taxonomy): domain Eukaryota; kingdom Viridiplantae; phylum Streptophyta; class Pinopsida; order Cupressales; family Taxaceae; genus Taxus; species Taxus chinensis. The sequence continues at coordinate 758,725,275 of CM034146.1, forward strand.
GGTGAGGAAAGAATTGTGCGGAATTGCAGATGTTTGTCATAGAGATGATAGGAGAAAACAAAAGTAGGAATGACTATGTAGAGTTCACGTAAAGGCTGAATTTGTAGGATATGAGTGGACTAGGGAGCCGATAATAACACAAGGGTACCCACAGGAACTTAGGTATGTAATATGGGCACCCTGGTTTGCAAAAAAGCTCCAGACCTGGTCCTTACAGGGTTGGGAGGTGGTGTAAAACCCTCATAGTTTTTTGCATCATGTTAACTATCATACGTTGTATGTTTCCAATAATCCAAGCTGATGTAGAGACTTGCAAGGAGACAAGATGGAGTATCGAAACCCTAAAAAATAAATATGTAGAATGAATGGGTCAAACTGACCTTAGCTGCGATAATGGTGGACTTACTACTCTGAAGCGCCACACTAGCATCTTAGACCCAAATGTAGTTCTATGGTGCAAGTGTTTGTGCATGTCATGCCCTAGGTTGATCTTGTGTCAATAAAACTTTGTGAAGTAGCAAGTAATAACTAATGTGTAGAAAATGTAATAGAATGTGTGCATGAAATAAAATGGAATCCCTCCCCTATGATGTTTGGTGCAGACTGTCCTAGCCTCGTGCCTTAATGATGGAGCTTTGTGGATGCAAGTGATATCCAATGCAATAAATGGATGTAACTCTAGATGAGTGATATTAGTAAGATGATGCTAGGTCCCTCATTATGATCTCATAACTTTATATTTATAGGGTTCTCTTGATCTGATTTCGTAATTAACCCCGAACAAGGCCGACCAGGAAGAAATATAAAGATCTCAAATGGCTAGAAGGAGTCCAAAAAGAGGAAGAAAAGTAGAAATATGTGAAATAGGACCAGGTGCGCCCCAGTTCGGACCAATTTGGGTGCCCCAGTCGAAGACTAAAATAACCTGGAAGATGGCATGAAGTTGATTGGGAATATAGAAATGCAAGAGGTTGCAGTAATGACGAAATAAAAGTAAAAAAAGATGGCCAAAAGACGGGGGTTAGTTAGTACTTTCTTCACTCAAGAACCTTCTAAATAGTAGTATGAGATCGGGATAAATAAATGTCTAAAGTGCATGATTTTGTGACTACACAGGGGTGTATGGCACTCTTGTCCAGGCCTGGGTGCTATTGTTCGTAGATTAATGACATACAACTGAGATGAGAACTGCAGAGATAGGGATCCATAAAGACTTGTACTAGAACTGCATGTGAGTGAGTTAGACAAATGCATGCAATGACAAAACATCGAGTTGGAGAAGACTTGGAATCTAAGGTATGAACTAATGGACTATAGAATGGGTCATCAGACTGAATACTTTTCTTAGGGCAAGAATCCATATATAGCTACTACAACATACCTATGGTGGTATAATAATAGTATGTAAGTTGTCGTGGAATTTTGTTGACTACAAGCCCTCTCCTCACCCTTGTTGATCACCCCTAATTTGGGTAGCCTTGCTACACATAATATATTATAGAAATGCATAGAAGAAACATGGTAAAATATGCTATATATACTCTAAAAACATGAAAATATTTCAAAAATGTAAAAATGTATGGACCTATGTATGTATGTATGTATGTATGTATGTATGTATGTAAAAACACTATGTGAAACTGAGCTTCTTTACTTTACATAGTGTTGTTGCTCAAATTAGTCTCACCATGTTTTTGATAGATAATTCCTCATTTTGCATACTCATGTACACGTTTGTGTTCATCCCCGTATATGAGCATGATGTGAGGACACTGTCCAAAATCTATGGCTGCTTATGGATACTAAAACTCTCCTCTTAACTCGATGATCACTTAAAGGTGCAAAATCTGGGGGCGTTTCTATTGCACTGTCCAGTATAAATGAGTTTCTAAAGCTGTTTATATAAATGGCTTAGAGTTGCTACTTAGTATAAATGGTTCAGCAACCACTGGTATAAATGTTGTCCCTATAATTTTGGTCCCAAATACCTGAGGAAACGTGGTCTGGAGTATAGCTTGTATAGGATTATGGTCTAGACCTTAAAACATTGTATAAATTCTCTGTAATTGGATAAAAATTCATCTCCAGGTTGCAAATAGTAGGTTTTCCATTAAAATTTACAGTTTGATCCAAAAAGTTTTTCATGTCAATAGAATACACCTATGCATCATTACAAAACGTTACACAAAAATAATAATAACAATAGCATCTATGATAAGTGAACTCTAACAACCTGTACAAATTTTCATTAACCATAATAACTATACAATCACATGTGAAGGAATGACACTCGTTTAAATAGTCACATTATGTGATTACTGACTAAACATTGGACTATAGCATTGAGTCCCACAAGCTTGAGGATATCCAATACGTAGTCTTCGGACTTAGACAGGTTGGCCATTAAGCAAGTAAGTACATATAAATAGCGGGCCATGGATATGTGGTGGGCTGGCAATACAAAAGAGGTATCCACTCTCTAACAATTCCTCACAATATGAGACAATTGTCGACAGACTGATGAGTGGAGGTTTACAACTGGCTTCAGTGATTTGTACTTAGAAATTGTTTAAAATGAAATAAATATAGCAGCATGAATGAACTTTATGAGCCTGCACTTGTTCAAGGTAATCCACTTTAAAAGCACAATGGTATTCAAAGTTGTGCATATTATAGTACACATAGGACATTACTTATAAAATTTCTCACAAAATCCTAATCCATTGAGATTCTTCCATTTAAAGTAAATTTGTAAAAAGCCTCCGACACGTGGATCAACCGTACATGTTTAAAGACTGGCCAAATGAGTTTTTGAACTTAAGGAAGCACTATGTTTCTTTGTGATACTTTGAAGTGGTTTCCCTGGAATCTGCCTTTTGGAATCAGACATTTAAATGGCGGAAGGAGACTATCATTTGCAGGAAGCTTTGACCCATGCCACATTCCAAAGCTGAACAAAATGTAAATTGTTTTGTTATGCAATTTTGCCAAGGCCGTGAGAAATGACTGTCTGAGCTCACAAGAATTTAGTTGTATGGATGGCTATAGCAATAAATTTCGCGACCAATATTATAGTATTTAAGCCAATGAGACACGTGGTAGCCTCGCACTGGCTCCCTTGCATACCGAGAATTTTTTAAGGCCAAAAAACAAAAATTCCTGGGCGTATGGTACGTACAAGACTCGCAATTGTTTAAAACATGTAGCCTGTGGGTGATTACTGGTATGCAAAATAAAATATACTAAACATATGGAAGTGCTACGTTCTCCAGTGGAAAAGTTGTTTGCTCTAATAACTGATCTCCGCATCTACACCTTACCGTCTCAACTATTTAAAATTTTTCCAATCACGGTCTTGGAGACTATTATTACACAATTCTTATTCATGTACATTCTGTTCATAGAATTGCTATTTGTCATAGACTACTATCGGTCAGGTTCTATTGTCTATTGAATCGAAACTTAAATGATACGTCGCAAGTGATCTTTCAGATATCCCTGATATTTTCAAGAAACTGCCAGCAAGTACTCAGGAAATGTAAGAAAATACATGGGATTACTACATAGAAAACCCTAGATGTGGGCAAAATATTGCAGTCAGGAATCCATACAATGGAATAATGGTTTCAATGCACGAACCCTTTTTTGAAGGTGTATTAGGTCTCCAACCTGTCTCCAATGCGAGATTATCCCGTGGAAAACCTATCACAGTCCAACTATGCAAAGGCTCTGAAAATTGATTAAAAATGGGATTAAACGTAAACAAAACACAATCAAAATGATTGAACTGTTTGTCTTATTTTTCTTATTATGGCATGGCATTAATTAGTCAATTTATGTCGATGGTGCCCAAGAAATGTCATGCAATGTATGGACAATTGCGTCCTACATGACACGATGTCAGGAAATAAATTTATTAAAATAACGTCGGTTATCTGAAACAAATTCATGAACAAGACAAGAGACTCTTTCACTCCATACTATTCAATGTAGAATGCCTTTGGGGGCATAATTAAGTGGGTCGCAATGTCTAAGTACACTGAAGATACTCTCACAAATTGATAGAGTATGAAAAACAAGAGAAGTTTTTTGGAGAAATTCATATTCCTGAGAGCCTTCCGCATGAGCATTAAACTATTCATTTTTCAGTTAGGGGCCGTGGGAATGAGGTTTTGTTGTCCATCTCATATTTATATGCTATCATGTATAGCCATTGACAAGTCCCTAAGATTTCTTCTTAGAAGCTTTCCCCTGTTGATGACAAATAAACAACCCATGGAATTAATTTGTGATTTTATCTCTAGCAATTAATGGGTCTGCCTTAAATGTCCTTTAGTATGTCTGCAAATACTTATCTTTAAATCCTATTAAAAAGATATTCTCCACATTCTCAATTTTTTTTGAAATCACACAGGATCTTGTCCCTGTGACAGTCTAATGGTATTTGCAATTTCATTTCAATAAGAGCCTTCATCTTGGATGAGATAAACAAATTTAAAATCAATTCATTGTCATTTGTTGATAAATATTTTATGTAATTCTTCAGGTGTACCTTAGGCATGATTAATCAGAAACTTTAGTGTTTAATTGATTCTTTCAATTGAGCCTTTGTGTTGGAATCTAAAATATTATGTGAAAACATGTTGATTTAAGCCTCCATTAAAGCGCACCTTCTGGTTGAAGGAACATCTTGACTGTTGTGAATTTGTTCATTATTGTGTAGTCCCTTCGAAGATGGGGCATAATCAACTTCATCCTGCTTCATCTCCCATAAAAAATCATTTAAAAACCATTGATCCACCTTGAACTACCCATGTTTGCCCTATGTATCAACAAAGGAACAAAATCTACTTGCAAAAAATATGCAGAACAATCAGGATTTCTTAATGTATTTAGTAACCTTAGCCTTGTGTTAAAAATATCTCCATCATTTAGAAGTGACAACTCTTAAGAGTTAAATCATGGAGCATTGACCGTATTTTCCCAAGGTTCCCTTTATAGAATTTGTGCAAAGGAAGGATATCTCCATCTCCTTCATCAAACAGAGGTTTCAATAAGGGTCCTCTCACCCTGCTCGAAGAGGCACAACCTAAAGCAGTGAGGATAGGTAAAATTCTCTCAAAGGTGCTATCCATCTCTCAACAAATTTGAGTAACAAAGGGTCAGTTCGATCTCATCCCCGGCTAAAAAACAACACACATTATGATCTATATACCTCTAAGCTCCCTGTTAAATCCATGTTGCTACTCGGCTTGAAAAGGAGAATGAATTTGGATACCGACACTTGTGGCACCGTTTCCGGGGCCTCTTTGAAGTTTTTAAACAAATGTGTACGTGTAGAGACCCAGGTAATGCTTTTTATAGATTTTAAAGTGAAAATTTCATTACTTGTTCAGATGTGTAAAAATTATTCAAATTTGTGAGTTTTGAGTGTAATATTTCCAACTTATATAGTTATTACACTAAGATTTGTATCGTCATTGATAAATTTGGGTAAAAGAAGAGCAGATATGGTAAGCTTTACATGAATTTGGTATTGACAGATATTTGATAGGTGTTTCATAGTGCCTTTGCACAAACTAAGGTGAAAATCCTTAGTGGCAACTCCTTGTTGTTTAAATTATTTGTAAATACCATTTTCTTAACATATATCAAGTAATATTTGTAACTAATATCTATAAAGCTAGAAGGAAGGAGATATTTCTTCACCAAGGACCCTAGTAGAAGGTTGTTTCAAGAGCTGGGAAAGTCAAATTCAGAAGGCAGAAGAATTTGGAAGGTTGTTGGACATCAAGCATCATGAAAATATATCTCCACTGGTGAAACTGAACAACCTGTGATTGAAGATTGCAGTACTTCCTCAAGTTCTTTTGAATCAGGTAGCCTCTTTGTTGAATTAAATTATCCATCTAGTGAGGTTCCATCATCTGTATTTTAAACATTTTCTTCTTGATATGCCCTTGTATTTTAAAAATCTAATAGATTTTTTCAAGATACAAAACCTTTAGAGGGCAGTCATTCTGAAAATTGTATCCCTGTACCACACATACCCCTCACTCCTCATCACTTTGCTTCTCCTGTAAGATCACCTCCTCAAAATAATATGGTTGAGCCTCTACCCAAACCTCCATTTCTCATTAATACTTTTGGTCCCATCAGTTTTAGAGGTATGGATGGATATCCAAATGTTGTGCCACAGGATGTAAGAAATAGATTTCCTATTGATGATGTATACATTAAATTATTTATTCATACTCTAGAATAGGATACAAGGGATTGGTATAAATCTCTGCCAGATAATTCCATTGACTCCTGGATAGAGATGAAGAATGCCTTTAGAATATAATATGGTGATAAAACTTACCCTAGGTTTCTTTTATCAGAGTTTGAAAATATAAAAAAGAATCCTAATGAATTAGTGCATGATTTCAACACTAAATTTAACAAAACATTGAGAAGATTTCCTATTAATTTGAGGCCATGTGATGAATCATGTATGATAAAGTATTCAGATGCATTTGATAAGAAAGTTACATACTATTTGAGGGATAAGAACCCTAGGAATTTGAGGCAGACCTTTACCATGGCTCTGTAAATTGAGAAAAACATCAAAGTAGTTGGAAAACCTCCTAAGAGAGAGGGTGTTAAACTGATCAACCCTGAGAAGCCTCAATCAAGTAAGGCTATGGATCTTGAGGAAGTTGTAAGGACTTTGGTTGGGGTTGTCAAAGAAATTTCTTACAATCTAGCTAGGGCAGAAAAGGGAATTGGACAATGTTCTCATGGCCAACATAGGCAACAAGGATAAGATAGACTTGTAAATCATCATAGAAATGATCAGAGGTATGATGATAGAGGTAAAAGACTGATGGGAGCTAGATAACCACAAGTAAGGGAGAATAGAGTAGTGTCTGATCCTCTAAATGCCAGAGTTGTTGTTGTTGAAGAGAAGAATCAAATGGATTATTGTGACAAATGCTTATTACCCCACCTTCCATGTGACGTAGATCAGAAAGTTGAATAAGTTGATGATGATGAAAAAATGATGATGATACATGCATGGTGGACTACTCTATGAGCTCATAGTAAAGAGCAACTTCAACTAAGGTAATAAGTGCAAGAACTGCTGCAAGGTTTTGGGACTGCATTCATCGAGTACCTCTTCTTCATCCATCTCATGCTCTAGAAATAGATATGGTACAAGCATTTGAACTTCCTAATAATGATTTTGAGTACCTAAGAGCTCTAATGATTAAGAAGTACGATGGAGGAATCCCATTAGAAGAGGATATAAAACTACTAATGAACGTTGTTGTGGCCCAGGAAAAGGAATATAACACAAGAGGTAAAGTTGTGGAAGGGGCAGGGCCTCAATGCAAGAAAAATATCCCAGTTCTCAGCAATGTCCTGAAAGAGACTCCAAAGAAAGATGCACCTGGAAAATGCCCTATTGTCTCAAGTAGAATTGTTGTACCCACCCATGCCCAAAATGTTAAAAACCTTGTGCCATATGACGAGTCTATCAACTTTTCTCCAAATGTTGCTTTTCCCAAGTACATTCCCAATGAAATTGCCCAAGTATTGAGTTAAATCAAGATTTTTGTCCCAATTGTGTAAATTCTTAGGATTTTGGAGCATAAGAAGAGAGATTTTGAGTATTTGGGATTGGGGGAAGATAAGAGTGACCAAGGTAGAAATATAAATAATGTAAACACTCCTCCTTCAACCATTGCAGACCTAGAAAAACCACTAGCATTAGAGGAGATAGGTGAACCACCCGAAGTTTACTTCGGGACATCTTTCGTTGAGTCTCAGTTAAATGTTGATCCATTTTTTACAACACTAATTATTAAAGACAAACTACTACACAATTGTATGTTTGACTCTAGAGCATCATGCAATGTTATGCCCTTGGAAGTCATGAATGAATTAAACATTAAAGTGACAAAAAATTATGGCAAGTGTAATGCAATGGATTCTAGAGAGGTCCTAATTGTAGGGTGTGTGAAGGCTTTGGTGGTACAACTTGCAGCTTATCTAGGTAAGAACCTGAAACTTGATGTTGTCATTGTTGATTGCCCTACCAAATGGGGCATGTTGTTATCAAGAAAGTGGGTTGCAAGTGTTGGTGGAAGTGTTTAGATAGATATGTATTTTTCCACCATTTCAATTAAAGGAAACCTTGTAAAGTTGTACAGAGAGAGGAAAATTTTGCACCTCATTAAAGATCCAAATAATGCTTTTTATGAAGTGTTATATAATGATGTGGATGTAGATAATTTTGTGGGGTTTTTTGATGGCAAGGAGCCAAGATTGATCAGTGAAAAGTTCTTGAACAAGTGGGTTTTCCTTGGACCTTGTTATTTGATGGATCATGTTCCAAGTTTGGAAATGGTGCTGGTATTATTCCGATTTCGCAAGGCCAAGAAGAGTTTTTATTTTCTTTCACACTTAACTTTGAATGCACTAACAACATTGCTGAATATGAAGCATTGTTATTAGGCCTGAGAATTACATGGAAATTGGTATAAAGGATGTCATTGTCAAAGGGCATTTAGAATTTATTGTCAAGAAAATTAGGAAATTGTATGCTACTAAAAATTAGAGAATGAAACAATACAAGCATGCAGTTTAGGATTCGATTGAAATGTTGGAATATTTTAATATTGTGCACCGTGATAGAAACTTTAATGTTGTTGCAGATAAGTTAGCAATGTTAGGATCCAGATTTAGGAATTTTACAATTGTCTCTGTTTTGTGACTATGATGTTGAAGTACTAACAAGGCCATTTTTCCTTGATAACATTAAAAATTGGCAAGTGTTTGATGATGATGCCTAGGTGAAACGGTTTCTATAGAACCAAGGTGAGTTTTATAACCAAAATATAGATTAGGAACTAATTGTGTGTGTTGTTGAAGGAAAGGATAATTTATTTGGCAAAGACATCATTTAACTAAAGACAAACACGATTCCTAGAGGCTTGGTGGATCTTATGTCGAACTTTGATAATGCTGATTGCATTATTAAAAGAAATATGTCTGTTTCAAGAGAGGTGGAAGAGCATGACCTAGGTACAAAGGAAAAGCCACGTAAAATCTTGTTAGGAAGCAACTTCAACAAGGAAGAGAATCAATCCTATATTCAATTGCTGAAGAAATATCAATACTACCTAGCTTGGTCTTACTCTGAGTTGAAGGCATAAAAGGAAGATTTTTTCCGACATGAGATTCCTCTTGAGTCTAATTCCAAGTATTTAATGAAAAAATAGAGGCCCATCAATCCACTTCTTTATTTGAAAATGTAAAAAGAACTGAATAAGTTGAGGGATGGAGGGATCATTCAGCCCACAAGGTACTCTTCTTGGGTTACGAACCTAGCGTTAATCAAGAAAAAGAATGACAACATAAGGCTATGCATAGAATTCATAAATCTGAATAAAGCATCATTCAAAGATAGTTACCCTTTGCCAAACACGGAGAATATTATACAATTGGTAACAGGTTCCTAATTATTATCTACTTTGGATGGTTTCTCTAGTTATAATCAAGTTTTTGTGAAGGAGTCATAAAGAATAAAGACTTTCTTTACTACGCCTTCAGGAACTTATGTCTATGTAAGGATGCCTTTTGGCTTAATGAATGCTGGAAAAACTTTTCAAAGAGCAATGGATGTAGCATTTTCTTGTTATATCAATGATTTCATTGTTGTTTATCAGGATGATGTAACTGTGTTTTCCCGAAATAGAAATGATTAGTTTCAATAGTTGGAGAAGAAGATGATAAGGTGCAGGGAGTATGGCATATCATTGAATCCCAAGAAGTGCCACTTTCGAGTGCAAAGGGAAAAGCTACTTGGTCACATTGTATCAAAAGAGGGGGTAATGATAGATTGAGTGAGAGTGGAAGCCATCAGCAAGGTTCCAATTCCAAGAACTACGAAGGGAATTCAATCCTTCTTTGGGAAAATAAAATTTATCAGAAGATTTATGTCTAACTTTGTTGAGCTGTCCATCCCCATTACTAGCATGCTAAAGAAGGCCCAAGATATCAATTGAGAAGAAGTTTCCAATCAATATTTCAATGGGATCAAAGAAGCACTAAAGCATGCCCCTGTTTTGGCAGCCCCAAATTACAAGAAGCCTTTTGAAGTGTTTTCATTTGCTTCAAAAAACACCATTACATATATTTTGTTACAGAAGGATGATGAAGGGGCTGAGAGGCCAATTTCCTTTTTCAGTAAGGAATTACAGGGAGATAAGTTGAAATACACCATCATAGAGAAGCAATCATTTTCCTTAGTGTAAGTAACAAATTTTTTCAGACCCTACATCTTGAGTTCAAAAGTTGTTGCTTATGTTCCCCACACCATGGTGAAAGACATCTTATCAGAGATGGATGTCTCAAGAAAAATATGTAGATCGGTGAACAAGTTGTAGGAGTATGACATGGATATCCAAACCAGGAAATTGGCAAGAGGTTTAAGCCTAGATAAGCTTATGGGTGAGAGCATTCTACAAACTATTGAGGTGAATGAAGAAGAATGAGAAAGGGTGGATGTACTTGAAAAGTTGGTAAGTTATGAATGGTACAAAGATATAATATTTTATCTTAGACATCTGTTCTACCCTGAATATCTGAGTAAAAATTAGAAAATAGCTCTTAAGTTAGCATCTCAAAAGTATGTCATTACTGATTTTGGGTTAGCTTGGAAGAACCCTGAGGGAGTTCTCTTGAGATGCATTACTGAAAATGAGTCCCCCAAAATAATTGTTGATCTCCATGGAGGGGTTTGTGGGGGAAATTTTGCTAGAAGAGTTACGACACATAAAATCTTGAGGGATAGTTATTGGTGGCCAAATCTCTTCAAGGATACAACTCTATTGGTGAGGAAATGTGAAAGTTGTGAGCATTTTTCTGGAAGAATGAAAGATTCAAGCTCCCTTCCTTTGAAGCTTGTGTCAGTTAAAGCTCCATTCAGACAATGGGGAATGGATTTCATTGGGGAAATTTCTGATCCTTCCAGTGCTGGTCATAAATGGATTCTTGTAGCCACTGATTATTTCACTAAGTGGGTGGAAGCAATCCCCATCAAGAAGGCAACACACCAAGTGATCATGGACTTCATGCTAAATCAAATCATATGTAGAATTGGAGTGCTAGCTAAAATTTTTGCTAATAATGCCATGAGTTTTAGACCTAAACATTTGGTGGCAATGTGGAAAGAATATGGGATCAATTTCACATATGCGTCTAAATATAATCCCCAAGGAAATGAACAAGCTAAGTCCAATAATAAAAAATTATTGAAGATCATAAGAAGAACCTTGGAGCTGAACAAAAACAAGTCGGGTGAGCAACTAAATTTTGCTGTTTGGGCTGACAGAATCACTTTCAAAATAGGTACTAGTAAAATCCTGTTTGAATTTGTATATGGAACTCAAGCTTTGCTTCCCCTACATTTACAATTGTCTTCATTTCAATTTTTTCAACAGATTGAAGAACAATAAGTTAGTCCATATGATACTTGAATCAATTAGATTAATGAGTTGGATGAAGAAAGGAGGGCATCCCATCAGTTGCATGTGAAATTTAAAGAAAAGTTCAAGAAGCTATTTGAAAAAAAGGTGACACCCAGAGCTTTCAACATTGGGATCTTGTGCTTTTATGGGATAGCAGGCATAAATATAAGGGCAAGCATGGTAATTTTAATGTATTCTGGATGGGCCCTTATTCAATTGATACTTGAATTGGTGAAAATACCTTCTTCCTAAAATACTTAGATGGGGAACTACTTGAATTGTCTGTTAATGGCAGGCATTTGAAGCAATGTTTTGGTTGATTTCTCTAAATCAAGGCACACTCCATTTTTACAGTGTATAGTTCTTTGTTTTCGTTCTTCTTTTGCGATTTTGTTCGTTCTGGTTCAGGGTGACCTTATTTTGCTGGTTTCTTGGTTCATTTTTTAGAGGATGGTTATGGTTGTTCTACTCTACAAGCTTATTCTTTGACTTCGTTGGCCAATGGTCTATTTTGGCACTTAGTCTGCTATTTGTTCTTGTGGAACTCACAAGGAGTGCCCATCCTCAAGTCAGAGCTGATGTTGGTGCTTAAATTAGTATCACCCCATTTGTCATTGAAATTCCTCAGTTTTTGGCCTCTGTCATGTTTTCTCTATGTTGGTGCTTGAAGACTCTTTCCTCCATTTGGTTGTCATGATCAGTCCCTTCCATTAGTCAAGGATCACTTAAAGGTCTAGAATTGTTTTTTGTTTCTCTCTCCATCATAGGGAGTCTGTAAATTAGACGTAAATCTTGGGTTGCTCCTTTCTTTCCATTTTACGTAGTCACGTATTGTTGTCCCTATCATTTTTTTCCCAAATACCCAAGAAAACATGATTGGATATAGCTCAGAGGATCATGTTTGAACCTTATAACATTTCCAGGCTTGAATGGTGGTTTTCCTGCATTTTTATGGTTTGATGGGTGTGTTTTTCCCGTCAAATTTACATATCTTCAATAGTGGAAATGTGGCCATTTTTGGTTAGATGCGGCTCAGCGGGGCACTCTAAAAACATTGTGGCTTGCCTCAACCCAAAACTTGTCCATGTGGGGGAACGACGCTCATTTGAAAATTCACCTTTTGGTTTGGCCTTGGAGTTGCACCGGGAGAGACATGTGGAGGATTCTGCTGCTTTTCCCAGACTTAGATAATTTTTTCATGCAGCCAATAGTATTTTTGCGAGCCATGGACATGTGGTGGGATGACGCTCATTTGAGGATCCCACTCAGGGTCCCACCTTAAAAATTGTGATAGGGGGACAGGTAAAGGCTTCCACCAGCTCCGCACTTTACTTAAAATTTTCAAACAAATTTTCTGAAGCCTGGGACTTATGGTGAGCCCGCGCTTGTTCAGGGTCTCTGCTCTTGCGCACCATCTTAAAGTCACACCATAAATACATGTGGAGGTTTCCACCGAGCCTTCCCTTCCCTTTGAATTTTCAAGGAACTTCCTAAAGGTCCTAGGACACATGGAGGGACCATGCATGTTTGGGGACCGACCCCTGAGTTTTATTTTGAAGAAGCATCAGGAGGACACTTGGAGGATTCCGATCACTTTTACTTTTTCCTTGGACTTTTCAACGGTCAAAGGAGACTGTCTCGGACGTTAGACATAAGGAACCTTCCGTTGAACCTTCAAATTTTTAACAGAATATTCTATACTGAGACACGTGTTGAGCATGTGCTTGTTTGGGATTTATACTTTTGGGGACCATCTCAAAATGTGCCATTGAGACACGTGGAGGCTCCTGCTGGCTCCTTTTTTCACCGAGACTTTTCAAAGGCCAAAAAGCATGTTTCTTGGGTTGAGGGTACGTGGAAGGCTCACACTTTTTTGAGACTTTTCTCTGTGCTTCTCCTTTGTAGTTGTGCTAAGGAAACAGGTGGACGATTATGATATAAAGTGGAAAAGGGGCAAGATAAATGATTGCTGTGTATTTCACCTATTTTTCCATCATTTTTTCTCCAACACTCTTGGAGACACAAATGCGCACTATTTTTCATTGTTATTTGATGAAATTATTTTTCATCTCTGTCGGTAAGGTGCCATTGCATGGATAAAAAATTTAAATTATGAGTCCAAGGATCGTTGAGGTCAATATTTTGAAGTGGGAATTACATAGTCTCTCGAAAAAATGGGAATTACTGGAGGAGTTGGACGTGGAGTAGAATTGTAGAGGAAAAGGAGGGAAAAAGATGAAATGATGAAAGTGCAAGTGTAAAAGGTGAAAAAGGTGTTGCCTCGAGAGCAAAAAGGGATGACCTACCAAGTCCAGTTATGGAGAGCCTCCGAAAAATGATTAAAAAGGGGATTTTTCACATGAAAGAATCAAAATGATTAAAGGGGCTCTGAAAATTTGTGGAATGGCATCCTATTCATTAGTCGAGGGCCCAAGAAATTTGATTAGTTCATATTTGGTCCACCTAGCAGATTTTAGATCTAAATTTCTTAAACGTTACTGTCTGAAACAAATTGGTAACAAGAAAAGGTCCCTCAAATATTCTTCTATTTTGGGTGGAAAATTGAGTGGGAAAAAATGTATAAATGTAATTAGAATAATCTTACAAATTTCCGGAGTTTGAATTCTTGAGAAAATATTTGAGTAAGCCATCTTCTCGAGAGACCAAAGTCAAGATAACCTGTTATTTTCTTCTCTGTTAGATTTTTTGTCATGTCAAGTTCGTTGCATATGTATAGCCATTGAAAAGAACTGATATTGATCTTGAATCTTTCCCCTGCTAATGAATCTAAGAAATTTCAGAATTAATATGTGTCTAATCTATAGCAATTTTGTGTCTTCATTGTTTCAGAATGTCTGCAAATAGATTCTTTCATTCCTATTGCAATCTTACACTGAAATATTTTTGAAATCACACAGATTCTCATCCCTATGATAGTCTACTGGTATTTGCAATTTCATTTCAAGAAGATCCTTCATCTTGGATGAGATAAAAAAATTAAAAATCAATTCTCTATCATTTGTTGATAAAGATTGTCTGTAAGTCTTTGGGTGTACCTTAGGCATGATAAATCAAAAAATTTAGTGTTTAATTAAGTATTTCAATTCGATCCTTCATGTTCGAGTCTCAAAGACTATGTGAAAACATGATAATTTGGGACTCCATTAAAGCACACCTTCTTGTTGAAGGAACGTCTTGACCATTTCGAAGTTTTCTGTTGTGAAGTTGTTCATTATTGTGTAGTCCCTTCTAAGATCAAGTATAATCAAATTTATACTGCTTCATCTCCCACCAAAATCATTTATAAACCATTCATCCACCATGAACTACCCCTTTTTTCCCTGTGTATCAACAAAGGAACAAAATCTACATGTAGAAATATGTAGAAAAATCAGGATTTCTTAATGTCTTAAGTAACCTTAGCCTTGTGTTGAAAATATCTCCATCATTTAGAAGTGACAACTCTTAAGAGTTAAATCATGAATCATTGACCGTATTTTCCTAAGGTTCCATTCATAGAATTTATGCAAAGGAAAGATATATCCATCTCCTTCTTCAAAAAGAGGTTACACTAAGGGTCCTCTCACCCTGGTCAAAGAGGCATGGCCTAAAGCAGTGAGGATAGGTCAAATCCTCTGAAAGGTGCTATCCATCTTTCCAAAAATCTGAGTAACAAAGGGTAAGTTAGATCTCATCCCTAGCTACAAAACGACACGCACTATGATAGATATCTACCTTTAAGCTCCTTATCGAATTTGTGTTGTTGCTCGGATTGAAAAGGAGAATGAATTTGGATACCAACATAAAGTACAAAAATGTAAAATATGCAAAATGAAAAAAAATAAATGGAACATGTGCACCCGATCCATGTCGAGAGAAAGAGTGTAGAAGGATAACTTGTAATCCAACTTTTTTGGATAATCTCATGCCACCCTGGTTGAAGAAGTGTGGGGAGGAAATGATATGTGTCCTCCAATCTCTAACCACATCTGTTAAATGTGTTTGAAGAGATCTTTGTATTGTCCTGGTATTTTGGGCTATTCTTGGCCACTGGCCAAAGAATTTTTGAGAGGCACACCCAATGTATCCCCTAAGCTTCTAACTATTTCACATAAATACTAAGGACACCATGTCCTATAAAATCCATTGTGTATGGGGTACGTAGACTGGTCTATTTCCACTCGCTATAGAAAAATGAACCATGTTGGTGTAGAATCTCTATGTTAGTATGTAAAAAATCCCAAATGATGTCGCCCTCTTTATGGGCGTATGTGATATCATTGATAGGATAATGCAGACTGAAAAAAGGATCACATACATTCTAAACTATGTGCCCTAGAAAGGGCTTGGTAGAAACTAGGGCACACATAAAGAAGAAGGATAGCCAAAGAAAAGTGTAAGTAAAAAGTCCATGGATATAGTGAACATGTGTAAGTTATGCAAACAATGCAGTAATGTAAACATGGAAATACATTAAGTAAGCCAAAAGAATTGGGTTGCAAATGTGGGACATTAATCATAATTTTACAAGACACGCAAGTCCATCATGGCCGCAAACAACAAGTGTGCACACAAATATACAGAAAATCTCATATATAATGGAAAATAATGACAGAAAAGTATAAACAAACAAATAAGTAGTCATGCAAACATGTAATCCTGTAAAACAAGTGCTACAGATGGAACACCCTTTAGCATGTTAGATAAATAGCCAATATTTCAAAGCATGAATAACTGAGTAATGTAAATTTATAAGTACAAAATGATACAACAACACCTAAAAGAAATGAATGTGGATGCCCCTAGCGACCAATATAGGAAGGGTATAAGGCAAACATTTGTGCCACATGTAGGAGTCATGTATCTGCAATCACACTAAGTAAAAGGCATGAAATTTCATGCATAGATGATATAGATAATGACATATAATAAATAAATCTAACATGTGTAGTAAATTGATCATGTAAAACACTAGTAAAAAAGAGTAAATGCTGCCAAGACAATGCAATATGTTGTGGATGGATGGAATGGAATGCAAAGTGGAATGATAGGAGTCACATTCCCCTCAAGTTAATGGAAGTGTATGAAATGAGGTTAATTTTTTTCCCCCTCAAATTTCCATAATGTACTGTAAACGAGAGTGCGTCATCGGGAAATGATCGAGTAGTTTATGTTGTGTCTAGCGTGCTATGGTGAATGTGCATGTATGGTGATGAAGTGTAACATATAGAAAAAATAAGCATGAATATTATAACCGAAGTGTATATCATGATTGGGTGAATGGAGGTGTGATGATTTAGCCTAAGCGTATATCACTATATAGTGAAAGGATGAGTGATGATTTATCCCTAAGCATATATTACTATAAAATAAATGAATGAGTGATTATTTAGCCCTAAGCATGTATCAATATAAGATGAATGGTGAAGAGTAGTAATGTAACCTAAGATGTATACTACTACAAGTAGATAGAATGGGGGAGGTGATCTATCGTAAACCATATAACAATACTAAATAGAAATATTGAGTGACGATTTAGCCTAAAGTGTATGTCACTAGCCTAGGAATTTCATAGGATGAAATGTTACATGGTGAATTTAAGGTATGTTTTATTTTTAAACCCTCGGCAATTGAGTATGGACTGACGAACTAAAGTACATCACATGATGGTGATTTTAGCACATAGAATAAAATGTAGTGGTGAAAATTAACGACCATGTGATGAGTAGCATATGTAAATATGAAGTGTATGATATGCAGTGGTAGGTATGTAGGATGAATAAAAGGTAATGTATAATGCACATTGCAAGTAATGTAGTCTTTAGGGTTTAATGTAGTGATAGACACATATGTTATGAATACTAGTATAATATATAGAATATAGGTGTTGTATTAATGTGCAGTGTATGATGTGACTAGGTGTAGGTAGGGTAATGGTGTATGTAGTGTGTGGAATAAATATGATATATAATGAGTGGAATGACTTAGGTATGATGCAATACGCATGTAGAATAATAGTATAATGTAAAGTAAGTGTAGTATGTATTGGTGTATAGTGTGTGATGTGTGATGAAATGCAATGTATAATGTTTATAGTGTAGTGTGTAAGGTTTAGTGTAATGGTAATCCCTCAACAATTAAGTGTGAACCGAAGCAAAAGAGTGCGTCATTGGGTAATAACAAGGATAAAATGCATGATGAAAGCTATAAATGTAGAAATGATATAATGATGTAGGGGGGTATATTAGGTGTGATTCCCCCCAAGTATATAGATAATGAGTAAACTAACAAATGATAGTGAAGGATGAAGGTCCTCCACCCGATGTCTATGGGGATGAAACTGTAGCACCATGTTCTAATAGTGGTGGTATCGAATACAAATGCTGTGTCAGTGAATGAATTCTATGCATATGCGATGGATGAATATATGATGAGGATTGAGGCATGGTAAAATGCATCGAAAATTAAAAGCTACGTGATATGGAATGTGAAGGATAAGAGAAACCACGAGAAATAAATCAAGGTGGAGATCAACGCTGAGATGTAGTGACTTTTCTAGGAATAGGCCTATGTCGATATGTAGGACTAGCATAATTATTTAGTCATATAGATGGTACTCGAATAGGTGAACTAGGAGTAGATTACGATTTTAGTAACATAGAAACAGACGTGTTAGAAGGGTGAGATGACACAGAAGTATCTATATGAGGAGATGACGATAGTGGGGGAGATGGAGGAACACTCTTAGTAGAAATTACTTATGATTTGTAAATGAATTTAAGGTGTAAGTGATTCATAGATATGATAGATTGGAAGAAATAGATCCAAATAAGGTCTAAGAGAATGTCACATACCTCAACTATATTTCCAACAAGGAAAGGGACGAGCATAGTGAGAGGGCCAGATGTGACATGTAGTTTAATAAAACCAAAGGGTTTATGGAAGGGGTACTCAATTTGCGATGGAAGGTAACAAAAATTCCTAAGAAGGGACATAGAACATGCACTAATGGGCCATGATGGGTCAACCTTAGTATTATTGATGGAAGTCACGCCAATAGATGTATGTATGTGTAGATGATTAGATGTAAATGTAATGTGATAATCGGTGTTGGAAAAATAAATTACCCATGGTGAAGCTTCAATGTTATCAAATAAGAAATCGAGATCTCCTTATATTGAAGGTGATACCACATGATACGCATGATTAACAGAAGAGTCTGTGGTCTTTTTGTTAAGTTGTTGAGAGTCATTATTTTAAGAGTTTGAGTTTACCCTTGTTGTTAGATGAGGTAGACCTAGAAGACTATGGGAATTCAATTTTATTATTATAAATTAAATCTTGGATAATTATTTGGAGTTTTAGGCATCTATTTGTATAATGTCCCACACAACGATGATAATCACAATGGAAGGTTTCATTGAATTTCCTAACTTTTGGTCATGATGGGTCTAACTCAACTGATAGAGGAAGGGTAATAAGGTTGTTGTCAAGAAGTTGCTTTAATATAAAGTGTGGAGCCATTGGAAGGTTGCTAAACGTACATCAAGGTGGTTGTGAATGAACTTCTTTAGAGGGAGTAACAACATTAACAGTTATTTTAGTGTCATTTTCATTAGATGTAGATGGTTTCAATTGTACCATACTTAGAAAATGAGTGTAGGGCGAAGCTTTTTCTAGATACTTAAGATTTCCTATGGATAAAAGTTTAGACTCACAAAGTTTAAGAGTATTATAAAGTTGATCAAATGAAGGAGAGGTCTCAAAGAGAACACTCTCTTAGAGAGGTAGTAAAAGACTAGATAAAAAGGTCTCAAAGCTCCGATTTTGACAACACATTTTTCATTTTAGCGAGATTATTCTTATACCTTAAAATTTAGTTAGCTATGTGTTCGTTGGATCCCAGTTTTATTTCCACAAGATGAGCGCAAGAAATATTACAGCCGATATTGATGGAGAAATTTTTAAGAAAGGCATAAGAGAGATGCGTAAATGAAGTGAATGAGTGAATAGGCTACTCGCGGACCCAACACACTGTATAATCATGTAGACTATGGGGAAATTTTTGAGCTAAGAGAATATGATCTTTGTCAAAATATAGACAAACTACATGAAATTCTCTAAGATGCTCCTATGGGTCACCATACCCATTGAATATGAGAATCTTAGTGGTAACAAAACTAGGAGGAAGTGAGTAAGCAAATATGTTAGGTGCAAATAGAGTATGTAAAAACAAGGTAGAATATAAACATGAAGAGGAGTATGAAGTATCCTATTGCAACTTACGAATTTGAGCTTGAATATCAAGATCAAAAGAAGCTAAGTCTTGATTGTCAATAGATGAGACTTTCCCTTCATGAGAAAATAATCCTGGCATAAAATAATTAGGAGTAGCGACAAAAACAAGAATAACAGAGATAACTAGAAGAGTGAAAGCAAGTGGTTGATTGGAAACAATAGTTGTTATAGCCACCAGAATTATCGAGTTCTGTAAAATTAGTAGCTTTTCAAGATCCTCATGCGAAAGTAAGTCTTGATACTTAGGGTTTGTAGCAAGATGATTATTGATGGCCTTAAGGTGGGCTTCGATGAATTTTTTATGAGTGTGAGCCATGGTAAGAGAGAGGATCCTACAAGTGTATATGATCGAATCACTTTCACCAAAATGATTAACTAATATTGTGTAAGATGGGGGTAGTTAATCTAATCTAGGAGGACATAAACGTTGTAAATAAATGTGATAAATTAATATAGGAATTACTAAATTATAAAACTAACAAAAAAATCCCTAATATGCAAGAAGAAGGTGAGGAAAGAACTCAGTTAATTACATATGTCTATTCCATAGTGTTAGATAGATGACTGGAGAAAAAAAATAGGAACGGTTGTGCATAGGTTACGTAAAGGATGAATATGTAGGATATGAGTGGACTAGGGCACCTGGAATAAGACTAGGGCACTCATGAGTGCTCTGTTATGGAATCTAGGTTCTCTGGTATATAATAAAGCTATAGAACTTGTTCTGACAGGGTTGGAAAGTGGTCTGAAACTCTCGTTGTGTGTTGCAATAGGTTTACTATCATGCGTTGCATGTTTCCAATAATCCAAGATGATGTAGTGACCTACAAGAAGAAAAGGAGTATAAAAAACTGAAAAATAAAGACGTGGAATAAATGGGTTGGTCTTACCTCAACTAACACAATAGTGGGCTTACTACTCTAAGTGTTACACTACATTTTAGACCCAAATTTAGTACTGGTGAGTGTGTGTATGTCATGCGCTAGGTGTTTTTGTGCTAGTTATACTATGTGAAATATCGAGCAACAACTAAATGTAGAAAATTTAGCAGCATGTGTGTATGGAGTATAATAGAATCCTCCCACTATGAAGTGTGATGTAGAATTCCTAGCTTATGCCTTGATGATGGAGATTTGTGGATATAAATGCAATAGATAGATGCTACTCTAGATGAATGATACTAGTAGATGATGTTAGCTCCCTCATTATAGTATCATAAATATATATTTATAGGGTTCCTATGATGTCATTTCATAACTAATGCCACAATGGCTGACTAGGAAATAGATAAGGATGAAAAATGTCTAGAAAGAACCTAAAAAGTGGTGGGAAAGTATAAAAAGGATAACCGAAATCGATAAGGACTAAAAATGTCTAGAAAGAGCCTAAAAAATGGAAGGAAAGCATACAAAGTATTGGGTTACCCCAGGTGGCACCGGGCTTCCCTTGGGAATGATGGTACTACCCTAGGTGCCCCAACTGAGGATAAAATGATGAGAAAGTTATGAAACAGATTCATCCTATAGATAAAAATGTGTGGGAATGATGAAATAAAAGCACAATAAGATTTCCAAAAGATGGGGTTAGTTAGTAATTTCATCACTCAAGAAAATTTTAAATAGTAGTATGAGAATGGGATAAATAAATGTCTAAAGTGCATGATTTTGTGACTACAACTTCCTACTGCATTAGCATATGGTACATGAGACACATACTCATTTTATTCTACTTCTTTGGGATGTAAACATGAATAACATTTGAAATGGGAAGGAAAAGGAATTCTTAAGGGTTTCACATCTTTTATACCAAATCTGGTTATTATATTTTCCAGATACCTATGTTGTGATAACCAAAGCTTAATATTTGTTTAGGAGCTTATAGATCATTCATATCAAATGTCTTAGCCAAATGATCCTTTAATTTATTATTTATACCATGATTTTTCTTACAAAAATCATGTCATAAAAATATAATAATCATATTATGAATAATCCATTTTCGAGAAACTTAAAATAAACATAATCGTCATACTCAATTCTTAGAAAATTTTGGCTCATCATGAGAGCTTAAAATCTAGATGACCACTAGCTAGTTGTGACACCTTGCATGGAATCGACCCTTAAAATTATTTAGTTGTGCATGTGTTGAAATTGGATGGATGTCGAGATAAGGATAATTTTTTTATTTGATAGAAGCATTGATAATATGTTTTAGTCTACTAGGTCCACATTTTAAATTTCCTTCCATCCACAATTTTCTTGTCTCCTTCTGAAAACGTTTTTATTGTCTGCGTAATATCTCTTGCACTTACAAGAACATCTTCACCATCCATGTTATTTCTCCCACATGCTACAGGCCTTCTTCCTTGGTAGTTCCAACATTTTTATGAATCTCAATGCTGAGTTTTACACATTTAACACATGTTTTATGGGGATTCAATCCACACACCAACAACAGAAAGATAGTCATTAATAGTCTTCACAATTTCCATCTAATGCAATGCATTATTTCTGTAACACATTTTGATATTCATTCAAATTATTTTATTATTATTATCCTATAAGCCTCAAATTCAAAATAAGTAGAGATATCATCCTCTCTAGATGCACACGACACTCAACGATTCAAACAACAACACCATCTAGATTGAACTAGGCTTCGATGGAGATGTCACTCCACAAACTTGTATTTAACGAGGGAGGGTGAGATACTCTAGGAAAAATATATCCCATCACTTCACACTGATACCATTCCACTCAAAACAAACATCTGTGTCGTAATTAGCTCAAATTGAGAAACTAAAATATTTATGTTGATGCATAATCACAAGACCCCTGAATGTCTACAACTTGATGAGTTAGAACTCTCAGTGTGATTGCATAACATGGATCTTTTCCCAAAGTGTGGGACTTTGCAATTGGGAAATCTCTCTAAATGAAGGTTGGTTCCCATTCCTCTATTCAGATGCACACATTAAAATTATAGAGGATCTACTCTAAAATATACCCAAACATGACAAGGAGATAGGGTTAAGGAGATGTAAGAAAATACACCTAAATTAACAGAGGTGATGCACCAAAGGAATGCTGAATACATACTTTGCAATTAAACAAAAACCATTAAAAATGTAATACAACCACCATGCGCAGATAACCCGGATTACAATGAGAGATCAAAAATAGGCAATGAACATAAGAGAGGGTTTAAATCATCCACATACTTATTTGATTGCTCCCAAAATTTGAAACAGTCCAATACAATGGCCAAGAGTATAATATTTCATTTTACAGTTCAGATGGGAGGTTTGAACTCCAAAAATGCACTTACAGACCAGAGAATAAGGGAGGGTGCAAAGCAAAAATATCCAACCTTTAGAAAAATTCCCCTCCTTACAATACATAGAAAGAATGAGAGAAGGGGTAAAAGAAAAAAATTGAAATATTGCTTCAACCACCCAAAAATGCATTGAATTATCTTGCAACAATGATGGGTTCTACTACAAAACCCATGTCCCCATACATTGTTCCTTGTTGGGAAAGAAAGGAATCCCATACCTTCATTATTGGGGTAGGTGGGAATCCTAACACCTTAAAAAATGGTGGAATTTATTTCTTAATTTTGAATAAATTACTTGTAGTTAAGTAGTAGACACCAAGAGATTTCCAAAAATTCCTTTTTTGTGTAAATCTAATCTCCTAGTCAAAAGTTATGGCCATATGAAGGTTGGGGTGTCATTCTACAAAAATGACGAATGACTGATCTTCCCTTTCGGAGTCTGAAAAGCATGCAACCTCCAAAATCTTGAAATTTGGACATTTTTATTTCAGAGATTGAAACATTATTCATCCACCTAATTTTCTTGAGAGTTTCAAAATTCTGAAACCCGAACCTCTAAAATTATGAAACCCGAAAGTTCAAAAATTTGAATTTTCAGACTTTCAGACGTTTTACCTTTTTAGAAAATTTCACTGTTCATCGTCCAAATCATCTCAAGAGATGTGGAACCATAAAACTTGAAGTTTCAAAAATCCAAAACCCAAAACTATCACTATGTTGAACCCAAAACCTGCATTGACTTCCAATATCCAAACCCTTTTGGGTTTCAAAATTTTGGGATTTCAGAAATTTTTGGTCACCTTTCTAATTTTGTTGCCGAAGACTCTGAAACCCTGAATTCTGCATCTCTTAAACCTGAATGTCTAAAATTTTAGACTTCACAAATTTAGACTTTGGGATTTTTCCTCTTTTTCCACCTTCACGCTCACAGAGATCTCCGAAATATTGAAATGTAATAGTCCAAAATTTCAGAATTTTAGAGTTTCAGGTTTCAGAACACTTTCCTCATTTATTCTGTTTGCCACCAAAACTTCCAAATATCTAAAACCCAAAAGTCTGAATTTTTGGACTTTCGGAGTTTCAGAGTTTGGGATTTCAGACTTTTTTGATCCCTTTTAACCCACCAAAATATCTAAAGTTCCAAAACATTCCCCTTCCAAAGTCCCAAAATTGTGGACTTCGGAGCTTCTTCTTTTCTCGAATTGGCTCAAGCTTCTGAGATTCCCTACATTTTTCTCATCCTGTTTTAACTTTATTCTCCCCAATCTGAAATACAAGCCTTCATGAATGAGCCAAATCCTCTATTTTTATTATATGCAAGTTCTTGTTTGTCCAATTTTATCCGATGAGAAAAATTGGATAACAATTTGGCGACTCACGGGATCACCTGCCTACTAGTTGGAAAGACCAATTTCCTTGAAGCATCCATTGGCATGGAGTAATGAATGATAACCTAATATGTATATTGTATTTTGAATCTTGAACCTATATTATTACAACCTATTGATCCTGAACCTGCCCCACTGCCCGCACTCCACAATGTGGGAGTAGAAAATTTTCTTCACTTGGAGCTTTCACGTGTCCTCAAAATGTACTATAACAACATTCACCTAGAGGGACATTGAATGCACAATGATATAACCTTGGAGAAAAATAATATATGCCAAAGGAACCTAGGGAAATTAAAACTGACACTACAACAAGACAATGTGCATATGTACTTAGAGGAATTAGAATCCTACGATAATATTTACAAGGGTGAAACATTTTCTCCTTTCAGTAATAATTTTTAAGGTAGATCCCATTAACCAAAATCAGAAGTTCTTCTCCATCCAATGTAGACAATTGGAAGCCATTGCTACTTTTACATGCCATGACCTTGTAGGGGCCACTCCAAATGGCGTTAAACTTGGAATGCCTTCTAGGTTTTTCCCGATATGCATCCCTCTTTAGAACTAAGTCCCCTTCCTAAAAGTTCCTTTCTCTTTCTTTCTTACCAAACCATATTTTGACTAAGGATTGATCTTTCTCTATCATTTGAACTATGTGTTCCCTGATATCTTCCAATTCCATCATCTCTGCATGCCTACCCTCCATTGGTTCAAATTTAGATAATTCCAACTACTTCATGAGCTCTAATGTGGGTAGATCTAATGATATAG
The DNA here is from genome assembly GCA_019776745.2 of Taxus chinensis. NCBI lineage: Eukaryota > Viridiplantae > Streptophyta > Pinopsida > Cupressales > Taxaceae > Taxus > Taxus chinensis. The sequence continues at coordinate 758,750,590 of CM034146.1, forward strand.
GAAACACTACCTCTTTCCCATAGAATAGCTTATAATGATAATTACCTATAGACCACTTTGTTGTGATCATGTTAGTCCATAATGCTGATTTGAGCTTGGTATGCAGTGTCCTTTGATTTTCATTTAGAGTACTTATGATAATTCTTAGAAAATTCTTGTTCATGGACTCTTCCTGCCCATTACCGTATGGGTAAAATTTTGAAGTGGTGCTCAAGTAGATTCCATTCTTAAGAACCCATTTTGTGATATTGGAACTTAGGAATGCCAGTTCATTATCTGATATGATAGTGGCTGGTACTCTGAACCTAGTCATTATCCCTTCATAAAAGTCTAGTATGTTAGAATCATTTACTTCTTTGAGTACTACCTCCTTGGTCCACTTGGTGAAATAGTCTATGTTGTAAGAATCCACTTGTGGCATTGGTTTAAGTTTGGATTGATGACCTCAATGAAGTCTAATAACTATTGCATGAATTTTTGGTAAACTGAAATTGGGTGCAATGGGGAGTGCTAATAATCTTTCCTTTCCCGTGAAGAATGCACATTTTTTACTCTTTTTGATCCAAGTGTTATAATCACTAACCACTATGGGCTAACAGTAACCTGCCTTCATTATCTTGAGAGATGTTACTCATGGGGAAAAATGTCCTCCAGCCCTTCCATCATGAAATTCCTATAACACCCTCTCAATTTGACTTGTCCCAATGCATCTTAGTAGAACACCATTGATGTCCCTTTTTAACAAAAACACCATCAACAAACACATATGGAATGACTTGTAATCTAAATTATCTCCTCTTTTATTTTCTCATTTATGGAGGGCATAGTCCTATTTGTAGGAAGTGAATCATATTTTGAGTCCAAAAATGAGTGGGTATATTATCATTTTCTTGTTCTTGATCATCCTATAGTACTAAAACAACATCATTTTCATCATACGACTCAACTTGTTGACATGAGGCTAGTTTTTCACATTGTCCCTTTCCATAGACTATCTTAGTGAACTTAATTTCAATGTCATATTCCATGACATGAGTGATCCATCCTGCACATTTCTCATTCAAATATTTGTTCAAAAGGAAGTCCTTGACTCCCACACGAGAGACTAGCAATTAGATCTTGTTATTTGAAACTAGGTTATTTAACTTATTCAAAATCCTTATTACTATAAGGACATGTTTTTCAATGAAGGCGTATCTCAGTTTATAGTCCTCCAAAGCTTGACCGAAGAAGGAAATTGGCTGTTCAGAACCTATTTGTTTTTTTGTACTCGGATTGCAAAAATTGTGTCCCCACCACCAAAGGCATACAGTACGAAATTGTTGGAGAAGTATTGATTGATGAGAGTTGGAGCTTGCGATATAGCCTCTTTTATCACTTCTAAACTTTTTTTACCCTCAATTTTCCAATTAAATGCTATGCTCTTCTTCAACATCAGCATTATTGGCTTTAGAAGAGTGGAAAAAATTGGCAAAAATGTGTGGAAAAAACTAATCCTTTCTAAGAAGATTTGAAGATCCTTCTTATGACTTGGAATGGGCAATGCTCAAATTGCTTCAACTCTTTCTGGGTCAATCGTCAATCCTTCCTTTGACATAATATGGCCTAGGATTTTGTCTTTGTGAGACAGGAATATGCAATTTTTTGGATTCAATTATACCCCAAATCTCCTACATATTTGAAGTACCTGTCTTAGATGATAGAGGTGATCTACTACATTTTTGGAGAACATAGTGATATTGTTAAGATATATCAGTACTATTTTTTTGATCAACCCCTTGAATTCCATGTCCATTGTCCTTTGGAAGGTGGATCAGGAATTAGAAAATACAAACAACATTTTCCTGTAGGTATAGGTTCCCCACTTAGTGATGAAATCCATTTTGAATTGGTCATATTATTTCACCATTATCTGAATATACCCAAAGTAGCCATCTAGGACAGAGAATATTTATTATCTGGCTACTACCTATAAGATTTGTTTCCTTGAAGGAAGTGGGTAATGGTGTTTGAGAGATGCCCTATTCAAGTCTCAAAAGTCCATGCACGACCTGATTTATCCATTATTTTTCATAATTGGAACAAAGTTTGTAACCCAGCTTGAGTGCTTGATTGGGAATATAATACTTGCATCTATCAATTTGTTTAGCTCTTTCTTCATAAGAGGCTCAATGTGTGGGTTGACTTGTCTTTGCTTCTGCCTAATGGGCTTAGCATCTGGATCCTGTTTGATTATATGTTATGAAAAATTCTTATTTAATCCTCGCAGGTCATCCTATCTCCAGGTGAAGACATCTGGAAATTCTTGGCAGTGTTGTATGAACTCATATCTTTCTTGTTCAGTGGCCACTTTTTTGATTTGGAGTGTCTTTCCTTCCCCAACTAAAATATGTTCTGAATCTTCTCCTTTGACCTATATGTTGGCTTTCTCTTTATGAAACTGGTCATTAGGGTTGAATATTGACTCTAGTGTCACTAAACCTTTGGGGAATAGTATTTTTCTGTAACTGCACTACTTGATCCCCAAACTACTCCAATTTATCTTGATTCCTAGCTAAGAATTCAACATCTTTTTGCAAGAATTTAACAATCTGTTGATCATTCTTAAACACCTACCATCTTGTGTTATTATCTAGCACCATTGGCCTTACAATCACATCGATGTGTGGCTGCATATCATTTCTCTTGATGTTTTTGACCACATCAAAAGTTTCTCCAAGTGCTGTGATTCTATGTGCAACTTCATTTTTCTTCTTGGGTATGGAATTGATGTTGAATGATTTAAAGTCATTAATGAGGTCCCATACCCCTATTTTTGTAGCTCGTGAGTAAGTAATTCTTTATAGCAGGTTGCCCCCTTAATTAATTGATGATTATATAACTATCAAGAAATACTTACAAGTTCTTTATGCCTCTTTTCCTGGCCCAATGAAATCCATGAATCAAAACCTCATATTCATATGTATTGTTTGAACAGGCAAACTAGAAATGAAAAGTTGAATAATACTTGATGTTTTGTGGTGAAATCAACATTGCACCACCTCCAATACCTTGTTTTCTTCTTGAACCATCAAAAAACATTTTGCCAAACTTCATTATCATCCTTATTTTCTATCTTGGTGATTTTAGGAATGGGTGATTTTTTTTTTTGTACACAATATACACCTATTTCAGATTATTCCATTTCCTTGAATGGGTCGAATGCATGCCTCTTATTTTCCCATTCATCTAGAGTCAAATATTGAGTTCCCTAAACCTTAGTACCTATCTCTAAATCATTTTGAACATTCTTCCTGATCAAATAATGATAAATTTTCGTTGATTGTACTTGGCATGTGACGCTCAGTGTGGAAGTTTGAAATTGGTTTTACCATGATGGTCTCCTTGGCTCCATATCTTCTAAAAAACATTTGTGACAAATCCAAAGATATATATCTACCTATTTTGGCGGTGAAGTCTCTTGATAGGCATAACACAAAGAGTGGAGGAAGGCTAATTATAGACACATCTTGTAGAATTGTGACATTTGGACATGAATGTAATGTAAGGCTTAACCCTTTGATGATCCCAACCATTCCTACTATTGTCCCATCTAGTTTCACTACTCCTTTCAACATTGGCTCATACATTAGACCCAATTGATCTGCTGTTTGTTTAGGCATTACTGAGCTACTTCCACCTGAATCGATCATCCAGTTGTGTACTAAGTGGTTCCCAACAATCAATGACACATAGAATGGAGGATTCAAATTTTTTCTTGGTTGACCACCACCGTGTTTCACTTCATTAGAGATAACTTTCTCCTGTCCTTGATTTGATCCATTCAAGACAGACTACTTGGCCATTACATCTTGCAAAAAATCTCATTGTCCTTAGATTTCTAGTGACTCCCACATGGAAATGTTCACATGTGTTTTCTTCATCTAATTGATGATTTTTAAAGGGGATGCATTATCCTTTTGCTGCCCCTTACTTAGTACAACCTTTTCTAGAGCCTGAACAGGAACATGTGTTGCTGTAACGGATGCCTTATGCTAATTTTGCACATTCGAGGCTCCATTTGGTCTACTAACTCCTTGTTGTGTAGGGGGTGGGATGAGAAATAATTTTATTAAATGGTTTTTTGTCCTCTATGTTCCTTTTCTTTGACCATGTGTGTAGTAGTTATGCCTTAAAAATGAGGAATATTAACTCCACAAGTCTTTTGTTTTCTAATTAACCAACGTAGTTTCTGTTGGAGGTGTCTCTTACTGAGTTCCTTGGTACTAATTTCCCTCTTGACTTGGTTCTTGGGACACACTAATGGTCTACACCATAAATTCTTTATTTAGTGGATTTTTTAAACACATTGATTGATTGTACGGTAGATTTTAGGGGTAACACCATTCGTACTCTTGTACCATGGTGTTTTTTGTTGGAACCATTGCTATTGATGTTGAAGTTGTGTTTGGATCATATTGTCAGAATGTTTTGACAGCTTGAGGTTTTCCTTGGTTCGGGTTTTGATTTGCAGCCTGATCTAGTGGTCTACTTTTTTGGTATGGGGGCTTGACTTAGTACTTATTTGGAGGTTGATATGGTTTATAACTCTGAGCTTGTTGTCTCTTGATACTCACTAGCTCATTTCCTATGTTTTTCAGTTGTTTCATAACCTCTTGTAATTATTTTGAACCGCTTTAAGAAGCAGAAGCCTCGTTATTTTTTTGATTTATAGGGGCCAGAATGAGATTTAAATCAGGTGTTTGACTAGTTATAAGAGCTCCCATGTCTTAATAGAGAGGCATTGGTGTCCTTGGTGCTAGCTTACCAACTTGAATCAAGTAGTTTTCAGCTGTAAGAGAAATGTTATAGGCTACAGGTAAATTTATACCTCCCATTGATTGGATCATCATTGCTATACTTGAATTTATAGCCTTTAAGAAGTAGGGGAATATCCCTTTAGGTGCTGGTCTCACATCAAGTAGAATTCTATCCCATGTCCTCTGGAACCTGAAGTTGAAATATATCAACCGTTCATTAGGAGCCCTCTTGATTATTGTCAATTGTTCTAATAAAGAAAAATTATCTCCCTTTTCCCCAAATTGATTGTGGAGGGTTTGTGCACAAATGGTCCCAATTCTTGATCGACCCTTCTATTAGGCTCCTAAACCATTGTAAAACTTTACCCTTAAAAGATGAAGCAAACAACTTGACCACAATGTGATCAATAGCAGTAGTATGATTTTGTCCTATGAAATAGGGAATATTCTTTAGTGCTGCAATCAAAACCTAATTTTGAGCATTTAGACAAAGTGGGCTACTTCCTATGAAGTTGACATAGGGATTAGGTTGTGCCATCCTTATTAGTCAGAGAAAACTCATTGATTGAAGAAAATTTCTACAAGGTGGAGGTGTATACACGGTCCTGTTAGGTGGAGATGGTGATATTTGAAATCTTCTTCCTCTACCTGGTGATAATTGCAAGTACACAAATAGTCCCTCTTCTTGAGTATTATACCTATTTTAAATTCTTCTCATGTTCTTGGGAAACCTGTGCTGCTTGAAGGAGCACATGCAGATCTAATAAAAATAATATTTGTTATTGAACTACTTCTGTTACAATGGATATTATATAGCCATGGAGGTACACAAACTAACTCCTAAAAACTAGGAAACAAATAACCCATTTAATCAATTTACGATTGAAACAAATTAACAACATAATATATTGTTATAAGTATAAAACAATATAATATATAAATACTAATTATTACATGAAGTAATTACTAACATAATTATTCACATTAAAATATTAATAATGTGAACACTACTATTATTTTCCTAACATTCACCCACTTAGCGGTGAACATTATTAATATCTAATCTTCAACCCCTTAATGTAAACACGATGAAGAACCATTTTCGAAGAAGTTGAACCACATCCTGAAAGCACTGCTTAGATAATGTACAAACTCCATAGATTATCTATTTACCCTTGTAAAGGTGTAGTGTTGAGTTAAATTATGTCAGAATGCTCCTTGCCTCCTTGGGTTCCTTTGGGACTTTCCCTTCCTCCATGGGTGCCCAAATTCTCAATATCCAATATCCACAAGCTTCACACTAGCTGGATAACCATCCCTTGAGTCTACCTCAATATATTATCCTAATCCCTGAAAGAGAGTATTTTGAAAACATGAATCTTCATGAAAATTTTGGAAAGGGGTTTATTCATAAATCCATCACACTGTAAACAAGAACACTAAAATGCATTGAAAATAGAAACCACACTACACATATTTCACCAACTAATTTCACATCCCCATTTTTGATGAATGATGAGAGGTTGCTAAATGACCTCCAACCTTCGATGTCCTCTGTCCTCCAGTGATCTGAAATTAATACAAGTAGTCTTAAGAATTATAATCAGGTTCATCTGTCACTCGTTCATAATTCTGATTCAGAATATTCTTCTACAACTATATTTTCTTAATTTAACTTCAATTTTCCACTAAGAAGATATTTTGCTTGAACTTTGCAATATTTACATATATGGCCTTTTTTTTTTGCAATAGAAACATTCTAATTCCACTTTATTTTTAGATAAATGTTTGTATTTCATTTTTACGTACATTGCAGTTTCCTCTTAAACATATTGTTTAGTCCTATTTTCTTCAGCTAGAAGATTTGATATCATATCTTCTAGTGAGTTGGAAGGAATTTGACCAAGAGTGAAAACAATGTTACTATACTTGGGTGATAAACTATTCAACAAAATAGCTTTTGCATCCTCATCACCTACTAGAGATTTTACTTCTAAAAGTTTTCTCAGAAGATATCTTAAATCATTGATGTGACTAGACATAGTATCTCCATCAGTCATTTTGAGCTTGAAAAACTGGAGTTTCAGAGAAAAATATGCATTGTTTGCTTTTGAGCCAAATAGTTTTCCTCGAAAGTATCCCACATTTCCTTTGAGTTTTTCTCTAGATCAAAATAAGGTAATTCATAATCTGAAAGAGCAAGGCCAATAATGGATTTGACTTTATCATCCCCTTTTTTCCCATTCTGCCAATTTGGTTAGATGTGAAGGTGTTGGTTCTTTTCCATCTACTATCCTCCACATATTTTTATTCATTAATTTCATCTAGATATGGAATTCCCATGTGTGAAAAATTGAGACCATTTGAATTTTTCCAATGGTATTTCCATTCTAAAAACATAAAAATGATACACACCTATTATTCACCTACGCATAATTAATAAGAAACATAACAATAAGATAACTTTAGAAAACAACTCAAAAATTAGACTCAATTGCATACTAATAGAAAATAATGACCTCAAATTTAATGAGATAACACTATTTACATTAATAAAACAATAGAAATTACAATGGAAAAATATTTACTTGTTAACACAACAACTTTTGATGTTTGACATTAGAGAAATGTCTTTAAAATAAACCACCATCATATTCACTCATAAATTTACATGACTCTATATACTTAAATAAAACCATATACTAAAACAAATTAATTAAAACCGCGTATAAAGAAAAAACTAAAAGTAAAACCATGAATAAACCTAATTCCAAGAATTACAAATTGATGTTTTGAACACCTTATCTCCAACAAAGCAATAAATTGAATGATGGTTTTGTCGAGGCTTTGGACAATGACATTGATGGAAGCGTTTCTCTCAAACTAAAATCTAAGTTTTGTTGTAATTTTGATAGTATTTTATGTACGTACACAAATTCAAACGTAGTAAAAATCACGGAGACCCAGAGCATAAAAATAAATTTATGAAAATTTATTATCAAAATTATTTTAAAATATAACAGCATTGCGGCTATTGGAATTCAAGTAATGTAATCATACTCAACAGAATGCACATATATTCCCTTCTTCAATTAGCTGAAGAAATATTGATTCACATTTCCATCAAGTATTCATGAAGAAATGTCTAAGGTTGAAGGTAATGGTATAATTCCTTCAATCTAGAGCTGTGTATTCCATCACATGGGAAAAATAAATATACAGTCTTCAAAAAATAATACAGGTCGACACCAAAAGGCAAGGTCAAATCAAGTATGCTCTGGTACCAAATGAAGGAGCACATGCAAATATAATAAAAATAATATTTTTTTATTGAACTGTTGTTATTACAATCGCTATTATATAGCCATGGAGGTAGGAAAACTACCTCCTACAAAATAGGAAACAAATAACCTGTTTAATCAATTTACGGGTGAAAAAAATTAACAACATATTATATGGTTGTACTATAAAACAATATAATATATAAATACTAAGTATTACATGAAATAATTACTAATATAATTATTCACATAACAAAATTAATAATGTGAACGCTACTATTATTTTTCTAACACTTCTACACCGTTGAATCTTGAAATCATGAGATGTCTGAAATTCAGAAATCCTGAAATCTTAAATAATAAAACTTAGAAATTTTAAAAAATCAAAATTTCAAAAAACTAAAAATACCGTTTTGAATATTATCCGTCAATCTATCAACTGGTCAAATTTGGAGTTGTTTTGAGTAAATTAGGCCCCTCAAAATTGATTTCAGAGTTTAGCCTGAGAGGTGGAAAGTCTTAAATTCAAGAACTTGCATTTTGTAAGTCTTAATTTGATGAAAATTCCTTCAAATCTTGTAAAATGACCTCTTGGTCACACCGGGCATGCCAAGATTGTTGATGCATAATCAAAACATCCCTGAATGTCTGTAACGTGATGGGTTGAAACTCTTAGTGTGATTGCATAACATGAAGCTTTTCCTAAAGTGTGGGAATTTTCAATCGGGAAAGCTCTCCAGATGAAGATTGGTTTCTATTCCCCTATTTAGATGCACACATTAAACTTATAGAGGATCTACACTAAAATCTACTCAAACTTTCCAAGGAGACAGGGTTAAGGAGATGCAAGAAAATAAACCTAAATTAACAGAGGTGATGGACCAAAGGAATATTGAACACCTTTTTCTGAAATTAAACATAAACCATTAAAAATGTAATACAACCACCATGCACAGATAACCCAGATTGCAATGAGAGATCAAGAAGATGGAATGAACATAAGAGAGGGTTAAAATACTCCACATACTTATTTTATTGCTCACTAAATTTGATCTAGTCCATTACAATGACAAAGAGGCTAGATTGCATTTTACAGTTTAGATGCGAGGTTTGAACTCCACAAATACACTAAAAGACCAGAGAAGAAGAGAGGGTGCAAAGAACAAATATCCAACCTTTAGATTTAATCGCCACTCATTACAATAAATAGGAATAAGGAGAGAAGGGGGAAAAGAAGAAATTCAATATCTTCCTTCAACCCCAAAAAATGCATTGAAATCTCCTGTAAAAATGATGGTTCTACTACAAAACCCATGCCCCAATGTAGTGTTCCTTATTTGGAAAGAAAGGAAGCCCATACCTGCATTATTGGGGTAACTGGGAAGCCTGAAACCTTAAAAAATGGACTGTATTTCTTAATTTTGAATAAATTAGCTGTAGTTGAGTAGTAGATGCCGAGATATTTCAAAAAAGTCATTTTTTGTGCAAATGTGAGCTTCCAGTCAAACGTTGTGACCATCTAAAGGTTGGGGTGTCATCTATAAAAATGGTGAACTTTTGATCTTCCAGTTTGGAGTCTGAAAAATCATGCAACCTCTAAAATCCTAAAATTTGGAATTTTAGACATTTCTATTTCAGAGATTGAAACACTATTCATCTACCAAATTTTCTTGAGAGTTCTAAAAGTCTGAAACCCAAAAGTTTAAAATTTCATATTTTTAGACTTTCAAACATTTTTCCTTTTCGGAAATTTTTCATTTTTCATCACTTAAATCATCTTGAGAGTTTTGAAACATGAAACTGCCACTGCATTGACTCTGAAAATTATGTTGACTTCTAAAATTCAAACCCTTTTAGGTTTCAGACTTTCAGGATTGCAGACATTTTTGGTCACCTTTCCAATTTTGTCTCTGAAGAATCTGAAACCTCAAATTTCACATCTGCGAAAATTTGAAACCCAAAATTTAGAAATTTTGGACTATGGGATTTTTTCTCTTTTTCCACCTTCGCATTAACCGAGATTTACGAAACCTTGAAACTTGAAATTCCAAAATTTAAAATTTTTGGGTTTCAAAACTCTTTCCTCATTTTTTCTGTTTGGATACCAAAATGTCCAAAAATATGAAACCTGAAATTCTGAATTTTTAGAATTTCAGAATTTCAAACTTCAGTATTTTGGACTTTCTTAATCCCTTTTCACCCACCAAAATATCCGGAGTGTAGAAATGCTCCACTTCCAGAGTCCAAAAATTTTAGACTTTGGACCTTCTTCTTTTCCCAAAATAGCTCAACGTCTTGAGCTTCCCTGCAATTTTCTCAGTTTTTTTTTACTTTATTCTCCCAAATCTAAATTACAAGCCTTCATGAATGAATCAACTACTCCATTTTAACTACATGCAAGTTCTTGTTTGTCCAATTTTTTCCGAGTGGTAAAATTGGATAATAGTTTCCCCATAAAGTGAGATTTTCTTGGGGAAACTTAAGACTAGAGGAGGGTATGTTAAGCAACACGATTAGGTGAAGAGTGAGCTTGCCAAGGACGAAAGATTTACATGGAATCTGGTTTTTCTTCTTATTCAATACTCTCCACATGTCCACTCCCACAATAATGATGGAAAATATGGATCCAAATGACCAACTCGCCACCTCTAACACACACACCAACTCCACCAATGTTGAAGCCATAAATATTTCAGCCATATTCGAGAAAAACATTTTTAAAAGTAAAGTTATATAATAGCACTAGAAAGCTCTCATCTGGAGGAGGAAACGATGAGAGTTTGGATCTCCCTTAGGGTTGTACACTCTTAATGTTTTTGATTTTATTTTAATATTAATCCCAAATGAAACCATTATTGATCCGTAAGACTCGAGATGGCCCTCCTGGAGTTACATTGGAAACTAACATCATGGAATTGTTTTCCCCCGCTCCTCAAATAGAAGTTTTTTGAATGAAATGTGGGAAATAGAGAATTTATCCCTCCATGTATTTTCTATTATTGATAAAAGTATAAAACAAATAGCTTTTCCATGCATAGGATAGTTTTAATTATATGTCGTTATTTTTAGGAAAAACAAATAAATCAAAAAGATTTGTATTGATGCACAAAAGCATGCTCTGTTTTTAGCTTATAGTTATATTATTAATATTTTCTATTGTTAGATGAAAGACCTCTATATAAAGGAGGAAATTGTAAGTATTTTATATAGAGATATTTTATCGTGCCGTAACTCTGACATGGAGGAAGACACACATAGATTATATTGAGCCAAATCTATGACATGGAAGAAGACACACACATAATGTATTGAGTCATAGCTCTGACGTAGAAAAATATAAAACACATTCAAAGAGATTGTATTTAGCTAAAGCTCTAAGAATGAAGGAGAAATATATGCACAAAAGTGTTGATCTGAGTTTGCAATAATATATTTTATTTGCATTTCTTTATTTTATTTTATCTAGTTGTTATTTTAAGTGCCCAATTTATAAAAATTATAATTGGTATTTTAGCATTTACAAATTGGTACCAGAGTATCTACAAACTAGTATTAGAATTTTATTTTTCATCAAATGTCTACAAATTGCTATGAAAGGATGGTTTATAAGTTGTATGTAAAATAAACTTTCTTGAATGGTTGTATTGAAAATGAAGTTTGTGTGAATCAAATTGAAGGTTGTGAGATTGAAATTCATGAAGGAGAGGTATACATGTTGAAAAAAAATACTCTATGGTTTAAAGCAAGCACCTAGAGCATGGTACAGAAGAATCGATTCGTATTTCATTCAAAATGGCTTTAGCAGGAGTAGAGTACATGAATTTTTTGAATGTTTCAGAAGTTGTTTGAGAGTTTTTGATTTGGTATATATCAGATCTGGAAGTGCACACTCAGCTTTATAATAATAAAATTTTGAAGTTCAAAGTTAAGGGGGAGTGTTGGAAATAGATAATTTCTCCTTCCATGTTTTTTCTATTACTAAGAAAAGTAGAAAGCAAATAGATTTTCCATGCATAGGATAATTTTAATTAGATGATGCTATTTTTAGGAAAAGTAAATAAATCAAAAAGATTTGTATTCATGCACAAAAGCATGCACTATTTTTAGATTACAGTTGTATTATTAAGATGTTCTATTGTTAGATGAAATACCTCTATATAAAGGAGACAATTGTAAGTGTTTTACATAAGGAGATTTTACTAAGCCATAGATCTAACATGGAAGAAGACACACACATATTGTATTGAGTCATAGCTCTGACATGGAAAAATATAAAACAAATTCAAAGAGATTGTATTGAGCCGAAGCTTTGAGAATGAAGGAGAAATATATGCATAGAAGTGCTGATCTAAATTTGCAATAGTATATTTTATTTGCAATTCTTTATTTTATTTCCACTAGTTATTACTTTATGTGCCTAATGTCTACATGACATGGCCACCTTTTCTATTTTCAATTTGTAATTGAGTACATAATATGAGTGGATAGATCACTTTTATGCCTGTGTGATATGTTATTTTGGTGATGTCTATGGTTCCCCTGAAAATGACAAAAAGGTGTTTAATATTATTTGTTTTATAATTCCTCCAGCATAATATATATATATATATATATATATATATATATATATATATATATATATATATATATCAAAGTGGGCATTTGTTCTACAATAACACTTTTCCTGTGATTTTTTTTTTAAAAGTTCGCCACATTGGGATTTTATGTTTTAACTCTTAATGCTTTTAAAAACTAACCAATTTGATATGTTAACAATATTGTGAGCAAGTTTTGAAATTCAAAACTTTTAGATTTTCATTCTATGTTATTTTTTACCTCTAAATCATTAATTCTAATGCAAAAATATTGAGATAAAGTGAATCATAGATAATTCATATTAGTTATAGCTGTGGGATCTAGGTATTTACTTCTCACATTTTTCTTTCCACCATTTTATTCATATTTTAATATTTTCTAATTAATTTAATTTAATCCAATTCAAACATATTGACACTAGTTAATGTGAATTAGATCATGTGAATAAAATGGAGCATCAATAATAGCTGTTATTTGGACATGAAAAGTATAAGTTGTGAAGCAAGTGTGGGACATACTATAATTTTATTCTCATATTTATATCCCACATTTTTCTTTCCAAATTTCCATTTATGTCTTAATATTTATAAAATGCAACGTTGTTTAATCGAAAATGTTGACAAGTGTTTACAAAATACAATAAAAAATAGAAAATCCAATTGTCTGCATTTTTTTTATAAAAATATTCATTTCTTTCAATTGTGTAAGGGATAATTGTCTGCATCCTAGAACTAACATATGAGTTAACGCCACTGACATGAAAATCCCTGCATATGTCTACACGAATATGTAGTATAATGTTATTCTTAAGCTCAATAATATTTTTTATTAGGTTAACTAGTATTACTCAATGCTTATTTATTCATTTATGGGTTCTGCCCACAAAATATATTGTCCTATTTTTCTTCTGAATATGGAAATTTTATTAAATTTGACCTTCTAGATATATGCCACAATATCTTTCAAAAAAAATTTCCTCTTAAAAGAATAAATATAATATAAAAACTAGACCAACCTATTGAAGATAGTATATTAAAAAATGTTTTTTTACCTACATTTGAAATAACTAACCCTCCATAAACCATGGAAATACTCCCTTATATTTCTTAAATTATTTTAGAGATCTTGTCATTTTTGATAATGTGGTCCTACGAAATGGTCGTTCCTCCTTCCACCTTGTATTAAACCATTTTTTATCTTTCCCGACTTGTTCTCCTTCCTAGATCCCTACAATGTGAATTTCTTTTCTCTCTGCTACACTTTTTTGGCTTCATGCTAACCTCAAATATTTTACTTTGAAGAGATAAATTTGATCAATGAGTATCTCATGACTTGTTTATCAATTATGTTGAAGGAGTTTTCCTAATTGATCCAAGGTTAGTCTACCTGATAGACATTATAGTTGGGGAGGTTAGGATTGAATTTCGATGGTCATTAATAGTACATTACAATATGCAATATCCAAGTATTTTTTGTTTCACACATCCATATATTTTCTAACTCCTTCCATTCATTTATTTGTTTCTTATTTTGTGTTGATATCAAAAACATTCCAGATGTGTATTGATATATTTATGATGATATGGAAAAATCATGTGATTTAACATCGTATAATCAAAATTATTTATGCTTGATTAACTCAAATCTGAATATTATAGTAATAATCTAAGAAATACAGAAATGAAATAACTGATATAAATTGAAATACAAAGACTAGCTAATTTTATTTGATATTTTAGTATAAAATAGGATGGAAAGGTTAGTAACTTTAAATATAACTTATCTCGTAGTAATAAGAGAGATAATATAGTATTACTGAATGTAATGACGAACCTCTTAAAATTTCAGAAGTGGAAGATCTGGCAAGACTGGGATGCTTGGAGAAGCATAGGGGTACCTGTAGGTGACACTTTCCAGAGAATGGATTCCATAGTCTACAGAATAACTTAAAAAAATAACCTAATAAGTTCCCTAAACATTTAAAATTATTCACCTTTGATAAGGGTTGTGTTGTATTTAGTTTTTTGATGTTTTTCGTATATCTCTAATGAATAATATCCTAGAAAATCCCACTCAAAAGCATCAAACTTGAAAAAAATGAAGATGAAAATGAATGGATGAGAATGTCCTCAGATGCCAAATGATTGGAATTATGACTAAGCACTACACTACATCTCAAAACCAATGTAGTTCTATGTCGTTGTATGTGTAATGATGTGCCTAGGGTATCCTAGCCAGTGAAACAAAATTAGCGGGCAATAGATAGATGTAAGATAAAAATGGTGGATAGAATAGAATGAATACAACCCTTCCTATACAATTTATGATGCAACGTAGTGCACAAATACATTAATTTTCCTTATGTAGATAGCTAACTTTTAGTAGAATAGTCTTCCCTTAAGGTAGTGTGTATGTTGTGTTTACACAGGGATCTCTTTCTCAAATTTCAACACTAATGACCCGACATACCAACTATTGCCTAGGGGAATGGGAGAACAAACCATAAAGAATGACCTCAGACTTATAAATTAAAAATAAGTATGACTGAGACCAAGGTAGTAAGAAATGAGGACCAAGGAGCTCGGGCTGCGCTAATCCCTTCCCAGGCACCCTAGTCAAAGACTAGATATGAAAACTAAGTAAATAATGAGAGGTAAAACTTATCAAGAGATTACAAGGACTATGTAAAAAAGTGATGAATATGCAAAACATAAAATGATACTAACCAAATATACCAACGACAAGACTAGGGCATGAGTCGTTAGTGAATAATTTTCTTATGCAAGATCCATATATAAAAAACCATATTTGGCGGTATAATTATAGTTGTAAGTGTTTGATTTTGTGACTATATTTTCCCCCACTTTATGTTTGTGAGAAGAAAGCTCAGTAACATAAAGTAGATACAAATACATACCTAATAATCTATGTAGAGAAATGTTGAAACGCCCTAAAGGACTAGACAAAGTGTGAAATGAAAAAATAGTGGAGCGTGGAAACTAAAGACTAAAAATTCCAAAAAGTTGTGAGACTTAACGTAGGGTGGAAATGTATTTGTTATTACTAATGTGTGTGATGTAACTACATGGTTAGTATCATGTCTACTACCACAAAAAAATTCTATTGTTGTTTCCCCCATTGTTGTAGTTCTTGTTTTTGACTTTTAATTTCTCATATGGATGGACTTTCAAGGATAAAATGTTCAAGTAGTCAAATACAAACATGTATATTTTTTAAAAAAACATGAAAAATATGCATGCATATGTATCTAAGACTATGAGAATGCAAAATATGGGGAAAAATGGACTTTACTATTTTGTTAGTTTTTATAATGTGAAATTTATCAATCAAATAATGTTCAATCTCATGAGTTGGCCATATTTTCATTAATCTAACACTTATTGTAATGCCCAGTTAAAATAATTGACTTGCGACCCAAGAACAACCTAGGATTAGTTAAGAAAATTATAGAATAATTTTTGTTTGTTTAGAAGAGTGTACAACTAGGTTATAAGGCAACAACTGTTACTAATAAGTTCTAGAACAATTCTAATTCACTAGAACATACTTTTCCTTTATTAATAATTATTAGAGGTCATAAGGTCCAGAATTTGGGGTTAGAAGGTACAATAAGGTTCAGATGGTATTTCCTCACCATACCCACTCTCTAACAGGATTAAAGGTTCAACTTGATTTTTCTCAAACTTAACACATTGAAAATTTCCCTAAATTTTTTCCATTGGATAGGAAATTTCCTCACCTTTCAACTAAAATAACTAAGTCCTCCTAACTCCTCGTATTTTTCTAGTTATGGGCTGTCGGGCCTTGGGGTGAAATTTTTCCCCAAGAGCAGGCCTGTGCACCCAGGGGTGAAAATTTTCTCCAAGGGAAGGTCAGCAGGCCATGGGGAGGCCTTTCGAAATTTTCCCGTGAGGGGAAAAATAACAACTTTCTTCCCGTGCACCTGTGGGTCCGCAAGTCCACTAGGGACATGTTGCACCTCCCAAGTCAGCGTGGGAAGAGTGGGGCGACGGGACACATTTTGAAAAATCTTACCACGCAGGGCGAAAGCCAACTTTACGCCTGCACTCCCACAAGTCCACAAGGGACATGTGGCGTCTCTTAAGCCAATAAGGGGAAGGCAGGGTGATAGGGAGAAAATTAGTTTAATGCCTCAAGTGGATAAGAGAGTAGTATTCACACGTTCCTCCGCCGGCACCTCGCGATGCCATGTGGTGGCTCCTAGTTGGTTGCGAGCCGACAGACGGTGGGGTTTCCGGGAGAGCTAAATTTAAAAGAGTGATCCGCCCCTCCAATTAAGTCTTGTGGTGCCATGTGGCAGATTAAAATTGGTTGTGGGTTAGTGGGGAAAATTATAAAAAATTTGCCAAAAATTTTCCTAAGAGCTAAGGGAAAAATTCGGGCCTGTGGGTCCGATAAGGAAATTTTTTCCCAATTTTTTTTTTACACCAAGGAAAAAAGACTTTAGAAGGCCATAAATTTTGATGGAGAGCTCAGTTTTGGGAAAACAAGGACTTTCTGGAAATCTCTTGACATCCTCATTACTGAGGGATCATTAATTTGAGATTTTCACAAATTTTAAGTTGTCAATTTCAAGAAAACGACCTGCAGGATTTTACAATGAAAACTTGTAAATTTAACTTTTTAAATTTGTTAAATTTTTTCTTTTCCCTCACTCAACATGTCAAATAGACATGGAAAATTGATATTAAGTGTATTTAAGAGATATTTCAAGATTACATTTGTCTGTTTTATTTGTAATTTGAACATTTACATTTATGGATAGCAACACGACTCCAAAACGGTTTGAGCCTAATTTTGCTAAGTTTTATAAGAATTTCTTTAAGTGTTAAAGTATAGAAGAATTAGGTTAGATCTTATTATGCCCAAATTAATATTTTATTTCTTATTCCTTTGTTGCAGATTCAGTCTGATCATTTGGGATTAAATAATTGTCAATTGAAAAAAATAAGAAAGAGTTCAAATTTTAAAAAGGTATATTTTCCATTGTCTTCTTCTGAGTATTATAATGTGTTCCAAACCTAATATAATGCATTCAGTTGATTTAATTAAACTTATTCAAAAACTATAATACATCTATGATTTTCAATTTTAACATATTACAAAGGACACAGTATTATATTTCCTTTATACACATTTCTTTCTTTCAAACAGAGATTTCAATTACATTTAAAAGATCAGATTCAATGCCACTATGTAATTTGATAAAGGTGATACATCATTTAATGATTCCAAAAGACGACTTTGTAACATCCTTCGTTTATTCCTTCCAAAATCATATATATAAAAATAGGGTAGAATATTACATTTTCTTCTCACGTGTTTCACTTTTCCTCTTTTTCCAAACAGGTATTTCATAGAACATTTTAAATACAAATTTCCAATGGAAGAATATCATATGAACAAGGAAAAAACTTCCATTAATTCAAATGAAACTCTTACAACCTCCTTTACATTTTATTTCAAAATACAACATACAAAACACGTGTCATTCTTTCACATTCTTTCCAAAACAGAATAGAGAGTATAACTCTTTTACATTTCAAATTTCTACTTTCATTGCCAATAAAAAGTATCTTTCCATTATAATGAATACACAGATCATCCACTTCAAGTGGGAAAGGTGCTATTATAAGATTTCATTTCACAAGGGATTTTTAAACTGTCTTTATCTCAGCTCCAGAACAACAACATGCAGATTTCTCATTCTTATAATTTGATCACAATAAAAGTAGGGGAAAGGAAATTCTCTCCACCCAACCAAGACATCAAATGACGGGGAGAAGCCATCCTTCTTCATTCGCCCCTGAGCCCCAACCAAAAAGTAATAAAAGATGTGATCCAACTCATGGAGACAACAGGCTTCCACAAACACTCAAGAACATAATCACAATAAAACACAGTCCAAAACAAAATGTAGTTTTCAACTATATTAAAACATGAAAAATATTATTGAGGCTTCATTAAGCAAGCCAAAGGAGCAAGAAACTATGGGGGATGTTGCTTATGCCTGCCAAAGGGGAAATGGGTATCACCACCTGAGAAAAAACCACCAACATATGTGTATATATATATATATGTGTGTGTGTGTGTGTGTGTGTGTGTGTGTGTGTGTGTGTGTCATTTCAAATCCCTAGCATGCCCTTATGCCTTGCCCAAGTACCCCTTATTCCTCACATTTCCTTATGCCTCCCCAACCTATTATGGCACCCCATAACGAGTAAAGAAATTTAATCCATTTCTTTGGAAGGTGGAATCAAAATCCCAACTCCCTCCACCCTTATACCTCCCTAAAACACACTTGTGCCTCCCACACAATATAACCTCATAGTCTTCTCCTACAACATTCGTAGGACATCTACCCAACAACCCAAAAAAATTCCAAAACATTCATACACTAACACTTACATTTATAAAAGAAGAGAATTTCAAGAGTTAAGCTCCTACCTCTCCATGATGGAGTTGTTCCAAGTTCCAAAACAACAAGCTTTATCCCAATGTAAGCAATCCAAAATAGCCAACCACAAGCATGCAAAAATCTTTCCAAAAAAAAGACTTCTTCAAAGCAAGATCTCCAAAAATAGCAAGGAATGTGCCCAAGAATAAAGTCTCCAAAATGAAACAACCCCAAAACAAGGCAATCCAGTCAATTTTTTAGAAGAGGGAAGGGAGGAGGATGAGGTAGGTCCATGTAGGATGGCATATCACACATCTTCAACCCCAACCCAAAAGTCAACTTCATTCTCCAATGCACAATAATTAGGTGGGTTAATAATATGAAGTTTACTTGCACACTCAAATCTAACCCACACCTCAAAGGAATGAGATTAAATCATGTAAGAAAAGTGCAATTAAAACCTACAATCTGCCTTCTCAAAAAGCATTAAAAAATTCTAATCTCAACTCCATAACCATAGGTATGGTTGGTAATTAAATTTAAGAGGTATGATACAAGTTTAACTTGTCCCACAAACCTCCAAAATCAGCCTCCAAGGAAAATTTCAAATTTCCAAGAAGGTAGAGTGTTTCACATTCAAAAGTCAATTCACACATCACTTACATATCTCTTACACATACTTATATCACATTAAATCATGGTCAACAACTCTCATTAATTACCTTCTTATGACATATTTTATTTATTAATTTTAACAATATGATTACTCATAAAATTTACACACCATTTAATAATTAATGAAAGGGGTAAAAGCATCACAAAATAAAAATATGCAAACATAAACAAAGGGACCAAAATAAAAGAAAATATATAAAACCCCTTGGTCAAAATTAAAGGTGATTGCCGCATGGGAATCCCTAACACACGTATACACACACAAACAAATACTAATTTCCATGGTGACCTTTTTGAATTCATCTAGAATTCCAATGTGGTTGGTCTCTAATCCCCCGATGTTTGTTGTGATATTTTAAACCTGCAAAACACAAATACCTCCTTTGGCCTCATGGACGTATCAAAACATTAAAAATAATATAAAGATAACTCCCAAAATATTTCAAATATATGAATCATAAAAACATCAAAGCAATCTAACCATATCATCTACAGTTTTATCAACAACTATATCATCATCCAATAATTTCCATTTCTAGGTCTACTCAAAATATCCAAATATCACATGTCCGAACAACATCCATTATATAACCATGCCAAATAGTATATCATCATCAACATATTAAATGTCTCTAATAATCATCATGCATCATAACTAAATCCAATCAACAATAATCCCTGATCTAACATCTATCATCATACTATAATAAAGTCTATAATTATGTCCATAATATAATCAACAATATCATGATTAGTATCAAAAGGGTGTCAAAGGGATGTGGGCACTACACTTATAATCAATTATGTTGGTTTTATCAACAAAAAACATGTAAAAAATATGTGGATGGTAAAAACAAAAAATATATAGACATAGCATAGTCTAATGTACTATCAATTTCCATCCAAATTCAATCCCAACATTCTCAACTCTAACTCATGTCAAACGGATTAACCTTATATCCAATTGTGTAGATGCCTTTGGCATAGTTAAGAAATACTTGATGAGAAGATCATTGAATAAATTTCTCTTTTGAAATGGAAATATTTGATGCTAGTAAAAATTCAATTGATGCATAGGGGAAAGACAAAAAATTCACTTTATAGGCATCTATCAAAGAGAATGAGTCAGGAAAAATAACAAAATGTGTATTCCAAGATGTATGGAGGAACACAATACCCTTCCATAGGACCTTATCTACCAAACGATAAGATCTATAAAATGATTTAATAGAGATAAGAGAGTCTTTCAATGGTTTATATAGGGCTAGTTACTTACAATGTAGGCGAAACAAAGACATTTTTTAATATACTAACTTTGATAGGTTGGTCTAGTTTTATATTTTTAAAATTTTTTAGAGGACAAAACTTTCAAAAGATATTTTGACATATATATAGAATATCATATTTATATATTTTCCATATCAGAGGGAAAACAAGAAGAGAGGCTTTCGAGGGTAGTGCACATATATGATGAGATAAGTATTGAGTAACATAAGGCAACTTAATCAAAAACATTATTGTGTTTAAGAATAACATTATACCGCATCTTCTTATAGAAACATGGAGGTATCATCGAGCTAATGTCATTAACTTGTCTATTAGTTCTATGGTGCAGACAATTTTCTCTTCCACAACTGAAAGAAATGATTTTTTTTTGAAATGGGGACAATGGAAATTTATTACAATGTCAATGTAAGGAAATGTCTGACTCAAAAAATGGGACGAAAACTTGTCCATGATTGGAGTCACTTTAATGACATATATCATCCCTAAGGGGTAGATTATTTATATTCGAATGACATGACTATTAATGTATTATTTTATTTTTTCTTGTCCTTAAAAAACTAAGTCTTATTGTCAACAAAAAAAATTTCTCGATGGGATGATCTTTAGCATCACAAAATTAATATTTGTAAAAAAACATTCGTTCTCTGCTAAATTATTTCACCAACCATGATGTTTTTGATGAATTAGCATGGGGAGGAAAAAACATATATTTTCCTTTAAATATATGTGGGTCGAGTCCTTAGGTACTGCAAAAATATTAATCCAAATAAAAAGTTTCAATCCCAAATATATTTACTATTGTATCAATTTTATTGAAATTTTTCAACAATTTAATATGCCCCAATGGAAACTTTTAATTTGATTTCTTCTTACTGTGACTAGTTTTTATGTTACTAAGTAGATATGTAAATATTAAGGCATGGTTTAAGACACTTCTCTTGTGTTTTTTTAAAAATATTTGTGTTTCATGCATATGTAAAAAATTAATCAATAATCACATAGATGGATCTAAGTAAATGATTATTTATTTCAATCATAAAACAAAATATAAAAAAAATTGTTACAAGAAAAAAAATAGTCTATTAATACGAGTCACAATATATCAATGCATAAAATGATTTTCAATAGCGTAAACAATGTATACAATAAATTAAAAATCTTGCAATTGAAATAATCATGTAGCAACATGTTCATTTTTGTTCTTGAATTCAACTAAATCACAAGAATGTTTAGTGGATGTGTTTAGATCCCCCAGATTAGTAACAATGTTACCGAATCCTCTTATTTATATGAGTGAATTCCATAATGCAAGTGCTCTCTCATTAGGAAAATTTTCCATTAAGTACCTAGATATAAACAATTTTAGACAAATTTCTAAATTCCTATCCAATCTATTTCAGACTTTTAACTTTACAAATGAAAATGCAATGAATATCCACTCATCTTCGATAGAATACAAAATCATTTTTAAAAAAAGTTCATATAGCTGAATAGACTCAGTCAAATCCTCTCGCAAAAGACTACTTGAATAAATCTTCTTCTAAAGTCTTATAATGGAACCATTTTCATTTGGCTCGTCCAAAACCCGAAATTGATCTAGCATAGTGGTAGAAAAATAAATTGACTAAGAAATAAGTAAATTTTGTTGTAAAATACCTTCGACATAATTTTTTATCTCTTCACACTTACAAAAATGGTCTGTTAGACCATTCATATATTTGATAAATAAAGTATAGATGAATGTTTGAAGTGTGTCTCTAGGTGTATTCTGAAACAGTGGATTGACGACTCTCATTGCTTCAAGTAATTTATCCTTTTTTAATATTTCATGGATCTCTGTAAATAAATATTAAGACATCCTTTGCAATTTATTTTGAGTGTTAAATAATACTTCTCGAAATAAATTTCATGTCACTCCTACTTCTTTTATTTTAGACCCATCCAAATCAACTATTTTTTGAAAAGTATGAAGTGGTATCTATTTCCCATGTGTTGTTGTACAAATATCATCATGTATAATGAGTTTCAATAAGAAATTAGGATTCTTAAGGTTTGTTAATGCATTCCATATTTAAAAAACATGACCCTAAAAAATTCCATCTAATAAATATAAATTAACTAGAATTCAAAACATAAGTTTTCTTAGACTTATGATTTTTGTTATGTAGATGCAATGCTCTTGTGCATGCTTCGTCAAAAAATTTAGCTCCTTAAACATAGGAAAAATACCACATAATGTGAGTAAAGTTTCAATGTCTCATAGACGATACAATAAATCTTTATATTTATCTACATCCTAGTGGTATTTATACATAAAACATGTTAATGAACGATATTCTTCAAAGATTATATAGTAAGGTTCATACATTAAAATCCATTTCGTATCTTCATCATTGAGAATATTTTTACCATATGTCGATCCAATCAAAAACTTATGAAATTATTAAAATATCTATGTACTGCTAGAATAATAAGCATACAAATCATGGATTATATCCTCCACTTTGGCAACATTTTTGAATGTGGTCATAATATTTTAAACCAGATTCATTATATGAGCCATGGAATGAATAACAATCATCTAGGGGGGAACAATTATCTATAGTCATATGTAGAGACCATTTCATCCCCCCCGCATTACAAATTCATAGTCACATCCAACACAAACTAACTTCGTTGCAATGGAAAAATCATCCATACCTACAATATCCTTTAGACTTCATGCCACCAATTTGTAAATGTTTTTAGAATTGTAATTTTCACTCATTTTATGCATTGCTAAGAGATGGGGAGTTCTTAATTCATTTGAAAATGTGTAAACATGAATAAATACCCATGAAGTATTGTCCACTGTTGTAGCATCATCAATTGAAATGGAAATAAACTTTGCATTTTGAATAGTCTCTTTCAGATCATCCTTTTATACTAGACAAAAACATTTTGTAATTTCCAATCCACTGGTAACTTACCAACGTGATTTTGGAACATTTTGTAAGCTAATAACCGGATACATAATTTTATATTCTAAGAAATCTGAAATGGGTCTTCCCTTTTTCAATATATGGAAAACAGTAAAAAATTGAATACTTTTGGCTTGTATTTTAGTCCCATACTTTTTTCATATTTTATACAATTGCGCCCCCCTTTTTTTCATTTATATTTTTGAAACATTTTTTTTCTTTTTCATATTCTTCTATGTATTTTACATGCATACAGTCTTTTGTAGTTTTCCATTTATGAGATCTTACTATGCTCCCATCCTCTTTATTTTCGGAAATATATATTTTCCGATAGTGTTTTTGAATGGTGTCTAGTTTGAGCTACATTGTGTGATATTTCCCTTGTTTCCAACTACGTATTTTACATCAAAACTATGTTTGAATATCATTATCATTTTTTGGCTCCACAGGTTCAATAAAAAGATATTTGGCTGCCCAGTCAAACCTAAAAGTCCTTACTATTGTCCAGTTTATCCTCTTTCTTCTGATAGATTTTTTTATGTTCTTTGACTTTAACTTGTGCATCTAGGTTCTCAATAGGAATATCTTGATCCTCACTTCTCCTTTTTATGGAAACATAAATTAGCGTAGATGATTCTTTTGTTGCTGCTGTTGGATGAGAATTTGACGAATCTTCTTCTAGTTTGATGTAATTAAGGGAACAAATGTTTTCATCAACATATAAAGGATCCTCAACATCTAGAAATGGATTAGTTTTTTAAGGTGTTTGAGAAATTGTTGCATACAATTTTATAAAATTGTTACAAAAATAGTATTAATTATTTATATTATTAATATTGATGAATAAACCAAAAACAAGAGTTCAAAGAGTTTGAAGAATATAATAATAAAATTTTGTAAATTAGTAAACTGTAAATAGTACTTATCGATATTTTCACTACATTCAGACACAACCTTCTTTTTTTGTTCACTTCCAAAATAGCCAAATAATTTCTTGGTACCATTTTTTTAATTATTTGTACCCTTATTATCCTAATTTAAAGAATCCATGGATATGTCACCAAAAAGGGACATACGGGTCTGGGGTTTGAAAAATAATATGGATGACTGAGGGAGATTGTAGTTGGATGGCTCACCTTTGGAAAATTTAGGGTAGGACGAATAGTAGTTGGTCACTAAGTTCGATGGCTTATTATGGTAGTCGGATGACTAGTAGTTGGATAGCTAGAAATTAAACATGCTTATAGTTAGATGTCTTATTTTTGGAAAGTTTAGAGTTACTCTAGTGGTTGGATGGATTGCGTTTCTACATTCAGACTACTTAAAGTTGTACTTGACTATTTTTGGTTTTAATACAAAACCTCTTATTCAGACCAATAGAGGTTGCATGGGTTGATATTCGAATTCAGTGAAAAATATTGCAAAAAGGGTTCAGCGGTTATGTATGTATTATATGGATACCTAGCTACTATATATAGTATATTTTCATATACTTTGATGACTATGAACACAAGTTAATTAGAAACATTAGTGAGTTACATGAATAAGTTCATTTATATGTGTAAATACTAGGTAAAATGACCCATACTAAGGAAAAAATGCCAAAAATATTCCCCGCTCCACCGACCTGCGCAAGGGAAAATTTTCTCCCCTAGGCCTGCAGGCTCACCCTTGGGAAAATTTTCCTCCCAAGGTCTGCTGGCCCATAACTTGAGTTTTATGATGAGTTAGGAGGAATTATTTATATCACTAGAAAGGTGAGGAAATTTCCCATCCAATGGGAGTGATTTAGGAAAAATTTGAATGCATTAAGTATGGGAAAAATCAATTTGAAACTGTAATCCTATTAGAGAATGGATACAGTGAGTAATTTTTCCCTTTGAACCTAATTGAAACTTCTAACCCTAAATTTTGGATCTTATGACCTCTAATAACTATTAATGAAAGAAAATTATACTATATTAGATTTGAATTGTTCTAGAACATGTTAGAAACAACTATTGTCTTGTAACATGGTTGTAGATTCTTTTAATAAAAAAAAAAATTATTCCATAATTTTCCTAACTAATGCTAGGTTGTTCTTCGATCTTGAGTGGGTTGTTTTAATGGGCGTTACACTTGGTATCAGAGCCATGGGTTCAAATCTTTGACCTTGCGGCACTCTAGAAAACTTGAGACATGAACTGTAAACCTAGCACACTTTTGAATCTAAGAAATAAAACTTGTTTGAAAATTGAAAAAGAAATGTGTATGAAGAAATATTACATTACTATGTTCAATTGAATTACCAAAATTAAAAAAATGATAAAATAATTTGTTTGAATTTTTGTACTTGCTCAGTGGCATTTTTTCTAAACCTGGATAACTAATAATGTCAAATTAAATTGATTTTTGTGAACTTCTAGTGTAGTGAAAACCTGGTTCCCCTTTTAAAATGTGTTGTTTTACAAGTCACAAAACTTGATTTAATTGTATGATGCGTTAAGCCCTTTTAACACTCTTCCTTATTGGAGTGGCTAGAATGATAAATTTTATGGTGTGATTCTTGTGGTTGGACAATAGTGATTATGATCTGGGGTCGGGAAGAGTTAATTAGAAGTTGTTTAGAGCTTCCTTCCTTCAGTGGTTAGGAAAATTCATCCGGTTGTTAGTTCTTC
The DNA here is from genome assembly GCA_019776745.2 of Taxus chinensis. Lineage (NCBI taxonomy): Eukaryota > Viridiplantae > Streptophyta > Pinopsida > Cupressales > Taxaceae > Taxus > Taxus chinensis. The sequence continues at coordinate 758,777,284 of CM034146.1, forward strand.
ATTTTTTTACCATTATGGGAGAGTGGACATTAAGTATTAGTGTCACTTTGGACCCAAACTGGCGTATGTGTCCTTGGAACTGACCTTGAGGAAGAGAAACCCTATTGGTGGCCATGAAGGGCTGCAGAGTGAATGTGGTGTTAAATTTTATGTTTTACATTCGTAATCTTGTGTTATTTTATCAAGGACCAACATCTTATTTTATGATTGGATTGAGAAGCTCTGAGGCTCTTTTAGTTATTTATATTTTTGAGAGAATTTTCAGACTTTACAATCTAGCTAATTAGCCACTTTCCTTGATTGCAGAAATTTCTTGGATTTTATTTTGATTGGTGACTCGAAGCTCATTATGTTTTTTTCTATTTAGCTAAACGTTGTGTGGTTCCTATTTAGCTAGTTTTGGGATACTTGTATTCATACATTTTTTCGTATGGGGTTACACCCTTGGTGCCTTGAATGTCTTATTCAGTTCTTAATGTTATGCCTTGGTTTTAGATGCATGAAACCTTGAGTGTATCTAAGGATCTTAGAGTGACCTTTTTAATAATCAACCTTGTTGGGAAGAGAGTTCATTGTGTTGTGTGTTCTAATTGGTAGCCTGTTAGCGGTGGTGGTGATTATCTTACAATCTGGTAAGAGCTTGAACCTCGTCAGAGTAGAGGTGTTTAATTGTGGGTTGATGAATTATGGTGGGATCGGTTTTCTTTTGGCTGGCTATGGATGTTAGTGGAAAAGTCTTTTTCTGGTAGTGGCTTCTCTTCGATGCCATGCTACTTTTATCAAGAGTTCCTCATTTCATTATATTAAGTAGTGACTTGAATATTGTATGCATCTAGGTAATTATGGTTAGATTTAATCCCATTTGAGTATTGTGTGTAAATTAAGTGTGTCTGTTTGCCCTCTCGACCTATAAATAAATTTACCCTTTCCTGAACTTTTTTTTTTACTATGAATAATACTTTATGACCTATTAATTTTGGATTACGTGGACACAATTATGGATGCTTTGAGTCTTTTGGACCATGACGTTGGTGATGATAGTACAATTAGACCTTGATAATTTAATCTCGGTGGTATTTTATAATGTGATTCTCTTGCAAAACTGTAATTCTTGGTCGTAAATCCGTGTTGAATAACATGGCTGATTGTCTACTTACATTTGACGATTCTAATGAGTATATGGTGTTCTTATACCTAAAATTTTTCCTTTTCATTTTGCTTGGTTGGTTGGTGGTATCCTATGGTAATATGGGTGTATATTTGAAAACTTTCCTTGTCTTATCAGGTGAGTAAAATATTTTTTCCAAAAAAACAAATAGTGTTAAACCCTAGTAGATCAGTAAAAGTAATTATGCTTCATTAATGGGTCTTCCTCATAACTTCTTTTGAGAACTTGTAGAAACCCACTAGGAATGTTTTATGATAGTTGTAATTAGTGGAAAAAATCTTGAAATAATGTTGTGATCCATGTTGGTTGATTGTTTTCTAGTTCTTACCAAATTAATAATGTTCTTTCTATGTTGAACATCCCTTGTTTCCTTAGAATTTAAAATGTGATGTGTTGAATTACCTCTCTCTCCCATAAAAGTAATAAAGTGATATGTTTACCGTTCCTTTTCATTAATTTTTTTTTTATTGACAAATTGACTCACCCAAACATCATAAAACTGTAATTGTGGAGATTTGGCCTTGAAGCTTAACAAATAAACTGGAACATAGAAAGAGAAAATAGTCCTTTATTTAACCTTGGTAGATTAACAGAAAGAATAAAAACCATGTAGAAGAATAGGAAAGGAAAATATTTGTCCATCTACCTCCCCTAGGAGTAGAATAAATATTTTATTTGTATGCTTATATAGAATGGCAAGATATCATGGCCAGCTTAGTTGTGATCCTTATAACGCAAACATGTGATATTAGAATAAAAAACCAATATTTCAATTAAGAAAACTCATAAAGGAATGTGCAAGGAAAAATGAAACTACAACTTTTGACTTAATTAGTTGAGTTATAAAATAAGTAAGATTTATGTGTATTGAGTGTAATGTATAGTTAAACCTGTAGTTTTGTCCCCTACTTGAAATTGTGAAACGCATGGTGGATAGTAATGTCTTCCAGTTGCTTATTAATTCTTGTTCATAGATGTATGTTCCTTTCTTGTGGGAGTTTTTGGTCATCATATCCTTATCATCCCAAAGCTCGATGAATGTGAGTTGTGGTCCTTTTGTATTGAGACTTATATGTTGTTTGAGAAGCAACCTCCTTGCGTGTTGTCTTGTCCTTGGAGACCTAAGTTATTGTAAATTTAGGGCAACATATGTTAAGGATATAAAATAACTTCGGTAAGTATTCTTGTCTTCATATTTTCTTGGGTCACCTTATTGTTTTTGCCCCTTTTCCATTAGGATGGAAAGTGCAAGATGATGTTATTCACTTTTGATACGATGCACCCTTGGATTGTAATTTGACCCCGTGCTACTTTTTCTTCTCCCTAGCCACCTTGAGTAGGCCTTGGTGTTTCTTGTGCTCTCTTTATGGTTATTCTGAGCTTTAGTAGGAAATAAGATAAATAAATCCCATTATGCTATAATGTATGGTACTTGTATTGATATGTTAGTTGTTAGGGGAGATATATATATATATATATATATATATATATATTTCTTTTGCTAAATGGTTGACTTATTTAGATTTTGTCAGTATGGTTTTTTCGATTCTTAAAACAAAAGTGTAAAATTCAGACTATAGGAAAACTTGTGGTCTTGAATTCATTTTTATTACCATGAAAAGTTAATTGTACCCTCTCGAGTTATAGAAGTGCTTTCTTGGAATAGTTCCTTGATTTTAATTGTTTTGCTTATTTAGGTGTCCTTGTTGATTCACCTCATCCTATGTAATCCTCAAATTGTGGGACCTTGAGTAGACTTGTTCCTCATGCAAATTTTGTCATAGTTTATTTTTTCTAACCTTGTCTAGACAACGAACCTTAAAATCATGGCTTAAACATGTAGAAACCTTAACTTTTATTAATGTAGTATGTTGTATTCCTTGGGAAACTATGTGGTCATTCTAAAACTCATGGAATTATCCTTATTATTCCTATACTTTGTTGTTACTCTTAAGACTCTTTTGAAATCTTCGTTTTATATTGTTATTTTTGGTATCTTGGTTGATAGTGTAAATTTACTCTGTAGATTTAAGTGTTCATAGCCTTGGATGTAGAAAGTTTAGAACTCGTCCCTTGCAATATCCCTTCTTCTTGTTGAATTGTTTTAGACAAAACTTAGGTTATGTAGACCCACACTTGTTTGAAGTAAGAAATCCCATAATGGAGTGATCCTTTTTCTATTGCATTTGTTCGTACGTCTCTTTTCAGTGACTTCCAGGATAAAGTCAAGTCTAAGGGGAGGGGGATGTCGTTCCAACTTCCCTTCAACACTTTTGATATTGATCATGATACTACTGACTATATTATGGACATTATTATATTTTTGATCTAGTATGGTGTTAGATGTTAGATTATGGATTATTGTTGACTCTGATTCATATATGATGCATGATGATTGTTAGAGACATTTTATATAGATGAACATGACATGGTGTAGGTTATTGTTGACTCTGATTCATATATTATGCATGATGATTGTTAGAGAATATTATTATATGGACATGGTATATATATATATATATATATATATATATATGGATGTTGTTAGGACATGTGATATTTGGATATATTAGAGTAGACCGAGAAAATTGAATTTAAAATTGATGATTATATAGTTGTTGATGAAATTATAAGTGATGTTGTTGATTGTCTGGATGTTGTTGTGATTCATATATATATTGATGATTTTGAAATTATATTTATATTATTTTGGACGTTCTGATATGGCCACGAGGCCGAAGGAGGTATTTTTATTTTTCAGGTTAAAAATATCACAACAAACATCGGAGGATTGGAGACCAACCACATTGGAATTCTAGATGAATTCAACAAGGTCACCATGGCAACTAGTTTTATTTGTGTGTTTTTTTTAGTGTTAGGGATTCCCATGGGGGGATCACCTTTAAACATGACCAAGGGATTTTATGTATTTTTGTTATTTTTGGTCCCTTTTTTTTAATTTTCACATGTGTTTTTTTGGGTGCACTTACCCCTTTCATTATTTATTTAATGGTGTGTAAATATTGTGAGTAATCATATTGTTTAGTTCATTAATTAAAATATGTCATAATAAATTAATTAATAGAGTTGTTGGCCTTGAATTAAAATGTTGTAAGTGATGTGTAAGTTAACTTTTGAGTGTGAAACACTCCACCTTCTTGGAAATTCAAAATTTTCCTTGGAGGCTGGTTTTGGAGGCTTGTGGGACAAGTTAAACTTGTCCCATACCTCTTAAATTTACATACCAACCTTGTCTATGGTCAGAGGGTCAAATTTAGACTTTTATAATGCATTTTGGGAAGACAAATTGTAAGTTTTAATTTCACTCTTCTTACTTTTAATTAAATTCAGTCCTTATGGGGTGTGGGCTTTTTGGAGTGTCTAAGTTTATTGTCATATTATTCACCCACCTCTTTATTGTGCATTGGAGAACGAATTTGACTTTTGTGTTGGAGTTGAGGATGTGTGATGTGGCATCCTACATGGATCCACCTCATCCTCTTCTCTTCCCTCTTCTATAAAATTAGAACTCCTTGCTTTGTTTTGGGTTGTTGAACATTTTGCATACTTCCTTTTGGGTGAAATTTTGCTATGGAGAGCTCTTGCTTTTGGAAGGAGATTGGAGACCTTTGCATGCTTGTTGGTTTGTTGATTTTGGACAGTATTTTGGCATTGGAAAGCTTGCTGTTTTGGAACTTAGAACAACTCCATCATGGAGAGGTAAGAGCTTGGCTCTTGAAATACTCTTTTTCCCTTTTATGAATATGTAAATGTCTTGTATGAATTGTTATTGTTTGTGGGATTTTGGGTAGATGGCCTAGGAATGGTGTAGGAGAAGACTATGGGGTTTATTTTGTGGGAGGCATAAGTGTGTTTTGGGGAGGTATAAGTGTGGAGGGAGTTGGGATTTGGGTTCCACCTTGTAAAAGAAATAGCTTGCATTTCTTTACTCGTTATGGGGTGCCATAAGAGGTTGGGGAGGCATAAGAAAATGTGAGGAATAAGGGGTACTTGGGGGAGGCATAAGGAATGTCAGGTTTTGAATATATTATATTTTGGTGGTTTGTTCTCAGGTGGTGATACCCATTTCCCCTTTGGGAGGCATAAGTAGCATCCCCCATAGTTTCTTGCTCCTTTGGCTTGCATGGTGAAGCCTGAGGTTTTTGTGATGTCTTTCATGTGGTTGTAAAACTGTTTTTTTGTTTTGGATTGTTTTTTTAATTTGAAATGTGCATGTTGAAAGATTCCTTTGTGTTGTAAAGCCTGTTGTTGCCATGAGTTGAAATACATTTCTTATTGCATTGTGGTTGGGGCTTGGGGGCCAATGAAGAAGGATGGCTTCTCCTTTCATTGGATGTCTTGGTTGGGTGGAGAGTGTTGCCTTTCCCCTACCTTTGTTGTGATCAAAATTGGAAGAAAGAGAAGAATGCATGTTGTTGTTTTGGAGCAGATGAGAAAAGATAGTTTGACAGTCCCTTGTGAAATTAAATCTCATTGTAACCTTTCCCACTTCGAAGTGGATGACCTTGTAAATCATTTGTAATGGAAATATGTTTTACTGATTTGAAAGTTGTAATTTGAAATGTAAAAGAGTTATACTCTATATTCTGTTTTGGAAAGATGTGAAAGAATGATCTGTTTTGTATATTGTACTTTGAAATCAAATGGAAAAGAGTTGTAAGAAATTTCATTGAAATTATTGGAAGTGTTTACCTTATTCATATGATATTCTTCAATTGGAAATTTGTGTTTGTCATACACTAGGAAGTCCCTGTTTTGAAAATTGAAAAGGAAATATGTATGAAGAGAAAATGTATTATTCTGCCCTTGTCCTTTAAATGATGATTTGAAGGAAACAAAATATTGTAAATTTGATTATTATGAATTCAAAAATTATGTTTGGTTTCTAAATTGCATCAAATCAACATTGAAGTCTGTATACATTTGAAAGATAGGAATTTTATTTGAAAGGAAATATTTTATGGAAAAATGCACATTATGTCTGCAACAATGAAAATGTTAAAATTGAAATCATTGAATTGCTTTTTGGTCTTAATGGTTTTTTTTAAAAAACTAAACCAACTTAAAATGATACCTTAGGATTGGAATGAATAAATGAATCTTGCATACTTCGCTGTCAAAATGAAAAAAGAAAATAGATCTTCACATTAAATTTGATGAAATCCATCCTAAATTTTAATTTTCAAACTGGCAATTGGCATTTGACGTCAAAAATGAGGTTGAAACCTACAAATAATAATCAACATTGAAACATTTTCATGCTATAAGCCTATAAAATGTACTCATTTGTGCTAAAACCTTACAAAATATTTGCATTTGTTTTCTGTCAAAAATTGAAATGTTCAAATGCAAATCATTTAGACAAATTGAACCTTGAATATTTACCTTAAATCCATTTTAGGAACAATCCTCCATGTCTATTTGACATGTTCAAAAGTTATGACCTTCAAAAATTGAAGTAGATCGTAAATGTCAAAAGCCTTTACGAGTCGTCTAATAGAGCACGCCGGGAGTTTTCTTAAAAATTACCCCCTAAACTTTGCAATCTGGGAGAAAAAGAGTTTCTCCCAATGAAAAGATGGACGTCTGGAGAATTTTCTTTCCGCACCCGGGGAAATTTTGTTGCGCGCCCCCAAAAGATAAGCTCTCTATCATGACTTTCTCTTCTTGGCATTTGTAAATGTTATCTTCACTTGTAATGGAACTCCACTTCAGTTAAATTTTGGGAATCGCTTGTTTCCAGGTTCGGCGGGATTTTCCGCTCGGCCTGATGTTTTTCCCTTGGGACTTAGAAAATTTTTGGTCAAAAAATTTTGTTAATTTTCCACATGGTCTCTGTTGTGAACCCTTGCAGCCAATCAGCTTCTGCCACGTTACTATGAGGAAACGACTAAAGGCGCGAAATCCGTTTTGACCTTAGAATGTTTTAGAAAAACAAATTTGGAAATTTTTCTAATTTTCTCCATCGCCCCGCCATCCCTGCAACCACGTTTGGCTGAATGCAGTAACCTTAAGGCATTGTAAATCGTGGACACGTGTGGTCCATTCTGTAACTTTATAAATTTAAGTTTTTGCTTGTGGTGTGTTAAAGTCCCAAAGTGAATTGTCCTTGCCATGGGTGTTAGTGTGCTAAACCAATGGAAGGCTGACATGTGGCATCCTTGAGTCAAGTTGGAGGTTAGCGTAACCATTTGTGACCACCTTTGCATTTTTTTGTACGGGTAAAATCTTAAAGAAAAAAATATCTTGTGCCGCCACCTGGACTTCCCATGTAAATGGATTTGTCAATGGCTGACATGTGGCCTCTTACAGGGTCTTTTTTGGGTTCAGTTTATGCCATTATGCATTTTTTATACCAACAAAGGTCGAAAAGTGGAATGTTTGTCCGCCAATTCGACATCTACACCTATCATGTACTTACATGGTGTATGTTATCCTTTTCTTAAGATAAGAGTTCAACCCTAGTTTACCACTGCAAGCCCCTCAAATGGGAAAATTTAATCCTCCCAAATCCGCCAGCCTATAACTTGATGTTCTATGAGGAGTTAGGAGGACTTATTTATATCAAGAAAGGTGAGGAAATTTCCTATCCAATAGGAGTAGATTTAGGAAAATTTTGAATGCGTGTTAAGTATGAGAAAAATCAATTTGAAATTTTACTTCCAACCATTAGAGAATGGGTATGGTGAGGAATTTTCCCTCTGAACCTAATTGAAACTTTCTAACCCTAAATTTTGGACCTTATGACCTCTAATAATTATTAATAAAAGAAAATTATACTCTAGTAGATTTGAATTTTCTGGAACCTGTTAGTGACAGCTGTTGTCTTCTAACTTGGTTGTAGATTCTTTTAATTTTTTTTTCCCATAATTTGTAATAAAAACCTCTAAGGTATGATTTTTAGGTAAAAATCTACTTGTTTCTACTTTGATATATGTGCGTGTGCGCATGCGTGCACACACACACACACACACACACACACACACACACACACACACACACACACACACATCAAAGTGAGATATTATGTAGACACCTAAATTTGGCACATGGATAATTATTTGTTATCTAGTTATTGTATTTTTATGCTATTGATAATTGGTTAAAGTTAGGATATTACTTTTAGTTTTTCTCCCTTTTATCGTTGCTTTCCTCTTCTCGTTTAGCTTTTCAGGGTTTTTGTTGCTCCATGTGTTCCGATCCCTGGACTATTTTTCCTTGCTCTTAATTTTCTCTCCTTCTTTATCCTTTTTGTTTTTTGAGGTCATTTTCCATTTATGTAAGAAATGGATCATTGGTGTGTGGCATGTAAATGGTTGTATTTGGATGGAAATGGTTCCCTTTTATTTTTTCCCTTAGTCATGTTTTTGCAAGTTTTGTTCCTCTTTTTCCAAAATCCGTTTCTCTTCATGTTTTGGCTTGCATGTCAAATATGATGTCGTAGTTTCAATTTCAAGAAGTCTATATAAACATAGGTTAATTGGTGAGCTTTAAAAAAATGGAATGTATAGAAAATATCAATTACATGGACATCACAAAGAAATATATAAATGACGTAAGAATAATGATGAAGTATGATCTATTTGTTGAAATATTTTTGCATCAAGAAAAGGCTAGAGCATAATACTTAGAGAAGGTTAGGGCTTCTCTAGTTCATTATTAGATAAGAGATGGGTCACATACATTCCTCGATATACACGAGTCAAGATTGAAAGCATGATATGTAGAGAAATCCCCATTTGAAGGTAGGTGTAACCAATACCATCGCATATTCATTCCATTTTGGGTGTGTGGCCAGAGGCTAGATTAGTGTGTTATCAAATAATATAGATTTCACATAAAGAGAAGAGTGATGCAAATGATTGAAGTCATTTTTTTGTGCCCCAATACATCCTGGAAATGCACTCTTAGGTAAGATTATATTTTACACATAATTTCCCATTTATGAGAGGAAGGCATCTATTGCACTTGGAGTGCAACCAATGACTATGCTTAAACAAGTGGCACATTACATAATACCAATCAGTTTTTTGGGGCTCATTTATGAAGATGATAACACTTATTATCTTGCTGTACGGAGGTCATATAGACATAAAAAAATATTTTATTTATCATTTTATTTTGTGTTGGGAAGCTAATTACAAAAATACCAAGTGACATTTTATATGTTTATTATATAGTTTACGATAAATATATATTTATTTGTATATTTTAAAACATTTAACTTAATTATCTCATTGGCTGAATTGTTTTTATAAATATTTTAGATTTTTCCCATAAAAAAAAACATAATTTTCAAAATTGTTGCTTTACTATAATTTAAACATTAGAAAAATATTCATAAATGCTCTGACAGATATCATTGCTAGCTGTTAAAATGAACCTGTGCATTGTTCTTTCTGACTCGAAGGCATGGATTAAATTTTAACATTAACGTAATTGATAATATATCTTGAATGACTTTGAAATATCTTCCTAGAGTAAAGACATGTTAACAAAATAATAATTGAGGGGAAAACATGATATATTTTCTATTTGATATATTAAGGAAGAAATAAAAATATGTTCTACTTGAAATATTAAGCTAGAAATAAAAAAGGGTAAATAAATTTTTAATGGAAAAATGGGTATGCAAGGTACAAGGAAAAAATAGGGGGTATTTCATTCTAACAATATAACGTAAGAGGTTATTAGCAATTGAATAATGGGAGGTAAAAACTAACATTCAAGGTATTCTTTAATACTCTTCAAATGAATGTGTTATACCATACTTTTACTAAGAAAACCCCTCGTGACTATATGCACATAAATCCATCATCTAGCTTTGAGTTCTCCTAGTGAAGAAGGAATCGGCCAAAGTTTTTTGAGAGGCTATTTACACATATCAAAACCTGCTCCATTTCCAACATGTTTTGGTGCGCCAAATATTTATTGGCATCAAACATAGAATTTTTAAGGTACCCATTAATGTTTTCCTCCTCCATATCATTCATTTATTCAGCTATCGACCACACCATCCCCAACCATTCTTTTATATAATCATTCTTACGTTTTTCCTATCAATTTTACTAAGGAATTCCTTCCAAAATCTCCCCTAACCACATAGTTCCTCTTCTAGCTTGGAACCTAACCATTATCCTTCCTCTCATCTTGCTTCCCATTATCGGGATTGTGTAATAAAGAAGGTAGTTGTAGAGTCCCAAATTCCCAACTATGCCAGATTGGATACAAATTAATTTCGATGGAGCACATCCCCATATTCATTAAAATATCATATGTTAGAAATATCCATTGAAACACCAAAGAATATAATATATTGGATTTATGGAAAACTTTCTGCATCCACATTTTATTACGTAGTTAATTACATAGGTAGGAATGTTACATCTTGAGCATATAGTTATATTCATACAAACAATGTAATTGAAACATCCCCATTTCTTAATTCATCACACACCAAGATGGCTTGCCTCCACTCTAAACTTATTTTTTCCCCGAATCACTGGAAATATTCATCCATTGTATTTCTATTCCTCTATTCAGTATATAATCTTCCGCTTTTCATCCTCTCCTTCCAATTGCATCCTCTTTAAGGTCCCAAATAATAAGATCTAGAGAAATATTTGTGTCATTCAAAAAATTTCAGTTAAAAATATTATTTTGTCACCCTTCTGCATTCTCCACTTCAATATTCTCAAGATACTTGGTTTGCAGCGTCTTAAAATGATCCAAATGCTTGATCCTTTTAGGAAAACCTCCTACTACAATAAATGTTATGGATTGGGGGATTTAATGTAATTATATTGAATTAATCTACTCCATAAGTGTCCTCTTTCTCTGTATATGTTCCATAAAATATTACCTCTCATCGCTTTGTTAATCATCTGAAATTCCTTAAAACCCAAGCCACCATTTTTCTTAGGTCTCAACATACATCATCCCATAATACCAAGCTATAATTTATTTTATCTCCAGTTCCATTCCATAGAATATTTCTTTGGATAATTGTCAAGGTTTTATCTACCAAGCAAGGAATTTGAAATAAATACATGAGATACATTGGGACCTCTTGGAGAGAATACTATATTAGCCAAGCCCTACTTTCCATCGATAAAATCCTTCCATTCCATGAGGTAATCCTCCCTTAAACATTATCAACCATTGATTTCTATATATTTTTCATGGGATATCAACTGATCAATGGCATTCCCAAATAACTGTTTTGTAGGGATCCAATTCAAAAGAAATAATTTCCTATTATTCCTCTTTGGGATTCCATAGGTACATAGAAGAAATATGGTACAGTTTTTTTAGCTCTCACCTCTTGCCCTACCACCTACTTGTTTGAAGTCAGTATCTCTTGGAATTTTTTTTCTACTACTATTAATTTACCCATTAGTATGGTGTCCTCCACAAATTGTGAATTACCAATTGCTTCTACTGTGGAGATAATTTTCAAACCCTTCAATTATCCTCTCTATATTTCCTATTGTATTATTCGTCCTAGTCCCTCTTCCATAATTAGAAAAAAAAATGGAGAGATTGATGCTAACCATTTTTTCATCCTAGTTGATGGGTACAAAAAACAAAATCGTTACATATTTATTGTTTTGGAAAATTTTATTTCTATTCAATGCAAAACTCGTTTACTGTTAGTTATGGATGCATATTCCCCACATAGGATTCCTTTCCAGTATGCATCTTCATCAACACTATGGATCATCCCCTAATTGACTGATGTAGGTTTAAAATGATGATGGGAAAGACATTTCACATCAAAAAAGACATTTTAAAATAAATGGAAATACAATTTATTTTTTAAGTTATAATTATAGAGTAGATTTTAGTTATGAGCTTCATTTAATAATTCATATCAGATTATCAATTTAATATGATTGGAAAAGGTACAAACAATATAGCATTTATTCCTTATGATTATAGAAAAATTTAATAAACAATTAAAGTTTCCATATGTTCATTTAATTACACAGTTACAAACATATAAAGGAAGAAAGAGATAACTTATTGTATGAACATTTTTATATATTCATCAAGAAGAATTGTACATATTATTTTTCCACACAAGCCATGGAGTATGGTTGTGAGGTAAAAAGATGCATATAAAATTAAATATGGAAATGTAAAGACTAAGTGGAACTCGTCATTGCCTATTAGACAAGATCCTCTTCCTTGCAACTTGCTTCTCCATGGGGCTAATTGATGCTTTTTTGTACCTAAAAAGGACAAGAAATAGGAAGTTAGAGTTGTGGGTTACTCTGTCCCATCATATTTCAAACTTTTAATTTATATACATCATCGAATGGAATGTATAGAATATTAGTACACAATATGATGGCCATGCCTTTAATTAAAAATAAATATTTGCAATGATTCATGAAATTATCAAATCAATGATAAATTACCAGTATAAATTTTAGAATGTATAAATGAAACAAATTGAAAGATTATCAAAAGTACAACATGTGGATCTAAAAAAGATGGGTAAATAATGAAAAAATGACATCCATCATCATACTTTCATACAGTTTGAGAATACATATAAATGAATAATATTCATATCAAGATTTCAAATGCTACGAAAATCCTTCATCATGACAAAATTGTTTTAAGAATATTTTAAACATTATCATAGACTACCTGTTATCTCTCGAAAGTGCACCCTTGTTGAGAGATGACTGCAAGGGTTCTAAGATTACTCTGGATCTCTCACTTTCGTAGATACAATGGAAACACCTCAAGTCTGTGGGTATACCTAATGTTGAGGTGAGTCTCTGGTCTCAAGGCCAGTTCCTTTTTGATGTATCTTAAACTGTTTGTTTTTGGTTTTGAGGGTAAAATGATGACTGTAACTTAAATTGAAAGGTGGTGATACACCAAAATTGTTGAGGGATTTGATTGATTATATGCACAATCAAATTGAGAATGAATTTTGAATGCACAAACTAATAGTTTCCTGAAGAATATTAAGGCAAAACACTTTTTGTATTGAGGTAATAAATCACAACAACACAATAAGATAAATATGCACACTAATACTATGCAAAAATTACTATATTTGGAGTAAGGTATTATAATTAATCAGGGAATTAACATTCATAAGAATTAATAAATATGTACACTCCACTGTTAATAATTGGAAAGGAAGAAATAGACTCTCATTAAGGGGCCAAACTGAAAACAATTGCTTCAGTACTCCTAAGTCAAAAAACTCCTCTTTTATACCTTACATTTGCACACAATATATAACAAGATTATTCACCCATCCCATCCTTAAAATAGGCTAAAATTTGTACTCGCCCATGCATGCTAATTTTATCCCTTTATCATTAATAAATTAAGGAATAAAAATAGACATGTTGATTACAATGAGGCATTAATTTCCTTAGTTACAAAAATAAATTTCAGTCCAAGTGAAGTTGACTGATCTATTTTAAGTAAAATTGGATGAATATTTTGACTAATAATAGCCCTTACTTACTGTGTAATTCTTCTCCAATGTGCATGCATTCTTCTTCTTCTTCTGCTTGATGTGACACTTGCAACTTGATCCAATTGCAATGATATTATAGGAATTATTTAAGTCTCCCCCTTGGATGAACATGTAAAAAATAATCTCCCTATGTGAGAAAAAATAATTCTTTTGTTTTCAATACTTTAGCAAAATATTCACCCAATCTGTACGGATAACCTAGAGGATCTAATGTTTACATCTATTTTTCTTTATCTGCATGGTGAAATAATCCTCTTTTTCACCTTTCTGATCATATGCAATTAATTATCCTTATGCAAGAAAAATGATGCATTTATCTTGAACTTCCATGTGGGGACCACCTTTGGTGTACACATGATTTAATTTTCTCTCTTGTAGTCTAAAATGTCATCTTTGTTTGACTTTATCATTGTTAAATTACTTATTGGTATCTTTTGATTAGATCCCTTTGCATAATATAATGATAATTTAAAGTTTACTTTTTGACAACCATTGGTTATATATGTTGACCACCATGTCATATAATATAGTTTCAGTCTTTTGGAAAACATGCATAAAATTATTTGAATAATGTAATGATTTACCTTTTTGGTGATCATTGTGGTCAATATTTACACTATAGTTTGGGACCTTACTCGATCAATGGAAAATGATTTTTTGAATCTTAAGGTTGTCTCCTCTCCATGATGGCTTGGGTCATTCACATAATTTGTCAGTGGCATAGAATTTAACCCTTGTTATGGTTTAATATGGTTGTGTTACCTGCTTTGATAAAGGACAATCAATCCAATTCCATATGATCTTCAACTATTGATCTTGATGTACCCTCGGTTAGGGTTCTGACTCCATAATCAATATGGTTGGTGCTTTTTCATCCATCAATCTGTGTACCATTTGATCTTTGCCATCGATTTTTAATCTTTGTCAAATTTTAGGGCTTGATTTTGCTTTGAAAATAGCGAATGAATTGTAGCCATTGATCTTATGTACCATTTGGATCTATAACCATTGATTGTAAATTGTGCTCTAACTGGGTGATTTGATTACGCTTTACCTCTACACCATTTAATCTTGTACGAGTTAGCTCTTATTAAAATCTTGTCGAGCTTCTCGTTTTTTCATTTTGCTTGGTCATTGCGAGCAATGAAGCCTTCGCCATATTTTCTCTATCGCCATTGTTGTTTGATCTCGAGATCGATTTTCCTCTGCAGAATTGTTTTCTAAGGATTCGAATATCTACATTTTACATAATTTTTGATCTGTACCCATGTTCTGAGAAAAATCTTGTAAAGGTGGCCACAATTGGTTTTTTCAGATATAGTTCAGTTCTGCCATTCTCTATGAACTTCCTGTGCATTAATCTTGTTTAGATATGGATTTGGTTACCATCAGAGATCTAATTCAAAGTTTGTTTGACGGATTTTCTATGCATGATACTTGTTACCTTTGGTCTACTAGTGTGGTTGTTCCTTCTATGCATCAGTATGGGATCAAAAATCTGAAACATGTGTTTGCATTTGATTCTCACTATGGAATTGCCCATGTAGTTCCTTTAATGGCCATCATTTAAGTAGAAGGTGAACCTTTGTTCATTTAATTGTAATGACTTGATTCTCACCATTCTTAGACCTTAAAGGAACTAAAATATTTCAATGTTTTCTTTTTTTGTGTTTTCTGATAGTTTCAATTTTGAAACTTGTTATGGGTAGTTGTACTTTTCACTACACTTGATTTCTTTGGAGGGTTCCTTCAAGATGAAAGAAAATGGTAAGTTCCTATTTCTTTCTTCATTTTCTTTGTACTTTGATATAATGTGTATTAATATTTTTTGGAACTTTGATTCTATAAGCTTTATATCAATCCTTTAAATTTCTCTTGTAGCTTCTTATGCATTTGTTTGTCGCTCTTTAATATTCAAAATGGCTCATTTTTTCATCTGGGTGATCATTTTTCTCCAAATCTGAGATAACTTTATTTGGGTATTTGCGTTTTTTTTATTTTATGTTCATTCAAGTATCCATAATTGTTGATTGGGACCCTTCTCTAAATGAGGTTTCTATTTGTTCATACTGAATAATTCGATGAACTGTTCTATAAATTATTTCTTTTGTCCATTTAAAAACATGAGCTCGTTTCTTCTTCTGTCGAGCATGTTGGAACTAAGTTTCTACATTACATTGTGACCCTAATTTTGTAGATTTGATTGTCACTTATGGGAGTTCACATTTTCTGAGAAAATGGAGTTTCCATTTTCTGTGAATGGGGGTTTAATTTTTTGACTAAAGTTCCATATAGGTTTGGGTATTGCTGTTGTTCTTGAGTTTTGCATGGTTTTCTTCTATGAGTTAGAAGTCTTTTTCCTTTGAAAGAATTGGATATGGTTTGGTTTCAATTGAGATGGCATGTCTTTGGAGATCTCTATATTCTTCCTTTGGAGATGATATCATGATTATGTTTCAAAACTATAATTTATCTACTAAAATGGATTTTGTAAATTGTACAATTCTTTTATTATCTTCCAATTCTTTGAGATTTGTACTGCACAAAACTTGGCCATTCTGAACCTATCGTGGCTTTGTTCATATTTTACTACTATATCCTACATCACTTAGCTTTCATTGTTGTAATGGATTTATTTCCATTTCCCTAATTTTTTGAGATGAGTGCTTCGTGTTCTTTTCCTTTTCAGATCTCACAACTTTACATATAATAATCAGGCTTAAGCATGCATTGATTGATTTGATTTGAATATGTTTGATCCACTCTGAGTTGTGTTCTTTACCTTGTCACTGATGTAACTGGTTGAGGATATGATCTTCAAAAAAAAATTGTAACTAATGTAACTAATGTAACATGTTGTTTTTTAACCCAAGAATTTATCTGGAAGGAACATAACCCTGAAGTTATGACTATTAATTTTGTTACAATTAATCAACCTGATTCCCTTTTTTATGATACCTGCAAGTATAGTCAAAGGTAATTTTATCCATAAAATTTTGTAGCTCCATAATAGCATGTCGCAATCTATATCAATCTTATGATGCTCTTATAACTGAAGTTGTTGTAATTTATATATGTTTCTTTGGTTGTTCATCATATTTATCATGTTCTTTGATCTTCATGATTGAGGAACTGTATTTTAATTCTCTTGGATTTGCACTGGTTTACTTTCCCATAACATACTTGATCAATTCATCTTTGTTAAAATATATGTTCACAAATCAACTTCTAAGATGACTCCTTGATGAAAAAGAACTTAAAATTTTTAATTTTATTTCAAATATTGTAGTTATATTTCTTTTATGATCATGCCATTTGTTGTTTTCTTGCATTTTGCTGAAAGGAGTTGGCCTTGAATTTAAATCAAAATTTAGTTTCTATTATTTGTGCTGGGAAGCTCCAAGTAACGATACATGTTGATTACTCAGATACCTTAGCCATATATGATGTAACCATTTTTTCAAACCTAGAGTCTTTGAAAATTCAATCTTTTATGCTTTTCTCTTATTTTTCTTTCCTATACTTGCACCTTTAATCTAAATTGTAATTGTGATTGTACTTGATTAGTATAGGATGTATATATTGATTTTAACTCTTTGTAACATCTTGGTTTTATTCTTCTGAGTCAATTGAACTCACCCTCTAGGAACTGTTCTTAGTGAATTCTCTTTACCCTGTCATTAAAACTAGTCCTTCTTTACCAATCTATAACTAGGATGATGATATTCTCTTGTAATTCCCTGGAGATAGTATGAAGCTATAATCTTTTTAACTGCACTGAATAGGTGTAGTTATTTCATTTGAAAACTGTACATGATGGTTTTATTCACAAGAATGTACCTCCCATAAAATTTGTACATTGATCCTTGTGAAAAACATGAATTATTTATTCTATCTTGAAGCATTCTAACTCATAAAATTGAGCATATGTACTTTGTTTCTATGTCATAATTTTGATGCAATCTTGGATCCATAGTATGAAACTTGTATTCCCTTTTTGGATTGGTAAATCTATATCTTTATTTACTTTGAGATGAACCTTGAAGTATTTATATTTCATGACCAATTTTTTTTTTCATATCTTCCTTTTGCAAATATTAACTCATCTACTCTTTGTATTACTACATTCGGTGCATATCTTAATTAACCACTTGTAGCTTGCTTTGAATCTGAAACTGAGTTGAGGCAAAAAAAATTCATTTCTACTTGTTGTTATATCATGGAAGACTTGTAGATTTGGATTCTTGTAGCTTACTCTTAATGAATTGTATGAAAGAGTTTATTTGGATTCCATTACTTTTAGAAGACCATCATAACCTCTAAAAAATGAATCTGTCAACTTGTAAACTTTTACCTTAAATCTTGGAAAGTTGGTTTCATGATACATATTCCCTTCTTTTGAAATATCTATAATTTTCTCTCAGGGACTGTAGATATGAAATATTTCTTATTGCACATACTTGATCTCTTTTTGATCTCTGATTTTATGAAAATATTATATTATGAAATAAAAAAATTGCATTCGGTATAATACTTTTGATTTATCATGTGACTTGATGAAGCTCATGTTTTTTCAGTGTAATTTAAAACTTATACTTTTTTCATCTAAATCCTTATATTTTTCTTATTTTGTGGTATCTCATGTAACTATCATCTTCATGTGTTCTTGTAGAGGTTTATTAATGAAATATGGAAGATATCCTTGTTTAATTTATGTGCTTTGATGTAAACTTTGTTCCAAAAACAAGAACTGTTACTTGTATTCTACTTCCTCACTTCTTATTCAGTGTCTGACTGACTTCTTTCTATGCATCATAGTTAATTTAAGAACTTGTTCTAGATTTTGATACTCATTATGTACTTTATACTTGACTGTAATTTGATGAAAACATTTTTTCCTGCTTACATTTTCCTTTTCCTAGAACAACGCATAAAATTGTACCATCTAGATTCCTTCAGCAAGTATTTCCTCTTAGTACAGTAATCATTTATGCAAAATCTTTTTGATTTATTCATATGCTACCTATACCTGGAAACTTAACAAAATAGTTAGAAAATATTAAATATTTTTTTGCCTCTTATGTTCCATAGTTTTTTAATTTCTCTTTCTTCGTTTGTAATGGTTCTGAGAATCATATGTGATATTGTAGATACTAATTTATCAACAGTATATATGTCTCTGATGTACCCTATGCTTATGATATTTATAAATCCATTTACATTTAGTTAGATAATACATGAGTACAGATAAAACCATGAGCTCTTTATTGATGTCATTTTCCTTTCATTTTTAGGTACACTATCACTGTGGAGAGAGTTTGATGAAATATGGAGCTAGAACTGAAGACAAGAAGATTAGAAGAGAACAAAATGTAATGATGGGTTTATTCTATACTCTTTTAATTTTAACTTCATGCACATGTACTTCTTTCTTCAGTAGTTACAAGTTACATCCCACGACTTGTGTGGGAAACATTGTGTTTCTTCATGAATAAATAACATTAATTTTTGTAACTAAGTTGTATAATTCTTTTTGCATTCAACTTTTATGATGGATATTGATTGTATAATTAAATAAATAACTAAATCACATAATAAAATATATTTACAATGTAGAAATAATAATTATTGAGGTACGTCTAAATTTCATAATTAAATATCTTTCTTGTAAAATGTAACTCTATTTATTGTTCCCGAATTTAACATTTCACTTATATTGTTATTCCCACCTTCATCAAGGAAATGCATTAGTCCTTCAGTAATTTTGTGTTTCCTTGTTAAATAAAAACATGTAATGGTAGTCTATGTGAGGTGTTACATTTTGTAATACCAAAAATAAATGTAGATTACATGTATTTAAACAATTGCTACAACTAAAAACACAATAAAACTCCAATTAATCCCCGTAGTTAGGTCCATTTCATCAATGCCTACCATCGTAACAATGTCTAGAGTTGCCCATTTTTTCAGAAGTGCAAAATTTATCAACGTTTATGGTGATCGTATGGGGAAATTTTTCTGCTAGCTTATAGACCAGTGCCTTGATCTTGTCTATTGGGCATGGAGTTAAAACATATAACCAAAACTGCCCTTTTTCTATAAAAAAAACAAAAACTGGGAAAGGATCTGGTAAACCAAATCACGTGAACGAGTGCACTTTATTTAATTTTAAAAACATTTCAATGTGCATGAACTGCACTTATCGAAAGGGAAATCCTACTGTAACCAAACACTGTAGGATTTTCAATAATAGTGCTTAAGAAACATACCATTCAAAGGAATTGGAAGTTCCTCTCCATTCAGCCTTGAAAGCTGAAATGCATTTTGTTCTTTGTAAGCTAAAATCATATAAGGACAACTTCAGATTGTATCAAACTTTGCGTGGTTTCCTGAATTTTCTTGATCAACATCCTATTTTAACACAATTTCTCATTCATTGAAGACTTTGAATTTATCCTTCTTATGAAATGTTTTCTTGATCTATTTTTTATTCTATTTCTTTTTATGATGAACTTGATCTATTAGCTCCTACAACTCCATTAAATCTGCTTAACAAACTTACAATGGTTCATTCTAAAGTAATTCCATTTGATGTCATAAATCCAATGCAGACAACTCAAATGATATTGAAATTATTACCTCTCATCCATAGACAAGATTATACAGTGAATTGCAAAATGATCATTTAGGAGTTACTTTGTCAGCTTAAAGTGTTGAATTTAACATCACATGTTAAGCTCTTTAGCTGACCTTGATTTTCCTTCTGATAATCCTCAAAAAAAAAAAAAAAGTACATTCGACTAACCCATTACCTTATGGGTAATAATTAGACAAATTATTTAAATAAATTACATTCTTAATAGCCCAATCTGTTACCTTTGCACAAAGGAACACCAAAGCATTATCTGAACTGATAGTTGCTAGAACACCAAATATGTAAACTATTCCTTCATAGGATGATAAGATACAAGTATCGTTAGCTTCCTTCAAAGCTATTGATTTAGTCCAGCGTGTAAATTTATCCATAGTAGTAAAGATCCACTTGTGTCCTTGTGACGAAGGTGGGTTTATTGTCCAATGAAGTTAAGACCCCACAACATGAATGGTTGATTCACTGAGATAGGTTGCAGGGGCAGTGAAGCTAAACATTATTTTCCAACAAAGAAAGCACACTTATTACACTTTCTAATCCATTCAAAGTAGTCCTTAAATATGCATGGACAATAGTAACCAACTTACATAATTTTTAAGGTTGTAATACGTGTTAAAAAGTGACCTCTTGCAACTCCTTCATGAAATTTGGATAATAGTTTTTTAATTCTATCATAATCAATACATCATAACAAAATTCTTTATATATCTCTTTTAAACAACACAACATCAATGAAAAAATAAGCTATAACTTGTAAAATGAAATATATTCATTTATTCTTGTTCATACCTTTCAGATAAGTATCGTGTTGTAATTAGTTAACCAAATCAATCATCCATCTTAATTATTGAACTTATTGACTAACTTTGGGTTGTTGATTTTCGGGTTGCACTAGGATTGATGACTTCCTATATGTAATATCAGCATGTTGTTCTGAATTTTCTAATTCTGCAACCTATTTTTTTTCCATATCAACAATTAGATGTTCACACAAAGCTTTTCCTCAAATTTTTTTCGCAACATGGATGTCAACATCATACTCCCTAACCTTTGTAATCCAACCTGCTCTCTTCTCATTCAGTTCTTTGTTCAATAAGAACGCTTTAACACTTAGACGAGAGATTAAGACATGTATCTTATTATTTGAAACCATGTACTTGAATTTTTTAATCCCCTAACTATTGAAAGTACTTGTTTTTCAAGAAAAGTCTACCTTGTCTCATAGTCTTGCAAAATTTTCCCAAAGAAAGTAATCAATTGCTCAGTGTTTTCATCATTAACCTAAGTTGATATAGTTGAAATGGTTTCAGCTCATGCAAGTGCATACATTTTGAAATCCTTACCAAAGTTTGAATTTGCAAGACTAGGAGCTTGTTAAATATCTATCTTGATGACCTCAAATCATTTTCTTCCTTCACTTGTTCCAAGAGAAGGTCTTATCTTTCTTTAATAGTGTTGTTAATGGATTACTTAATGGTGCAAAATCTAGAACAAATATTTTAACAAAGTTGATATTTTCAAGAAAACTTTGCAGTGTTTTCTTATGATGAGGAAAGGATAGCTGTGAAATAACTTCAATTCTAAAAGGATCAATAGCCAAACCTTGTCTGGAAACAATATGTCCAAGTAATTTACCTTGGTGGACTAAAAATATAGAATTTTTGGGATTCTGTAATATTCCAAACTATTCTGAAAAGATGAAAAGACTACCTTAAATGCATAATATGATCATCAGAATTCTTTTAAATATATAAGATCATCTAAATAAACCAGTAGGAATTTATTTAATAGACTGTGAAAATCCATATCCATTGCACGTTGAAAAGTTGCACTAGCATTGGAAATTCCAAAAGGAATTATTTTGTAAGCATAAGTACCCCACTTTGTGGTAAAGACTGTTTTGTATTTGTCTTCTTCACACACAAAAATTTGATTGTATTTTCTATAACCATCGAAAAGGGACATCTTTTTTAAACCTAAAACTGCTCTTAAAATCTGATCCATATTGGGTAGTGGATAATAATCTTTTAATGAAGCTTTATTAAGATCTCTAAAATACACACATAGCTGGATTTCTCCATTCTTTTTTCGAACAGGAACTAGATTGGCTAACCAACTTGAATGTTTGAATACGAAAGATAATAACTGATTCAATCAGTTTAGATAACTCTTTTCTCATCAACGGTTCAATCTTCAGATTTACAGGCCTTTGATTCTGTCTAACTGGCTTGGAATTTGGTTGTAACTCTATAGTATGTTGAGCTAAACTAAGATCAAAACCTATCAGATATTTGTATTTCCAAGAAAAACATCTATGAATTCTTTAAATAAATTGATAAATTATTTTTTTAAGATGAGGAACATACCTCTTTGATTAAGAGTTTCTTTTCACAATCCACCAAGATCTCTTCAGTAGTTATCTGCGTCAGTTGAAATATTTTCATTTTATCCTTTCTTAACTAATCGTCAGAACTGAAAATATATTATAGTGTGACCCGTCCTTGAGGAAACTTATTTTTCCTTTAACTGAACAATATGGTCACCATATAAATGTTGCATATTTTCCTAATTTACCACTGAAAATTCAACTTCTTGCTGCAAAAATCTGTAGATGTGTTCACCATCTTCGAAGTTTTTCTGATTTTCTTCGTTATCAGGTACTGAAGGTTTGACAATCAACATTATATGTGGTTATACTTAATTTTTTTATCTGTTCTAGCACATCAAAGATATCACAAACTGCTTCATGTTTGTTTTCAGCTCTCAGAACAAATTACATGTTAATGGCATCAAAATATTCCATTAAGTTTGAAACTCTATATTTATAAGATTTAAGTAATGAAGTCTTACACACATTAAAGTCTTTCAACTGATTAATAACTAACTCTGAATCACCAAAAACTTGCAAAGTTTTGATACCTCTCCTTCTGGCCATCAAACCTCAACCTTTGTTTGTAGGAGAAGTGAGCATTAAACATTCACCTTTTCCTTTCTTCTTTTTGGCTCCATTGAAATGAAGATTCCATAGCCCTTATGTTATTTTTTTGCTTTGGACAACAAGGGAATTGTTATCCCAAATTCACCCCTCAAGGTGAATTGGATAACTTACATGATTTTTCAAGCTCAAGCAAGTTAAAATGGTTCGAGGACCCAAATTTGGATTTTCAGGGTACCTCTCCTCTTTTCTCTAACTCCCATGTCCAAGAAAATCCAAGGAGTTAGTAACAAAAATTGTAAAAATCTAAAAAAACGAGGTCGCCAGCCTATTTTACTGCAAATTGGGTCTAAGAGCTCATGGAGGGAACCAAGTCATGGATCATACCATTTATGGTTCATCTTACCAAATTCGGGCCTAAAATGCTAAGGAGAAAGTGAAATGTGGTAAAGTTGGGTTTTTTTGGCCTAGACCGCACAGGTCAGTTGGGACAGTCGAGACCCGAAAACCTGATTTTCCCAAGATGGCCGAAAGCAAAAGGAATCAGTGAAGTTAGGTTTTATGTCCCAGATGGTAACACAAAATGTTGGGATGCACAAAGACTAGCATGGCCGAAAAATGCACACCAAGAGGGAATCGATTAAGAGATAGATAAACAGAGGCCCGGACAGTTTCTTGGTACGCACGGGACATGAGTTCCCCAAAAAGCTGACTTGTTCGATTTGCAAAGTGGGTCAAGTTTGACATAGATGAAGTAGAGGTTTTTGGCCCAAGTCACACAAGGGACATCTAGGACACCAAGACCTGAAATAGCTGAAATTTTTGCATGCAAAGGAAAAATGTGCAAATCATATCCCAAACTTCAAACGGATTCATAACTTTTGACCCTAAGCTCTAATTTTAATGAAATTTTACTTTCTAGAATGATAACAACGTCCTCTAATAAATTAAATCTCATTCTCATTAAAATACAAAAATTCCTGGTAGACCCAAAATAGCTGCTTACACTTAGAAGGCCATAACTTTTGCATTCCTCAACGAAAAATGCACAAAATTAGTACCGTTGGAATCGTGGCTCCAAGCCCGATGGAAGCAAAGTTCATTTTAGGATAGTAGAATATGTGATATTAGTTATCCATAGTCTAGTGAATGCATTTTGTAGAAAAAGTATCCCATTTACACACAATGATATTAGTGAATCCTTGGATACATTCAATGAAGTAGGGGCTGACATTTCTTATTTTCTGCAAGTCATGGGATGGTATGGGGGGCCTTTTGCAAGAAACATACCATCATTTCACTTCATTTATGACATCTTGCAAGTAGTTAAAGGAAATATTTTGGGATTTTCATTTTCCCTCTCTCTCTCTCTTCTCAAAATTCTATAAATAAGAGTATTAAGGAGAAGAAAGATTTTTGTTGTAAAGCCAGTGTGCTGTAGGCCCTTGTAGTGGACACCTTGCATGGTGATCCAGCCCTTATTCTGTAATAGATCAGACTGTGCATATCAATGAAGAAATAGATACAAGTTTGTGGATACTTATTCCCCTGTTGTGTTTATTGCATTCTTCTTTCCCTTTCAAACTCATTACAAATATATTGTGTCCACCTTATACTCTAAAGGATTCATTATCATTGTGCACATGTGAAATGTTGTTATGAATGCATTTTCTATACTATGGAGAACTGTTATCACCCCTTCTAGTATGCACTTTTCTTCCACTTTTCACACATTGGAAGACTATTCTTATTCCCCTCTATTTATGGTGTATCACCAATTTAGTATAGGTTTTGTTTT
Source organism: Taxus chinensis (assembly GCA_019776745.2). Taxonomy (NCBI): domain Eukaryota; kingdom Viridiplantae; phylum Streptophyta; class Pinopsida; order Cupressales; family Taxaceae; genus Taxus; species Taxus chinensis. The sequence goes on from CM034146.1 coordinate 758,802,369, forward strand.
CATGCACTCTCTCTCCCTAGTCCATTGGAAAGATAGATTAGGACAAGATAGTTTTTCCTACATTAGATTGGATTGTCACAGGTAGTTTAGGAGAAAGAACCAACTTTCTCTGGAGGTCTATCTAAAGTAGAAAGTCTCACAACTTGGAGATAGTACCCATGTTATCCAATCACACTGTGAGCTCAACCACACACACTTTTGAAAACCATAGGGTGATGTGATTCAGTGATAGTTCAGGAATGTGTGCATTTTCTTCATGTAAGTAATAAACGCCAAAATAATCTTCATATACTTCTTTGAAAGGATCATAAACATGTTCTTCTTCACCCATATCAGTTTTAATCCATAAATTGCAATAGAAACACCATATATCATGTGTTGTAACATCAAAATCAGATTCATCTAAAGTTGCATAGTTTTCTGTACCGTTTGAAACATAAGGCTCAATATGAAATCTAGCCAGAGACTCTGAATTTATGGTAGATTTAGTTCTATATATTATAGTAAATAACTAAAATGACCAATATGAAGAGAGAAGCTCCTATCTTTACTATAAAATTTCTTGATAAGCATAAGGAAAAATGCAGGAAGGAAATGTACAATAGTAACATCTTGTAAGATAGTAACATTTGGACAAACATGTAAAGTTACCTCCAAATTTCTGATGATGCCAACCATGTTAGTTTTTGTTCTGTCTAGCTGCAACACACTTTTATCTATAGGTTCATATTGCCGGCCCAATTTTTTGCAATTTCTTTTGGAATTACAGTGCTACTTGCACCACTTCCATGCCATACAATTGTGAACTAAATGATCTCCTGAAGCAAATTTTTTGGATTTTTAATTTTCAAAGATAAATAAAAGGGTGGTGGTTTCTTAATATTATGAATTAAAACTTTTTGAACTATCCACTTAACCTCCTTTAAAGGATCTTGCTCCATTGTTCTAAGAACCATGTTTGCTTTCTTTGTTTCTTTTTCTTCTAGTTTCGAAGAAATCTGCAACTCAACAAGCTCATGAGCAAGTAACTCTTGTTGTCCTGGAATACTTAGAGCATCCCACAATGAAATAATAATATTATGCTTTTTCATTACCTCAACAATATTAAAAGAAGAAACCATTTTTGAAACAAATTCTACAATTTTAGCATCATCTTTAGTGAAAAATCACTTTGCTTCAGCAACTTTTGAAGTCTGAGGTATGAATAGTCTTCTATGATTAGGCTGCAATTGTTTTTACTACTCTTTTTAAGCTAAATTGCTTCCTATTTTTGAAGGAACAACAAATGTTGTTTTCTATTTTTTGACCTGCACTTGATGTTTTATCAGTGAATGTAAGGGTAAAATAGGTCTATTTTGTTGTTTTTCTTTATCCTTAACCTTTTCTTGAGACCTAGTTATGACTGCAATAAAATATTCCTCTCCAGAGTTGACTAGATTATGTTCTAGTAATTTCTGACTAAGAGTGTCTTGCTTCCCACCCTCTATTTGAGGAATGAATAATGATTTAGACTGAGGTTGTGAAACAAGGTTTATATTAAGGAATGCATTTGGATAATTGGTAGTTGAATGAGGTTGATATCAAGGTTGACACCACTCTTTTAAATCCATGTTGACTGGAACAAGAGTGCTAGATAAACTAGGAGCTTTTGGATCAAATTGTCTTGGCTGATATGGATGTCTATAGTTCTGATTCTGCTAGTAAGGTTGCCTATTCTGCTGATTTTTTGGTAAGGATCTTGATAAGGGTTGGTAGGATGAGCTAATTTGTTCTCAATTGACGTTAACTTATTTCCCATAGTCTAAAAAGCCTTAAAAATGCCATTTTATGGAGGTAAGACAACATGTTCTATAATGGTAATAGGTTGTGGAGTAGGTGCCAAATATTCTATAAGAGGCATTGAAGGCCTTTGTACTAATTTTCCATCTTGAATAAGGATGTTTTCAGCCCTAATGGAAATATCATGGGATTTTTGAAGAGTGTCTCCTCTCATAGACTAAATCATAGTTTGAAATATCACTTTTTAAATCTCTAAGTTAATATAGAAATGTGTGATCAACTTGAGGCTTAACACTAGCTATGGAATTCTTTCCCAAGTTCTTATAAATCAGATGTTGAAACTAGCCATAAATTCATGGGGAGATCTTTTGATTGTAGACAACTATTCTATGAGAGATAAATGATCAGAATTATATTGAAATTACTTAAGTAATTTCTCTCCTAACTCATCCCAAGTTCTTATACTCCCAATTTCTAAGGTTCTCTACCATTGCAAATTTTGTGCTTTAAATGATGCAGCTTAAAGTCTTAAGGCTACATCTTCATGAGTTATATTAGGATAGAAAAAAGGGCTGCAACATATTTAATGTACTCGGTAGGAGTAATATGATTTTAACCAGTAAATGAAGGTAAAATTTTCAAGGTAGCTGCAGATATATCAAGATAAACTTGAATAAATAAAGGGTTGCCATTATTAAAAGTCAAAAAATTTCTAGTTGGTTGAATAGCCATTGGAATGACTGGAATTTGATAAACAAGATTAATACATGCTGAAGGAATATTAGGAGGAGGGTTGCCAAAAATAGACCTATTAAAAGGTAAGGTATTTCCAACTCTTCTTCTTCTAGAAGAATTCAAAGGTAAAGAAATAAACTCGTCATGAATTTCTCTTACTGATGATCTTATAGTCACTTTAGGCATGGAACATGCTGCAAAACTAGTATAAAATCATTCTTACGGAGTTGCCAAATAAATATTTTGATCTTTACAATAAATTGTTGCAGCTTGCCTCTCCAAAAGTTACTTTCTTTCACTGTAAATTGATGTAATTTTGATCCTATAATCCACTGTAAATCTAATCCGTGTCCCACCGGGCATTGCAAAAACTGTTATTTCTCAAAAGTGCACCATGGTTAAGAGATGACAGTAGGGGTTTTACGATTTATTTGAATCTCTCACTTTCATATATACAATAGAAACACCACAAGTTTGTGGGTATACCTATTGTTGAGGTGATTCTACGGTATCAAGGTTGGTTCCTTTTTTATATGTCCTAAAATAATTTTTTGGGGTTTTGAGGGTAAAAAGATGACTGTAATTGAAATTAAAATGTGTGATACACAAAAATTGTTGAGGTTTTTGTCTAATTATATGCAAAATAAAATTGAGAATGAATTTTGGATGCACGAACCAATGGTTTCCAGCAGAATACTAAGGCAAAACACTATATGTATTGAGGGAATAAATCACAGCAACACAATAAGATAAACATGCACATTAATACTATGAAGAAATTACCAAATTCGTAGCAAGGTGAGATGATTAATCATGGAATTGGAATTCACAATAATTAATAAAGAGATACACACCACTGCAAATAATTAGAAATGCGAAAATCAACTCTCATTCAAGAGAAAAACTGGTAGAAAATTGCTTCAACACTCCTATATCCAAAAATTCCTCATGTGTGCCTTGTAATTGACCACAATATATACCAATATTATTCACCCAACCCATCCTAAAAATAGGCTAAAAGTTTTACTCACCCATACATGCTAAGTTTACCCGTTTATCATCAATAAATAAAGGGAATAAAAATAGAAATCCTCATTACAATGAGGCATTAATAACCTTGGTTAAAAAAATAAATTTCAGTCAAGTGCAATTGACTGATCTATTTTTAATAAAAATTGGGTGAATACTATTACTAATATTAAATATGTGCTTGTTGTGCAAGTATTCTCCAATGTGCACCCCTGTGATGAACATGAAACAATTAATCTCCCTATGTGAGAAAAAATAATTCTTTTGTTTCCAATACTTTAGCAAAATATTCACCCAATCTGTGGGGACCACATGCAGGCTCTGATGTTGACATCTATTTGTATTTATCTTCATGTTGAAATAATCCTCTTAGTCACCTTTTTTATCACATGCAATTAATTATCCTTATACAAGAAAAATGATGCATTTGTCTTGAACTTCCATGTGGGGACCACCTTTGGTGTGCACAACTTTTTATTTGCTCTTTTGGAGTATAAAATGTGTAATGCCCACTTCCCTACGACACTTAGTTGATTATCATTTTGAGTTATGCAGACTTTTTGATATGGACATGAATTAGACTCACGATGATTAGCATGATGTTTTGTGACTAGATGCATTTGGGTTATGATTGGATTTTGCTTTCAGTATGATCTACACTGACTCATGGAAAGACTATTGGATACCGATATTATTTTTATATGGATATATTGCATGCGTTCTAACATTATACTTCTTCGCCATGATAAGTAGAATGTAGTTGTTGAATTTACATTACTATAATTTTAGATAATGATGAAATGCATAATTAAGTTGTGATTTAGACATAGAAATAATGGATAATTGAATTACGCATAGATGTTAATAAATTTCATGCATATGGTTATTTTGGACATTTTGACATGGCCGCAAGGCTGAAGGAGGTATTTTATATTTTTGCAGGAGACACAACATGATCACAATCGAAAGGGGGATTGGGAACCAAACACAACAGAATGTCGGGTGGTTACAACAATTGGTCGTCAAGGCAACTAGTGAATTGTATTGTGTTACCTTTGTTCTTTTATGTTTTAAGAAAAATTTCCATGAGGGGGAAATTTTCTAATGTGACCAAGGGGGTAAGAATTTTAATTACTTGTTTTAACTTACTTTAGTAGGTGATTTCATTTGTGATGTTTTTTTTTAAATTTACTTTTGCTAAGTATGTTTAGATTAATGTAACATCTTGTTTTAATTTTTAAGTTTTGGAGGGAAGTCTAGTGGGTGTAATTAATTTTGATGGTTGGCTCCTTGAGCCTTGTGTTTGCCTCTTGTATTGAATGCTTGTTTTGAGTGTTGACCACTCCAAATCCTTTGAATCTCGAATTTGAGATTTAGGGAAATTTTGGGGGACTTGTGGGACAAGTTGAACTTGTCCAACACTTCCCAAAACCCCTTACCAACCATATCTATGGGTTGGGAAGCCAAAAAGGGGATTATTTATTGTTTTGGGAAGAGAAATATGACTTTGGAGTGCATTTTTCTTCCTTTTGCATTTATTTGTGCCTTTAGACACATGGGAAGGGATGGATGTGGAAAAGAGATGTCATTCAACCCAACCACCCATTTATGGTGTTTTGGGATTTGAGTTGACTAAAGGGAGATGGTCTTGGGGATGTGTGATGTGTCTCCTTCCGTGGAAGATCATTTGCGACCGTGACCCTTTGTACACCTCCCATTTCTGGACCACCATGTAGTATGCCCTCGGGACGAGGATTAATTTCAGCACAGCTTATCACCCAGAGACCGATGGACAGACAGAGAGGGTGAATCAGATTTTGGAGGACATGCTCAGGATGTACGTGATGGATCATCAGTCGAGATGGGAGGAGTATCTGTATTTGGTGGAGTTTGCCTAAAATAATAGTTTTCAGAGTTCTATAGGCATGGCTCCTTTTCAGGCCTTATATGGTAGAGAGTGTAGGACACCTCTTAGTTGGGACAGGATTGAGGACAGGGTTTCTCTTGGACCAGCATTATTACAGGACTTGGAGCAGCAGGTTGCCTTGATCAGACAGAGATTGCAGGATGCGCAGGATAGACAAGAAGAAGTATGCAGATCAGCATAGGACAGATCACAGTTTTGAGGTAGGCACGAAGGTGTTTCTTCGTGTCAGACCGCATAAGAGCCCTATCCGTTATGGAAAAGGTTCTAAGCTTGCTCCTAGGTTTGTGGGTCCCTTTGAGATCTTCGAGCACCTTGGTCCCTTGGCCTATCGTCTAGCATTGCCACCTAGCTTATCGCGCGTCCATGATGTATTTCACGTTTCTGTGCTTAAGATATATGTTTATGATCCTTCTCATGTGCTAGATTGGACTGCATTACAGGTGCAGGATCAGGGGCAGGTGATGGTGGAGCCTGTGCACATTTTAGATCGCAGGACCCTGGGCCTTCGCGGCAGACAGATTGATCAGGTTCGGGTCCAATGGGATAGGTACGATGAGACTGCTGCTACTTGGGAAGATGCTACATCATTGCGAACTCAGTTTCCACACTTATTTCAGTGACTTCCAGGAGGAAGTCTAGTCTAAGGGGAGGGGGATGTAATGCCCACTTCCCTACGACACTTAGTTGATTATCATTTTGAGTTATGCAGACTTTTGGATATGGACATGACTTAGACTCACGATGATTAGCATGATGTTTTTTGACTAGATGCATTTGGGTTATGATTGGATTTTGCTTTCAGTATGATCTACACTGACTCATGGAAAGACTATTGGATACCGATATTATTTTTATATGGATATATTGAATGTGTTCTAACATTGGACTTCTTCGCCATGATAGGTAGAATGTAGTTGTTGAATTTACATTACTATAATTTTAGATAATGATGAAATGCATAATTAAGTTGTGATTTAGACCTAGAAATAATGGATAATTGAATTACGTATAGATGTTAATAAATTTCATGCATATGGTTATTTTGGACATTTTGACATGGCCGCAAGGCCGAAGGAGGTATTTTGTATTTCACAGGAGACACAACATGATCACAACCGAAAGGGGGATTGGGAACCAAACACAACAGGATGTCAGGTGGTTACAACAATTGGTCGTCAAGGAAACTAGTGAATTGTATTGTGTTACCTTTGTTCTTTTATGTGTTAAGAAAAATTTCCATGAGGGGGAAATTTTCTAATGTGACCAAGGGGGTAAGAATTTTAATTACTTGTTTTAACTTACTTTAGTAGGTGATTTCATTTGTGATGTTTTTTTTTAAATTTAATTTTGCTAAGTATGTTTAGATTAATGTAACATCTTGTTTTAAGTTTTGGAGGGAAGTCTAGTGGGTGTAATTAATTTTGATGGTTGGCTCCTTGAGCCTTGTGTTTGCCTCTTGTATTGAATGCTTGTTTTGAGTGTTGACCACTCCAAATCCTTTGAATCTCGAATTTGAGATTTAGGGCAATTTTGGGGGACTTGTGGGACAAGTTGAACTTGTCCCACACTTCCCAAAACCCCTTACCAACCATATCTATGGGTTGGGAAGCCAAAAAGGGGATTGTTTATTGTTTTGGGAAGAGAAATATGACTTTGGAGTGTATTTCTCTTCCTTTTTCATTTATTTGTGCCTTTAGACACATGGGAAGGGATGGATGTGGAAAAGAGATGTCATTCAACCCAACCACCCATTTATGGTGTTTTGGGATTTGAGTTGACTAAAGGGAGATGGTCTTGGGGATGTGTGATTATTGTTGTTGTTTCTATGCTTAAATTTGTGGAAAATATATGTTAACTTTTGTGTATTGTGAAAAATGGATAGAATTCTTAATGTGTAGTGAAGGAGAGGTCTATGGGAAAACTCATGAGGGAGGCATAAGATTAGAATAGGATATTGTGGAGGGAGTTTGAGACGGATGCCCATCTTGGGTAAGAATGTTAACATTTTTACCTTGTCCTTGAGGGATCCATAAGAGGAGGGAGGCATAAGATTATGGGAGGAAAAATGGGTACTTGAGGGAGGCATAAGAGTCATAGGGGCTTGAGTTTTATTGCGAAGGGTTTTGGATGGGCATCTCATCTCAATTGGGAGGCATAAGGAAAACTTTCCCATAGTTCCTTCTCTTGTTGGCTTGGATGAAAGCCTTGTTGTGAAAAGTATTGTGTTATTTGTGTTTCCTTTTTGTTCTTCTTTTAAACCTTGAATGTTGTGAAAAAAAAATTTGTATTGTGGAAGCAAGTATTGTTGCCTTGAGTTGGAGACCTCCCCACTTGCAATGATATTCTAGGAATTCTTTAATTCTCCCCCCTGCATGCAAGTCCAAGCACTCCCTTTTTTTTTCTCTATCTCCCAATTCTTATCTCTCCCAAAAATAACAAAAGAGAACTCTTCCACCAAAACAAAAAACAAAACTCCAACCCCCTCAACAAGGGAGGAAAATTCTATAAATAGACAAGAGGAGGAGTGATGGTGATGTGGCTCCATGTAGGATGCCACATCACACATCCTCAAACCACCCCCTAAAGTCAACTCAAATCCCAAAACACCATAAATGGGTGGTTGGGTTGAATGACAACTCACTTCCACATCCATCCCTTCCCCATGTGTCCTAAGGCACAAATAAATGCAAAATGAAGAAAAGAGTACTCGAAAGTCATATTTCCCTTCCCAAAACAATAAATAATCCCCTTTTTGGATTCCCAACCCATAGATATGGTTGGTAAGGGGTTTTGGGAAGTGTGGGACAAGTTTAACTTGTCCCACAAGTCCCCCAAAATTTCCCTCAATCTCAAATTCGAGATTCAAAGAGTTTGGAGTGGTCAACACTCAAAACCAAGCATTCAATACATGAGGAAACACAAGGCTCAAGGAGCCAACCATCAAAATTTATTACACCCACTTGACTTCCCTCCAAAACTTAAAAAATTAAAACAAGATATTACATTAATCTAAACACACTTAGCAAAGCAATTTTAAAAAGGAACATCACAAATAAAATCACCTACTAAAATAAGTTAAACAAGTAATCAAAATTCTTACCCCCTTGGTCACATTAGAAAATTTCCCCCTCATGGAAATTTTCTTAACACATAAAAGAATAAGGGTAACACAAAACAATTCATTAGTTGCCTTGACGACCAAATGCTGTAACCACCCGACATCCTGTTGTGTTTGGTTCCCAATCCCCCTTTAGGTTGTGATCATGCTGTGTTTCCTGCAAAATACAAAATACCTCCCTCGGCCTTGCGGCCATGTTAAAATGTCCAAAATAGTCATATGCATGAAATTTATTAACATCTATACGTAATCAAATCAATCATTATTTCTATGTCTAAATCACAACTTAATTATGCATTTCATCATTATCCAAAATTGCAGTAATGTAAATTCAACAACTACAGTCTACTCATCATGGCGAAGAAATCCAATGTTAGAACACATGCAATATATCCATATAAAAATAATATCGGTATCCAATAGTATGTCCATGAGTCAGTGTAGATCATACTAAAACAAAATCCAATCCTAATCCAAATGCATCTAGTCACAAAACATCATGCTAATCAACATAAGTATAAGTCATGTCCGTATCTAAAGTCTGCAAAATTCAAAATGATAATCAAGTAAGTGTCGTAGGGAAGTGGGCATTACAATTCACATCTCTTATCAGTTCATCATTATTGCATTGCTTCTTGGTAACTAGTAAATCCACAACACTTATGCATAATATAATGATAATTTAAATTCTTTCCCTTTTAACACAAAATTATAAGAGTTATATATGGTGACCAAAATGTGATATAATGATAGAATCTCCCCTATGAGTCTTTTAGAATACATACATAACATTTTCACTAATGTAGACCCCACTCAGCCACTTCATCTAGGTGAGACTAATGCAGAACAATATCTTGTTCTATCAGTTTAGACATTAGTAAGTCTATCTGAAGATTTAGTTGGAAAATATTACCTGCTTGTTAGTAAAGGACATCAATTTGATTCCATACCATCTTCAATCATTGAAATTAACCCTACACCTATCTTACAGTATCTAACTCTAGTAGATCAGTACGGTCAGTGCATGTTCATTCATCAGAGTTTCTTTGCACTTGAATCAAGAATGGTGCACCAAGCTACAATTTGTGAGTTTAGGAGCTTGAGTTTGCTTTGAAACTTGCAAATGAATTGTAGCACAATTGATCTTCTGTACCATTTGGATTTGTAACCATTGATTGTAAATTGTTCTCTGACTGGGTGGTGTGACTAGGTTTTACCTCTACACCGTTTGATCTTGTACGAAGGCCATCATGGCCATTGATGCTAACTCAAATGAGTTAGGTCTTATTAAAATCTCATCCAGCTCCTCTGTTTTTCATTTCACTTGATCACTTCGAGTGGCGAAGTCTAGGTAATTTTTTCTCTACCGCCATTGTTGTTTGATCTTGAGATCAATTATCCTCTGAAAAACATATCTCTGAGGCTATGAATATCTGCATTTTACACCATTTTTCTCTGTATCAAGATTTTGAGAAAAATCTAGTAGACATGGATGCAATTGGTTTCTGTACATATAGTTTGGTTTTTCCATTGACTGTGAGCCTTTTGTGCATTAATCTTGTTCATCTATGGATTTATATGCGATGAGAGGTATGGTTCAAAGCTAGTTTGAAGGATTTTTTGTGCATGATACTTGTTACCTTTGGTCGTCTAGCGTGGTCGTTTCTTCTATGCATGAGTACGAGATCAAAACTCTAAACCATCTGTTTACACTTGATTCTCACTATGGAATGGTCCCTGTAGTTCCTTTAATGCATGTCATTCTTGTAAAAGGTAAGCCCCTGTTCATTTAACTGTAACAAATTTATTATCACCATTATTTTACCTTAAAGGCATTGAAATCTTACAATGTTTTTTTCTTTGTGTTTTATGATAGTTTTGAGTTTGAAACTCATTATCGGTAATTGTACTTTACACTACACTCAATTACTTGCAAGGTTTCCTTAAAGATGAAAGAAAATGTTAAGTTCCTATTTCTTTCTATAATTTCTCTGTACTTTGATATAACGTGTAATCGTATTTCTTGGAAATTTGATTCTGTAAGCTTTATATCAATCCTTTAAACTTCTATTGTATCTTCTTGTGAATTTTTCTGTTTCTCTTTAATATTCAAAATGGCTCATTTTTCTCATCTGGATGATCAATTTTCTACAAATATGAGATAACTTCATTTGGGTATTCACCTTTTTCTATTTTTTTGTGTTAATTCAAGTAGCCTCAATCATTAATTAGAACCCTTCTCTGACTAAGGGTTAAATTTGTTCTTACTCAATGATTCGATGAACTATTCTGTGCATTATTTATTTTATCCATTTAAAAACAAGAGCTCAATTATTATTTTTTCGATCATGTTGGAACTGAGTTTCCACATTACCTTATGACCCTAATTTTTTTGTTCTGATTGTTACTTCCGAGAGTTCACATTTTCTAAGAAAATGGAGTTTCCATTTTCTCTGATCCATTCTTTAATTTTTTGACTAAAATTCCATTGAGGTCTAGGTATTGCCATTATTCTTAAGTTTTGCATGGTTGTCTTCTATGATTTTAATTTCTTTACCCTTTGAAAGCATTAGATCTAGTTTTTTTTTATTGAGAGCTCATGTCCTTGGGGCTCGTTGTATTCTTCCTTATGATATGATAACCAAATTATGTTTCAAAACTGTAATTTATCTATTGAAATGGATTTTACAACTGTAGCATTCTTTTATAATCTGCCACTTCTTTGAGGTTTTTACTGCATAAGGCTTAGCCATTCTTAACCTATCTTGGATTTGTTCATATTTTACTATCAGATAATACATCATTTAGATTTCATTCTTGTAATGACTTAATTTCCCTTTCCCTATTTATCTAAGATGAGTGCTTCATGTTCTTTTCCTTTTCAGATTTGATAACTTTTCATTTGTTAATTAGTATTAAAAATGCATTATTTTATTTGATTTGGCTATGTCTGATCCACTTTGAGTTATGCTCATTACCCTACCACTAATGTAACTGGTTGAGGGTATGATCTTGATTGTTTTTCCTAGCTTAGAAGGATGAAAATACATGTTATTTTGAAACCCAGGCATTTATATGGAAGATACATAACCCTTAAATTATGATTGTTACTCTTGTTATAATTGATCAACCCGATTCCTTCATTTATGATACCTGCAAGTATAGTCAAAGGTAATTTTATCCAAATAATATTGTAGCTCCATAATAGCATATTACAATATTTATCGATCTTGTGAAGCTCTAGTAACTGAAACTATTGGTATTTTTAGAGATTTTTCTTTTGTTGATCATATTTATGATGTTATTTGATCTTCATGAGTGAGTAACCTAAATTTTAATTTTCTTGGATCTGCGTTGGTTTACTTTCCTAGAACATACTCGATCAATTGATCTCTGTTAAAATTTTTGTTCACATGCCAACTTCTAAGATGACTCATTAATGATAAAGCAGTTAATGATTTTTATTTTTTTTTCAAATCTTACAGTTATCTTTATTTTCTAATCATGCAATTTGTTGTTTTCTTGCATTATGTTGAAAGCAGTTGGCCTTGAATTAAAATCAAAATTTAATTTCTGATATTTGTTCTGGGAAGCTCCAAGTTATGGTACATGTTCATCAGTATGATACAAGATAGTGATTTTATGAGTTTTCATAACATTTTCCTCTTTACTCTGTAGTCTTTGACAAAACCTTCTTTGATGTTTGACTCATGTAAACTTATTTCCTATAAATGCACCATTCAAGAAAAACACTTTTTCACATCCATTTGAATGTACTTGATTCCAACCAAATTATACCGCATAGAGAAATTATTAACTCTTTGGAAAATCTTAGTTTTAATCTTAGTTGAATGGGAACTTAACTTATCTTCATAATGTAATGCCTTTGTTTTGAGCATTATCCTTAATATGTCATAAATCATACTAGCCTTGCGTTTATTAATTTTTCCACTTGGATGATGAGATACTCTTGTCATGCTTGAGAGATCCAGTATGACATCCAATCAGATTTTTCCCTGGTGGACAGATCTGTAAGTTGTCATGTACTTATTTCATCTCATAAGTATACTTGATGGTTCTACATCAATATCATCTACCTAGGGCTTCTGAAACCATGGACGACTTAGATCAGTTGTGAAATAACTTTACCCATTAAGGCCAAATTGACTTCTATCTTGAAGAATCCATAACTACTAAAGTCCTCATTCCATATGGTACTTTGTGTCTAGGGCATACTTTGATGGCATTTCATAGATCTCTCAGTACCATACTTGTATACCATTTCTAGATTGGTAAAGCTATATATTTATTTACTTTGAGTTGAACCTTGAAGTAGTTTTATTTCATGAGAAAAAACTATCTCTATTGTTCCTTTTGCAAAGATTAACTCATCTACTCTTTGTATTACTATAATCAGTCATTACCTTAAATGACCAATTTTAGCTTGTTTTGAATCGAAAACTAAGTTGAGGCAAAAAAAATTTATTTGAAATTTCTGTTATATCATGGAAGACTTGTAGGTTTGGCTTCCTGTAGCTTTCTCTTGACGAATTCTATGAAACTATTTCTTTGGATTTTAGCACTTTTAGAAGACCATCATAACCTCTGAAAAATGAGTTTGTCAACTTATAATATTTTTTCCTTAAATCTTGGAAAGTTGGTTTTCTGATACATATTCCATTCTTCTGAAATATTTGTAATTTTCTCTCAGGGACTGTAGATATGAAATATTACTTTCTGCACATACTTGATCTCTTTCTGATCTATGATTTGATGAAAAGATTATATTTTGAAATGAAAAACTTCGTTTTGTATCTTACTTTTGATTTATCATGTGACTTGGTGAAGCTCATCTGTTTTCATTGTTCTTTTAAACTTATACTTTTTTCATCTAAATCCTTATATTTTTCTTGTTTTATGGTTATGCCTATAACAATCCTCTTCATGCACTTTTGTAGAGGTTTTTTAATGAAAACTTGAAGATACCCTTGATTTTTTTTTGTGCTTTGATGAAAAATGTGTTCCAAAAATAAAAACTGTTACTTGTATTCTACTTCCTCACTTGTGATTCATTGTCCCAATGCCTTCTTTATATGCATCATAATTTATTTGAGTAGCTAGTGTAGATTATGATACTCATTATTGAATTTATTCTTGACTTTAATTTAATGAAAACTTTGTTTCCTACTTGCATTTTCCTTTTCTTGGAACAACTCATTAACTCATAACATCTAGATTACTTCAGAAAGTATTTCCTCTTAGTACAGTAGTCTTTTATGCAAAATATTTTTGCTTTCTTCATATATTACCTGTAACTGCACACTTAACAAAATAATTATTAAATATTTAGGCTTTTTGGTCTCTCTTATGTTCCATATTTTTTTATTTTCTCTTTCTTCTTCTGTAATGATTCTCATAATCATATGTTATATTGTAGATACTTATTTATCAACTATGTATCTTTATCTAATGTAGCTTATGATTCTGATATTTAAAAATCCATTTGCATGTAGTTAAATAGTACATGAGTACAAATTAAGCACTAATCTCTTTATTGATGTCATTTTCCTTTCAATTTTTAGGTACACTATGGCTATCGGGAGAGTTGGATAAACGATGGAGCTAGAATTGAAGATGTAGTGCCGACTTCCCTTTGACACCTTTTTGATACTAATAATTATACTACTGATTATATTATGGACATGATTATGGACCTTATTATAGTATGATGTTAGATGTTAGATCATGGATTATTGTTGACTTGATTCAATTATGATGCATGATGATTAGTAGAGATATTTTGGATATTGATGATGATATATTTTTTGACATTGTTATATTATGGATGTTGTGCGGACTTGTGATATTTGGATATTGTGAGTAGACCTAGAACTAGAAATTATTGGATGATGATATAGTTGTTGATAAAACCATAAATGATATTGTTAAATTACTTTCATGTTGTTGTGATTCATACTTCTAAATTATTTTGGGAATTATATTTATATTATTTTGGATGTTCTAATGTGGCCACGAGACCAAAGGAGTTATTTGTGTTTTGTAGGTTAAAATATCACAAAAAACATAGGGGGATTGGAGACCAACCACATTACAATTCTAGATGAATTCAACAAGGTCACCATGGAAACTAGTATTTGTTTGTGTGTGTTTGTGTGTTAGGGATTCCCATGGGGGGGATCACCTTTAATTATGACCAAGGGGTTTTATGTATTCCTTTTATTTATGTCCCTTTTTTTATGTTTGCATGTGTTTAATTTGTGGTGCTTTTACCCCTTTCATTATTCATTAAATGGTGTTTAAATTTTGTGAGTAATCGTATTGTTAAAGTAAATAAATCAAATATTTCATAAGAAGGTAATTAATGAGAGTTGTTGGCCATGATTTGAAGTGATATAAGTATGTGTAAGAGTTATGTAAGTGATGTGTGAATTGACTTTTTTGTGTGAAACACTCCACCTTCTTGGAAATTTGAAATTGTCCTTGTAGGCTGAAGTTGGAGGCTTGTGGGACAAGTTAAACTTGTCCCATACCTTTTAAATTTAATTACCAACCATAACTATGGTTAGGGAGTTGATATTAGACTTTTGTGATATTTTTTGAGAAGGCAAATTACAGGTTTTAATTGCACTTTTCTTACATTATTTAATTTCAGTTCTTTGGGGTGTGTGTTGGATTTGAGTGTGTAAGTAAACTATCATATTATTCACCCACCTAGTTATTGTGAATTGGATAATGAAGTTTACTTTTGGGTTGGGGTTGAAGAGATGTGATATGGCATCCTACGTGGACCTGCCTTATCCTCTTCCCTTCCCTCTTTTATAAAATTTGAATGGCGTGCCTTGTTTTGGGGTTGCTTCATTTTTGAGACTTTATTCTTGGGTGAATTCCTTGTTGTTTTAGGAGCTCTTGCTTTGAATAATTTTTTTTGGGAGGATTGTTGCATGTTTTTTCCTAGATGTTTTGGATTGCTTGTATTTGGATAAAGCTTGTTGTTTTGGAATGTGGGACAACTCCATCATGGAGAGGTAGGAGCTTGACTCTTGAAATGCTCTTCTTTTATTAATGTAAGTGTTAATGTATGAATGTTTTGGCATGTTTGTGGGTTTTTGGGTAGATGGCCTAGGAATGGTATAGTAGAAGACTATGGGGTTATATTTTGTGGGAGTCACAAGTGTGTTTTAGGGAGGTATAAGGCTGGAGGGAGTTGGGATTTGGGTTCCACCTTACAAAGAAATAGCTTTCATTTCTTTACTCGTTATGGGGTGCCATAAGAGGTTGGGGAGGCATAAGGAAATGTGAGGAATAAGGGGTACTTGGGGGAGGCATAAGGGCATGTCAGGGATTTGAAATTATATATATATATATATATATACATATATATATATACATATATATATATGTATGTATATATATATGTATATATATATATACATATATATACAGATATATATATATATATATACATATATATATATTATATATATAATATATATATATATATATGTATATATATATATACATATATATACACATACATATGTTGGTGGTTTCTTCTCAGGTCGTGATACCTATTTCACCTTTACAAGGCATAAGCATCATCCCCCATAGTTTCTTGCTCTTTTGGCTTGCTTGATGAAGCCTTAGTAATGTTTTTCATGTTTTAATATAGTTGAAAACTACATTCTATTTTAGACTGTGTTTCATTGTCATTATGCTACTTGATTATTTTTGGAAGCTTGTTGTTGCCATGAATTGGATCACATCTTTTATTACTTTGTGGCTGGGGATCAGGGGCCAATGAAGAAGGATGGCTTCTCCTCTTCATTGGATGTCTTGGTTGGGTGGAGATCATTGCATTTCCCTTACTTTTGTTGTGATCAAATTGGAAGAATAAGAAATCTACATGTTGTTGTTCTGAAGCTTACAGAAAGATAGTTTGACAATCCCTTGTGAAATGAAATCTTATTATAGCCCCTTTCCCGCTTGAAATGGATGATATTTGTATTCATTATAATGGAAATATAATTTGTATTGGAAATGAAAGTGGAAATTTGAAATGTAAAAGAGTTATACTCTGTATTCTGTTTTTGAAAGAATGTGAAAGAATGACACATGTTTTGTATGTTGTATTTTGAAATCAAATGGAAAGGAGGTTGTAAGAGTTTTATTTGAATTAATGGAAGTTTTTTCCTTGATCATATGATATTATTCCATTCGAAATCTATATTTAACATGTTCTATGAAATCCGTGTTTGGAAAAGAGGAAAAGTGAAACACGTGAGAAGAAAATGTAATATTTTGTCCTATTTATATACATATGAATTTGGAAGGAATAATAGAAGGATATTACAAAGTTGTCTTTTGGAATCAATAAACAATGTATCACCTTTCTCAAATTACACAGTGGTTTTGAATCTGATCTTTTAAATGTAATTGAAATCTCTATTTGAAAGAAAGAAATGCATATAAAGGAAATTTAATACTTTGTCCTTTGAAATATGTAAAAATTGGAAATAAGAGATGTATTATAGTTTTTGAATAAGCTGAATTAAATCAATTGAATGCATTAGATTAGGTTTGGAACACATTATAATACTTGGAAGAAGAAATGAAAAATAGACCTTTTTAAAATTTGAACTTTGTCCTATTTTTTTTTTCCAATTGACAATTATTTAATCCCAAATCCTCAGACCAAATTTACAAGAAAGGAATAAAAAATGAAACATTAATTTGGGTAAAATAAGATCTAACTGATTTCATCTAGACATTAAGACTTAAGGAAATTCTTTTAAAACTTAGTAGAATTGGGCTCAAACCATTTTGCAGTCATGTTACTCTAAGGAAATGTAAGTACTCAAATTGCAAATCAATCAGAAAAATTGAATCTCTGAATCTCTCTTAAATACACCTAAGAAAAATTTTCCATTTCTATTTGACATGTTGAGAAAGGGACAAGAACAAATTGAACAAATCTAATAGGTTAAAATTTACCAGTTTGCACTGTAAAAGCCTGCAGAACGTTTTCATGAAATTGACCCCTTAAACTTTAAAAAAATAAGAAATAAATGATCTCTTTGTAAAGAGGACATTGAGAGATTTCTAGAAAGTTCTTCTTTTCCCAAAACTGAGCACTCTATCAAAATTTATGGCCTTCTGAAGTTTTTCCTTCACTTGTTAAAAAAAATTGGGAAAATTTTCCTTAGCGGGCCCACGGGCCTGAATTTTTCTCTTAGAACTTTAGAAAATTTTCCTAATTTTCCCCACTAATCCATAGCCAATTAGAGGCTACCACGTGGCACCATGAGGTGTCATCGAAGGGGTGGACCCCTTTTTTAATCTTAGCACTCCTTGAAAATTTTGGGAAAATTTTCCAAATTCTCCCTACCGCCCCGCTTAGCCGCAACCAATTAGGTGCTGCCACGTGGCATCACGAGGCATCGAAAGAGGAGCAAGTCCCTTTCTTCCTTTGTACATTTTAAAAAAAAATTGTAAAATTTCAAAAAAATTCCCCTGCCGCCCGCATCCAAATAGGAGCCGCCACATGGCATCGCAAGGTGCCGGTGGAGGCACAAGTGAATGCTACCCTCTCAGCCCTTCAAGGCATTAAAATAATTTTCTTCCTGACACCCAAACTTCCCAATGTTGGCTTAGGAAATGCTACGTGTACCTTGTGGGATTGCTGGAGCATGGGCGCAAAGTTGGATTTCACCCTGTGCGAGAAGATTTTTCAAAATGTCTCCTGCTGCCTTGATCTCATCGCACTGACTTGGGAGGCGCCATGTGTCCCTTTTTGACTTGTGGACCCACAGGTGTGTGGACGCAAAGTATTTTTTCTTTCCGTGCATAGGAAAATTTATAAAAGACTCCCCGCTACCCACCAACCCGCTCTTGGGGTAAATTTTCACCCCTGGGCTTGCAAGCCCGCTCTTGGGGAAAATTTTCACCCCAAGGCCTGTCGACCCATAAATCGAAAAATATGAGGAGTTAGGAGGACTCCTTTTTATCACTAGAAAGGTGAGGAAATTTCCTATCCAATGGGAGTGATTTAGGGAAATTCTAAATGTGTTAAGTTTGAGAAAAATCATGTTGAACCTTTAAGCCGGTTAGAGAGTGGGTATGGTGAGGAATTACCCTCTGAACCTTATTGAACCTTCTAACCCTAAAATTTTGACCTTATGACCTCTAATTATTATTAATAAAATAAAATCATGTTATAGTGAATTAGAATTGTTTTGGAACTTTTTAGTGATAGTTATTGCCTTGTAATCCAGTTGTAGACTCTTTTAAACAAAAAAAAATTATTCCATAATTTTCCTAATTAATCCTAGGTTGTTTTTTGTTCTCAAGTGCGTTGTTTTAGCGGGTGTTAAACTTTGTGTCAGAGTAGTGGTTCAAAAGCTTGGGACTGTGGGCACACTAGAAACTTGAGACATGAACCTTAAACCCAACACACTTTTAAATCTAGAAAACAATTTAGTTTAGAAATTACATATTTTAGTAAACATGGAAACTGAATAAAACCTAGAAAGATAAAATAACTCTTGCCTTGGTCGGTGCATGAGGCACAAAAAAGATCAGGGTATTTTGACATAGACCTAGACTTACCACCACTAGATCATGTTGTAGTAGCCATCGTACCCTAGATTTTATAGACTCTTCAGGGTGTTATTGCCACTTTACGTGAACGATCAGTAGGAAGACATACAACCAGACATATTAGAGTCCCTTCAATTGAGGGTCATGTATCTCCTCAACCTAGGAAGGAGCATGGAGGACAGAAATCCCATGCAGAGTCAACCGAAGTTGAGTTAGTACATAGCGAACAGGGTGACCAAGTTTCAGGACATAGTGAGAGGTCCCAAAGCCCTAGGCTTAGGGATGAGCATGCAGAGAGACCTATAGGCCATCAGACCACAACTATAGATCACATAAGGGAACTCCTAAAACTTTGACCATCACAATATTCTGATGATATAGGTGGATTTCAGGAGGAGGCCTAGTTGATAAGCTTGAGCAGATGCTTGAAGCTCTTTCCTTGTTCTAGCAACATGTAATCTCATGTTGTGATCCATCTACTTAAGGATGGAGCTAGTGTTTGGTGGAGGAAAGAGGAGCAGAAGCTCCATGTTGATTCTGAGATAGTTACTTGGGAGCTCTTTGAGGAGCATTTCCAGAGTAGATATTTGTCATGGAGATTCATTTAACAACAGATAGATGAGTTCCATGACATCCAACAGGCATATCTTACAATGGTTGAGTATGAGAGTAGATTTCTGGTTCTACTCGAGTATATTGGTTACATGCAGGATGAGCAGGTACAGTTCCATAGGTTCATCTAGGGCCTAAACCTAGACATTGGAGGAGCAATACGGATCCATTTTCCACAGACATTAGTTGACGCCATCGAGAAGGCCTATATAACAAAGGAGACTTGGGGAAAGACCCAGTAGGCTAGAGACCGAGTCCGTAGCCACATACAATAGATGTAGGATAGAAGATCGAGGGGGGCAGTACCTCTTCCTCATGGCATACAGGGTTCAACACAGTCTTCTTTTAGACCACAGTAGTAGAAGCAGTCATGCCCACCTTATAGACCTCCAGGTCCAAATTAAAGGTCGGGAGTGCCCTAGGCAGTAGTTTGAGTGGACGCCCTCCTCACAAATTTAGTTAATAAATGTTTTCCACAAAGTAAATAAATAAAATATGTCTATATTCTTTTATTTTTAAATCTACATGATGGTCATAATAAAATAATAATAAAAATATATTAATAAATTATCACATCAGTATGAAAAATATTTTGTGGATGGAAAACATTAATGGTAGCGAATGCTCAGAATGGAAAAAAAAATAATATTTTATACAAGGCTTCTTACAAGTCTGATTTAGCCATATCAAGTAGGTGACAATAACTCTATCCTGAAATAAAGCACCATTTCTTTGCAAAGAAACAAAAACACTTATGTAGCTCCCATGGTTTTGTGAAGAGTCATATTTGGACCAGCCCTACGAATTCCTCCATAACAAAATAATAGAAATTTTCCCCAAAAAATTAAGAATAGAAAATAAAATACTTTTTCCTTCAATTATACTCACCTCTACTAGATACACCACTGACATTATAAAAAATACGTTAACCTTTTTCTAGAACAAACTGCACACCTACATAATCTAGAGCTACATCAGAGAATGGGTAACAATACCAACAAAATCATATGTGCTTATAAATATGTGATATTTTCTTTTACTTGCTAAAATATTACAAATTTTTTTTATGTGTATGTAAGAAATTTATGTTACTATACAATAATATATATGAATGGGATGATCAATAATAGCTATCGGGGTTACCACCCCCACATGAGATTGATTTTTATATAGATCTTGTTCTAGGAGTAGATCCTAACTCACGAGCACCTTATCGGATGACCACACCCGAGCTCTGTGAGCTCAAGTTACAGCTTGAGGTCCTTTTGGAGAAATGCCTTACCCACCCTAGTGTATCCCCTTGGGGTACACTGGTGATCTTTTTAAAGAAGAAGGATGGATCCTTGCAGTTGTGTATTGATTACCGCCACCTGAAAAATGTAATGATCAAGAATCGTTATCCCCTTCTGAGCATTGATGATTTGTTTGATCAGATGAAGGAAACCACAACTTTCTCTAAGATAGACCTTAAGTTAGGTTACCATTAGCTGAGGATATCAGAGGCAGAAATTCATAAGACCGCCTTCTGTATGAGATATGACCACTATGAGTTCACAGTGGTGCCTTTTAGTTTGACGAATGCCCTTGTAATGTTTATGAGTTTGATGAATTGGGTATTTTGGAAATTATTATATTTATTCATGCTCATCTTTCTTGAAGAAATTTTGATTTACGCACATACGCGCGAGGAGCACGAGGGGCACCTTCACCAGGTTCTTCAGTGTGTCAAAGAGCAACAGCTTTATGGGAACTTGGAGAAGTGTGCATTCTTTAAGACGAGGGTGTAATAGTTACATCATATCATTTCTAGGGAAGGTATCACTACCAATCCTTCTATTATTAGAGCTATTACGGATTGGCCAGCACCCACTATTGTGACTAAGGTGTGCAGAATTATGGGATTAGTAGGTTACTAGCAGAGATTTGTTCAGGACTTCTCTTGGATAGTGTACCCCATCACTTCCCTTCAGAGGAAAGGGAATAAATTTGTTTCATTGGAAAGATGTGATCATGCATTCAGTACAATAAAGGAATGTGTCACTACAGAATCTATTCTTGTAGTGCCAGATCCATAGGGTGAGTTTTTCATTTGCACGGATGCTTCCTTAGCAGGACTTAGAGGCTTGTTGATGCATGAGGGTAGAGTAGTGGATTTTGAGTATTACAAACTCAAATATTACGAGCTTAATTATCTGACTCATGATCTCAAGCTTGCGGCAGGTGTGCACACTTTGGTTTGATGGAGGCACTTTCTACTTGGTCAGAGATTCACACTCAAGATAGATCACTTCAGTCTTCATCACCTCTTCACACAGTCCAATCTCAACTCTCGTCAGTGGCGTTGGATGTAATTTATTTATGAGTATGACATGGAGATAGATCATATAAAGGGGAAGGAGAATGTGGTGGCAGAAACTCTCAGCAAACAGAGATATGTGGCTATGGCCACCTCAATGAGCACATATTTATAGAGTAGGATTCTTCAGTAGCTTCCTCCTAACAGTTTCTACATTGCAGTTCAAGTAGAGATCGAGTCTCAGAGACCCCTCGATGAGAAGTTTGATGGTTTCTCACAAGAGGAAGATGGCCTTATCAAGCACAAAGGCTGGATTTATGTTCCCAGAGAGGGAGGATTGAGGCAACACATCTTGGCAAAGGCACATCGTGCACCCTATTCAGCACATAATGGGGTGAAGAAGATGCATGCCACCTTGAGATAGTTGTATCATTTGAGAGGACCTCATAGAGATGTGGCCCAATTTATGTCCCGATGTTTAGAGTGCCAGAAAGTGAAGGCTGAGCATCAAAATCCAGCTGGCCTTCTATTTCCTCATGTTATACTGGAATGGAAGTGGGACACCATTTCCATGGACTTAATTGTTGGGCTGTCGATGTCGCGATATCACCACGATGCCATCATGTTCACGGTTGACAAATTGACAAAAGTGCCTCACTTTTATCTGATGAAGACCACTTATATATCTAGTGCAGTGGCGTGGGTGTATTTGGATGAGATTTTCATGTTACATGGGATTCTACAGAACATCATTAGTGACCATGATCCTTTGTATACTTCCCATTTCTGGACTACCATGTAGAATGCCCTCGGGACGAAGATCAAATTCAGCACAGCATGTCACCATGAGACAAATGGGCAGAAGGAGCGGGTGAATCAAATTTTAGAGGACATGCTCAGGATGCATGTGATGGATCAGCAGTCAAGATGGGAGGAGTACCTGTACTTGGTGGAGTTCACCTAAAATAATAGTTTTCGGAGTTCTATAGGCATGGATCCTTTTCAGACTTTGTATGGTAGAGAGTACATGACACCTCTTAGTTGGGATAGGTTAGAGGATAGGGATTCTCTTGGACCAACCTTGTTGCAGGAGATGGAGGAGTAGGTGATTTTTATCAGACAAAGACTATAGGAGGCACATGAAAAACATAAGAAGTACGTAGATAAGCATAGGACCAATCATAGTTTTAATGTGGCCATGAACATGTTCCTTCGTGTCAGGCAACATAAGAGCCCTACCTGTTATGGAAAAGGTTCTAGGTTAGCTCATAGATTCATGGGTCCTTTTGAGATATTGGAGTACATTGGCCCTTTGGCATACCATATAGCATTGTGACCCAGCTTGTCTTATGTACATGATGTGTTTCATGTTTCAGTTCTTAGGTGATATGTTGCAGATTCTTCTCATGTGTTAGATTGGACATCATTACATGTGTAGGATCAGGGGCAGGTGATGGTGGATCCTATGTACATCCTAGATCGTAGGAACTTGGGCCTTCAAGGAAGATAGGTTGATCAGGTCCGGGTGCAGTTGCACAGATATGATGAGACTGCAACTATATGGGAGGATGCTACTTTTCTATGAGTTCATTTTCTACACTTGTTCCAGTGAATTCCAGGAGCAAGTCGAGTCTAAGGGGAGGGAGATGTAGTTCCCACTTCCCTTTGAAACCTTTGTGATACTAAGCATGATATTGCTGATTATATTATGGACATGATTATGGACCTTATTATAGTATGATGTTAGATGTTAGATCATGGATTATTTCTGACTTGATTCAGTTTTGATGCATGATGATTATTAAAGACATTTTGGATATTGATGATGCTATACTATTTGACATGGTTATATTATGGATGTTGTGGAGACTTGAGATATTTGGATATTGTTAGTAGACCTAGAAATGAAAATTATTGGATGATTATATAGTTGTTGATAAAACCAGAAATTATATTGTTAAATTGCTTTCATGTTGTTTTGATTCATACATCTAAATGATTTTGGGAATTATATTTATATTATCCTGGATGTTAATATATGGCCACGAGGCCAAATGAGGTATTTGTTTTTTACAGGTTAAAATATCACAACAAACATCAGGGGATTGGAGACCAACCACATTGGAGTTCTAGATGAATTCAACAAAGTCACGATGGCAACTAGTAATATTTTTTGTGTGTTTGTGTGTGTTAGGGATTCCCATGGGGGGATCACCTTAAATTGTGACCAAGGGGTTTTATGTATTCCTTTTATTTTGGTCCCTTTGTTTATGTTTTCATGTGTTTATTTTTTGGTGCTTTTACCCCTTTCATTATTCATTAAATGGTGTGTAAATTTTGTGAGTAATCATATTGTTCAAATAAACAAATCAAATATGTCATAAGAAGGTAATTAATGAGAGTTTTAGGCCATGATTTAAAGTGATATAAGTATGTGTAAAAGTTATGTAAGTGATTTGTGAATTGACTTTTTTGTGTGAAACACTACACCTTCTTGGAAATTCAAAATTTTCCTTAGAGGCTGACTTTGGAGGCTTGTGGGACAAGTTAAGTTTGTCACATACCTCTTAAATTTAATTACCAACTATACCTATGGTTGGCGAGTTGAGATTAGACTTTTGTGATGTTTTTAGAGAAGGTATATTGTAGATTTTAATTGCACTTTTCTTACATGATTTAATTTCAGTCCTTTGGCAGTGGGTTGGATTTGACTGTGTAAGTAAACTTTCATATTATTCACCCACGTAGTTATTGTGTATTAGAGAATGAAGTTTATTTTTGGGTTGAGGTTGAAGAGATGTGATATGGCATCCTACATGGATCTGCATCATCCTCTTCTATAAAATTTGAATGGCTTGCCTTGTTTTGGGGTTGCTTCTTTTTGGAGACTTTATTCTTGGGTGAATTCCTTGTTGTTTTCGGAGCTCTTGCTTTGAAGAAGTTTTTTTTGGAGGATTTTCACATGTTTGTGCCTGGCTGTTTTGGATTGCTCGCATTGGGATAAAGCTTGTTGTTTTGGAACTTGGAACAACTCCATCATGGAGAGGTAGGAGCTTGACTCTTGAAATTCTCTTATTTTATGAATTTAAGTGTTAATGTATGAATGTTTTGGCATGTTTGTGGGATGTTGGGTAAATGGCCTAGGGATGGTGTAGGAGAATACTATGGGGTTATATTTTGTGGGAGCCAGAAGTGTGTTTGAGGGAGGTATAAGGGTGGAGGGAGTTTGGATTTGGGTTCTACCTTACAAATAAATAGCTTGCATTTCTTAACTCATTATTGGGTTCCATAAGAGGTTGGGGATGCATAAGGGCATGTTAGGGATTTGAAATGATATATATATATATATACATATGTTGGTGGTTTGTTCTCAGGTGGTGATACCCATTTCCCCTTTGGTAGGCATAAGCAACATCTCCCATAGTTTCTTGCTCTTTTTTCTTGCTTGATAAAGCCTCAATAATGTTTATCATGTTTTAATATAGTTGAAAACTATATTCTATTTTCGACTAATTTTTACTGGAATTATGTTTCTTGAGTGTTTCTGGAAGCCTATTATTGCCATGAGTTGGATGACATCTTTTATTTCTTTGTGGTTGGGGTTCGGGGGCTAATGAAGAAGGATGACTTCTCCTCTTCATTGGATGTCTTGGTTGTGTGGAAATCATTGCCTTTCCCCTACTTTTGTTGTGATCAAATTGGAAGAATGAGAAATCTGCATGTTGTTGTTTTGGAGCTGAGATAAAGACAGTTTGACAATCCCTTGTGAAATGAAATCTTATTGTAGCCCCTTTCCCACATGAAGTGGATGATATGTCTATTCATTATCATCGAAATATACTTTTTATTAACAATGAAAGTGGAAATCTGAAATGTAAAATAGTTATACTCTGTATTCTGTTTTGGAAAGAATGTGAACGAATGACATGTGTTTTGTATGTTGTATTTGGAAATCAAATGGAAATGAGATTGTAAGAGTTTCATTTGAATTAATTGATGTTTTTTCCTTGTTCATATGATATTTTTCCATTGGAAATATGTATTTATAATTGTTCTATGAAATCCCTGTTTCAAAAAGAGGAAAAGTGAAACACGTGAGAAGAAAATGTAATATTCTGCCATGTTTTATATATATGACTTTAGAAGGAATATAAGAAGGATGTTACAGAGTTGTCTTTCGTAATCAATAAATGATGTGTCACCTTTCTCAAATTACATAGTGGATTTGAATCTGTTCTTGTAGATGTAATTGAAATCTTTGTTTGAAAGAAAGAAATGCATATAAAGGAAATGTAATACTCTATCCTTCGAAATATTTAAAAATATGAAATCAGAGATGTATTATAGTTTTTGAATAAGTTGAATTAAATAAAATGAATGCATTAGATTAGGTTTGGAACACATTATAATGCTTGGAAGAAGAAATGACAAATAGACCTTTTAAAAATTTGAACTCTGTCCTATTTTTGTTTTTCCAATTGACAATTATTTAATCCCAAATGCTCAAACCGAATCTACAACAAAGGAATAACAAATGAAACATTAATTATGGCATAATAATATCTAACCGAATTCATCAAGACATTAACACTTAACAAAATTCTTTTAAAACTTAGCAGAATTACGCTCAAACTATTTTGCAGTCATGCTGCTGTCCAGAAATGTAAATGTTCAAATTACAAATCAATCAGACAAATTGAATCTTGAAATCTCTCTTAAATTCACCTAAGAACAATTTTCCATGTCTTTTTGACATGTTGAGAGAGGGATAAGAACAAATTGAACAAATTGAACAAGTTCAAATTTACTAGTTTGCACTGTAAAAGGATGTAAAACATTTTCACGAAATTGACCCCTTAAACTTTATCAAAATACAAAATTAATGATCTTTGTGTAAAAAGGACAGTGATATATTTCCATAAAATACTGATTTTGCAAAAATTGAGCCCTTTATCAAAAGTTATGGCCTTCTAAAGTTTTTCCTTCACTTGTCATCAAAAAAAAAAATTGGGGAAAACTTTCCTTAACAGAACCGCAGGCCCAAATTGTTCCCTCAGAACTTTAGAAAAAAATTTGGGAAAGTTTTCCTAATTTTCCCTTCTGACCTGCAACTAATCAGAGGCTACCACATGGTACCCACAATGTGTCAGTGGAGGGTGGAGGCCCCATTTTTTAAGCTTAGCACTCCCCAAAAAATTTTGGAATTTTTTTCCAAATTTTCCCTGCCACCCACCCGGGCTGCAACCAATCCGGTGATGCCACGTGACATCATGAGGGCATAGGAAAAGGAGCGGGTCCCTTTGTAAATTTTCAAAAAAAATTTGGGAAACTATCCAAATTTTCCCTTGCCACCCGCTGGCCCGCAGCCAATTAGGAGCCACCATGTGGTATCCTGAGGGTGTCAGCGGAGGCGCGGGTGAATGCTACCCTCTTAGCCCTTTGGGGGTCTTAAACTAATTATCTCCCTACCACCACGCCTTCCCCATGTTGGATTAGGAGATGCCACATGTCCCTTGCGGACTTACGGGAGCACGGGCACAAATTTGGCTTTCTCCCCACGTGAGAAGATTTTTCAAAATGTCTCCCATGGCCCCCACTCTCCCCCACACTGACTTGGGAGGCTCCACATGTCCCTAGTGGACTTGCCGACCCGTAGGTGCACGGGTGCAAAGTTTTTTTTCCTTTCCCCTTATGGGTAAATTTCCAAAATTCTCCTCATGGCTCACTGATATGCTCTTGCGGTAAAGTTTCACCCCTGGGCCTGCAGGCCCACTCTGGGGGAAAATTTTCACCCCAAGGCTCATCGGCCCATAACTCAAAAAATATGATAAGTTAGGAGGACTTATTTATATCACTGGAAATGCGAGGGAAATTTCCTATCCAATGGGAGTTGATTTAGGGAAACGTTTAATGCAATAAGTTTGAGAAAAATCAAGTTGAACCTTTTAGTCATTTAGTTAGTGGGTATGGTGAGTAATTACCCTCTGAACATTATTGAACCTTCTAACCATAATATTTTGACCTTATGACCTCTAATAATTGTTAATAAAATAAAATCATGTTCTAGTGACTTAGAATTGTTCTTGAACTCGTTAGTGATAACTGTTGGCTTTTAATCCGGCTGTATACTCTTTTTAAACAAAAAAAAACTATTCCATAATTTTACTAATTAATCCTAGGTTGTTCTTGGGTCTCAAGTGGGTTGTTTTTAGAGGGTGTTACACAAACATGAATTTTTTTTGTTAAATAATCATATTGAAAAGAGAGTGGGGTGGTATAACCAAATTTATGGAATATGACAACATGAATGTGAAAAATTTGATTAGAGGAAAAGGCTTCTATGAAATCTTTTTCCCAAGACTTATATGAAAGTAAATAAGATGCTTTATTGCTGAAAAATGAGCCTAAAGAAGAAAAAAGTATGCATCCTAGAAGTTTTCTTTCAGACATGATAACATACATTCATCATGGTATGTATCCACCAAATTTAAACAACTCAAATAGAATATATGTTCATATTGCAATCTATTCTTTTCTTGTTGGTTGTTGGAAATCTATTCAAAACGGACATCAATGGTGTACTCTTGAGATTTATTGAACCAAATCAAATTGAAAGGATACTTGAATAGAAATCCATGAGGGAAAAGATGAAGGGAAATCTTCTGCAAAATGTAGAGCCCTCAAGATCATTAAAGGATGATATTAATAGTCATTCATTTTCAACGATAGCTATGCTTGGATATGAAGGTGTAGAATGTGTGCATTTTTTAGAGGGGAAAGAGAGGCTTCCTTCCTTAGAACTGCAGCCAATTTCAGTGGATAAGACCTTTAACACATGGGGTTTGGAATCATTAGGTCTGATTAAGCCACCTTCTAAGCTTAGGGCTAGATGGATTCTCACAACATCTGATTACTTCACACAATGGACTAAAGCAGTGGCTTTAAAGGAAGCAAATGAAACAAAAATCTTGGACTTTTATGAAGGTTTTTATACCAAGGTTTGGTATTCCTTCAAACTATTATTTCAGATAATGCTAAATATTTTGTTGGTGGAAAGATTGTTGAATGGGTTGTTAGAAATGGTATTTATCTTAGTACTTATTCTACTTATTCTCCACAAGGATTATGATTAATCCACCTTCAAGCTTAGGGCTAAATGGATTCTCACGACATCTGATTACTTCAAAAAATGGACTAAAGCAGTGGCTTTAAAGGAATCAAATGAAACAAACATCTTGGACTTTTATGAAGGTTTTTTTAACAAGGTTTGGTATTCCTTCAACTATTATTTTCAGATTAATGCTAAATATTTTGTTGGTGGAAAGGATTGTTGAATGGGGTTGTTCGAAATGGTATTTATCTTAGTACTTATTCCTAATTATTCTCCACAAAAAAACGACCTTGCTGAATCAACTATCAAGAAAATTTTGAGTATAATTAGAAGGACTACTTATGAGAATAAAATAAATTGACATACAAACTTGAAGGCAAACCGATGGATTGATATAATCACTCACATGAATTCATTATATAATTAATAATTTAATCTTGTTTATGGTATTGAATCCATGATACTTATTTAACTTGAGCTTCTAGCCTTGGAATAGATGCACCAGGTATAATTGATTGAAAACATATGAATGGAGGTAAGGTATGCTCATCTCATGGAACGTGAGTATGTTAGAAACAAATCACTAAAGTCCATGTATCTCAATCAAGCACATATCAACAAGGAATTTTGATTAAAAAAACCTACAACAATGATTATTCATAGAAGTATATTTATTTATGAAATAGGACGAGGATGGAGCAATAACAAGAACACACACAAAGTTTGATTTTTGTTATCTATCATAAGCACACCCTATTTAAGGGATAACATCATTGGTTCTAAGATTGCTTTATTCCCTCACTTCTATATATATAATGGAAACACCTCATGTCTGTGCATATACCTATTATTGACGTGAATTTCGGGCATCAAGGTTGGTTCGTTATTGATGTATCTTAAACTAATTTTTGGTGTTTTTAAATTTTTAATGGGTGAAAAATATTGTTGTAACTAAAATTGAAATGGGGGTGATACACCAAATTTATTGAGGGCTTTGACTGAGTACATGCACAATAAATTGAGAAAAAAATTATGCATCATGAACCAATGGGGTTTCAGTTTGATCCTAAGAAAAACACTTGTGTGTTGAGGGATAAATAAAATAACAAAACTAAAATGCACACTAATACTGTATTGAAAACACCGAAAATTGTATCAAGGTAAGATAATTAATTCAGGGGAACTAACATTCACAATACCTAATAAGAGATACACACCACTCCAAATAACTAGAAAGGAAATTAGTGGGTTTTCATTCAAGGGAATAAACTGGCTAAAATTTGCTTCACAACTCCTACATCCAAAAAGTCGTCTTTGTGCTTTTCCAATGCACACAATATATCGGAAAAATAATTCATCCAACCCTCCTAAAAATAGGTTGCAGTTTGAACTCTCCCAATGCCTGCTAATTTTTTCCTTTATCATGAATAACTAAAGGAATAAAAATAATGATTATTTTATAATGAGGCAATAAAAGCCTTAGTTCCAAAATTATACTTAGTCAAAGTTTAGTTGACCGCTCTATTTCTATTGCAATAAATCGTGGGTGAATATTTTGGCTAATAATAGCCCTTTCTTGGCATGCAAATCTTCTCCAATGCAAGTGCATGATATGTGTCTTCTTTTGGATGATGTGACACCTTTGTTCTTCATCCACATGTATTGATAAATTTTTATTTATCTTAGATCTTTCCTCCTGTGAAGGTATCCAAATTTTTCATTATTTTCAAAAATAAAGCCTACTATTGGGGACCACCTATAGGCATGTGTAGAAGAATATTCTTTTCCTTTATGAAAAATAACATATTTTTTTACAAAAGGTAAGGTTTGAACAGTTACTTTATTCCTCCCATGTGGTGACCACCTCTTTTGTATCTTGGAGTATTGAATAATTAAAAAATCATTGAACTTGTTGTTTCATTATAAGCATCATTTATAATTAGGGCTGGGGCTCCCTCCCTTTGGACTTGACATTGACATGATTTGATTAATAATCAAGCTTTTATTATAATCAACTTGCATATAAGTGGTATATAAATAATTGTTTCAAAAACATGCATTTCGTTAACATTGAAAATAATTGTCCCCTTTCTGATCATGAGCATCATGTTCATTTGATCATTACACCTATAATGGGTGTCGTCTTTTGGAAAATATTATGTATGGTAATTTTACCTTAATAATGTAAAATATGCAAATAATTGTTTATTTCTAATGGGGGTTGGCCCCCTTACCATTATGATCTGACCTATAATTTGTTTTTTTCGTTGGCGAGCTAGCTATGAATTAGCTAGGGTTTTATGGGACTCGCCCCGTATGTAATGCCCTCGCTCCATAGTGAAGTTTTAAAAGCTTTGGTTGAGTTGATAGCTTTTGATGTGGTTCGTTCAATCTATACGTTTTGATCTGCAGCGTGGATCTAAAACCCTAAGGTTGATCTTGGGTTGACATAAATCAAATTGAACCTTAAACACCTCATTTCACTCTCAAGCTCTATTAGCTAACTGAAACTCTGGCAAAAAAAATGTTCGACGGCCATAGATTTACTTGGCGCTCTACGTCGGTTTCCAGATTCTATTATTCGATATTCACTTCAATTTTCTGCCATGGCCGTCCTTTAGCTGTATCTTGGTTATCTTCTACTTGATATGAGCTTGTTGGCGAGTAAGATTTCTTGTGGAAAAATTAATCTCATTATCTCTTCCATTATTTAAGCTCTGAATCTGTTAAATACCCTGACGTCTAGAAATGAAAGTGGAGTTGGGGTTTCTGTAATTTCTTCCTTCTTGCTTTCATTGGTTGCTATTTCATGCTTTATCGGTTCTATGGTTGCAGCCTGGGAAATATATTTCTCGGTATTCTGAGTAGATTTGAAAGATAAAAGTTTATTTGGGTGTGTCTTTTTCTTTCTAGGTTCTGTTTAACCGTTTCAGTCTCTGTGGATGTTTGTTGAAACCCAAATTTCTTCATTTTGATGTAAATGCTTGGGAGTGTGAATAATTCATTGAAGATATTCCTACGTATACCGGAAGTAAAACCCTTGCTATTGTTACATTTCGTTACATGTTCGGTTGTTGACTTCCACATGGACACCATTAAAGGTTAATTGGAGCTTTATCCGCTAATTCTTCACTGTACTTTATTAATGTGTTAACCATGGAAGCTTATCTTTGACGGTTTACAACGCAACTCACTGTTTGAGTTCACTTGCTCCACTGTTACTGCGTTTTGGGGAATCCTTGAAGCTGTTTTTCTCTTTAAATCTGATTTCTTGAATAATAAAAGGGAATTCTGGTCATTTTGTTCTGGGTTTATAGTATGAGCACGTGAATGTATTTCGAACCCCTTTTGATTGTTTTCCAGATATGGGTATCACTTGTCTCCAAATATCTTCTCTGAAGTTTGTCAGTTTACTATGTTTTGTGCACTTGCTCGCTAATTTGTGCCATTATATTGCTAACGAGCTCATTATTGTAATTATTTTTCTGAACTTTGAACTCACTTTTTATCCTATTTTGGAGATATTTCTAGCTGGTGCTGTACTGTATCTGTTCTCGGCACAAGTAAAAATCGCGACTCTCTCACTTGTCCGAAACTCAGTCCCTTACATCCATCTTATTATTCCTTGTTGTATGCACTCACTATTTTGGTATGGCAAGAAAATTCATTAAATCAGGGCTTGCATTTTGATAATTTTCTGAAGAATGCATGATCAACTCTACAAGTCATCTGTACTTATCTTTAGTTCCACCGCATATTCTTTTTATTAATTTTGTTTATTCTTTCAGTTAATAAACTGCAGCATCTTTCAGTCTTAATTGATGACTATATTTTAGGATCTAGCTGAGTTCTTCTTCAGCTATCTCTTTCATTACTGTAGCTGCTCCTTCTTTTAAATGTAATCCTCTCGTTCGGATTTCAACGTACAGCTGAAGGAGAAGAAAATAGTTTTGAATAAAACAAATATTTTTTGTTCTCTCTTAGCTTTGTTGTTCGCTCACTTTGTGAGCAGATGTATTATTTATTTTATTTCCACAGTATAGTGTAAGTGCTATTTTTATTCATAATCTTCAATTGGTATCAGAGCTGGTTGCAGGACTATTCTTTTTTGCAAAAGTTGCAGGTTAACGGTTCTCTCCAAGAATTACCAGAATGTCAAATGGTGGCAATTTCTCATTCCAGCTTCCGTTGTTTACCGGAGACAACTACGATTATTGAAGTATAAAGATGAAGACCCTACTATTATCCCAAGATATTTAGGTTTTAGTAGAAGGAGAATACACGGAACCTGCAGATCAGCATGCTTCAAATGCTTTGACAGAAAATCAACGAACGCAATTGAAAGAAGACAAAACGGACAATCGAGCTCTTTTTGCTATCCAATCTGCATTGGATATATCAAGTTTTCCCTGTATAGCTGGTATGACAAAGTCAAAGGAATCATGGGAGGCCCTACAAACTGCATACCAAGGATCTGACAAAATAAGGTTGGTAAGACTTCAAACCCTTCGAAGAGATTTTGAAATTTTAAGTATGAAGGATGCTGAGTCTATTCAAGAGTTTATTACTAGGGCTCAAAGTATTGTGAACCATCTTAAAACTCAAGGGGAAAGTGTCATAGAGCAAAAAATTGTAGAAAAGATTTTGAGATCTCTTCCTCCAAAGTTTGATCCAGTGGTCATAGCCATTGAAGAAAGTAAAGATCTAGCCACACTCAAAGTTGCAGAGTTGATAGGTTCTTTGCAATCTCATGAGGAGCGTATGCAACGTTCTACAGTGAACCTCATTCAAGCCTTCTAGTCTACTGTAAGAATTGAATAAAAATCTACAACCCCTTCTCAATCAAAAAAATCTGAAGGGGAATCTTCTACATCTAGAGGACGTGACAGAGGAAGACGAAGAGGAAACAAAAGAGGAAGAGGAAGAAGTTCAATGGATCGACAGAAGCATCTAGTGCCAGTATTGTTAAAGGTATAGACACTATGAATCTGAATGTTGAAAGAATAAATCTGATTTAAATAAGTCAAGAGCCAACTATACTGAAGAGTCTTTTGAAGAAGCAACCCACTCTACATTCTTCGCTTGCAATTTGGCAAAATAACCTCAAAAAGAGTGTTTGGTTCTTGGGATAGCGGTTGCTCAAATCATAAGACAGGTAAATCTGATCTCTTTGTCAAATTAGATAAATCTATAAGGAGTCAAGTAAAATTTGGTGATGATAAAGAGGTTGATGTAATGGGAAAAGGCACCCTTGCAGTGAAAACTAATCAAGGAGAAACTACATTTATTCATGACACTTTGCATGTGCCCAAATTACAACATATTAAGGGGGTACAAAATAAAATATTTGAATCTTTTTATTTTACAAAAATGGATTGCTAGTCCAATGTAAAACTAGCAAGGTTAATTTAAAGACACCTCTAGAAAATTGGAGGTGGAAAATACCTGGCAAATTTGATAGTTTTCCATAACCAAATTTTTGTCAGTTTTTTTCGAGCCAAACAGACTATGTATTTTCAGACACTGACGCCTTGTTGAAAAACATCAACAAGAGCTCGATAATTTCATGTTGACATGCATCAACAAGGGCTATTGACCCATGTTAACAACCCTTATTGACGTGCGTCAATGGCCCTTTTTTAAGGACGTCAATGACTCCTCTTGACGGCACTTCAACAAGGGCCATTGACACGCGTCAGGAACCCTTGTTGACGTGCTTCAAGAGGATTCTTTGACATACATAAACAAGGGCCATTGATGTGAAGACCCAAATATTCACACACGAACAACACAGTAAAAGACAGGATATTTTTTTTGACTTGCTTGACACATAACATGATGCAACATGTCGTCACCAAGGATACAACTAACTCTGTGAACA
The DNA here is from genome assembly GCA_019776745.2 of Taxus chinensis. NCBI lineage: Eukaryota > Viridiplantae > Streptophyta > Pinopsida > Cupressales > Taxaceae > Taxus > Taxus chinensis. The sequence goes on from CM034146.1 coordinate 758,837,474, forward strand.
ACTAGATACAAGGATGGCCATAAAAGCAGCACGGAAACATTCACACCTATCAAGGACAATATACTTTTCTTTTTTTTTGATAGAATTACATAGAAGCCCAACCACATGACACTCTCACAGCTAGGGCAAGCCACAGTAAGAAATGATTGGAGGTTATTTATTTTGATAAGACACCCTTTAACTCATGACTTAAATTTTTAGAAGGATTCAATATATGATTCGCACAAATTCATCTTACCAACTGAGTTATGTTCTTATACACTGTAGAGTAGTTCACTTAAAGTCTTCTCCTTTATAACCATTATTTGTTTTATGTATTTATTTGATAAAGATGGTAATTTAATTCCATAAGGCCATCTATATTCACACTTACCTTACTAGAACTCATTCATGTCCTTATGACAACATCGGTTCACGTTCAACAACTTAAGAGAAAATTACAAGGTACCTTGGATAAAGTTAAAGGAAGAAGGTCAATTGAGTTCATCCTTGAGACATCATTAGTTCTTACTGAGGTTTAATTGGAGCTTGAGGTTTTATACGCAATTATTAACGCTCTTACTTAGGCTTCATTGAAAGAGCTTATCAAGAGGAAGCTACTTACTTTTAAATAGGCTGAGAGATAAATTGAGTGGTTTCTAAATTTTCTTCTCTTACTTGTTAAATCTTATTAGAAACTAACCATTGTTTTCCTTTAAGCTTGTTTTAAGAGTTCACCAAAAAGAGTAGTGTTTACTAGTTCAATTAGGGATAACACGTTATATAAAATTCACTTTGCAAGGATAGTCTCACTATTGATTACTTAAAGAATTGTTTGTTTTCAAGGGGATCTCCTCCACAACATATTTCTTTGAATAAAACTTTTAGGTAACTTCTGTAAGGAAAAGCCACCCCATTAAAACTTACATATAACACATCAATACAAAGTCTTAGAAAGATTTAAATTAACACTTAATTCTCAAGATCAAAGTTTTACAATGCTTATGCCAGTGAAAAGATTGAATATTATTTCTCACTAAGAAGAGTTACCAGCCAAATTACAAAGAAAGAAAAAACAAAATTCTTCACGTAATTCTCCGAACAATTCAAGGCAAGAGGTCATATAAACTCTTTGCAAGCAATGTTACACAATTTACAACACATAGAATACTTTTACAAAGAACTTCATAAGTTGCACTGATGAAACCTTTACAACTCTTTCCTTTAGTCAACTCGCATAATCCATCTGCACAAATACTAGCTAGAATCAGTTCGCGAGAACTGAGCATGTTAAGGCTACACATTGCAACAGTAAGCTAACATTTAACAATATCAAGAAAGGAATGTTCTAATTCAAAAATGGATTAAAGCACAACCCACAACTCCAAAAATTATTCGCATGAGAGAGAAATCTAAACCAACCAACAAGGAGAAAGTCAAATACCAATAAGAACAAAATCACATAAAATAAGGCAAGACCTTATGGGTTAGGAACAAGAAGGTCAAGAGTGTTGATATCTCCTTCATATAATCCTATGGATTACGTGATTGGAATCCAAAACTCAATCCATCCAACTAAATGGGTTTAAGAGAAGACAAAACATACTAATTATGATCGTCGGTGTGAAACAAAATGACGTTATCCAATTCTCCCAGGGGAAGGCTTCATAGTAATATGGGTTCGACGCCCTTAAAAGAAAACAACTATAGTTTCAGTTTTAACCAAGGAGTTTACCACTACCTCCTTATAGGATTTCTTAAATGTAGTACTAGTTAATCAAAACAAATCCACTCTTCCAAAAGCATACAAATGAGACACAAAAAGGGCCATTATTATACCAACAAACCTTATCCTAATCGTTAACTTCTCTACATAATATAAGGGAAGGCTAAACCCAAAAGTCGTTAATAATTTTTATATATTTCCAAAAATGTCAATAAGTATCTTAAAATTAAAAAAAAAATTGATTTCCTTAACAAAGCCACAAAATGGGACTTTTAGTAACCAAGTTTGAAGTATAATATATTCGAGTTCGAAAACAAAGGGATTCGATACACGGTGAGTAATACACCAGCGATGCCCCAGACTCAAAAGACCTTACCACGAGTGCAAGCACAAAAATAAGAACCAACACACATATCCATCAGGAAGGTTACGTAGTGCAGTCAGGCCTAGAAGTTCTATGAGCTCCTTGCCAATGGTATAGAAGATGGAAATTTTACCCGATCCATGTGGGCTTATCAAGGAAAAGTCTAGCAAATATCAAACAGATGAATATAATAGCCACCTATTATATTATCACTGTAATCAACTTTCATCTAACAAGAAACGAGTTCATGAGTCCAATACCATGGATTCACCTACAACTTTTGTTTCAGTCCAGCTATTAATAGCTTGCTCGCGACCCTTAATAAAAATTGTAGAGATTTCATTCAATTAAACTTACAATGTTTACCCCTTACTTTAATCAAACAAGAGTTTGAACCAGGAAGTAGGTATAGTAATTCTCTCAACACGTAGAGGCCAAAAAAAATAGAAGTCAGGTTATTCATCCTCTAGAACTGGGTACAACAGTCAACCATGTACAATTCTAAAACAAAACCCTAATGCCATTTTCTAATTAAACAAAAAGTAAGGAATGCCCACAGGCTTAAACAAGTTTTAGAAAACAATGTCACTATTAATGTACATTTTAGCAAAACAGGAGAGCCCTAAACAGGAAATACGTATTTATTCAACCCAAATAGAGATATGAAGGATTGAACCTTCCATATAGTAAGCCTTCAATTATAAATACCATCACATAATTCTTTTAAAAGAGAGTCATATAAGCAAATGAAACTCTATAATGTTTCCTTCCCTAGGAACTAGACTGCATCACTCAATATTGCAGTAGCCCATCTAGGCAAATATGAAATAGAGTAAGCTGTAAGAGAGGAAAAGAAAATTCCAAGAAAAACCAGCGAAAATGGAACAAGATTTAAAGGAACAACCAACACATTCAGGCAGCGATTTAAACAAGCACGAAAACATTTGTCTAGGTGCCATTCAAGGGGAAAGAATATTCATTTCAAGATACTGAAAGAAGGTAGAAAACTACTACAAACAGTATAGTTAACATGCCTGATTAGAATTCTTCCAATCCAACAAGCACGTCGACCAGGGCTCGTGCAACAGCAACACAACCTGCGCAACTTCTCTTCTTCAGCCTGCTGAAGGTCCAAACTCTGTTAATGGCCATGCATCCCTGGGTTTCTCAGAAGTAGATCCAAAATCCTCCGAACACCGCTCCAAATTAGCCCGTAGATCAATCCACCAGCCAACATGTCAGTCGAGTTGTCCATATCCATAAAACAGTCCCGAGACTTAGCATCCTCAATAAGGCTGACCAGTCACTAGATTGCTTCAATGCAGCTATTTTGCCCTTAGCCCAAAGTGCTCTGCGAGCTCGTGCTAGTGCCACATTCATGCGGCGAATATCAGCTACAAAGCCAACCCCATGATTTGCAGCTCGGACACAAGACATAATGATTACCTCACGCTCCTGGCTCTAAAAGGCATCTACCGTAATGATATATAAAACTTTTTCTTCATCAGATTTGGGGACAACATCAAACTTTCGGTGCAAACATTTCAGCTGTAGCTTGTAAGGTGTGATAATTCCAACAGAAACCCTTATGCCTGCCAACTTAGTGACTCGCTAAAGAAGCTCATAAAATTGCAAAGCAAATTGTGCTTCAAGAATACTCTGATATAATACAGATCCATGCCTATGAGATTCTCTTCCATGAGTTACATCGTAAAATAGCTATGATGACTGGAACATTTCCCATTTTATTACACAGCTAGATGCTTTTATTGAGCATGTTACTCTTGCCACTGTCACATGTGGAGTTACTGCCTTCTTTAATGAAAGTGTGTGGATTTCTTTTAGTTCTTCTGCCAGTGCCGAAAATACCATATGATGCCGCTCGCAGTAGCCTCTTCCCCTCAAATTGAGCTGATACTATCTCAATAGAAAATCTTGCCTCCACATCTAATAATTACAATGGTTTTAAACTACGTGGAAGCACGGGTGATGTCCTTACCCTCCAGATGTATCGACCACATTCAGATGAGTTGGGTTGAGTTTGGAGGACAAGGTGGCCATCCACTGCCTCCTTTGTGATGCCCATCTCTGCTAAATTCAATTTTAAGGATACAAAACAAATACCTATAGACCTGTTACAGGTCTCATTAGAGAATCTTTGCACTAAATTTCATCAGGTCTCCTGGTAACACTCTCACTGTCACATAGTCGATTTTGATCCCAGAAATACCTTGAAGGAGAATCTCGAATTGAGGATGCAGTCGATACTGAATAGATAACAACATAATTGGATGACCTGCCTATTGGAGGTGATCATGAAGGCTTCTACTATACTGCAACATGCCTGCTGCTTGGCTATTTACTGTGTAGGCTGTTGTTGTGGATCCCCGACTAGAACACACCCTTCAGCACCCAATGAATGTGGAGGTAACACACCTACTTCACTAGCTTGTAGCTTCATCTAAAACCACCATATCAAACCCAACAGGCCAGGGCAGGATAGCAGGGAAGGGGAAACACAGCCAAGCAAAGTCCCTTCACCACACAACTCATGCAACTCCATCCAGTCAAACCCACGAGCAGGTAACAGATAAACACAGGGAATATCAAAAACAAAATCTGATTTGAAAGCTAAGCGGCCAGCATCAGAGAAAAATAATTCGATAGGCTGTATTAGGTAAAAAGGAGCTACAAAAATTCTTGCGCAATCCCCAACAATCTACGCAGCTAGTCAAGAAGAAAATCTAGGAAAGATTTGCTAAAACAACTCAAATTAAAATATGCGGCCCCACTTCCAAAAAGGGAAGAGATATTTCTTACCCAAGGCACATGGTACAAAACAAGCATAAATGAAATAATTAAAGAAGTAGGTGGCCTTCATTTACATGCACCCACCTTGCCAGGTAACATTAAAATTCAACAATTTAATCCACATAGAAAACAAGATATGGCTGACCCAGAAGAGAGTAGTCAAAGCATTAGGAATATGCGTTTCAGCCTACACATACAATCAATAAAGTAAAGGAAAAAGACTGCCACCATGCCACACCAAGAAGGAGATAAATCGCATGTTGTGTAAACTAAAATATGTGCCTGCATATTCATACTCATATACATCCTCTTAGCTAGGTGTAAATCCAGCCTCCACAACCTTTGGTAGGTGTAAAGCAAAGACACCACAAGGTGTAAATTTCATGCCAAAATGGGATGTTTGGAACAGCCCATGGGAACGATCCATCAAAACCATAATGGAGACGGGATTTTCATCATATGTTTCATTTACAAGTGTCCTGGTGAACATGTATGTAAATTTTGGAAGTATACACATGACACGCAAAAGGACAAGGACGTAACAGCGAAAGTCAATACCGAACAGGGCATTACAATTGATGCATGTCAACAAGGGTTGTTGACGCGCATCAATAGCCCTTGTTGACGCCCGTCAATGGCTCTTATTGATGCGTGTCAACAAACCTTGTTGATGTGCATCGATAAATGTCATTGAACCTAGATTTGTCATATAAATACCCTCCCGTCAGTCATTTTCACATTTATACTCTCCGAATCTCAATTTTTTTGTATCCAGGAGTCCATCATTCTCAAAGACTCAAGCACAACTACAATGGTGACTACAAGTACATCCCAACTGCAAGCTCAAGATAAAAATCAAGAGGAAAATCTAGTCCTATCCATGGGCAAGATCATCTATAGGAATCCTTTGTGCCCCCACATCCAGACTATTTTACAGATTACTTCCGAATACAAGGATTTAATTGATGCATGTGAGTTTAGTGGGCACGTTAAGATGCCCCATTTTGAAATAGACCAAAAAATTTTGAACTACCTTCTCTCGTCTTACAATACAGAGGACGACCTGATTTATGTTACCATGAACGATGATCGATTGTTTCAATTCGGTATCGACCCAACTAACATTCATCGGTTTATGGGTTTTCCATTTAGAAATTTACCCTTTGTTACAATGAAGGCAACACTCATTGAAGATGATAAGAAATATCTCGAATCAACATTCAGTTTCCATGTTGACTATAAGTATAATTCATTTTCATTCGTCATTTTTTATTTAGTTTTTGATTGTGATACAATTTAATGTTATATTAATTCCCACTATTTTTTAGCATTTGCAGCTCATGTCAATAAATCTAGGCGTGGTGTGGATACACAAGCAATTACACACCACTTTCTTGTTGCAATGATTTCCTTCTTCAATCCAGAATAGTTTTGTAGGGTCGGAAAACAGATATATCAAACTGGGCCATTACATAGATTGTTGTAACTATCGGAAAAGAAAAATTTGATTGGTTCACCTTTTATAAAAAAAAAAAAATAACTGATATAACAAATTCCCATTTTCCATTATTACGAGGGTCTTTTAAATTTAAAAGACAAACCAATTCCCACTTGCAATGATGAGGCATTGATGAAGTTGTCAATTTCATTTGAAGAACAACAACTATATACTATTAAGTTTGTATGTCCACATTACACTGTGCACAGGTATTAACAATTTCCTATTTGTAGAGAAGAATTATGGAAGCCCTTCCCTGAAAAAATGTGTTATCAAGAGGAAGAGGCCAACAACATGCTGAGGCTTCGAGAGATTCCCAATCTGAAATGGAATATCACTCCTCTCTAAACCCCGAACAGTTAGAATTCGTTAAACGCCAGAGAAGTAATACCTTTTAATGTATTATTTACAAATTCCAATTTATTTTTTTTCATTTTCCAATTTTAATTTTATCCAATTGAATTGACATATAATTCAATGTTGATAAAATTGTGGGGACTTTGGACCATATACGTATTTCAGAAACTCAACCATCTTCCCCACCTCACTTAGTACAGTCGCATGCATTTGTATCTTCTCAACAACAACCAATTACTACTCCAACACAGCCACCCTTAGCATCGTGACAAACTACCCATCAACAACAAGGTAAAAGTTTTGAATACTACTTAGTTTAATTTAGTACTTTTTGCATTGTTTTCTATTTTTTCAGATTTTTTTTCTTGAACTTTCCAGCACATTTCAGTCCTCCTTTTCAAACAGCGGCACCGCCCCCCCAACCAATAATATTTAAAATGCTAACCAGAGGATCATGAAAAAATAACATTGGTAAACGCATGCCAATTGCTCCAACCTGTAGCTGGACACTAAAAATTGCCTCCTCCTTTAGAATTCCAACCCTCTCACTTGGTGGCTTGCCACCTTTCGAATTCAATACCAGTGAGATGATTCAAGGCCAGCAAGTATCCTTCAATTTCAACATACTTTACCATATTGAATTACATTTCGCTTTAGATTTATTTTTCAGAATCCTGATTAATTTTATCACAAACAAAATCAGGCCACCCAAAGGCAGAAACAAGTAGCATTTGATCAACCCAAAAGCCCCATACCTCTCCAGTGAGATCATCTTCATCAGATACAGATGGTGAATAGTTGCTACCTTTTCCTTTGGAGAACTTAATTTTTTATTATTGTCAATACCATGTCAGCGAGTTTATTCTACCTCATGTCAGTCAGCTCATAGAATGGGAGAGAAGGGCTAAAGTACTTATCAATGAGATTATTAGTCATTATGAAAATTATTCGCAAAGGGATAGTTTATACGCTGCAGTCCAGAATCAACTTGCAAATATGGATTCCTTACTTACCCAAGTAAGAAGTGGGACTGTCACGTATAACAACAACTATAAAGACGACATTTTGGATAATACATTAAACAAATTGGAAAATATTAGTGTTGAGGCCCAGACATATTTTAACAAATTTTCTAAGAACAAGGATCTAGTAGCAGTTGCAAATGCTGAGTGAGATAGAGTGGTCGTAAGTATTATAACTTTCAAATAATATTTTTTGTTAATTTAAAGTTTTCTTATTTTAGTAATATGTTGAATTGAAATTACATTTTTTGTCCAGCTTAAATATGAAAATTTAAAAATTCAAGGAAAGGTTTTCCACGTTCACTTGGAAATAGTGAAGAAAACTTTATCCACAATGAAGAATTTGAAGGAAAATATTGTTTTGGTTAACAAACAAAACAATACATTGAAGTAGATAATTAAAGAGAATGGATTCAACCCTAAAATATTATTCAAAGCTAAGGCAGCAGCTGATCCAAATTTGTTGTCCCATGGAGATGCGACAAATAAATAAGAAATAATTTTTATAAATATGGACAGTGCTGCGGAAGATCTCATAAGTTCTGGGGTTATTTCTGTCGTTGGGGAAAGGGGTACACCCATAGGTGAAGAAACCATTGGGGAAAGGAGCACAAGAGTTGAAATGGATACAGAAAAAGAGGGTTGAAAATTTTATTATTGAGTATGGAAACTTGAAATATTGAATTTTATTATATGGATTTGATAGCCTTTGAAAATTTGAAATACTATATAATCTTTAATTTTATAACTTCCTATATATTATGTATAGAATTTATAGATTGTCTATGGAGTTTATGTTTTTTGGTTTACTTGTAGTCATGATTGCATTAGATAGTGATGATGACGTATGTTTCTTGTTTACTTGGATTATCATGAATTGTATGTGGACGTAGATTTAACTTTAAGCATGATAATTCTTCTTCTCTAGACATTTAAACGTGTTTTAAGATAATTCTTCTTCTCTATACTTGTAATGTTATGATCATGATGACATTAGAATGGATATAGATGATGATGAATGATGATAATGGATAATTGCTTTTAAAAAATAGAATGTGTTAGGACAGAGAAATTTCTTTAAATTTAAAATAGATAAATAATTATTTTAATAATAATTGTAGTCTCATGATTATCATAATGATATGATATATATGGATGATGATGAATTTTATGTGGATGTAGATTTATCTTCTAGCACGATCGTGGATGACAAACTGTATAATGGATCGAGGATTATGAACTATATAATATGGAAAAATCTTCCTCTATAAAATTTGATTGTTTCATTTTATCCCACAAAGTTTAAAAAATATATCAAAGCATTTTGCAAATATAAAAAATAAATCAAACATAATTGTAAGAAATCAATAAAGATGATATGATAGGGTTTAACTTACCTCTAGTGTTTTAGATGGCTTTGGAATCATCACTGGTAATGTGCTAGATATTTGTTTTAAGAAAACTCAACACGAGAAATGGATTAGTAGATAGATGGGTGAGTTGCTTGACATTGTTAGTCCCGAGAAGTACTAGCTTCCTTGGATAGATGGTAACCCACATTTTCGAAAACAATAAAAAATTTGTATATAAATAAATGTAAATATATATACCTGTAACATCTTTAATGATAACTAGAGCTGAAAAAAATTAAAATGACAAACAATAAGATTAACGTGAAGAAGATATCTTCTGTAGAGTGTGACGATGCACCAATGCCACTCTCAACATTAGGAACAGTAGTACTTGTTTTTGTATTATTCACACCTCTTCATTTGCAAAGGGAATTCAATGCACAATTTCTCTGTCGAAAGGAAATGTTTCAATGGAGTATCGAGATACATAACACCTCATGCAAATTTCCATATTTTTTATCCAACCTGTTTCTCAGTTTTGATTTTATAAATGATAATGCACTGAAAACGCTTTCATCCTCCACAGACACCAAAATCATTGTTTGGAATAACTCATACAATCTAAAATATTCATGGATATCTTCTTGTAAGATATAACTTTGTTAGATTCCTTGCCACAGCCTTGTAATAACACCACTTTCAGAAGGTTCATCTAAATTTTTATATTGGTTCCTCAAAGTTGTTGTAATATTTTTTGATTGAAATTTTAATAAATCAACATTCAGTATACCTTTGATTTCCATACCCTTCACCTCTGAAGTCTTTGCAAAATGTTCCATTATTGTACCCATGGATTAATGAAAATGCTTTCTTATAAAGTCAGCACGACCACCTTCAGTATTCCAAAAATTAGGATTCATCACACCCATGGCTTCAAGAATTTTATCTTTGGAGAAAAGTTCTCTTATTTCTGATGATAAGGATTCTGAAATTTTTTTAAGCTTTATTCTTATTTCAACTATAACAGACTCAAAGAGATTATGTATCACGGGAACATCTTCTCATTCCAATCCTATAATATCTTGACATTTTTGCAAAATGTGCATTGGTATGTCCCTCCCATTAACAGTGATGCAGAGGTGATCGTGGATATTTAATCTCAAATAGTTACTGGGATTTTTTAGATCTAATAAAGCTTTTCAATTCTAAAAAATAGGTGTATCAAAACTATCTTGGGAATAGTACAAGAGATCAAAACTTTGACATACCATTTTTCTCATCTGTATAAAATCCACAATATAGATTAATCTCCCCTATGCATGCTTCATCAGTGTATTGATCTCCTACAACATTGGAAGAATATCAACTAATGTAGAAATGTCTACAAATCAGTTAAAAAAAATAACAAGTCTCATCCCCTATCAACTTCATGACGATATTTTTGCATGAAACTAACCAACGAATGATACTCCTCACAAACTCTACATGCAGGTTCATAAAAAGAGATCCATATAGTCTCAACATATTTCATAAGGTTTTTTTCCATCTGTAATTCCAATTGCAAATTTCTGGAACTCAAGAAATCACTTTGGGATGCTTGCCATATAGGCATGAAGTTCTCTTATAAGCTCTTCTAATTTAGCAACATTTTCATGATTGCTTACCATTTTATACGCTAAATTCATTCTATGTGCCATACAATAAATTGGTAGCATATATGGGGTGACTGTTGTTTGTAATCTAACACACAACCCTGTTCGATGATCTTGCATGATAGATGCACCATCTGCTCTGATGCATACCAACTTCATAGCAATTTCATAATCACTTATTCCAGCAATATCTTTTAAATGGGAAACAACTATTTTATGTAGGTTTTTGGCATTACAGTTTTCAACCATTTTCATAACACTCAATAGATGAGGTGTCCTTATATGATTTTCTAAAGTATAGACATGGATACATACCCATGCATTGTTGTAGACTGCTGTCACTTCATCAATTGAAAGAGAGACAAACTTTGATTTTTTTACATTCTCTTTCAAATCTTCCTTCTCTATCATCGAAAGGAATTTTTCCATTTCCCATTCACTACTTTCAGACCAATGAGACTGAGGTACGTTTAGCATTCCATTATATTGATAAAAAACTTTGAAATCAAGGAAATCAAAAATCGGTCTTCCTTTCTTTACTATGTGAAATAAAGTAGAGAATTGTATGAGTTTTGCATGTAGATTTGTTTGATTCATCTTACCTATTTGCGATGTGATAATTCCTCCCTTTTCCATGAGATGTCTATGTTTTTTCTACTCTGACTCATAATCCACTACGTAACTAACATGCATCCATTATTTTTTAGTTTTCCACCTGTGTGTTTTGATTTACTGGCCATCCACCCCTGTTATAGTCAAATATTGTTTTCCACAATGTTTTTCTATAGTGTCCAGCTTCATTTGCGTTTTTTGTTGCTTTCCCAATTTCCACATACATATTATACATGTACATTCAGATGGGATCTCTTCAGAATTAGATGATTGTAGAGGTTCGATAAACAAAAGTTTAGCTGCCAAATAAAACTTATATGACCTGCCAATGGTCCACATATTTTTGTTCATTTTCAATGTTCCATTTTCTAAGTATTTATATGTGTGATATCTTGATGCACTTCTTGTTGCACCCCAACAGGAAGAATATCTTTAAGATATGGCAAATTATTGTAGCTTTCATTTGTTTGATACTATGCAGAATACATGTCCACCTCAATAATACCTTCCACTAGTCAATATTATGATTCTTTCTGGTGGCAGCTATAGGTTTGTTGGTAGTTTCAATATCTATATCAACAGAGTTTCTAAAATACTTGAACAATGACTTCTGATATTTCTTAGTTGCTTTTAGGGTCTTCAAATTCTTAGGACTAGTACCTTCCATTATTCTGAATAGAGTCATGCGTCAGCAAAAAAACCAAGTAGTGACTCAGCGAGTCAGAGTCAAAATTACTATCGCACATCAACCATGGTAATCCATGTCATGCATCAACAAGGTGTCAACTGTCTCTGTCATATGTCACCAAGGCATCAACAAGCTCTCTCATGCATCAACTCTGTCCCTGTCACATGTCAACTACTTACGCCCTTATCGTGTACCAACTCTCTTTGTCACATGTCAACAAGGCATCACTGTCTCTATCACATGTCAACTCTATATTTCTCACGCGTCAACGGCATACACCCTTATCGTGTGTCTTTAATATCTCCTTGTCGTGCGTCTGCAATACCTCTTTGTCATGCGTCAACTATATCCATGTCGCGCATCAACAACTAACCCTAATAGGCTAACAACAATCTCTAGTGCTTAAGAGTATGCGAGTCCAAACTTCATGGTATTGGTAATTTGGTAAGACACTTGTGGTAGTACCATAGTATACTACCCGATGAATCACCTAGGTTTTTATAGGAGATGTTTTCAAATGAAGGTGAAGCCGACCCCAAAAAAATAATATACTGTAAATTTTAGGCGAAAAGGACACCGACCCGCTCCGAAAAAATAACCTTTTCAAATTTTCCTATAATGAAATTTTTGCCATATTACAAATATTCACCACTAAAATTATCCCTAAAAACTAGTTTACTATTGGTTTTGGATGCCCATTCCCCACATAATATCTCTTTCTAGTATACATCTTCATCATAATAATCCATCATACCTTAATGGCCTAATGAAGGGTTTAGAATAAGATGGGAAAGGCATCTTACATCACAAAAATACTTTTTAAAACAACATGAATTCATATTTAGTTTATTAGCTGTCATTATGGGAACAAATATCAGTTATGATGGTCATTCATTCATTCATATGAGATTATCAACTTCCTATGATTAGAATAGGTATGAATAATTTATAATTTATTCCTTATGATTATATATAGATGAAACAAACAATTAAATTTTCCAAATGCTCATTTAATTATGTAATTATAACAAGATAAAGGAAGCAAGAGAAAACTTGTTGCATGAAAATTAGTTTATATTCATAAGTAAAAATTGTACATACCTTTTTCCATGCAAGTTGTGGGATATGGCTGAAATATAAAGCAATGGATATAAAATTAAAGTTGAAAATGAAAATTTTAATAGGAACTCTTCATTTCCTTTTAGAAGATATCCTCTTAATTACAAGTGTCTTCTCCATGGGTCCAGTTGTTGCTTTGTTGTACTTAAAAAAGAAAAGAAATAGGTGGTTAGAGCTCTGGGTTACTCTTCCTTGTTATATTTCCATCTTTGAATTTATATCCATCATCAACTAGAGTAGATAGAAACTAATTAAAAAATATGATGACCACGCCTGAAGGGGAAAATATGGATTTGTAATGATTCATTAAATTATCAAATGACAGATATATTTCCAATATACATTTCAAAATATGGAAACAAATCAAATTGAAATATTATCAAAAGTACAACTTTCACATCTAAACAAAATGGGAGAAAGGAGCAAAATTGACGGCAATCATCATGCTTTCATACAATTTTAAAAAACATATAAAAGAATAGTATTCAAATAAAGATTTCAAATGCTACGAAAAGCCTTCATTATGACACAATTGTTTCAAGAATATTTTTAGCATGCTCACATACTACCTTAAGCCATATATTTACAAGATACAATCTCTAGAAATCAAATTCCAGGTTTGTTAAGCTCTCATCAAATTTTAAAGCCATATATGTGTTTCACAAAAAAAGTAGATTTCCCAAAATGCATGTTCCAGAGTGGAAGATGTTTTCTTTTGGAGAAGGATGATATTAAAATTCTAAGGTACAGATATCATTATGAATATGAGAATGTTTGTTATCTTAAAAAATGAAAAGCAATGGTATAAGAGAGGAGAAGATAACCATTCATTTTATAGAGATCATATTTCTGAATTATAAGACTCTTTATAGAAACACAAGTCAGTTATTTAGCAGAAGTGCACCCTGTCTGAAGAATGAGAGACTTTTCTATCTCTCTCCTTGCTCACTTCTACGGATATATAATTGCGACACGTCACGGACTGTGGGTATCCCAGGTTATAGGTGAATCTCTAGATTCTAAGGAATGGTTCCCTTTTGATGTATCCCTAAACAAAGCTTGTAGGGTTTAATGGTAAATAAGTAAACTTAAAATGATCATAAGTGATACACCAAGGGATTTTGAGGGTTTTCTGACAAAAGAGCACAATATGCAATTTGACGAAAAGAACTATTAAACATGCACAATCCAGTGGGTTGCTTTTTATTTCAAGGAAAAGATTGAAATTCCTAAGGGTTTTTCTCACAATAACAAATCACAAAGAATGCACACTAAAATAAAACAAAACAACTTAATTTTAGAGTTAGGTAGATAGTTTAAGTGCTAAACTTAATGAATTCAGGGATTATTAGACACAAGAATAACTTCCATTAATATAAAATGTTGCAAAAGTTTTTTTCAAAGGCAAAATCATCTTCTTCTCATAAATGGGCACATCTGAAAAAATTCTCCAACACTTCGTTACTTCAAAAAAATCCACCTACAATGTTTGCAAAACATGAATATATAGCCAAAATATTCACCAAACTCTTCCCAAATAATCCCTCCAACTTCTAGTTAACTCGGCAATCACTCCAAAGATAATTTTACATGAATGCAAAGTCAAAAATAGCATGCATGGAAATTTCACTCCTCTTCGGTCAACAGCAGTTGACTTCTTTGACAAAACCTCTGCAAAAATTAAGAAAATGTACGGGAGTCCTTTGCAAAAATTAAGGTATGTTTGGAGCACTCAAGGTACGGAAATTTTTCATTATCTCCAAAAGTAGAATTTGTCATTATCTGGAAGAAGGGCCTAATTTGGCTTCTTGTGCATGTATAAAATAAGGTGAAAAAGATTAATTCTCGCATACATGTATGAATATAATTTGCCCTTTTGATTTTCAATATTTCACCCCCATGCTATAAATTAATCATGCCAAAAGTAATTCTGTGCCAGATGGTAAAATTGAGAAAGTAATAAATGTTTAAAAACCATGGTTATAATTAACTTGTGTTGACCCCTAGTAATTAGGGTAAAGAAACCCATAACTTCTCTTCATTCCACACTTTCCAATATTCGTGGGGCTTCTTGAAACGTTGTGCCTTGCTGGTATGAATGGAATTTTGGATCTGCCTGGGTTAGCTTCTTGTGAAATACGGCTGTGGATTTGGTTTATCAATGCTCACTGCTATAAACCCCTACCAGGTTGGTATTTGTTAGAATTTCTGAGCTAGGTACTTACTCATTTATGCCATTGCTTTTTCTGGGTATGGCTGTATCACTTTTGGAAGCCATTGTTATATATGAAAGCACCTGGACGCCATTTTGTAGAGCAAGGCTCTATTTTTCTTTTGTTTGGATTATGGCCATTTCTATAGGCTTATTTGTATTTTCGGGTCTTTACTTCATGTTGGAGGGTTGGGGTTTCGTTGCCCACTTTCAACCACAATGAAAATAGAATCTTCATATCGTATATGCGTTCTTTAGCGGCCATAATTTCTGCCTCCTGTGGGTCATGAGTTGGGGTTTTTATTTTGGCGACACTCAGCTATGTATTGATGTGAATGGCGATAAATTTTTCTGGTAAGTTACCTCTGTATTTGTATTTGTACTTTGAGTTCTACGTGCCATTTCTTACTCTGGTTTGAAGCTTCATTTTTATGGGTAACAATTTTTTCTGATTATTGATGCTCTGGTTTTTCTTTTACTTAGCCGTGTTACTCGATGCCTCCTTATTATCAATGGTCACCATGTGTTGAGGGTTTTCATGTGCTCGGCCTCTTCAGAAATAGTTGAGGATGTGTTCTAGGTTGGTATTTTTCATTTCTACATTTCGTTTTGGGCTTTGTTCTGCCCAGATCTGCATCAAGCACGTTTCTGGCTTTCTGCGTTATACTCTGCCTTTGCACCATGTTATTTGTACATCATTTTTCGTACTGGCTTCTGAGTATGGACCCTTCTTAGAACTTTATAGAATATGGAGAAAAGTTCTGCCGGATCTGTACCTTGTTGGATCTTCCACGTTGTCTCCTGTGCACCTTCTATTTAATGTAAGCCATCCGGGAGAAGTCTACAGAATATATAGTTTTCAAAAAGGTCCATGATCTCTTCTTTAGAGGTAAGGATTTTTATTCAAACCATTGTGCTGCAAAAAGGGTGGCTCATATGTTTTGGAGCTCACATCGTTTTGAATGAAGAACACATTCCTGTCTTAAAATGGCTCTGTTTTAAATAACCTAACTTTATTTTCAAGATCTTCTTGCCGTTTGAAGTTCTAAGCTTGATTTTCATCCCACGAACTGGAATTTTTGTTATTCATTTCTCTGAAACCTTTCATCCATATTTCCATGGCCTAGTTCGAGTAGTTGGATCGCCCATGTTCGGCTCATGGAGAGTTTTAGATTTCAAGCTGCTTGCTTAGCCGTCATGGTTCAATTTTGACCTCTTTTGTATATAGCCAAATCTGTGTTCATATGCCAATGTCAAAGACAACTCCATCCAAATTTGATTGCTCCATGCTCTAGATAATAAACCTTAAAAATACTTAACAGTTTACAGTTTAAGCTCCGAAACAAAGTTAACTAACAGAAATCCTAGCAACTGAATAAATTTGAGTCATTGTCCACAACTTTCCATCCCATCTTTAACTCGAGAAGAACAATTTCATAACTGTATACATCAAATTTCTCATTAATCCTTGATGTTATTTCTTCAGTTTTGACTTCGACCATACTTGTATTATTTGAATGTAACCTTATCTCTCCACTATTGCATTGATAGATTGCTTTATCCATTTGGTTTTGGTCTGAAAAAAAATTCAACCTTGCTCAATTATTTTCAGGACTCTTCTCCTTCAATGTGATATTATAACTCTGATTTGGTTGTTCAACTCGGCCTTTACTCTTTTGCTGAGTTATTATTGACATTATTATTCTCCATTGGGAAAGCTCGAATTGGGTGAGAACAACTTGAGATTTGTTGTACTATTTATCCCGTCGCGGGCTCCTTTTCTTACTTTGAAATCAACTTAAATGATTATTTGATGATGCATCTCTTGTCAATTGCATTTTCTACAATTTGTACTTGCTGACCTAAATGCGAAACTATTTTCACCTCTATACATGTTGACACATGAGCTTGAACTTGATGAGATCCTGAAATGGAGTTTGGTAGTTTTTATTACTTTCGATATTTTGACAAGATAGTGGTACCAATTGATGGCTAAGCCTATCCATCATGTAAGTTTGCATGGGGATTATGTGGCATGTAGCATATCCATAAGTTTGACCAGTCATCTCCATCTGCGTCCGTCTCCGTATCCCTCTGTCTCCATCTGTCCTTTTCTGTCCAGCCATTATATCAATCAAATCATTTGTTGTCAGCCAATAAATTTAAATTTCAAATTCTAAATTTTCCCACGCAATCATTCCTTTTCCTTTCTAAACTGTTAATAGTTTCATTTTCCCCTGGTTTGCTGGAGGGTGTCCGGATTCACAAATAGGAATATATTTTTTTTAAAACACTATGATCTCTGCCTCCGTGAGAAATAGGCACATGCGTAGAAAAAATGGATCATTTGCTAATATACATGAAAGCAAAACGATTCTATCAAATCATGTGAGGGATCTTTTGGATGATGCAGATCACGAAGACCAGGTGGATGCTCTATTGCCACCAAACCATAGGCTCAGCCGTCGCGATATATTTCATTGGTTATGAAATTTATTTATTTTCTATGGGGTTTGATCATCATTTAAACTTGCAGAGCTTTGTTTTACCTTGGAAACATTTGTGATTTATCTTAGGTAGCTCGTTTTTGTTTTATAGCTATTTGTGACTTTGAAAACTACCTTGAAGCTCGTCATTTGAAGGTAAAAACTAAATGTATTACACTGTTTTTAATGTTTTTTTTTGCAAATTTGTGCATTTAATAGAATGTTGCCTCTGAATCTGAGTTGTTTACTTTCACTGCAATCTTTTAAAGTTTCGTACATGGCTTTGTGATTTGTATTGACACAAATATGGGTGACTTTCAGCTTGAATCAGCTCAAATTTGGATTTGTTTTTACTTGCTCTTGTACGATCCCTATCATTCCATATTCTAGATGTTATTCAAGGGTTTCATTATGAAAATTATCTCTGGTTCTGTATTTATATACTTGCCTCATTGTGTCTACTCATGGCCTTGAGCTTTTGATGCCTGGGTTGTAATATTCTTTTAATAGAATTTGTTTTCACATGCCAATGGTGTGATAACTCCATCCACATTTGATTACTGCATGCTTTAAAAATAAACCTTAAAAACACTCGAGTAGTGTTTAATGTGCTCCAAAAGAACAATTTTTCACTGTATATATTAGATCTCTTATTAATCGTTGATTTACTTGCATGTATATTTTTATTCTTTCATAAATGCTAGTGTAAGTAAAAATAAATTAGTATTCAATCTATTTGCTTTCCGTGTACTTTGAATATTTCCTCTTCTTTAAATAACATTGTGGCCTCCTTGGAGAATATTCATATTTTAAATTTATTCCTGATGAAGCTGGTAATTAGGAGGAGGAACTATCATACTATTTATTGCATTTTCCTAACTCATTGTGGCCATGAAGTTGTCACATAATCCTTGTTCTTGTACTTGGTTTTTTTTTTGAGAAAAGATTATGAAGGATGATTACTGTACTTTGATGAAATCATATGTTTTCCTAGTTCAACAGACATTTTTTGTAGCTTTCCATAATAGCATAACAGTTGTAAATCTTTACAAGTCTTTAAATCTTTCCTCTTACTCATGTACTTTGCAAACTATATCTTTATGGAGCAACTAAAAATCAAAATCTGAACATGAAATAAATTTGTAACCTAAGCTTTGAAAGTTAGAAATTTGAAAGTATGGTTAGCAAAAATATTTTTGTTTGTGAAAATAATAGCACCAAGGAATGTGTGTGCATCAAAAAGGAGTGAAAGAAAGAGGAAGAGGAAAGAAATCCCATAACCAGAAAGGAGGGAATAACACAAAGTGATGAGTGCATGAGAGATAAGAAGTTACACAACTAGAAGAGAACACATGAAATCACATTTTTACATAATATAGTAAGTATGTTTTGTAAGAATAATGTGCGGAATCATAATTTATCAGGGGTAACAACGTAATACATTGTTAAATTTATGCAATCAAAGTACGAGGGAACGGATTGGAAATTATTATAAAATAATTAAATAAAATAGCTTTGAATATATTCATAACATTATGCAGTGAAAAAAAAATATTAAAAATGCATGTCATTGAGTTAACAACGTATTACATGGAACGAAAACCTATATTTATATTGATCATATATTTGCATAGAAATTTGACATCAGAGTTTTATACAGTATAATGAACATATTTCGTAAGAATAACATATTCAACTATCATTTATTAGGATTAAAAACGTAATACGTTGTTGAATTGTTGTAATCAAAGTAGCAGTGAATGAAAAGGAAAATACTCCAAAATAATTGAATGAAATTCATGGGTATGGATTCATAACACTATCCAATGCAAAGAAAACATTAAAAATAAATGTGTATGAGGTAACAACATATAATGTGGAACAAGATACTTTTATAGATAATGTATGCACAACAAGATTTGACATTGTAGTTTTATATAGTACAGTAAGTATATTTTTTAAGAGTAATGTGTTGGATCATTGTTATTAGGGGTAACAACGTAATACATTGCTCAATTGTTATACTCAAAGTATTACTCAATGCATTGGGAATTATTCCAAAATAATGGAATGAAATAATTTCAATAAACTCGTCACACTATGTATTGCAAAACAAACATTGAAAATGCATATTTTCGAGGTAACAACATAGTAAGTGGAACAAAAGGCTACTTTCATATAGATCATGTATGTACATGAAACTTTGACATAACAATTTTAAACAATATAATGGTTGTTGTTTATAAGAATAGCGTATTGTTAGTGGTAACAATGTAATATGTTGCTGAAATGTGGCAATCAAAGTATCGTAAAATGTATTATAAATTATTAAAAACTAATTGAATGAAATCATTTTGATTACATTCATCACACTATACCTTGCATAATGAATATCCAAAATGCATGTTTTAGAGATAATATCGTACTAGGTGTAATAACATAGTACTTTGACACACTTTATATACTAACACCAAACTTTGACATTATTATATAATAGAGTATATAGAGGATAGTTTGTAATTATAGTGCATTGTATAAGAATTATATGGGTTAAATTATAGTGCATTGTATGACAATTGTAATAGACTATATAGAGGATAGTTTGTAATTTTCACTGTAACGAATTAGCTGGAGAGCATTCCTCATAGAAGAAGAAAATTTTATCTCTTCCTCAGGAAGAGGAATGTAAATTATTACATAAAAAGGAGATGATATATACTTTTTCAATACCTTACCATTTCCATCCAAAATATTTGTAAATGATATAAGTTAACATAGTAAAAACAACTAAACAAATTCCATCACTTTCATTGGTTTCTCTTATTATGAATTGTCACTATCCCGAATTGTCTCACCTTAAAAAATTACCATATCATGCATATTTGAAACACCTAAATAAATTAACATAAATAAAAAAACCAAAGTAATGGCACCAAGAAAGGGGAGTAAGTATACAATAATGTAAATGCATAATTCGCACCATTCTCACGACGAGTTTCTCCTTTCATTCTTCCATGAAATTGAATTTTTTGGCATAAAATTTACAAAAAATTGAATGACCTCTCCCTTAGATTACCATTTAACTCTATGTGTTTTTAAAGCACCAATAACATCAATTTGGATGACCTTAAAATATGTTGAGAGATGTCAGATGTGCTCGATACATATGTCAAATCTAAAGGTTGGTTACACAACATTATTTATTTTTTAGTCATATGGAGCTGTTGCTTACTTAGTGTCATTAAGTGGTATGACATGGCACTCATCATTGGGTTTTACACAACTAGAAAAAATCTAAAATTTAGAGAAAATATGCGAATAAAGCGATTTTTCTAATTTCTAATTTTAGTCTTTACACCTTAACATTTTCGATTAGATGACATTCATTTTATTAGATAGCTAAGACGCAAACATGAGTAAAAAGTTGAAAACTAAACAATGGGAAATAAATACCTGCATACATCCCACACCTATTTTCATGGCTTAGATTATTAGTATCGAAAACTTATGTCTTCAGCTGACATTCCTAATAACGTAATAACTTTTTTACCCATTCTTATAGTTCCTTACTAATATGTAATGCATAATAAGTTCCTCTCGATTCAAAGTAGGAGGGAATGAGTTCAAAATTATTCAAAACTAATTGAGTGAATCAAATTTGAATATATTCATAACATTATGTAGTGAAAAAAAAAACATTAAAAATGCATGTCATCGACGCGAAAACGTATTACGCAGACCAAAAATTTACTTTGATATAGATCTTGAAGCCACCCTAAGATCTGACATTGTAGTTTTATATAGTACGCTGAGTATATTTATAAAAACTTTGACTACATTAAAAATTCCTAATAACGTAATAACTTTTTTACCATTCTTATAGTTCCTTACTAATATGTAATGCATAATAATCTCTTCTCACTTACAAGTAGGAGGAAATGAGTTGGAAATTATTCAAAAATAATTGAGTGAATCAAATTTGAATAGATTCATAACATTATGTAGTGAAAAAAAAAAACATTAAAAATGCATGTCGTCGACGCGACAACGTATTACGCGGAACAAAAACTTACTTCGATACAGATCTTGAAGCCACACTAAGATCTGACATTGTAGTTTTATATAGTATGCTGAGTATATTAATAAAAAATTTGACTAGATCAAAAATTCCTAATAACGTAATAACTTTTTTACCCATTCTTATAGTTCCCTACTAATATGTAATGCATAATAAGCTCCTCTCGCTTCAAAGTAGGAGGGAATGAGTTGGAAATTATTCAAAAATAATTGAGTGAATCCACTTTGAATAGATTCATAACATTATGTAGTGAAAAAAAAATTTAAAAATGCATGTCGTTGATGCAACAACGTATTACACGGAACAAAAACTTACTTTGATATAGATCTTGAAGCCACACTAAGATCTGACATTGTAGTTTTATATAGTATGCCAAGTATATTTCGTAAGATAAATGTGTTGGACAGTTGTTATTAGGGTTAGCAATGTAATACTTTGTTGATTTATTGTACTCAAAGTAGGAGGGGATGAATTGCGAATTATTAAAAAAGAATTGAATGAAACAAATTTGAATAAATTCATAATGCTATGTAGAGAAAAAAAATAAAAAAATTGTATGTCATTGATACAACAACGTATTACGTGGAGCAACAATATTCTAGTTTTAAATAGATCCTATAGGCACATAAAAATTTGGCATCATAGATTTATACAATATAAAGACTATATCTTGTAAGAATAACGTGTTCATTCAACATTTATTGTGGGTGACAACATAATACGTTGTTGAACTATTGTAATTAAAGTAGGAGGGAACGAGTTTGATATTATTAAAAAATAATGGAATGAAACAACTTTGATAGATTAGGTAGTGCAAAAAAATGTTAAAAATGAAGGTCGTCGAAGAAACAATGTATTACATGGAGATACAATCTACTTTTATATAGAGTCTGTAGGCAAAGTAAGATTTGACATTTTAGTTTTGTATAGTACAATGAGTATCTTCTATAAGAACTTAATGTGTTGGATCTTCGTTATTAGGGGTGACAACAAAATACGTTATTGAATTGTTATATTCAAAAGAGGATGTAATAAATTAGAAATTATTAAAAAATAATTGAATAAAATTAGTCGAATAAGAATGTTTAAGAATGGGTTGTTTCTTTGCAAAGGGTAGAGTAGAATTCAAAGGATTACCCTTATTGTATTTTTACAAATTATCCCTATTCACTGAAAAAATAAAATAAAAGACACAAACGATGAGCGGGATTGAAGAAGTAAGAAACAAGGTTGAGTTCACTGCAAATAATTCATTGTGCATGTAAATAGAGCATCCACCTAATGACCAGCCACCTTATTTCCACCAAAGCACAGCCTCAGACCGGACAGTCTGATCATTTTACAACCCGTGAAGAGGAAGGAGTTACAAATTCAAGCATCATATCAATTTATAGAATAAGAGTGCTACATCATTCTCATGCCAAGAAGCTTTTCTTCTCCCACACATTCTTACAGCATTTGCCACTCAAGGAGTTTTGAAGATTTAGTTGAATTTTTTAAAAAAGTTTTCAATGGGTTGCCATCGTTTTGATTAATCTAAAACATAAAGTTATTTTGATGCAGCTTCTAAATGTTTAATTTAAGATGATGTCTACCACATATTGAAATTTTCAATTCTTTGCCAAGTTTTTCTTGAGTGTATTTAAGTTTATGTTTAGTTTTCTTTGAATATATTTAAATTTGAAAAGGGGTTGTGGTTCTATATCCATATGGCATATTTCTATTTCAAACTACAATATCAAAGTTTCGTGAGCATATAGGATATATATCAAAGTCGTTTTCAATTCCACATACTATGTTGTTACCTTGAAGACATATATTTTCAATGTTTGTTTTGTATTACATAGTTTTATGATCTTATTCGACTAATTTTATTAAATTATTTTTTAATAATTTCTAATTTATTCCCTCCTCTTTTAACTATAACAATTCAATAACATATTTTGTTATCACCCCCTAATAACGACGATCCAAAACATTAAGTTCGGATAGAAGATACTCATTGTACTATACAAAACTACAATGTCAAATCTTAGTGTGCCTACAGACTCTATATCAAAGTAGATTGTATCTCCATGTAATACATTGTTTCTTCGACGACCTTCATTTTTAAACGTTTTTTTTGCACTACCTAATCTATCAAAGTTGTTTCATTCCATTATTTTTTAATAATATCAAACTCGTTCCCTCCTACTTTAATTACAATATTTCAACAACGTATTACGTTGTCACCCACAATAAATGTTGAATGAACACGTTATTCTTACAAGATATAGTCATTATAATGTATAAAACTATGATGCCAAATTTTTACGTGCCTATAAGATCTATATAAAAGTAGAATATTGTTTCTCCACGTAATATGTTGTTGCATCGATGACATACAGTTGTAATGTTTGTTTTTCACTACATAGCATTATGAATCTATTCAAAGTTGTTTCATTCAATTATTTTTTAATAATTCCCAATTCATCCCCTCCTACTTTGAGTACAATAAATCAACAAAGTATTACATTGCTAACCCTAATAACGACTATCTAACACATTTCTCTTACAAAATATACTTGGCGTACTATATAAAACTACAATTTCAGATCTTAGTGTGGCTTCAAGATCTATATCAAAGTATGTTTTTGTTCCGCGTAATACGTTGTTGCGCCGATGACATGCATTTTTAATGTTTTTTTTTCACTACATAATGTTATGAATCTATTCAAAGTTGATTCAATCAATTATTTTTGAATAATTTCCAGCTCATTCCCTCCTACTTTGAAGCGAGAGGAGATTATTATACATTACATATTAGTAAGGAACTAGAAGAATGGTTAAAAAAGTTATTACGTTATTAGGAATTTTTAATCTAGTCAATTTTTTTTATTAATATACTATATACTCAGCGTACTATATAAAACTACAATGTTAGATCTTAGTGTGGCTTCAAGATCTATATCAGTAAGTACGTTGTTAGACGACATCGTTCATACGTAATCTATTCAAAGTTTTTTCATTCAATTCTTTTTTGAATAATTCTCCAACCCATACCCTCCTACGTAGACGAACATGTTATTACATTTTTAATGGCTTCCAACACATTTTTTACAAAATATACTCAGCGTACATAATGTTATGAATCTATTCAAAGATGATTCACATCATTTTTAATGTTTTCTTTTTTTTAGTGAATCTATTCAAATTCGATTCACTCAATTATTTTTGAATAATTTCCAACCCATTCCCTCCTACTTTGAAGCGAGAAGAGCTTATTATGCATTACATATTTAGTAAGGAACTATAAGAATGGGTAAAAAAAGTTATTACGTTATTAGGAATTTTTAATCTAGTCAATTTTTTTATTAATATACTCAGCGTACTATATAAAACTACGATGTCAGATCTTAGTGTGGCTTCAAGATCTATATCAAAGTAATTTTTTTGGTCTGCGTAATACGTTGTCGCGTCGATGACATGCATTTTTAATGTTTTTTTTTTTTCACTACATAATGTTATGAATCTATTCAAAGTTGATTCACTCAATTAGTTTTTGAATAATTTCCAACTCATTCCCTCCTACTTTGAATTGAGAGGAGCTTATTATGCATTACATATTAGTAAGGAACTATAAGAATGGGTAAAAAATTTATTACGTTATTAGGAATGTCAGATGAAGACATAAGTTTTCGATATGAATAATCTAAGCCATGAAAATAGGTGTGGGATGTATGCAGGTATTTATTTCCCATTGTTTAGTTTTCAAATTTTTACTTATGTTTGCGTCTTGGCTATCTAATAAAATGAATGCCATCTAATCGAAAACGTTAAGCTGTAAAGACTAAAATTAGAAAGTAGAAAAATTGCTTTATTCGCATATTTTCTCTAAATTTTAGATTTTTTTCTACTTGTGTAATGCACAATTATGAGTGCCATGTCATACCAGGTAATGACACTAAGTAACCAACAGCTCGATATGACTAAAAAAGAAATAATGTTGTGTAAGCAACCTTTAGATTTGACATATGTATCGAGCACATCTGACATCTCTGAACATATTTTAAGGTAGTCCAAATTGATGTTATTGGTGCTTTAAAAACACATAGAGTTAAATGGTAATCTAAGGGAGAGGTCATTCAAAGGTTTGTAAAGTTTATGCCAAAAAATTCAATTTCATGGAAGAATGAAAGGAGAAACTCATCGTGAGAATGGTGCGAATTACGCATTTACATTATTGTATACTTACTCCCCTTTCTTGGTGCCATTACTTTGGTTTTTTTTATTTATGTTAATTTATTTAGGTGTTTCAAATATGCATGATATGGTAATTTTCTAAGGTGAGACACTTTTGGATAGTGACAATTCATAATAAGAAAAACCAATGAAAGTGATGGAATTTTTTTAGTTGTTTTTACTATGTTCACTTATATCATTTACAAATATTTTGGATGGAAATGGTAAGGTATTGAGAAAGTATATATCATCTCCTTGTTATGTAATAATTTACATTCCTCTTCCTGAGTAAGAGATAATATTTTCTTCTTCTATGAGGAATGCTCTCTAGCTAATTCGTTGCAGTGATAATTACAAACTATCCTCTATATACTCTATTACAATTGCTATACAATGCACTATAATTTAACACATATAATTCTTATACAATGCACTATAATTACAAACTATCCTCTATATACTCTATTATATAATAATGTCAAAGTTTGGTGTTAGTATATAAATTGTGTCAAAGTACTATGTTATTACACCTAGTACGATATTATCTCTAAACCATGCATTTTAGATATTCATCATGCAAGGTAAAGTGTGATGAATATAATCAAAATGATTTCATTTGATTATTTTTGAATAATTTATAATACATTTTATGATACTTTGACTACCACGTTTCAGCAACATATTGCATTGTTACCACTAACAATACGCTATTCTTATAAACAAAACCCATTATATTGTTTAAAATTGTTATGACAAAGTTTCATGTACATACATGATCTATATGAAAGTATATTTTTGTTCCAGTTACTATGTTGTTACCTCGAAAATATGCATTTTCAATGTTTGTTTTGTAATACATAGTGTGACGAGTTTATTTAAATTATTTCATTCCATTATTTTTGAATAATTCCCAATGCATTGTGCAATACTTTGAGTATGACAATTGAGCAATGTATTACGTTGTTACCCCTAATAACAATGATCCAACACATTACTCTTACAAAATATACTTACTTTACTATATAAAACTGCAATGTCAAATCTTGTTGTGCATACAGGATCTATAAAAGTATCTTGTTCCACATTATATGTTGTTACCTCATACACATGTATTTTTACTGTTTTTTTTGCACTGGATAGTGTTATGAATCCATACCCATGAATTTCATTCAATTATTTTGGAGTATTTTCCTTTTCATTCACTGCTACTTTGATTACAACAATTCAACAACGTATTATGTTTTTAATCCTAATAAATGATAGTTGAATATGTTATTCTTACAAAATATGTTCATTATACTTTATAAAACTGTGATGTCAAATTTTTATGCGAATATATGATCGATATAAATATAGGTTGTCATTCCATGTAATACGTTGTTAACTCAATGACATGCATTTTTAATGTTTGTTTTTCACTGCATAATGTTATGAATATATTCAAAGCTATTTTATTCAATTATTTTATAATAATTTCCAATCCGTTCCCTCGTACTTTGATTACATAAATTCAACAATGTGTTACATTTTTACCCCTGATAAATTATGATCCCACACATTATTCTTACAAAACATACTATATTATATAAAAATGTGATTTCATGCATTCTCTTCTAGTTGTCTAACTTCTTATCTCTCATGCACTCATCACTTTGTGTTATTCCCTCCTTTCTGGTTAAGGGATTTTTTTCCTCTTCCTCTTTCTTTCAATCCTTTTTGATGCACACACATTCCTTGGTGCTATTATTTTCACAAACAAAAATATTGTTGTTAACCATAATTTCAAATTTCTAACTTTCAAAGATTAGGTTACAAATTTATGTCATGTTCATATTTTGATTTTTAGTTGCTCCATAAAGATATAGTTTGCAAAGTACATGAGTAAGAGGAAATATTTCAAGACTTGCAAAGATTTACAACTGTTATACTATTATGGAAAGCTACAAAAAAGGTCAGTTGAACTAGGAAAACATATAATTTCATCAAAGTACAGTAATCATCCTTCATAATCTTTTCTCAAACAAAAAACCAAGTACAAGAACAAGGATTATTTGACAGCTTCATGGCCACAATGAGTTAGGAAAATGAAATAAATAGTAAGATAGTTCCTCCTCCTAATTACCAGCTTCATCAGGAATAAATTTAAAATATGAATGTTCACCAAGGAGGCCAAAAGGTTATTTAAAGAAGAGGAAATATTCAAAGTACACGAATATCAGATAGATTGAATACTGATTTATTTTTACTTACACTAGCATTTATGAAAGAATAAAAATATAGATGCAAGAACATCAAGGATTAATAAGAGATCTAATATATATAGTGAAAACTTGTTCTTTTGGAGCACATTATACAGTTCTCGAGTGTTTTTAAGGTTTATTTTTAAAGCATGCAGTAATCAAATGTGATGGAGTTATCACACCATTGGCATGTGAAAACAAATTCTATTAAAAGAAGCTTACAACCTAGGCATCAAAAGCTCAAGGCCATGAGTATACATGATGAGGAAAGTATATAAATACAGAACAAGAGATAATTTTCATAATGAAACCCTTGAATAACATCTAGAATATGGAATGATAGGGCTCGTACAAGAGAAAGTAAAAACAAATCCAAATTTGAGCTTATTCAAGCTGAAATTCACCCATATTTGTGTCAATACAAATCACAAAGCCATGTACAAAACTTTAAAATATTGCAGTGAAAGTAAACAACTCAGATTCAGAGGCAACATTTTATTAAATGCACAAATTTACAAAAAAAAAACATTAAAAACGGTGTAATACATTTAGTTTTTACCTTCAAATGATGAGCTTCAAAGTAGTTTTCAAAGTCACAAATAGCTATAAAACAAAAACGGACTACCTAAGATAAATCACAAACGTTTCCAAGGTAAAAAAAAGCTCTGCAAGTTGAAACGATGATCAAACCCCATAGAAAATAAATAAATTTCATAACCAATGAAATATATCGCGGCGGCTGAGCCTATGCTTTGGTGGCAATAGAGCACCCACCTGGTCTTCGTGATATGCATCATCCAAAAGAGCCCTCACATGATTTGATAGAATCACTTTTCTTTCATGTATATTAGCAAATGATCCATTTTTTCTACGCATGTGCCTATTTCTCAAGGAGGCAGAGATCATAGTGTTTTAAAAAAACTTTATTCTTGTTTGTGAATCCAGAAACCCTCTAGAAAAACAGGGGAAAATGAAACTATTAACATTTTAGAAAGGAAAAGGAGTGATTGCGTGGGAAAATTTAGAATTTGAAATTTAAATTTATTGGCTGACAGCAAATGATTTGATTGATATAATGGCCGGACAGAAAAGGACAGATGGAGACAGAGGGATACTGAGATGGAGGCAGACAGAGATGACTGGTCAAACTTATGGATATGCTACATGCCACATGACCCCCATGCAAACTTACGTGAGGGATAGGCTTAGCCCCAATTGATAGTTCTTTTGAGCTTGTTGTGGATATATGGCCAGAGTTCTTCTGTAATCTGTTTAATACCTTGCCTTGATCTCTTCTCAAGCATTTAAGTTGACATCTGCATTTTCTATTGAAATTTTTTCCTCTAGCTAAAAATTAAAGGAAATACTAAGAAATAAGTGAATTTGAATGGCCTTTCCTTTGATTATTCTTTTGATTTATTCTCGTGATGTGATTTTGAATGATGACAATCTACTCTCTTTTCTACTTATGATATTATGTACAAATTTTATGCCTTATGTACTTTCTAATTTTCATGTACATAATGAATATATTACATTTGTATGATATTATGAATCGAAGAGGATGGATAAAATTTGGAGTTCTAACAGTATGATGTATGTTTTTAGGTGTTTGCTGAGGATGGAAAGAGGACGAGAAGGAGAAGGCTGAAAGTTGAGGAGTTGTGGAGAAAATCGATAAAAAATCTACGCAATAATGGATTTTCTCCTTCTCTTTTATTTATAGTTTCATATACATGAATTTTCTTTTCACTATATTGTCCCTGAGTTATTTTTCATAGCTTCTGTTGGACCACTATACTTTCAAATTGATAAATAAATGAAAATGACTTATTGTGATGTGTTGTAAATATTTATTTTCCACTTCCTTTTCATTAACATAATGCTAAATGAAGTTCTTGCAACTCAACACACTAAGTACTTTCACTTTATCATAAAATAACGAATTAATGTACCTTGATAAAATTTGAAACAAAAATAAATTATGAAAGAAACAACCTAATTGAATTTTCTAAAATGGACTGTCCCTTTGTTCACTTTGGGATGTCCATCTTTAGTGTATCTTGTCTTTCCTATTTTGGTCATGGTCTTACATATGTTCTTGAATGGCTGATGTTTGATCATGATGGAGATGATGCATGGAAAGAGATCTTAAGAGGAAGATTGAAATTATGAAACAAACACAACACTATTTCATAACCATGTTCCTTTAATTAGATCACTTAGACTAACCCCTTCAATATGAGACATAAATTTTCTAGTTGAGCTCTCACACAGGTGCGAGAATTTTCAACATTTCTGGTGATTTTACCATCTCCTTAATATCATCCATTCGTTATGGAGTCAAAAGTGAAAACCAAATCTTGCCCATTATACTAGAAATTCTTCCTTTCCAAACAAAACTAAAAGAGGAACAGATCATGAAAACCAAATCATATACATGAAATGCAATTATTGAATTAAAAAACAACTGTAAGTGTGTGTGAGAACTTTATTTAAATAAAAATCCTACCTACCCTACTCTAACCAACTGTAAATGAATCTAAACTAAAAAATGAGGTCACATGGAATGGCTGGAAACAAGATTTGTACCTTTAATTTGCTCCAAAGACTAGTACAAAATAGGAAGAAATTCTCTATCTAATCTACAAGCTATTTCGAGACATTTTTTGGTTGGCTTCTAAGAACATGAAACTCTTCCTTTTGCTCTAAAATAGGCATGAATTCTAGTACTAAGTAAATTGGCTCCAAACCAACCAAGTACTTGATAGGGCATGGCCTCCTCAAAGCTAGTAAACCAAATTTTCTTATGTGTACTATTTCAATTTCTTCTTTTCCATCTGTGAGCACTTTCAACAAATGAAAATAATGTTGATTGTTTTCATGAAACAATTTCTCTTTATCATCATTAAGTACATTATGAAGTTGATTTAAAATATTGTTTTCCTCTTCGAGCTTTTATAGCTCATTCTAATCCATAATGCAATCGAGAAGGTCAAATTCATCCTTTTTAAAAGATAGCGGCCCATCTTGGTTTCTTGCAGTGTCATCTGATAACATTCATGAACCACTGAAACTCTCCAATACTACAAAAATCTCCAAACACCCAATGAAACTTGTGTCTTTTTGTTCAGTTGCATCATCCTCATCTAGCAAGAAGTTTAAAAGATTAATCTCATCTCCTTCTTCATGACGTTGTTTGATTTGAGGAGCACATATTTCTGCTACGTTCTCCTCCTTATTAATGCCATCCTCATCATTCAATAGGAAGTTTGTCAAGAAAAAAAAAAGTTGTTGATTCATTTTAGAATATGACTTGAAAAACCTCTTTAGTTGAAATGGATTCTTCCTTCTCTTCATATTTTTCAAGCTGGGATGAATCATAAATTGTGTGAATATGATGCCTTCATGAAAAAAACACTCAAAACATTGAGATTGTTGACAATATCCCTCTTGTGATTGATCTTTTACAAAATCAAACTCCACCTCTAGCATGGGTTCTTTTTCCGATTGTGGAACATGATAAAACTGAATTTTCTAGACCTATTGCTACAAATTCTGCATGAAATCCAACTTGTTATTTTCTTCAATTTCCTGCCCAACCTGGCTAATTTTCTGATCTTTACCTTGATGAATCGACACTACAGATGAAGGATGAGGGGTGGGATGGGCCTCAATCTTATTTGGTACTTTTAGGACAATGGGATGGGGTTAAAAGTATGATGCGAGGAAGTGGCATTTGGAACAATAGTAGAAAGAAAACTTGGAAACTTAAATTTGCACTCAGTATGTGATTTTGAAATAAATGGGGAAGAATTTGTACCTTCCTGGAAAATGGGAATCTGATAAAGGGGTTGCATAGTCTTACAAGGAAGGTATGTAGGCATTGGATTTTGATGGGGAAGATAAGTAGCAACACCCCATTTATAGGGTTCCTCAACATGATGCCTTGATTCCTATCATTATCTAATGATTGTAATTTTTGAACTCATTCCTTAATAGCTAGATATGTATGCTCAAGTTTATGAAGCTTGATTTTAAGATCTTCCTCCTGTGTATAACCTACATATTCTTTTGGATTACCTTGGTCTTGAACAACATAAATATTGTACTTACAATCATAGTGATAGGTAAGGTTTGGGTTATAAGGATATTCATTTTGATAGGAATTATATTACTAATCTGGATGGAAATATGGGTAAAACGGAGGTGGATCTGATCGGTAATGCTGCTAAAAATGCGGAATCATGCTTGTATGATCTCATAAAGTATGAAAATATGGAAAAATAGGTCTTCTACTTACGTAGATAGGTTGCATGGATAGAAAATTAATAGATTTATTTATTTTTCATAAAATACCTGAAAAGGTTGTAGGTGAAATACTTGATGTCACCTTGGTGATGAAAAACATTGCATTTGGCCGAAATCAACTTCATGGAATCACTAGATGAGTCTTTCTTTTAATCTTCAATTTTTTGAACTCATCAATATTCACGCGAGTTCCTACCAAGCATCTCAAAAATTATTATCTCAATGGAAGATTTTTCTATCTCTATCCTTCCTCGCTTTTGTGGATATACAATAGATACACCTCACGGGTTATGTCTATTCTAGGTGTGAGGTGAATCTCTAGATTCTAAACGTTGGTTCCCTTTTGGTGTATCCCTACACTAATTTTTTTGGGTTTAAGGGTAAGAAAGTAAACTGAAAATGAAAAGAGGTGATACACCAAGGGGTTTTATGATAAAAGAACACACAATTTGAAAAAAAAGAAGTATTAAACATGCATTATCAAGAGGGTACTTGTTGATTTCAAGGCAAAGAGTGAAACTGCTAAGGGATTTATTGACAATAACAATTCACAAATTATGCACACTAAAATAAAACACAACACCTTAATTTTGAAGTTAGGAAAATAGTTTAAGTATTAAAATTAATGAATTCATAGGATATTAGACACAAGAATGACTACCATTAATGAACAATGATGCAAAATATTTCTTGAAAGGAAAAATCGACTTCTTCTCATAAAAGGGCACAACTAGAAAAAATATCCAACATTTCGTTACATCAAAGAATTCCCCTTCAATGCTTTCAATGCATTAATATAGAAAACAAATATTCACCCAACTCTTCTAAAAATAACCCATCCTAATTCCATATAACTAGGAGATCACTCTATAGAAAATTTTACATGAATCCAAAGCAAAAATAGCTCACATGGAACTTGCACACATCCTTAGTCAACTACAATTGAATTCTTTAACTAAGATTTTGTAAAAATTAAGAAAGTGTAGGGGAACCCTTTACAAAAATTAAGGTATTTTTGGAGCTCTCAAGGTATGGAAATTTTTCATTATGTCCAAAAGTATAATTTGTTATTATTTGGAAAAAGGGTCAAATCTGTTTTCTTGTGCATGTGTAAACTAAGGTGAAAAATATTTATTCTCACATACATGTATGAATATAATTGGCCCTTTTGATTTTGCATAATTCACCCCCATGCAATAGACTAATCTTGACTAAATAAATTTTTCCAAAAGAAATTCTTTGTGGCATATAGTAAATTTTGGAAACTAACCAAGGTTAAAAAACATGGTTATACTTAACATGTGTTCACCCTTAGTAATTATTGTAAAGAAAAACCTAACTTCTCTTCATTCCACACTTTGCAATATTCTTGGGGATTTTAGAAACCATGTGCCTTGCTGCTATGAATGGAATTTTGGAGCTTCTTGGGTTTTCTTCTTATGTAATATGGTTGTGGATCTGATTTATCCATGCTCACTGCTACAAACCCCTACCAAGTTAGCCATTGTTAGACTTTCCTGTCTTAGTGTAATATCTCAAAAGTGCACCCTGTAGAGAGATGGTTGTAGGTGTTCTAAGCTTGCAAATTTTATCTCTCTATTTCGTAGATATAATGGAAAAACCTCGGCTTTGTGGGTATACCTATTTTGAGCTGAGTCTCTAATATCAAGGCCATTTCCTTACTAATGTATCCTAAACTGATTTATGGCGTTTAAGGGTAAAAGATTACTGTAAAAAATGAATTAAAACTAAGTCGATACACCAAAATTGTATGAAGTATTTGACTGAGTAAATGCACAATTGATATGGAATGAAATTCTGATGCACGCCAACAAATTTCTGAAGATAATTAAGGGTAAACACTTTGATCTATTGAGGGATAGAATCACAACAATACTGCTAAGTTACACATACATATTAATATCATCCAGAGATTACTTAGTTTACAACAAGGTAAGATGATTAATCAGGGAATTAAACATTCACCAGATTAATGGAAAACATACACAAGACTACAAATAAGTGGAAAGGTAGAAAATACTTCACATTCAAAGGGTAAAACTAGCTGAAAATTGCTTCAGCACTCTTGTATCTAAAAAGTCCTCCTTGTGCTTTGCCAATTCACACAATATATAGAAAAATAACTTTCCCCACCCTTCCTAAAAATAGACTAAGGCTTGTACTCACCCATGCATCCTATTTTTATCCTTTATTTATTAATAGATAAAGGAATAAAAATATAACATGCAATTACAAATAGGCATTAATAGCCTTAATTACATTACAGTCAAACTAAAGTTGATTTTTCTATTTTTAAGAAAATAAAGCTGAATAATTTGCTAATAATAAGCTTGTTTGCTGGACAAGTCTCTAACTTTGTGCATGTGAATTCGTCTTCTTGTCTGTTCTGTCCTCTTGTGAAGGCATGTAAAATTAACTTGTTGTTTGTGAGAAAAATAATTACAATACTTGCAATATTTACAAAAATAACCATGCACACATCCATTTGATGGGGACCACCTCCATGCTCAGATTCTGATGCTGACATTCCTTATCTAAGTGGTCACATGTATGACATACTACAGATCATCTTCAGCTCTCTTGACTATGGGGACCACCTTTGCACTTGATCATTGATCTCCATTTCGTTTGGCCACCTATTTCGACTTACAAATTTATAAGTTCGACCACCTTTGACTAGTATACATTCCATACTACAGTACTTAACCACCATTGATTATATTGCATGGTATATTTTGTCAAATTTTGCATATTGGATAATATTTGGGTAAAATTTACCTTTTTGGTGGTCATAGTTGGCATGATTCGGTCGGCACTTGGCATTATTTGGAGCATATAGTTTAAGACCTTATAAAGGTCAGAAGGTAATGATTTTTTATTGATTACATGGGTTGGCCCCCTCTCCATGGTGATCTGAACCTTTGCAACTTGTTGGTGGCATTTGCAACTATGGTTGAATTAGGTATTTGTTGCAGACCGTCTATCTCTTTCCTTGATGAATTCAGAGTCATTGATCTGAAATTGTAGTTAGGATTTTAAACCCTATAATTAATTTGGTCGGTGGTAACTGATCTTGATGGTTTCCATTGAGTGTGGACCTCGATCTTCATCCTTTGATCTTCGTAACTATTGAATTCAAAACGTTTGAAAACCAACTTCAGGAGAGTTAGGATAAGCTATGGTTTATTGGGTTAGTTAAAATGTTCAAGCTTCATCATTTTGGTCATTTATTTCTTGCTTGTAGAGGGCCGTGAAGCTCTGGAATTTTTTTTTGATGCCATTGTTGATCTTTGAAACTCAGTTTTGTGGCGCTCTTGGTCTCTGTGATTTTTATACTTGGTCGCTCTTTCCTAAGAGTTCTAGAAGTGTTGGTATATTTTCATTTTCTGAGTTCTGTGCGAGATCTTTAGAGGATGTCGGCATTGTTTGAAGCTTTCGAACTCGGTTGTTGTGGGTTTTTCCTCCATTGTTGTGATCTATTTGTTTATAGTATTTATTAGAAGTTTTGCAAGCTCATTTCTTAATACTACTCGATGAGGTCACCATTTTTGAGTTCGAGCTCGCCCCTTCTTTTTGTACAAGATACTTTCTCAGTTTTTATTTTCTACCTTCTACAAATCTATGTGAGTTTCTTCAGTCTCAAGATCTTCATGTTTTTCCCCATGGATGCCGCTGTCATGAACTTGAAGCTTGAATGTGTAGCAACCACACTGTTTGACAAGGGAAAGGTATGTCTTGACTTTCTTTGATATTACTGTTACTTCATCGTCACCACTTTTTTCTTCAAGAAATACTGATGATCCGTTCTTTCTTTCTATTTTCTATGTGATTTCGTGGCTCGGCCTTTGTCATTTCAAGTTGAATATAGTTCTGATCTTGAGCTTTATCCTCAGAACTTGATGACTTCTTGAGGGTTTACTCAGCTTCAATACCAATAAGTACTTGTTGTTACTCTAATTTTGATACCCATTAATAGGTTTTATGATTAAAGTTGGAAAATGTAATTTCCTTTCTTAGATCTGCAACTTGAAACTAATTTCATAGTAGTTTAAAGTTAACTATCTCTAAGCTACTATTTTATTATACGAAGTGGGTTTTCTTCCTGGTAATGTATTCCATTGAAACCATATTACACAATGAATGCCATGATTTTCTAAAGTTTTTTGAGGGCATTCGAGTTTGAGTTATCTTACTCCTAATGTTTTAGTGATTATGTAAAACTATGGAAAGCTTTCTGGGTCTGCGTTATCATTGATTGTCTGAAATACTGCTTTCATTAGATACAGAAACAAAGTTCTAACTTTGATAAAAACTGTAAAATGAAAATTTTGAAACTTGAATTCTTTTGTATTTCTTTAGTTCACCTTCTGAAATGATCCTTCGTAACCTGCAGTTGCATACTTTGATTTTGAAGATGATTTTTTCACTTTTTGGAATATCGTAATCTTGTTTCTTTTACTTAGATGCTTTATTTCCTTGATAGTAGTATTTCTGGCCTACTGTAAAATTTGAGATGTTTATTTTTCTTGGCAAAGCCATGGTAATTTTTTTCTAGAATTCTCTCTTCCTTCCCTTTTCAACAGTAGTAATTGTATTTTCTGATTTAGAATACAGAATGTAACACTTTTCTTTTGAAGATGATTTGGTAGTTGGAAACTGAAACATAATAACTGTTATCTTGATCATGGCATGCTTTTATACTTTTCTGTATCACTTACTTGATTTACATAGTTATTTTAAAACATGTAGTAGTTAAAAATAACTTGATGAAAAGTTGAAAATGTCCATTTTACATGGCAAAGGCCTGTTAAAATTTTCCCAAAATCTTCTTTCTCATTCTGCTTCAGCTATAACCCTTCCTTTCCAGTTAATTTCAGCTTCTTGAAACACAATTCTTCTTCTTTAGTTACGAATTGAAACATGTACTTCTATTTCCCAGTATCTCTTCTACTACTGTATTTTCTTCCATTTATAGGACAGTTGTTGGAACTTGAGTTGCATTCTTCCTTTATTACATCATGTAATTAAGACTTATTTGTTTTATGCAATAGGATAGGAGTCATTGAAATCTACAATCTGTGTTTATAGTGAAAGAATTGATTTATTTCTTCATGGTTGCAACTTGTATCTACACACTAAGAAAACATTTAGAAAATATTTAGGCTTTTTGGCCTCTCTTATGTCCATGGTTTTCTTCTTTTCTTCTCTCTCCTTCTTTTTGAGCGAGTAAAACATGTATGTAGTTTTATCTTCAAGTAAACTATATCTCCTGTTGTTAAAATATTCATATGCATGAATTAGGATAGTATATGAATATTGACTGATCCCTAAGCTCGTAACCAATAGTTCTCCCTTTCTTTCTTTTTAAGCACATTGATCTTAGCAATGAAGATGGAGAAGGAACAAATTCAGAAGTGGAGATGTCTTGAACAAAGAATAAAACCCCCAAGGCAATGATGGGTTAACTCATACTCATTTATTTTATTTTTGATGCATGTGTACCTCTTATTTCAGTAGTTGTACTTTACTTTTCAGTTACATCCCACGGCTTGTGTGCTAAATTTTTTAAAATTCCTTATGAATAAAAAATTGAATTCTTAAATTAAGTTGTATATTTATTTCTGCATTTCAGCTTTCTGTATGGATTGTATGATGAACTAAATAAACCTAGTAATATAATTGAATGTTTTAAACATGAAGGAAAGAACATTAAGAATACTTATAACATCCAATAATTAGCTTTGATTTCTGTAATCTACATTTATGTTTGTTGTTCCGAAACTTAGCATTTCACCTATATTATGATTCAACATCTTTATCAAGACAACACAACTGTCCTTTAGGGCTTTGTGTTCTTTTGCTGAAGATAGTCATGAAACAGGAGACTATGTGATTTGTTACATTTTGTAACAGTGCACATAGCTATAGATTTCATGTAATGGTTTAACTAATTCAACAGTAAGAACATTATCTGAAAAATCTCCCGTAGCTTAGGTGTACTTCACCAATGTTATCCATCGCAACAAAGTTTTGAGTTGCCGATTTTTGCACAAGTGTAAAAATTGTCAACATTTCTGGTGATCTTGCGAGGAAAGCTACTTGCTAGCTTATAGACTAGTGTCTTGCTCCTATCCATTGGGCATGGAGTAAAAACATGTAACATAAATCTTCCTTACCGAAGGTCTAACCCTTCTAAAACAAACTAAAACTTGGAAAGGATCTAGAAAAACAGATCACATGCAAAATGAACTTATTGAATTGAAAAACAATGCAATGTGTAGAAACTACACTTATTGAAGGGAAATCCTACTCTAACAATCACTGTAAGATTTTCAATAACAGTGTTTAAGAAACATACCATTCACAGGAATGGGAAGCTCCTCTCCATTCATATTTGAAAGCTGAAAAGCATTGTGTTCCTTGTAAGCCCAAATCATTTAAGGACCACTCCTAATTGTATCAAACTTTGTGTGTCTTCTTGGCTTTGCACGATCAGCATCCCACTTCAACATAATATCTTCTTCATTGAAGATTCTAAATTTGGATTTCTTATCAAAAGTCTTCTTCATATATTTCTGATTCTTTTCCATATAAAAATGAGCTTGATATCTTAGCTCTTGTAATTCCACTAACTATGCATAGCAAACTCGTAATGGTTCAATCTCAAGTAGCTCCATTCAACTGAAATCAGAATTCTTGCTTCTTTTTCGTACGCAAGTTTGTATGCTGAATTACCAACTGATCTTTTAGGAGTCACTCTGTTAGCCCAAAGTGTTGAATTTAACATCAAATGCGAAGCTCTTTGATTATCTGAGTGTTCTTCTGATCATCCTGACAAGGTTCTTTTTAGTAGTTTCAGACAAGCCATTACCTTGTGGGTAATAATTAGATGAAGAGCTTAAGTAAAATCCATGGTTGACACCCCAATATGTTATCTTCGCACCAAGAAATGCTAAAGCATTATTTGATATGATAGTTGTTGGAACACGAAATCTATAAACTATACCTTCATAAAAGGATAGTATCAAAGTTCCATTAGCATATTTTAAGGCTATTACTTCAGTCCATCATGTAAAATAATCTGTAGTAGTTAATATCCACTTATGTCCTTGTAATGAAGGTGAGTCTATCATGCCAATAAAGTCAAGACCCCACTGCATAAAAGGATGATCACTTGAAATAGGATGTAAAGGCAGCAAAGCTAAACATTCTTTTCCAACAAAGAAAGCACATTTTTTACACTTTCTAATCCATTCAAAATAGTCTTTGAATATGCTAGGCCAATAGTAACTAGTTTTCATGATTTTTAAGGCTGTGGTACATGCTGAGAAGTTACCTCCTGTGGGTCCTTCATGGAATTCTATTAGTAATTTTTGAATTTTATCATGGTCAACAAATCGTAGAAAGATTCCATTTATATCTCTTTTAAACAAAACACTATTAACAAAGATATAGGGGACAACTAATAATCTGAAATATCTTCATTTATTCTTGTCCATACCTTCCAGTTAGGTGCCATGCTATAAATAGTTAGCCAAATCAATCATCCATCTTGATTCCTGAGTTTGTTTAGCAAGTTCAGCTTGCTAATTTTTTGCTTGAACCATAATGTATTATTATTGATACGTAATTTCAACATGTTGCTTTGAATCTACTGGTTCTACAGCTTGCTATTTTTCCATATCAGCAATTAGATGCTCACAAAAACCTTTTCCTCGAACTGTCTTAGCAACCTGGATATCAACATCATATTCCATAACTTTAGTCATTCATCATCCTCTTTTCTCATTCATTTCTTTATTTAACAAGAAAGATTTCACATTTTGATGAGAAACAAGAGCATGGATTTTATTGTTTGAAAGCATGTAATTAAAATTCTTTAGTCACGTGACTACTGAAAGTACTTGTTTCTCAAGAAATGTGTACCTTGTTTTGTAATCATGCAAGCTTTGTCCAAAGAAAGTAATTGGTTGTTCAATATTTTCATCATTAAACTAAGTTAATATAGATGAGATTGTTTCAGTTCCTACAAGTGCATACATTGTAAAATCTTTATCAAAATTTGGATTTGCAAGAGTAGGATCTTGAGAGATGGTTGTTTTGATTTCTTCAAACCCTTCTCTCCCTTCATTGGTCCAAGAGAAAGTTTTCTCTTTTTTTAACATAACTATCAATGGTTTAACCAATGCTGCAAAATATGGAACAAATCTTCTAAAAAAGTTGTTTTCTCCAAGAAAAATTTGTAATGACTTCTTCTGTTAAGGCAAAGATAGTTGTGATATGGATTTTATTCTGAAAGGATCAATTACTAATCCTTTCTTAGAAACAATATGACCAAGTAAGTTTCCTTGATGTGTTGAAAAGATAGACTTTTTAGGATTCAAAGATATTCCAAATTTCCTGCATAACTGAAAAGTCTACCTTAGATGTTTTAGATGTTCATAAGAATGTTTCAAAAATATAATAACATCATGTAAATAAAAAAGGATGCATTTATTTAACAAGCTACGAAAAACCATGTCCATTGCATGTTGAAATGTTGCACCAACATTTGAAAGATCTAAAGGCATTCTTTTGTAAGAGTAAGTACCACACTTGGTGGTAAAAGATGTTTTGTACCTATATTCTTCTCAAAATAAAATATGATTGTATCCGCTATAACCGTCTAGAAGAGATAGTCTATCTGAACCAGAAACTGTTCTCAAAATCTGATCCATATTTGGAAGTGGGTAGTGATCTTTTAATGAAGCTTTATTAAGATCTCTAAATTCCACACATAATATGATTTCTCCATTCTTCTTCTTAACAGGAACAAGATTTTCTACCCAACTTGAATGCTTAATTGGAAAGATAATACCTAATTCAACCAACTTGGATAATTCTTTCCTCATTAGAGGCTCTATTTTTTGGATTTATAGGCCTCTATTTTTTCCTAACTGGTTTAGAATTTAGTTGTAATTCAATAGTATGTTGTGCTAAACTGGGATCAAAATATTTCAAGTCTTGGTATTTCCAAGTGAAAACATCTTTAAATTCTTTGCAAAGATTAATAAATGATTGTTTTGCAGCTGAGGAACATAAAATTCCAAGAAATATTTTTTTTCCCTCATCAACTGAAATATCTTCATAGTTATCAACATGCGTTGACATCTTTTTTTTGTCTTTTCTTAATTGATAATCAGTGCTAAAAATTTCTTCTAATGTGACTAGACATTGAGGAAACTTATTTGTTTTTAATTGAACAAACTGATCACCATATAAATGCTATGATTTATCCTAGTTTACTATAGAAAAATTAGCTTCTTGCTGCAAAAACCTACAGATGTGATCATTGTTTTCAAAATACTACCAATTGAAGTCATTATCAGGTATAGAAGGCCTGAAACTTAGCTTAATATGATGTTGAATTTTGTTGTTCTCTATCTGTTCCAACACTTCAAAACTACCATGAACTGCTGCAAGTTCTGTCTGCATACTTATTTGTAGTTCTAGGAATGAACTCAATATTAATAGCATCAAAATCTTCCATTAATTCTGAAACTCTGTGTCTGTAAGACTTCAGTAATGGATTCTTACAAACATTAAAATTATTTACTTGATTGATAACCAACTCAGAATCACAAAAAATCTATAACATGCTAATACTTCTCTTTCTGACCCAAAGTAAACCATGAATCAATTATTCATATTCAGATACGTTACAAGTGCATGAAAATTGGAGACTCAAAGCTAAGAATTACCTTTCGTTTGTTGGGGAAGTGAGCATCAAACTTGCTCCCTATCCTTTCTTTTTTTTAGCTCCATCAAAATAAAGCTTCCAAATCCCTTCTGCTAAATTTTCTATTTTGGACAGTAAGGGAAGTGGTGTGTTTTCTTCATGTAAATAATACACACCAAACAAATGTTTTTCAACCTCCTTAAAGGATCTAAAGAATGTTCTTAAACCATATTTTCATCCATAAATATGTTAAAAACATCATATAATGGTGAAACTTGAGCTACATCACCAAAATTAGATTGATCTAAGGTTGAATAATTAGCCACTACATTTGAAAAATGAGGCTCAATGTGAAATCTGGCCAATGGTTTTGAATTGATAGTAACTTTGTGCCATAATGAGTAGTGAAAAATAAGGACCAATATGAAGAGAGATAACCTCCTATCTTTTCTGTGAAATCCCTAGATAAGAATAAAGAAAAGTATGGAGGTAAATCTACAATAATAACATCTTGTAGAATAGAAAAATTTGAGAAAACATGTAATGTTACTTCCAGATTTTTTATTACAGAAACTATATTAGTTGCAATTCCATCAAGCTGTAAGACACACTTTTCTGTCAGCTCATACTGCAGACCCAATTTTTCTGTAATTATTTTTGGCATAATTGTGCTTCTTGCACTGTTTTCCACCATATTGTTATGAACAAGATGTTCTCCAATAATCATTGATAGATAAAATGATGGTGGCTTCTTGATGTCATGAGAATTTAAGACTTTATGAACCATCCATTTAACTTCATTGATGTGATCTTGTTCCATTGTTCCAAGGACCATGTCTGCGTTATAGACTTCCTTTTCTGTTGTTTTAGAAGAAATCTGTAGCTTAGCTAGTTCATGAGAAAGTAAATCTTGTTGTCCTGGAATACTCCAAGCTCCCACATTGAGATGTTAACATTGTGCTTTTTCGTTACATCAACAATGTTAAAGGAAGCAACAATTTTAGAGACAGATTCAACTGTTTTAGCATAGGACTTAACAAAAACTGATTTTGGTTCATTTGTATTTGATATCCGAGGTATAAAAAATCTTCTTGGGTCAGGCTGTAGTTGTTTTTGTTGTCCTTTATCAGGTGAAACACTTGCTATTTTTTTAGGAACAACAGGACTGTTAGTAGGTTTTGGGACTATAGATGTTGTCTTATCAGTGACAGTGGGTAGAATAGTCCTATTTTGTTGTTTTTGACTTTCAACTACTTTTCCTTGATCCCTAGTAGTGACTGCAATGAAATCATCCTCATTGAAACTGACTAAATTCTATTCAGGTGATTACTTAACCTGAGTATCTTGCTGTCCACTCTCCATTTGAGGCATGAATAATGTCTTAGTTTGAGGTTGTGTAACAAGACTTATGTTTAGAAAATCATTTAGGCAACTTGTAGTTGAATGAGGTTGATTAAAAGGTTGACACCACTCTTTAGTAGCCATATTAATTAGAACTAAAGAGTTACATGAACTAGGAGCCTTTGGGTCAAATTTCTTTTGCTGATAAGGATGTCTATTTTGTTGATTTTGTTGATTTTGTTGATAAGGATCTTAATAAGGTCTGCTAGGTAAGGCAAGCCTATTCTCAATTGAATTCAACTTGTTCCCCATAGTCTGAAAATCTTTAAATACATCATCTAATGGAGCGGAAACAAAAGGTTCTATAATTGTGATATGCTGAAAAATAAGTGCTAAATCTACCAAAAAGGCATTGAACGCCTTGGTGCTAATTTTCCATCTTGAATAAGACTATTTTTAGATTGGATGGCGATATCATAAGCGTTCGGAATATTATCACCTCCCATAGATTGAACCATAGCTGAAATATCACTATTTAATACTCTGACATAATAAAGGAAAGCATGATCAGCTTGAGGCTTAACACTTGTTGGGATTATTTCCCAAGTTTTAGAAAAATGGATGTTTAAAATGGACATGTGCTCAAGAGGAGCTCTTTTAATAGTAGATAGTTGTTGTATGAGGGACAAATGATTTGAATTATCTTGGAACTGTTTCAGCAATTTTTCACCTAAATCATCTCAAGTTCTTATGCTTCCAATCTCTAGGTTTCTATACCATTGCAAGGATTTTCCTTTAAAATATGCAACTAAAAGTCTCAAAGTTACGTCTTCATGAGTAATATTATAGAATACACATAAGGCTGCAACATCTTTAATATGTTATGAAGCTGTAACCTGATTTTCACTAGTGAATGATGGCAAACTTTTTATGGCAGCATTAGGGATACATGATAAAGTGGAATTACTAATGGACTACCATTAGTAAGGGTCACAAAATTTATAGGTGGTTGGATAGCCATTAGAAAAACAGGGATGTTGATAGAGAAATTGATGCATGGTGAAGGAATGTCAAGAGGAGGGTTAT
Organism: Taxus chinensis; assembly: GCA_019776745.2. Classification (NCBI taxonomy): domain Eukaryota; kingdom Viridiplantae; phylum Streptophyta; class Pinopsida; order Cupressales; family Taxaceae; genus Taxus; species Taxus chinensis. The sequence continues at coordinate 758,882,368 of CM034146.1, forward strand.
CTAAACCAGGTATATTATAAGGTAAAGTATTACCAATTCTTCTCCTTCTAACATAATTCAAAGGTAAAGAAACAAACTCAAGAGGAATTCCTCTTACCGATGATCTTGTAGTCACTTTAGGCATGGAACATGCTGCAATACTGGTTTGAAATCAGCTTTACATAGTCTCCAAAATATCTTTAAATATTTAAAAATAAATTGTTGCAGCTTGCTCTCGAAAGTAACTTTTAATCTGTTGTAAATCTGTTGTAGATCTATTGTAGATAGTCGTAACTTGCATGCAGATCTTATTTGTTGCCTCATTGGGCATGCCAATAACTATTCTCTCTCAAAAGTGCACCCTATAGAGAGATGGCTGCAGGTTTTCTAAGCTTGCAAAATATGATCTCACTCTTTCATAGATACAATGGAAACACCTCAGGTCTATGGGTATACCTATTTTGAGGTAAGTCTCCAGTATCAAGGCCAGTTCCTTATTGATGTATCCTAAATTGATCTTCTGGGGTTAAGGATAAAATATGGTTGCAAAATAACTAAAAATGAGGTGATACCCCAAATTTATATGAGGGCTTTGACTGAGTGTATGCACAATTGATATGGGAAGGATTCTGATGCACAAGCCAATAGTTTTTAGCAGAATATTTAAGGGAAAACACATTTTTGTACTGAGGGAAAATATCACAACAGTACTGATAAGTTAACATGCACATTAAAATTATGTAGAAAACACTAAATTTACAGCAGGGTAAGATGATTAATTAGGGAATTTGCATTCACAAGATTAATTGAAACATACACAAGACTGCAAATAATTTGGAAAGGTAGAAAATAATTCACATTCAGAGGGAAAAACTGGCAGAAATTGATTCAGTACTTCTATATCCAAAAATTCCTCATTGTGCTTTGCCAAAGCATATAATATATAGCAAAATATTTTTCCCCACCCTTCTTAAAAATAGACTAAGACTTGTACTCACCCATGCATCCTATTTTTATCATTTTTTTAATAATAGATAAAGGAATAAAAATAGAACATGCAATTACAAATAGGCATTAATAGCCTAAATTCTATTACAGTCAAACTAAAGTTGACTGTTCTATTTTTAAGAAAATAAAGGTGAATAATTTTCTACTAATAAGCTTGCTTATTGGACAAGTCTCTTTCCTTGTGCATGTGAATTTGTCTTCTTGTCTGTTATGTCCTCTTGTGAAGGCATGCAAAAATTAACTCCCTGTTTGTGAGAAAAATAATTACAATACTTGCAATATTTGTAAAAAATAACCATCCACACATCCATTTGATGGGGATCACCTCCATGCTCAGATTCTGATGTTGGCATTCCTTGTCTAAGTGTTCACATGGGTGACATACTACAAATCATCTTCAACTCTCTTGACCGTGGGGACCACCTTTGCACTTGATCACTGATCTCCATTTGGTTTGGCCACCTTTTTGGACTTAGCAATTTATAAGGTTGACCACCTTTGATTAGTATACATGCCATACTACAATACTTAACCACCTTTGATTATATTGCATGGTATATTTTGTCGAATTTTGCATATTGGATAATATTTGGTTAAAATTCACCTTTTTGGTGATCATAGTTGGCATGATTTGGTCGGCACTTGGAATTATTTGGGGCATATAGTTTAAGACCTTAGAAAAGTCAAAAGGCAATGATTTTTTATTGATTACGTGGGTTGGCCCCCTCTCCACGGTGATATGACCCTTTGCAACTTGTCGGTGGCATTTGTAACTATGGTTGAATTAGATATTTTTTACAGACCGTCGATCTCTGTCCTTGATGAATTCAGTGCCATTGATCTAAAATTGTAGTTAGGGTTTTAAACCCTATAATTAATTTGGTCAGTGGTAACTGACCGTGATGGTTTGACATTGAGTGTGGAGCTCACTCTTCAGCCTTTAATTTTTGTACCTGTTGAATTCAGACCATTTGATAACTAACTCCAGGTGAGTTAGGCTAAGATATGGTTTATCAGGTTAGTTAAAATGTTTGAGCTCCATCATTTTGGTCATTTCTTTCTTGCTCGCAAAGAGTGGCGAAGCCCTTGAAATTTTTTGGCTTGACATCATTGTTGATCTCTGAAACTCGATTCTGTGGCGTTCTTGGTATCTGTGAGTTCGATACTTGGTCGCTCTTGCCTGAGAGTTCTGGAAGTGTTCGTATATTTGCATTTTCTGAATTCTATAAGAGCTCTTTAGAGGATTCTACCATTATTTGAAGCTTTCAAACTTGGTTGTTGTGGGTTTTACCTCCATTGTCATGGTCTCTCTGTTCATAGTATTTTTTGGATGTTTTGCAAGCTCATTTCTTGATACTGCTCGATGCGGTCACCATTTTTGAGTTCAAGCTCGTCCCTTCTTTCTGTACAATATACTAGCTTGATTTCAGTTTTCTACCTTCTACAGAGCTATGTGAGTTTCTTGGTTCTCGAGATCTTCACATTTTTTTCCCTTGGCCACCACTGTCATGAACTTGAAGCTCGACTATGTAGCTATCACACATTTTGATGAGGGAAAGGTAAGTCTTGACTTCCTTAGATATTACTATTACTTCGTCGTCACCACTTTTTTCTTCGATAAATACTGATGATATGTTATTTATTTACATTTTTTGTGTGATTTCGTGGCTCGGCCTTGGTCATTTTCGAGTTGAACCTCGTTCTGAGCTTGATCTTATTTCTCTGAGTTTTATGACTTCTTGAGGGTTTACTCAGCTTCAATACTAGTAGGTACTTGTTGTTACTCTGATTTTGATACCCATTAATGGGTTTTACGATTAAAGTTGGAAACTATAATTTCCTTTCTTGGATCTACAACTTGAAACTAATTTCATAGTAGTTTAGAGTTAACTATCTCTGCCATTTTCTTATACAAATTGGGTTTGCTTCCTGATAATGTATTGCATCGAAACCGTATTACACAATGAATGCCATGATTTTCTAAAGTTTTTTTAGGGCATTCGAGTTCGACTTCTCTTACTCGAGGATAGATGAAGAATGAATGTTTCACTTTGCTTATCCTTGATAGTTTGAAATATTGCTTTCTTTAGATACAGAAAACAAAGTTCTAAGTTTGATAAAAATTGTAAAATGAAAAGTCTGAAACTTACATTCATTTGTATTTCTTCATTTCACCTTCTGAAATGATCCTTTGTAACGTGTAATTGCATACTTTGATTCTGAAGATGATTATGTCACTTTGTTCGAATACTGTAATCTTGTTTCTTTTACTTAGATGATTTATTTCCTTGATAGTAATATTACTGGCCTACTGGAAAATTTGAAATGTTGATTTTTTATGGTGAAGCCTTGGCAAAACTTTTCCAAAATTCTCTCTTCCTTCCCTTTTTAGCTGTAGTAATTGTATTTTCTGATTCAAAATACATAATGTAGCACTTTTCTGTTGAAGCTGATTTGGTAGTTGGAAACTGAAACATAATAACTATTATCTTGATCGTGGCATTTTTTTCTACTTTTCTATATCACTTACTTGATTTACATCGTTCTTTTAAAGAATGTAGTAGTTAAAAACAACATGATGAAAATTCGTAAATGTCCATTTTACATGACGAATCCCTATCAAAATTTTCCCTAGAATCTTCTTTTCTCATTATGTTTCAGTTGTAACCCTTTCTTTCCAGTTAATTTCAACTTCTTGAAATCTGATTATTCTTCTTTAGTTTTGAACTGAAACATGTATTTTTTATTTCTCTAGTATCTCTTCTGCTACTGTAACTTCTTCCATTTATAAGACTATTTGTTGAAACTTGAGTTGCATTATTCCTTTATTCTAGTATGTAATTAAGACTTTTTTGTTTTATGTCATAGGATAGGAGTCATTGAAATCTATAATCTGTGTTTATAGTGAAAGACTTGATTTATTTCTTTTTGGTTATAACCTGTACCTACACACTTCAGAAAACAGTTTAGAAAATATTTAAGGCTTTTTGGCCTCTCTTATGCCCATGGTTTTATTCTTTTCTTCTCTCTCCTTCTTTTTGAGTGAGTAAAACATGTATGCAGTTTTGATCTTTAAGTAAATTGTATCTCCTGTTGTTAAGAGATTCATATGCATGAATTAGGACATTATAGGAATATGGATTGATCCTTGACCTTGTAACTGATAGTTCTCTCTTTCTTTCTTTTCATGTAAAGTGATCTCAACAACGAAGATGGAGAAGGAACAAAGATGGAAGTGGAGATGTCTCAAACAAAGAAGAAAACCCCCAAGGAAATGATGGGTTCACTCATACTCCTTTATTTTCTTTTTCATGCACGTGTATTTCTTATTTCAGTAGTTGTACTATACTTTTTAGTTACATCCCAGTGGCTTGTGTGGGAAACATTTGAAAATTCCTTATGAATAAAACATTGAATTCTGAAATTGAGTTGTATATTTCTTTCTACATTTCAGCTTTCTGTATAGATTGTATGATGAACTAAACAACTTAATAATATAATTGAATGTCTTAAACATGAAGGAAAGAACAATAAGAAAACCTATAACATCTAGTAATTAGCTTTGATTTCTGCAATCTGTATTTATGTTTGTTGTTCTAAAACTTAGCATTTCACCTATTCTGTGATTGAATGTCTTTATCAAGACAAAAATATATATCCTTCGGGACCTTGTGTTCTTTTGTTGAATATATTAATGAAATTACAGACTATGTGATATATTATATTTTGTAACAGCGCACATAGCTACATATTTCACGTAATCATTTAACCAATTCAATAGTAACAACATTATCTAAAAATTCTCCCCTAGCTTAGGTATACTTCACCAATGCTATCCATCATAAAAAAGTTTCGAGTTGCCCATTTTCACACAAGTGCAAAAATTGTCAACACTTAGTACTTATTGATTTATGCCATTTTCTTATTTCGAGTATGGTTGTATAACTTTTCAAAGCCATTTTTTATATTTGAAAGCCTCTGAATGCCACTGTGTAGAGCAAGGATAAATTATTAATTAGTTTGGATTATGGTCATTTCCATTACATTATTTGGATATTCTTGTAATTGCTTCTTCATGGAGGGTTAGGTTTTCATTGCCGATTTTCAGCCACAATGGAAATAAAAAATTCAGATTTTGTATGCTTTCTTGTGCAGCCATAATTTCTACCTCCCGTGGTTTATGGTTCGGATTTTTCGTGTTTGTGACATGGAGATGTGTATTGATGGGAATGATTATAATTTGTTCTGGTAAGTTACCTCTGTATTTTCATTTCAACTTTGATTTCTAGGTGCCATTTATTACTCTAGCTTGAAGCTTCATTTTGATGTGTCTCCCTTTGTTATTATTATTGATACTCTGGTTTTTCTTTTACATAGACGTGTAACTCGATGCCTCCTGATTAACAATATTCACCGTGTGATGAGTGTTTGAATTTTCTTGACCTCATCAAAAATGGTTGTTAACGTGGTCTAGGCTGGTATTCTTAATTTTTTACATATGATTTAGGCTCTATTCTACCCAGATCTACATCAAGCATGTTCCAGGATTTCTGTATTTTACTCCTCCTTTGCACCATGTTATTTGTGCATCATTTTTAACTCAATTATGAGCTTGGACCCTTCCTAGAACTTTATGGAATATGTAGAAATGTTATGCCATATCTGTGACTTGTTAGATCTATCACGTTCTCTCCTGTGCACCTTTTATTTAATGGAAACTATGGGGGAGAAGTCTATTGAATATCTACTTTTTTAAATGTCCAACATCTCTTCATTAAAGGTAAAGATTTTCCTTCAAAACCTTGTGGTGCAAAATGGGTGGCTTGTATTTTCTGGGTCTCACATCATTTTCAATGAAGAACACATTCTTGTCTTTAAATGGCTCTGTTTTAAATAACCCCAAATTTTCTCTCAATATCTGCTCGGCATTTGAAGTTTTTAGCTATGTTTTCATCCCAAAAAATAGAATTTAATTTATTCATTTTTTTTGAAACCATTTTTCCCTATTTCCATGTCCTTGTTCGCGCATTTGGATTGCCCATGTTTGGCTCATTGAGGGTTTTTTATTTTGAGCTTCTTGTTTTGTTGTCATGGTTCAATTTCTAGCTCTTTTGTATATAGCAATATATTGTTCATATTTGAATGTCATATACAACTCCATCCACATTTTATTACTCCATTCTCTAGACAAAAAACCTTAAAAATACTTAAATAGTGTATATTGTAAGCTTCGAAAGAAAATTAACCGACATAAATCCTAGCAACTGAAGAAAATTTGAGTCATTGTCCATAACTTTCCTTCTCGTTAATAACTCCAGATGAACAATTTCATAACTATATACATCATATTTCTCATTAAGCCTTGATGTTATTTATACAGTTTTCATTTCAAGTATACTTGCATTATTTTTATGTAACCTTAGCTTTTCACTATTGCAGTTTTAGATTGCTTTATCCATTGGGCTCAGCTCTGAAATTATTTTCAACCTTTCTCTGTTATTTTCAGGAATATTCTCCTTTAATTTGACATTATAACTCTTATTTTGTTGTTAAACTCAACCTTTACTCTTTTTCTCACTTCTTAATGACATTATTATGATACATTTAGAAAGATTAAAATGGGTGATAATAACTTGAGCTATTTTTTACTATTTATCCCATCCCATGATCCTTTTCAAACTTTGAAATGTAGTTAAATGATTATTTGATGATGCATCCCTTGCCAATTGCATTTTCTACAATTTGTACCTGATGACCTAAATGCAAAACTATTTTTACCTCTATACATGTTGATGCATGACCCTGACTATGATGAGCTCCTAAAATGGAATTTGGTAGTTGTTATTGATTTTAATCTTTTCAAAATATAGTGACACCAACTGAACATTATTTTGAGTTTATTTTGGATTTATGGATGTAGTTCTTCTCTAATTTGTTTCATACCTTGAGTTGATCTCTTCTCAAGCATTTCAGTTTGCATCTGCATTCTATTTTAATTTTTTTTTGTGTAGCTACACATTAAAATAAATAGCTAGAAAAAAGTGAAGGCCAATCACCTTTCCTTTTATTATTCTTTTGGTTTCTTCTCATGATGTGATTTTGAATGATGACAATCATATGTCTTTTCTACTTAGCATATTATGTAACTTATACGCCTTATGTAGTTTATGATTTTTATGTAAATATTGAAAAAAGTAATTTTTTATAAAATTATGAATATAAGACGACTGTAATGCCCACTTATACGAAGAATCAAAACCATGTCAAACCTCATTAATTATTTAGGAAAAATTATGGTTTTTTAAAGGTTGTAAGGGTAATAAACATTAGTTCTGATTGATAAAGATCCCATTAATAATTTCTACACGTTCATGGAGTAGTTAGGACAAAATTAACAATAAAAAATTATTAATTAATTGCCAAAACATTTCAAATTTTGATCTTCTTCAAAGGTCTCCATTAATTTTTTAATTTTAAATATCGGCTAATTAATCATGTTATTTTACCCATTTAAAAACTTATAAGTTTACTGAAGGCTATTTCCTAAGTTGATTTACAATTTACTTCCCATATTAACTTAATATCAACACCCATCATTTAGTCATTTAGCTAAACATTTTACATTTAGTTAATCAAATCATTTTACATTATTATCTAAATTTCCTAAGCACAAAATTCATTATTTAACCCAGTAATAAAATTTCATTTGTTTATTTATTGATCCAAATAGAAAAGGTGTCACAAATTAGTCTAACCCACTATTTAAGTGGAACACCCTAGGTGACCCTATTAGTTAATTAAATTTAATTCATTTTAACACATACCCTTTCCCACAAAAACGTCAATCATGTAAGTGTGTAGGAACAAATCTCAATAATTGGATTAGATTTGTGAGAGCCCTTAGATATAGGGTTGAGAAAAAAATCCCTAAAAATATTTATGACCTCTCTTATTGTTTTAGTTTCCCTAACTCTTTCATTCACACATTTTAACATAACACACAAAAAAGAAAATAAAATGCAAGGTATAAACCCTACCTTTCCATTGCAACACCTTTAATCCTCAAGAAACAATCTGCAATATTTTCCATGTCTAAGTCCAAATCCAAAACCAAGATCCAAATCTCCCAAACAAGTAACAAAAGAAAAATCCAAAAATATGCAAGTGTGCAACTACACCAAGTAACCCCCGAAACTCCAAAATAACTTACATAAATATAAAATGTGGAGAGGAGGGTGAGGTGGCTTCATGTAGGATTCCAAATCACTTCTCCTCTAACCCACCTCATCAGTTAAGCACAAAGAAAAATACTCATAAATGGGCGGGTTAGGATATGACAAAATTCCTTCAACACACAAACCACTACTCTGATATTCCAAGGACATAATTAAAAGAGTTTGTAATAAAGTGAAATTAATTATATCTTTTCCCTTCCAAAACACATAATGAGGGATAAAATCAAACCCTCACATCATAGGTATGGTTGGTGGTTGAATTTAAGAGGTATGGGACAAGTATAACTTTTCCCACAAGCCTCCCAAACTGGCTCCAAAGCCAATTTTAGAAATTTGGAAAGTAGGAAAGAATACACAACTCAAATTCAATAAAATATATCTACAATCAATAAGATAGAAATGAGTATCTAACCCATTAAATACCCACATTGTGACATCTCAATTTGAATTAATCACATGGTTAATTAATTAAACACGAGTATAGTACTTAACAAATAATAAAGTGATAATTACATCACAAAAAATAAGTCACATACACAACTAAATAAATAAAATAAAGGAAATGAAATAATCATTAAAACCCTTTGGTCACACATGAAGTAACCCCCCCATGGGGATCTCATAACAAACACAACAATACACATGACACGAAGTTTCCGAGGTGACCTTGTTGCAAATATCCAATAGTCCTTTATTGTTAGTCTCATATCCCCTTCTTATTATCATGATATAATTTCTTGTAACCAATCAAATAATACTCCTTCAACCTCAAGGCCACATAAAATATATCAAGAAATAAAATGCACATACATATCATCCAACAACATCAAATACATAGTTATATCATCATCATCAAAATTAGGATTTTTTATCAATTATTTACAATCAGTGAACATATCAATTTTGATAATTCATAACAAAAATTATACCGTAAGGTCAGTAAAAACACCTAAATGTAATCACCATCGTCAAGAATCTAAAAATTTAGTATACAACAAAGTAACATCTCTAGATCATCATCAAATACTATAAAATCTATCGACAATATGAGTCAGAAAAAATCAATAATCAATATGCCCATACTTGCTATCAACATCGTAACCAAAATACTATATCAATACCCATGTATCTAATCAACGATAATCAAAATCATAGTAAAATAAGTATCAGAGAGGAGTGGGTATTACAAGGATGGAAAAAATACAGAGCTCTAATAGTCTGAAGTCTATTTTCAGGTGGTTGATGTGGACAGAAAGTGGAGGAGAAGGAGAAGGATGGAAGCTAAGGAGCTACATGGAAAATCCATCAAAAATCTAGGAAAATATGGGTAATTTTTTATCTCTTCTGTTCATAGTTTCAACCTACAATACATTCATTTATTTTTCTTTGTACTCTACCTTAGTTATGCCACATGGCTTGGTTGAGACCACTATACTTTCAAATTATGAAATAAATGAAAATAACTTATTGTGATGAATAGAAAATATTTATTTTGCAGTTCCTTTTCATTAACGTAATGTTAAATGAACTTCTTACATCTCAACACACTAATTAATTTCATTTAATCAAAAAATAATGAATTTTGATGTACCTTGGTTAAATCTGAAACTAAAATAAATGAAGAAAGAAACAAAAAAGTTATTTATTTGGAAATGGATTTTCCCTTTGTTCACTTTGAGATGCCCATAGTCGGCCTATCAATTCTACACGTATGTGTCAAGGTTTTTCATTAGTTCTTGAAGGGATGATGCATGGAAAGAGATCGTAGGAGGAAGATTGAAATTCTAAAAAAAATACAATAGTTAATAACCCTCTTTCTTTAATTATATCACTTAGACTAACCCCTTAAATTTGAGAAAAAAAGTATTGAGTTGACCTCTCGCATAGGTGTGAGAAATGTCAAGAAATAAATTCTTCAGTATTAACAAAGTGTGAAAATAGACATAAACACAAGCTATAGGTTTCCAAAAGGTTCAAATTTTCACAATCAAAAGCGACATTTTTTCTTTATCAAGGTTCATAGAGGTTTTAGCTCAAATATATGTTTCATCATGTATGAAAAAATGTAAGGTTGCAATTATGGCATTAGGAGTCAATGTCATTTGTAAAAAACATAACATTTCTAAAGACGAAGTACATGCAGAGAAAATAAATTTTTTTATTAGAAAATTCCCAACATAACCAAACTAGGTTTTGAGTAACATGGTCATGCCCAACATAACCATGGAATAGTTGCTCAAAATTGAGAGAGCAAAATACTGAGGTAATGGAAACAATTATTGATTTAAGGTAGAATCAACACAGTCAAGATCTCAAGCGAGCTAAAAAAACCAAATTTGGTAGTAAAGGTTTCGAAAGTATGAGCTTGAAACCATAACAAGAAGAAACCCATGGCCAATTTCAAGATGAAATAAACATGCCAAACAAATAATAAATGATTTCCAAGAAATGTAAGAAGAGTTCATAGCCAAAAACAAAAAAATTAAGGATGATGAGTTGAGCTAGATGGGAACAATCTCAAACAAATATAACTCAAGAAGTGAGCCATAAATTTCAAAGAATCGAGCTAGCTTATATAGCCATGGAAAATGAACCAAAAGAAATCCCGATCTATTACAAAAAGACATGGCTAAGTAATTAATTCTAAATAGGTGATCTCTATCCAAGCACCCAAATTAGAAGATCATGCAAATTAAAAAAAAAATACCAACAATAACATGTAAACCCCAACATAATGAGATGGGAAATACATAAAAAAATAATTGATCCATGAGTTATAGGACTGAACACAACACAAAAAAGTTGAAATATACATAATAAACACATGAGATAGATCAGATCATAGATGAGAAACAAATTCATTGGGTTATTAGTGTAAGCCAAAAATATCAATGTCAAGCCATACAAAATGAAAATTGGTTGAGTCAGCGTAAATGTCACCAGTGACCCAAAACAAATGAAAGTAGCTCATTGGATATAGATCTCTCCACCCTTAAATCAGTTAGATTTTAGAGCTCAATAGATTCGCTAGAGCACGCATTACAAAGTGACTGAGTTACACAGTGACTGAAATTGGTCGGATAGTGATTGAAATTAGTCAGGAAATGAGCGGCATTAGTTACGAAGTCACCGGCATTGGTTAGGCAGGAACCATATTGGTTAACTATGCGAGAGTGGTTTATTTATCAGTCACGGGATTTAATCTAGTTTTTATTAATGTTTTTTTTAAAGGATGTAATTGGATGGCTATTGTACCCTAAGTTTTTCTAAGCTTATATAAGATAGAAAACTAGAGTAAGAACATATAGAATAAGGAAAGAGAAGAATTGAGCTATACTTGGTTAAAAGGATGAATAAGAACAAGAAAAATAAAAAATTAGATTGCATAAAGACATGAACTTTCATAGAGAGATGCTGGACAAAAGGAAAGTGTAGGTACACTATTGGTGAGAATATTGTAATATATTGTATTTTATTTCCTTTGTATTATTTATTCTCATGTAATGGCTTTCATAGTATGCAAAGCACTTCGTGTTTCTTCTTGTTAGATCCACATGTTGTTGTGATATATTATTATTGCTCATTTTTGTTGATCGACATGTTGTGAGATCTTGTATTAAAAATCCATGAGATCATGATGTATATTTGATCCATAGGAATCTAGAATTTTAGAGGAAGTTATCTTCATGTTTACACAGGTTTATGTAGCGATGATGGGGAGACTTATTTGTTGGTGGATGGTTATGGTTGCACATTGGTAGACCCTTCTAGATGTCTTGTTTGCAGATTCATAGTACACTGAGAGCTTGGTTGCACAGTGGTAGATGCAGGGTAGCTTTTTGTATGTCATATCTAGTGGTTTTTTAGAGGCACGATTGTAGTGCACTTAGGTAGATCTAGTTAGAGGTCTGGAGGTGACACATGTGGTGGTATGGATAAACAGTTTAGTGTACTTATGTTGATGTGGTTGTATATTTGGAGGAGGATATAGAATTGTAGAGATACATGTACTCTTGTGGAGAAGAGTTGGCTTGTAATTTATTGTTATATGTTATATATTTGATATATCTATATTTGGTGGATGTAGCCCAAATTGGGTGATCTATGGTATATGTTATGTTATGTGTGTGTACTTTTTTGTGATTTGGATTATTCTTGTTCATAATTTAACTGTTGTATATTTTTTGGGGATTATTAGATCCGTATTTTCATGTTTTGTATTTGATATTTTATAGATGTAAATGTTTCCACATAGACCCATTCCCAACAACTGATATCAGATCTTGGTTATTTCAGAGAAAGTTTTTTTTTTAGTATATTGTTATTGATTTACTAATAGGTGTATGAGAGTAATGTTTTTTTTTCCTCATGTAAAAAACACACAAAGAGATTTAAATGTCAAGTGGAAGCTAGAAATGCGAGTTTGCTGGAGAATATGATGATCATCGTCGGTTATGTCATAACCAGCATCGACAAGGTGATCGTGGTTTGTTACAAGGTGACCATGCTAGTTATTGGGTAGCTTAGTTTTAAACAGAAAATCATAGATCTAAAGAAATGGAGAGATGCATGGAATGTATCTTGTTTCCTAAGGTGTCTCTAGTTCTTAAAGGCACAAAGATGGTGGTCAGATTACAAATCTTGTTATTGAGGTATCGTTTTATCATTGTTTTGTAGTACTTTGCATTTTCAATAGCACATCCATGGTTTTGGAGTGCAGACCTAGAAAGAGATAAGGATTAGGTATGCATCCTTGGTGCATTTATATGCATGGGATTCTGTAGAGAGGTAGTAGTAAATAACGGAGGTGGGAATTCCATCAGAGAAGTATGTACTTAGTTTAGTTGAAGATGCAGTTCAGTATCTTGGTGCTAGTAACGTGATGTATTTCATCTTGATGCAATTTTATGCATGGATTTTTAGTATTAATTTTTGTACAAGATTTAGATGATTCTTGAAATGATTGGCTCAACTAAACTATCATCTTTGGTCAAAGTAGGCATCTAGCGTGGTGTTCTATGCCAAATTGGTTCGAATTCAGTTTGTTCTAGCAACATCAACATTTGTCTAATAAATGAGGTTGTTTACAAAGGAACCAAGGTTGGTCACCTAACCATGGTCGGTTAGGAGATGAACATGGTCAGTATTTATGAAAACTTATCTGTATAGGGTTTTTTATAGCACGAGAGGGTAGATCATTTTTTGTCCTGGTTTGTAGGATTGTGTTTATTACATAGAGTGTACATGGAAGAAATGGTGTAGATAACTTCATGGTTTAGATCAGAAAGAGAACGAAGTTGGATCGGTTAGTCCATTAAGACTTTGAGTAAGGTATCTCTATATGTTTCATGTTTTATTTATTTAATTTGGAGTAAGTGATATTATGTTTGGATAGTGTGTACATATTTACACCATGGTTTTTGGTGTTGTTTGACTTTTATTTCCCGATTGTGTGGAATCTTAAGGATAAGGGTTTGTATTATATGTATGAGACCCTCACTGAAAATTCATGATTAGACACAGTTGTAGGATATGAGAGATGTTGATTACACACTAATGGAAAGAAGGTACTTCTCAAGAATTCCAAACTTCTGTGGTGTAGAAGTATTCTCAGATAAGAAATGGGATCAATTTTATAGTTCTTTCATTAGGTTTTTATTTCTCACTAACATATTAGCTTTTGATCTTGGTGTTAGAGGAAGTGCAGGGGATTTCATATTTAGTGGGAGTAATCCATTCTTGTTGGCATTGCAGAATTAGATACATGATGCACATGTAGAGTGAGAGAATATTTCTACTATTTAGAGTGGTAAGAGGCACAAGTTGGTTTTTTAAGGTTTATCACGTCTTTGCAGGTATTTTGAGTTTATTATTTTCTGATGTCAGTTATAGTTAACTATAGTTGGTCAGGTAGTGACCACGGTCAGTTCGAAAACCATGGTCAGCTTGGTCATATGTTTGAATTAAGTTTTTATTTACCATTTATAGATGGTTCCCTTGTTTTGATTTCATCTTGGTTGATTAGGCAGAGTATGTTGATGACATGATTGTTAGTATTTGGACTTGGTATTAGTGCCATGGTTTAGCATGGATGTTTGTTGTTGAAATTGATGATCATAGGATTCATAATTAGATGTAAAGTAAGTTGGTGATAGACTTTGAGCTTCTACAGAGCCTTGGGATATGGATGGATGTACATGGTGAGTTTGTACATTTGGATAGATTTAGTTTTGTGAGTCTACGATGATGTAGGTGTTTGATTTGCACATGAATTCCTATGGCATGAGTAGGGGATGTTTGTATTTCCTCTTGATTACTATGTTACTCCATTTATATGTTATCTATGGATGCTTGTCTTGGACATGCTAGTTTTTTATGCAGGGTTAGATTTACATATTCTAGTGTTTTTTATTCTTTGAGTTATGTAGGTGTTGTGGATTGATCACTTACTGGTTGCATGTAGAACTCATTCAGGTTGTCTTACCTAAGATCTTGTTTTTTGCTTACACTTATTCCAATTTTATTTTTATTTTATTACTTACATTAGTGGTTACATGGAGACATGGATAGATGGTTGGGTAACATGGTTTCTTTTACAGATATGGGTACAAATGTGATTGAGGTTCAATACCTCGGTTTTAGTGGGATATATTTTAGATGCGTTAGTCATTATGGCTTGTTCCATCAAGAGCTAGGTTGGCTTGTTTTCCTGATACCAAAAATTGGTATGGTCTTACAATTCAATGCGAGCTTGATGTATAGTTGGCTTAGGTATCATGGATCAATAGTAGCTTCATGCAGGTATATGGTAAGTCACATTTTTTTTAACTTATTGGTTTTACAAGATAGTTTAATATTCCTAATTGTAGTTGAGAGAATTGTTGATGGAAAGAATAAATGGTCTTCACGGTGTGTAGAGGAGGGTGAGGTATAGGTACTTGTAAATTTTTTCAATAATTTAGGTTGGGGAGATAAATATTTTCCCTAGATCATGCATTATAATGTGAATGGGTTACACACTGACTGAAATCGGTAAGGAAGTGACTGACATCGGTCAGATAATGACTGGAATCGATAAGATGAGGACTGACATTAGTAAGGTAGTGAGTGTCATTGGTCAGACAGTAACCGACATCAGTTATGTGTGCATGAGTGTTTTATTTATGAGTCACATGATTTAATCTAACTTTTATTTTAATTCTGATTTAAAGGATGTAATTACATGGATATTGTTTCCTAAGTTTTTCTAAGCTTAAATAATCTAGAAAACTAGGGTTAGAACATAAGGAATGAAGAAATATAATAATTGAGCTATCCTTGGTTGAAAGGATGAAGAATAAGCAGAAGAATTAAAATAACAAGAAAATTACATGATGACATGATCTTTCATAGAGAGAGGTTGAATAGAAGGAAGGTGCACGTACACTATTGGTGAGAAGATGATAATATCTTCTACTGTATTTCCTTTGTATTATTTAGTCTCACGTAATGGCTTACATAATATGAAAAAAACTTAGTGTTTCTTCTTGTTAGATCCACATGTTGTTGTGAGATCTTGTTATTGCTCATTCTTGTAGATCCACATGTTGTGATATCTTGTATTACAAATCCTAGAGATCATGATATATTGTTGATCCATAGGAATCTAGTATTGAAGAGGAAGTTGTCTTCATGCTGCATAGGTTGATGCAGTGATGATGGAGAGTCT
This sequence comes from Taxus chinensis, assembly GCA_019776745.2. NCBI lineage: Eukaryota > Viridiplantae > Streptophyta > Pinopsida > Cupressales > Taxaceae > Taxus > Taxus chinensis. Next base: position 758,898,298 of record CM034146.1, read on the forward strand.
TATTTCTTGGTGTACAGTTATGGTTACACATTGGTAGACCCTTATAGAGATCCTGTTTGGAGATTCAAAATACAATGAGAGCTTTGTTGCACAGTGGAAGATGTGAGGTAGCTTCTGGTATGTGATATTTGGTGGTGTTTCAGAGGCATGGTCGTAGTGCACTTAGGTAGATCGAGTTATATATATTGAGGAGACACATGCGGTGGTATGGAGGCACAGTTTAGTATACTCAAGAAGATCTGGCTATAGATTTGGAGGAGGAGATACTCTTGTATAGATACATGTAATCTTGTGCAAAGTAGTTGGGTTTTAATCTTGTGTTATATGTTATATATATGAGATCTATATCTTTTGTGGTAATATACCACATTGGGTGAACCATGGTACATGTTGTGTTATGTGTGTGTACCTTTTTCTGATTTGGATTATTCTTGTTTATACTTAAACTCTTGTAGATTTTTTGGGGATTGTTAGATCCGTATTTGAATTTTTTTGATTCGATATTATATATTTACAAATGTTTCTACATAGACCCATCCCCAAAAAAATCACAACCTAGAGAAATTTGAAAAATGATCGAGTTACCACAAAATCCACTCGTGTAGATTTGAGATCTAGGAAAGTAACTCAGAGATAAACATGGATAAGATGAAAATGTTGAAAATAGAAAATAGTAGTGGCTATAGATAAATAAATAGATATCTCTATATCATGCCAATGTAGAAGAAACAAACCCATGTCTGTGCAAAGAAAACGGTCAGTTGAGAAAAATCAAAGCACAATATGAAAATAAAGATTTAAAATAAATTTTTGCAATGTAAAAACCAACATAGGCTCAACGAAAATGGCATCCACAAATTTTGGCATGGTAATCCCCTCTAAAAGCTATTAAATTGACCAAATGAAGTAAATGAGAATATTTTAGGGTTCGATCCCTAAAGTTTTTTTTAATCCAAAGTTATCTCATCCTAGTTTCCCCTAACCATGGTTATAAACTTCCAATACTTTAAACAATAATCCTATCAAATTCTCTTTCCCATGTAGGAGGGGGGCATCATGATGTTTAATCTTCCCTTTTACATATAAACTTGGGGGGATCATTTAACCAAAGTCAACAAAGAATATTATTATCCAATCATCATCAAACATGTTCCCAAAAAAAAAAAGCAGACAAAAGTATAACCATGCATGTGCTAAAGGAACCTAAAAATTGATTTTTACCTAAATTTCATAAAAAAAGGTCCTACATACCTTAATTTTTGAAAAAGGAGGTTTGACCAAGTCAACTGGACTTTGAACAAGATGGAAATAGAGCATGCTCAACCTAAAAATTTTACCAACCATAAAGCTAATTATAGCTTTCTTCTTATACAGAAAATTGTATTTATCTGCAAAAGGAAGTCTTATTATGCATGTGAGTGTATTAATGACTAATATTGGTTTTGTCTCCAACTAGTCAAACTTAGGTAAGTGTGATATTTTTGGAGTATAAGTGGTGTTAACTCATGCTATATGTACCTTGTACAAGCAAGAGGGGGTATCATTCATTTTGTATACTTGTGCTAAGTATAATTCTTTAGTACAATATCTGGTTGAAGAAATATAAAGATTGTTTTTCCTCCACTTACAACTTTGTGAAGTTTTTTATAGTGAGCTTGTGGTATGTTTTAGCGAATTATCTCTTTCCTTTAAATGCTCATGTTTTCAAAACACCTCCATTAAGTGGTTTTATAAGCTCTGCAGATCATTCAAGTGCATGTTAGTTCCTTTTGTGAGTGTAAAATCCTATCAAATAGTAATTGAAGTGAATCTTATTATATCTTTAACAATGAAACCAATATGTCTTGGACAAGTATAAGTTTTGAAAATTTTGTTGTATCACCTAATTTACATGCTTTAGAATTTTTTTTGTTTATTTATCTCCCTTAACGTCACCATAGAATTATTTTAGGTGATTCATCCTTGAGGACTATCCTACTCTACAAGTTCTCCTCAGCCTGAGTCATCATAAGCTTAGAGGAGTTCCCATTATAAGAACTGAAGTGAAGAGTTTTCTTGCAATTCTTCATCCAAAGCACACTTCAGACTAATAAAAATTAGTTCTCCATATCATAAACCTCTAGAAGCATTGAATTTTCTAACTCGAGCCTCATTTATCAACACATAAAACTTGGAGGAGGTGAAGCATCTTTGAATCTGTTAGATCAAATATTTCAGGAAACAAAACCTCTCAAGGAAAACATCTATAAATTTCCAATTCACCATGTTATACGCTTTATCCATATTTAAAAATTATTAGAATTTTCGTAACCCAAAGAGTGGATCATTTCATGGGTCATTATTATTCCATACAATTTTTCTTACCTTTGAAAAATGCAATCTGATTTTCTGATATTATCTTTCCTAGGCACTTGTTTAATCAATTGGGAAAAACCTTAGATATTATCTTGTATATTCCATTATATATAACAATGGGGTGGAAGAAGTCAAACTAGTTCTCATCTTTTTCTTTTCGATTAGGGATAGAAATGTAGAGATCAATTTTTTAAGCATTGATTTCTTTTTTTACTCTCCTGTACTATCGTCCAAACATCCTTCCCCACAATATTCCCAACTTTCTTAAAGAAAAAAATTGGAAATTTTTTCGTACTAGGAGGCTTATGAGAATCCAAATAATACATGACTTTACTGGTCTCCTCCAAGGTGAAATATCTCATTCGTTGTTTCTCTTCTTCTTCTGAAATAAACCTAGGAATGTTGGAAATATAGGTATCTTTCCCTGTATCTACTTCTACCTCCTCTTAAGATAAAAATTTACCATAGAATGAAACAACTTATTCCCTTATTGTGTTTATATCTAAAATAACTTCTCAAGATGGGAGAGACAATTTGTAAATCCTATTAACATTTACTCTTATAGATGTAGATAGATGAAAGGACATAGTTTTCCTATATCCTTATTTTAACAACTTAACTCTTGATTTTTATTTCTCATACTCTACCTCCATCTAAAGGACCCGATTAACTTTTCCAAACAATCCTTTTCCATTTGAAATAGGTTCTTGTTGGAACCCTCTTGTATAATTTCCTCATGTATTAGATCTAGATATAAAGATATCTCATTCATCCTTTTAAACATATTACCAAATGTATCTTTATTCCATGACTTTGTTTTGCCTTCACAAGTTTAAATTTCCTCATCAATATATATCTTTTACATCCTACCATCTAGATATCCCACCACTCAATTAAATGATCTTCAAAAAAATGTGTTGGTATCCAAATTGATTCTCCCTTTGAGGCTCAACAACATCACAAATTTAGCAAGATACTCAAAGACAGATGAATCATAAGTCCTTATGTAGCTAGGGAAGGGATTCAGATGGCTCTTTGTGACTCAGGAATTGGATAAATGGATAACAACATATAAAAGGATTTCATCTATCATCACTATTTTTTTTTTGTGCCTTTCGACCAGGGTGAGAGGACCTTTTTTGTAACCTTCATCGGTGAAGGACATGAAGAGATCCTTCTTAGCACAATTTTTCAAGGGAACCTTGAGAAATATCATCAATATGCCACAATTTAACTCTCACGAGTTCTCACTTCTAAAGAATGGGGATATTCTTTGGGAAAGGTTCAAGTTACTAAAGACACTTAAAACATGCTTGCTTCTATATATTTTGGTAGTAGAATCAGTTTATTTGTGGATACACAGCATAAATAAAGATACTTTGGGTAGGATTCATGGTTATTTGAAATTTTTGGTGGGGGATTAAGCAAGATGAAATTTTTGGTCCTTTGAAAAATTGAGCATCGGAGAGAAGCAAGCTTAGAGTAGACATCATAGTAAAAAAATTTATTTATTTATTTCAAGAGTTATTACAACTTTGACTCACTAATGAGAAGTACTAGCTCGTAGATGCTCACAATATTCACGTGCTACGAGACAGTGATGATTTTTGGGGCGTTCTTCTTTGTCTTCATAGTAGACATTGTACCCAGTTTGTAATTCTTCTCGAACTCGCTTTGTTTGGCAGCTAACATCGAAAAAGAAATATTCAAGAAGTCCTTGTTGAACTAGCTCGTCAAAGGCTAGATTTATGGTGTTATGAAGCTCGTTTAGCAAAGCAAAGTAGAACCCAAAGTTCTTAGGAGCTTCTTCACGGTGTTCTCTAGTTGGCGAGTCAATGTTCTATCTTTCGGGAGTGTCTCTCATGTTATTCACTCTCTTAATCGATTTATCTACACTCGACATTCGGTGTGGTTTTTATAGTAGCTACTTCCACCTCTCTGGTCTTCACGTAGGAAACCAGATTCACACATGAAAGAGTTTTAGCATAGAAGTAAAATAAAAAATATAGGAGGTTCACCTTTATATGCAAAGAAAGAGATAACCACTCATTCTAGGAAGGTTTCCACGCATTCTTCCACCATGTAGGTCGCTTCAGACTGAATTCCTCTCTACGCATCCTTTTTTTTTTAACGTAGGATCACGCTTGTTTCCATTTTTTTTTTTAAAACACAAGAAGTTGATTTAGTTACCTACTATCACCTCCATGTACAAGTCAGCAAGTCAAGACTTCACACAGGTCTCTGTTAGCAATTCACACGCAGTAGCAGGGTTCCTGCTACGAGCTTGGAAAAGATAATTTATTTTCAAATTCACACACGCTATCTATCCACATGTGCAATAATTGTTATACCATTCAGGCTCAACAAAATTCTTCCACGCTGGTCTATTCCTCCTCCACACAGGTGTTTTCCTCCTCCATGCAGGTGTGTAAATCATTCATGCTATTCTTGTACTTACATGCATTTTCCTTGCATGATTTCCATGTAAATAGCTAGTAATTCTCCTTCGTGTAGGAATCACTAAAGAAAAAAATAAAAATAGATACTTCCACATAGAATATGACAAGAAATGCACTTCTACGCAGGTTTCTAGATCTTCAAGATGAGTATAATCTCTTCCTATCAATTCTATGCAGGTTGTAGATTAATTACCACACATCTCCTCTCTATGAAGGTTAAAGGCTATAAGATTCTTCCACGTTTTGATCTTCAACAAAACAAAAAATAGGAATAAATCTTCCATGCAGTTCAAACATTCTTCTCGTGGTCTTCTCCTCAAATGCACATGTCAGAGATCAAAAATGCTCTGATACCAGAATGTAGGAAGCACATAGAAGATAATAATGTGGAGTGAAATACTCTTCACACATTATTTTATTATGAAGAAGCACGTACATTATATAGTATAAGAAATAAACAATATTTCCCTAAACTAAAGGAGGAAGATATGGATGTAGGTGAGAGAATAATGGAATAGATAGAAGCTAGTCTAATAATAAAATTAGGTACGTATACTATTCTAACATTTAACACAGATTAATTCAAGATCTATTTGATTTATCAGTAGGGGAAATTTTCTTAAATAGTCTCAAAGCTTGTCAATGGATGTACACTTGCAACTATCTTGACGCAATCATATCTAAAATACAAGAGATTAACATGTTTCTCATATTGTTTCTCAGGAAGATGGGATTTCTCAAATTTTCTTATAAGAATTAAACCCCCAACCATTTTCAAGAGTATCCTCATTACATTCATACAATTCACTCGCTCACTCATCCCAAATTTCCCCCCCCAAAAAAAGAATATCTGAGGAATCCTTTGCTTGTTACCAATTTATCCCAGAAAGTGATGTTTAAGAAATTTAAACCCGAATCTTCTAGGTGGACAAATCATGAACTGATCACATTTCTCAAACCCTCAACCATGACTAGGATTCCATGCCATAACTTTTTAATAGTCCTTCTAATCATTCTTTTATTATGTCATGTGAGAAATTCCCCTTTTAATCATTTTAAAGTGGCTCTGTATAGATGGATCTGACAAGCAATAAATTTCACCCTTAAGAATACACCTTGAGAAATGAGTTCCATTTCATAGATTCCTGCATTCATGTGCTACGATTATGATTCAGCCAAGTGCAAAGAGGATTCATTGGAAGCCTTCATGTGTTTCCTTAGCACAACTACAAAGGCGAAGTCTAGAGGCAGGTTCCTAAACAAGCGCGGGCCATCCACATGCCTTGGGCCTAATAAAATTTCCTTGGCCTTTGAAAAAATTATTAGTATAGAGAGAAGCCAGTGGAAGCCTCCACATGTCTCCTTGGCGAAAATTTGATATGATTCCCAAAAGAGGAGACCCTAAACAAGCGCAGGCTCACTAAATGACTCATCCTAACAAAGTTTTTGAAAGAGTTTAAGGACCATCAGAAGGTGCCACGTGCCTAGATTATGAGAAAATTTCTTTGGCCATTAAAAATTCTAAGCATGGGAGGTCCCAGTGGAAACCTCCATGTGTCTCCTTGGCACAAATTCCAAGGTAGGACCTAGAGGCAAATCCACAAATGAGATCTGGTCCTCCACGTGGATAAGATTTGAGTTGAAATGGGCCTTAGAGTCTCAAAATTCCTTGACGACCAGCCTCTCCACTTATAAATTTTTATGTGGGCCCCAACGTAGCTGTGGATTATTTCATAAATATGCTCTGTCGTACCAAAAGGCAAAATAATTCAAAATTTTCCACCCACCCACTTCCCACTTGTAACTTGAAAACCTACTACATGTCCTTCTTCAGGATCAAAGTAAAACTTTTTCCTTGCCACTTCATATTTGCTAAATAGCCAATTAGATGCTATCGGGGCCACGAGACCAATTTGGTTTTTTTTACAAATGTGAAAAAAGTGACAAATTTCACCAAAAAGACCTGTCGGGCTACTTCTAATAAGAAAGAAACATGTTTCCACGGATGTTGGGACAAAATTTGACAAGGAAAAAATGACTGTGGAAAAATAGAAGGAATGGGAAAACCTGAATTAATGCCCAAATTAAAAATTCTTTCTCATGGACAGAGAAATGGAAAACAATATCTGGAATTAATTTGATCCTCGACCAAAGGACATGACAGACCATGGAAAACAAATGAAGGAAGGAATTTGCATGCATCACTACAAGGAGACAGAGAAAACTTCAAACCATGTGAAATTGAGTTTTTTTTAACAAACATGGCAAGATTAAATTGACCACCAACATTAGCTTTGACTCAGGGATGGGAACTCCCTGTGAGTGCCGTGAAAACAACAAACCATGTTCCAAAAATCCATTGGGAAAAAAATTCAAATAACAATCTTGAAGAGTAGAAAGATAATAACCAAATCCCCCAAGACGAACTGAGAAACCAACAACAATTTGTCACCAGGGTCCAGGACAAACCAAAATAGAAAAATATTAAATTAGAACAAAACCTAAAGACTATACACTATATAATGGTGCTTGCCCTGATTTAGAGAAAACAATCAAGGAAAATTTTCAAGTGCCTTCAATTCTAGATATGACCATGTTTATCAGTTCTGATACAGTTTTAACAACTGGTCATATGATTGTTTCTCTTTTCCATCGAAGTTTCTATCTGACCAAATTTTTTCAAGCTTATCCTTTGTGCCTACGTCAAGTTTTTGAACATCTCTCGAGGCTGCATCAAACATCAAAGTCCTAGGAAAATTAACCTACTCAAGATATTTCCATTGGTTGCATAATCAATTTCATACTCTTTGAAAACAAGATAGCTCACAGAGTTATCAAAATCAATGTCTGCATGTAATACTTCATAAAAAGTGTCTTTGGGGTCATCAATGAGATATAACATTTTATTTTAACCATATAACTTCGCAAGGATTAACTCAATTCACTTTGACACATCCAATTGGTATGGTTGCATAAGACATATCCATTTGCACACTTCCACCCACACTAGCTGCCAACTTTCTGTATAATGAAATTCCCCACTTAGCAGGATAATCCACAATTAGTGCATTCAAACATGAAATTATGTAAAAACCTGTTAAGTACTTTCTTGGATAAGCAACCAATTGCACTATTAAGCCTTTGACACATCCAACGACTAGCACCTCTCTCGAATCCATGGTAGTCCATTTCTCATAAGTTGTTGTTACTTTGATACGATTTACCTCATTCATGACCTTAAGAGGCATTACATTACATGAGGCTCCTGAATCAAACATGAAATTATGTAAAAACCTATCCTTAATAATCAAAGTAGTGAAAAAAAACATAATCTTGATCTGACTCTATATTTTGGCTATGTCCACATTCAGCTGAGACTCAATAAAATAAGTTCCCAAATAAACGTCAAGTGGTTCACCCAATTCCTCTAACGCATGTGCTTTGTCTAATTATACAATGGCAGGAGGAAACTCTTCATTGTTCACATTTTTAACCTGGGTGTCCTTTTCTTCCTTAAGCCCCAAATATTCAAATGCCCTCTTCTTATGCTTAGGGATTCTAAACAATTCAACAATAGGAACAATAATCTTGATCTGACTCAATATTTTGGCTATGTCACAAGGAACATATTTGGGTAAGGTAGTATTAGGAGGAAGCCTTACAAATTCATCTAACGGCATGGGATTTTTTATAGTCTAAGCATGGAGAGGAATGGAATTTTTATTTGGGGTGATAAATCATTTTTCATATGCATTGTTTTTAGGGATTTCCTTAGGTATACTGGTAAGCACTGGAATTTTTTGTTTGGCCTGAGGCCCTACCCCTTTGACAATGTTTCTCTTGGTATTATACTCTTTTTCATGGAAAATTACTACATTCATTAACAACTGTCTGTCCTCTTATGAAGGAATTCCTCCGTCATACTTTTAATCATTAATTCCCTTAAGTACTCAAAATCATATTTAGGAAACTAAAAATCTTGTACCATAGAAATGTTAAAAGTATGAGTGGGAGGAAGATGTAATACCTGGTGAATGCAATCCCAAAATTTTTCAATGGTTTTGACACTTATTAGCTTACTTGAGGTTTCTCCCTGATGTGAACTTGTAGACCAATCCATCATGAATGCATCATCATCTGTCTCATCGTCATCAGCTTCCTCAACTTCCTTGTCTTAATCACATGGTGAATGCAGAAAGAAACATCTATCACACCAATCCATATCATGGACCTCTTCCATAGTAGCAACTCTGGTAGCTAAAGGATTAGGCACCAATTTTTTTTCTAGGGGTTGGGGTTGTCTATTTCCTGATCCCATGAGCCCTTAACCCCTGTCATTTGATCTATGATCACCTTTGGGATGATTTGTAATTATTTCTTGACCTTGTGGCTTATTTTCACCTTGGAAACCATGTCCAATCCCCTTCTTTTCTTTGGCCAATATATAGGATATTTCCTTAACAGCTCGGGCCAAAGTGTTTAGAACCTCAACCTGATCAATAGACTTACTCGACTGAGGATTCTCTGGATTGATCAGCTTGATACCTTCCCTCTTAGGAGGCTTACTAAGTACTGTGATATTATTTTCAATATGCAAAGACATGGTCAAGGCCTTCCTCAATTTTCCTAGGTTCTTGTCCCTTAACTAATAAGAAACCTTTTTGTCAAAAGCATCAAAATATTTTATCAAACAAGAAACATCACTTGGACTTAGGATTATAGGTAGCCTATCTAGGGTCTTATTGAACCGAGTCTTTGAATTCATGAATAGATTCATTAGGATTCTTCTTAATATTTTCAAATTCAAACAAAAGAAAACTGAGATCTTCCTTATCCCTATATTGCAATATAAAAGCATTTTTCATTTTTGTCCATGTGTCTATTGAGTTATCTGGCAAAGATTTATACTAGTCACGTGCATCCTCCTCAAGAGTATGAATATATAATTTTATATGCACATCCTCAAATTCAATCTCAAAGTCTTCCATCATATTGACAACAAGTTTTAAACGTTGATAGCCAGTGATAAGATTATTCCCTTGAAATATAGGCAATCTATTTCTAACATCTTGTGGCTCTACATTTGGATATCTAGCCAAACCTGTAAAATCTATAGGACCAAAAGTACTCACAACAAAAGGAGGTATGGGTGGGGGTTGGGATGTATTTCCTTGAGGGGGTGATATTACAAGAGATAAAAATTCATGAGCTACAAGGGGTCTTTGGAACACAAGAGTATAATTTTCAAAATGAATGTCCTCTAAAGACAATGTTTCCTGGAAAACCTTATCAAATTTGGAAAATACAGGGACAAACTAAGAAGCACACTTACGAGACACAAATGAAGGCCCCTCTCCAGTTGGAGAATTCAATTCTATATAAAGATTTCCTGATTAAGAATCACTTGAAGAAGAATGGTAATCCTCGACTACAGGTTGATCACTTTCCATAGTGGATAAATCTTTTCTTGATTCTTGATCTCAAATTATTTTCCATACTGTTTTTCCTTCTGAATTTGTCTTTCCTAGTTCTGGAAACAACTTTTTGGTAAGGTATTTAGTGAAGAAATATATTCTTCCTTCCATATTTACAAATATTAGTGACAAATTTCACTTAATACAGGTTAAGGCACTAGTATTTATCAAAATTTAAATCAACATGGAGTGTCCACTAAGGATTTTCACATTAGTTGTGAAAATGCACTATAAATGACATGTCAAATATCTATCAACACCAAATTCCTACAAAGCATAGTAGATCTGGCCTTTCTTTACTAGTATTTTATCACTAATGATATAAATTTACTTCAATAACCAGTAGAAACTAGAAATATTACACATAGAACTTGTAACTTCGCACAATTTTTATAAATCTCAACAAAGGATGACATTTAAATAACGTATTTGCACTTAGAACATGTAAGAAACATTACCGGGGCCAAATATAAGAATGAATTTGAAGATTCCCTAGAAACAACACCAAAATGGTGTTGTTATCAAAATTGATTTTCCCTTGGAGGTCAAGCATCATTAAAAATTCACCAAGATATTGAGAGATAGATGAATCATAAGTCAATTTGTAGCCAAGGAAGGGATTCAAATTTATCTTTGTCACTCAGGTGTTGAAGAAATGGATAATACTATATGAAAGGATGAACAACACAGGATAATATTTTTTTTTTTGACTTGCTTGACACATAACATGACGCAACATGTCGTCACCAAGGATACAACTAACACTGTGAACAACTTGATACAAGGATGGCCATAAAGGCAGCACGGAAACGTTCACACCTTTCAAGGACAATTTACTTTTCTTTTAGACATGACAACATAGAAGTCCAACCACAAAACACACTTACAGTTAGGGCCAACCACAATGAGATATTCTTGAGGGTTATTTATTTTAATAAGACATCTTGCAATTCTTAGCTTACGTTTTCAAGGAGACTCAAGATATGATTCATACAATTCATCTTACCAAGCTAAGTTTATTCCTTTTTCACTGAGTAATTAACTTTAAATCTTCTCTATTATGACATTTATTTGTTTAATTCAATTATTTAATAAAGGAGGTAATTTAATTCCACAAGGCCATCTATCCTCACTTATGCTACTAAAACTCGCTCATAACCTTATTACAATATGGATTCGCTTTCAACATACTCAAGAGAAAGATTACCAAGCACCTAAAAAAAAACTGGTTAGAGGAAGAAGGTCGAGTTGAATTCATCTTTATGACCTCATTAGTTATTAACCCGGTTTTTATTGAAGCTTGAGGATTTATCGAAAATTATTAAATATTTTACTTAGGCTTCACTGGATGATTTTTACAAAAGAAAACAATTTACCTTTCAAATGGTTGAGAGACAGATTGCGTGGTTTCGAAACCGATTCCTCCTACTTATTAAATCTTATTATCTTATATCAACTAACAATTTGTTTCACCTTAGGATCATTCTAAGAATTCACCATAAAAAGGATAATGTTCGCTAGTGTAGCTAGGGATATCAAGTTATAAAATTTTTACTTCACAAAGGATGGTTTCATTTTGATCACTCATGGAATTATTTGATTTCAAATAGATCACCTCTACATTTATTTGTTGAATATAAAATTATTATTTTTGTTTAGCTTCTTTAAGGGTTAACCGACCCATTTTACTTTACTTATAATATATTGTCACTCAGTCTTAGAAAGATTTAACTTGACAATTTATTCTCAAGATCAAAGTTTTACAATACTCATATCAATGTAAAGATTGAATACCATTTCTCACAAAGGTAAGTTACCAGTTTACCTACAGAAGGACAAGACAACATCATCACGAAATTTCAGAACAACCCAAGGCAAGAGGTCTTCTAAACTCCTTTGCAAGCACTATTACAAAATTTACCTCACATTGGACATTTTTACAAGGAACTTCATAAATTGCACTGATGAAACCTTTACAACTCTTTCCTTTAATCTACTCGCATAATCCATCTGCACAAATACTAGCTAGAATCAGTTCGCGAGAACTGAGCATGTTAAGGCTACACATTGCAACAGTAAGCTAACATTTAACAATATCAAGAAAGGAATGTTCTAATTCAAAAATGGATTAAAACACAACCCACAACTCCAAAATTATTCGCATGAGAAAGAAATCTAAACCATCCAACAAGGAGAAAGTCAAAATACCAGTAAGAACAAAATCACATAAATCAAGGCAAGACCTTATGGGTTAGGAACAAGAAAGTCAAGAGTGTTGATATTTCCTTCATGTAATCCTATGGATTACGTGATTGGAATCCAATACTCAATCCATCCATCTAAAGAGGTCCAAGAGAAGACAAAACATACTAATTATGATCGTAGGCGCGAAACAAAACGACGTTATCCAAATCTCCCAGGGGGAGGCTTCATAGTAATAAGGGTTCGACGCCCTTAAAAGAAAAACAACTATAGTTTCAGTTTTAACCAAGGAGTTTTACCACTACCTTCTTATAGGATTTCTTAAACGTAGGACTAGTTAACAAAACAAATCCACTCTTCCAAAAGCGTACAAATGAGACACAAAAAGGGCCATTATTCTACCAACAAACCTTATCCTAATCGTCAACTTCTCTACATAATATAAGGGAAGGCTAAACCCAAAAGTCGTTAATAATTTTTATATATTTCCGACAATGTCAATAAGTATTTTAAAATAAAAATAAAAATTGATTTCCTTAACAAAGCCACAAAATGGGACTTTTAGTAACCAAGTTCGAAGAATAAGATATTCGAGTTCGAAAACAAAGGGATTCGATACACGGTGGGTAATACACCAGCGATGCCCCAGACTCAAAAGACCTTACCACGAGTGCAAGCACAAAAATAAGAACCAACACACATATCCATCAGGAAGGTTACGCAGTGCAGTCAGGCCTAGAAGTTCTATGAGCTCCTTGCCAATGGTATAGAAGATGGAAATTTTACCCGATCCATGTGGGCTTATCAAGGAAATGTCTAGCAAATATCAAACAGATGAATATAATAGCCACCTATTATATTATCACTGTAATCAGCTGTCATCTAACAGGAAACGAGTTCACGAGTCCAATACCATGGATTCACCTACAACTTTTGTTTCAGTCCAGCTATTAATAGCTTGCTCGCGACCCTTAATAAAAATTGTAGAGATTTCATTCAATTAAACTTACAATGTTTCCCCCTTACTTTAATCAAACAAGAGTTTGAACCAGGAAGTAGGTATAGTAATTCTCTCAACACGTAGAGGCCAAAATAGATGTCAGGTTATTCATCCTCTAGAACTGGGTACAAAAGTCAACCATGTACAGTTCTAAAGCAAAACCCTAATGCCATTTTCTAATTAAACAAAAAGTAAGGAATGCCCACAGGCTTAAACAAGTTTTAGAACACAATGTCACTATTAATGTACCTTTTAGCAAAACAGGAGAGCCCTAAACAGGAAATACGTATTTATTCAACCCAAATAGAGATATGAAGGCTTAACCTTCCATATAGTAAGCCTTCAATTATAAATACCATCACAGAATTCTTTTAAAAGAGAGTCATATAAGCAAACGAAACTCTATAATGTTTCCTTCCCTACGAACTAGACTGCATCACTCAATATTGCAGTAGCCCATTTAGACAAATATGAAATAGAGTAAGCTATAAGAGAGGAAAAGAACATTCCAAGCAAAACCAGCGAAATTGGAACGAGATTTAAAGGAACAACCAACACAATCAGGCAGCGATATAAACAACCACGAAAACATTTTGTCTAGGCGCCATTCAAGAGGAAAGAATATTCATTTCAAGATACTGAAAGAAGGTAGAAAACTATTACAAGGAGTAGATTTAACATGCCTGATTAGAATTCTTCCAATCCAACAAGCACGTCGACCAGGGCTCGGGCAACAGCAACACAACCTGCGCAACTTCTCTTCCTCAGCCTGCTGAAGGTCCAAACTCTGTTAACGGCCATGCTCTTGACTTCATAAAATCAATTGTATAGTCCGCAATGTGCATCTCTGCCCATAGTTCGGTCGGGTCGCATTGACACCCGATTATCATTCCCTCGTTGATCTTCTGGCGACACCCTATCTCCTCTTCCCAAAGATTGTTGCCATGCATCCCTGGGTTTCTCAGAAGTAGATCCAAAATCCTCCGAACACCGCTCCAAATTAGCCCTAGAACTTCTGTAGGCCCCATTTTTGGCAATTGAACTTGATCCTTCGTCATTCATCCAAACACCTCCACCATCTCCATATGCATCTGATTGTTTCTGATTTGGACCTCCTAACCTTGGTGCTCTCATATTAGGAGCAGCCCTAGTCTGAGACGAAGCAAAAGAAGATGGCTTTATAACCAAAAAAAATCTCTTGGTACAGACTCCATATCCATAAAACAGTCCCTAGACTTAGCATCCTCAATTAAGGCTGACCAGTCACTAGATTGCTTCAATGCAGCTGCTTTGCCCTTAACCCAAAGTGCTCTGCGAGCTCGTGCTAGTGCCACATTCATGCGGCGAATATCAGCTACAAAGCCAACCCCATGATTTGAAGCTCGGACACAAGACATAATGATTACATCACGCTCCTGGCTCTGAAAGGCATCTACCGTAATGATATATAAACCTTTTCCTTCATCAGATTTGAGGACAACATCAAACTCTCGGTGCAAACATTTCAGCTGTAGCTTGTAAGGTGTGATAATTCCAACAGAAACCTTTATGCCTGCCAACTTAGTGACTCGTTGAAGAAGCTCATATAATTGCAAAGCAAATTGTGCTTCATGAATATTCTGATATGAAACAGATCCACCCTATGAGATTCTCTTCCATGAGTTACATCGTAAAACAAGTAAGGTCTCAATAGAGAATCTTTGCAATAAATTTCATCAGGTCTCCTGGTAACACTCTCACTGTCACATAGTCGATTTTGATAAAAATATCTTGAAGGAGAAACCCGAATTTGAGGATGCATTCTGATACTGAACAGATAACAACATAGTTGGACAACCTGCTTGTTGGAAGCGCTCAAAAAGGCTTCTACCATACTGCAACATGCCTGCCACCTGGCTAATTACTGTTGCAGGCTGTTGCTATGGATCCCTGACAAGAACACACCTCGCAGCACCCAAAGAAAGTGGAGGAAACATGCCTACTTCACTAGCTGGTAGCTGTGCCATGCCAGCTAAAAAAACAACGCTCCTTTTTCCCCCAAAACGCATCAAGGATTGACCATGTAACACCATGTGAATTATTATCTTCACCCACCAAATCCTCGGCCAGGGCTAGGAAAAAGAAGCGTCCAGGAGAAACCAGAGCACACCTTGACAACAAGATTTTGATGGCTTCAAAACCACTCCACATCACAGTCCAACAAAAATGGGAGCCTCAAGCGGACAGCAAGGAGGATAATGCAAATGTCAACAAGAACCCACCTTGCAAATCAGAAATAAGCTAAATGAAGTGCAGCCACCAAAGGAGTCCATACACGTCTAGATTTTAATGCTTCCACATAGCTTCACCCTCACGGCAACCAAGAGATACACTTGAAGTTTTGACCAGTGACAATTTACAATCCATAGATGAGTAAGGATAAAAGGCTTTAATGGCACCAAAATTTTACAATTTATTTACACATAGGAAATATAACTGATGAATTCATTTATTAGACAATAGTTTTCATCCTATAATTCACATAAATCAAGAAATTTTGCAATGACACTATTCAACCAAGGGCATTAAGACAACAGATGAGCAAAAGAGGAAGTAAAAACTGACTCCACCGATCCATTACTTCACACAAGGCCTACCCAAAAACATGAAATAGGCTTAAGAGAACCAAGTGAAGAAAACTAATGACATCAAAAGCAAATACGAAGCAGGGACCATGGCACCAAAGTAATTAGCAAGCAACGAAACACGGGGTTCCATTCTACAAATGACCACACCAATCTAAAACCAAGGCAACGATAATTAAATTGAAAACAACATTGTTATCATTATATACTATAAATAAAAAAATTACACCATCACACCGTAATATGAAATGATCCAATGCAATAACCATCCTTCTTTAAAGGTTAGAAATGGTGTCCACAGTCATCAATACGTTGAGAAGCAAGAAGGAGAGGGAAGGTTCTAAAACATCACTGAGACAAGATCAAAGTCAACGAAATTCACACAGTCATTCGACGTTCAACAAAATGGGTGGGGGCAATAAGAAACGGAAGTCGATGCCCAACGGGGCATTACATTCTCCTCCCCTTAAGAAAGCATCGTCCTCGATGCAACATAACACAGAGGAAAAGAAATGGTACGCAACAAGGAATAGATAAAGAAGAAAACACACCCTATGGTTTAAAATTTTAGTCGATTAAAGCACGGCCACAGGGTAGCCTTAGGAACATTTGGTAGAAATTTTAACTTTCAATGTTCTGTGAAGATTGGCAGTTCCCTCTTATTTATTATTTCATTAGTTCCTTTCCATTAGCATTATTCTTAGTTTAATTTCTTTTAAAATTTCATCATTGAAGAGTTTTGGTTTATTCCTTATTGTGGGTGCCCAACATGAACTGCTAACACAACACCCTATCAGGTTCAAAAGACACTACAGATTCACAAGCACACAAGTATATACTTCATGATTGTATTACACCACAAAAGGTTACTCAAATACGGAATAGAATAGGCACAGTCCACATAACATAGTACTCGTCACACATCAATGACTGACATACCAAATACTCAAACAAAAGAGTACTACAATCCACCAGACATTTCCTCAATTTGCATCGATGAAAAATTCACATAACACCAAACAAATGCTACAGGTACATAGTGTCCACAAGGGAATCAATGACATATCCACAACATCACAACACATATCCATCTGACATGAGTAACACATACATCAAAAGACCACTACCAAAACATCACAATAACTCAACATATATCCTGAAACATCAACCATACAGACAAATATCATAAGCCTCCCTCAAACTCTTATGCCTCCCTCAAATGCCTCCCTCAAACTCTTATGCCTCCCTCAAGTCTCTTATGCCTCCCTCAAACTCTTATGCCTCCCTCAAGTCTCTTATGCCTCCCTCAAACTCTTATGCCTCCCTCAAGGAGGCCGGTTGACCCTATGGCCCAAGACACATAGAGTTCGAACACTCCTAACCCAAGTGACATAATAACGCGTGGTTCAACAACCCGCTAGTTATCTGTAACTCCTTGGGGCGTACCCCCATACAACGAAGCGGGTCCATAGGTCCAACCATTCCATGGTGCATCCCATGACCCTATTCCACACATCACGACAATAGAACCAGCACAACAATCCAATCAAAGTGCCAAGTGGCAAAGTACAAGCCTTGGGCAAGGCGGTAAAAATTCCAAATTTAAAAGAAGACCCAAAATCAAGCAAAATAAATGGCCAAATAGCCATAGTTAGTATCAAAATCCACATGTTAGTGCCACAAACCAAGGAAATGCCCAAAATTGTAAAGCATTGCAATCAAGAAAAGTTGCTGGTCCTTACAAAATAAAGTAAAAAGCTCAATTTACGAATAAAATCAACTTATAATAATGTCACATTACGATAACTGTGTGGCCTTATCTAGCCACCAAAGGGGTACTCAACGAGTTGCTAGCACTCGGAACATCGAGCCTCAGCTCGTAAAATACATATCAATAATACAACTGTCATCACCTCCATCTGAATCATCCCGCCACCACTTCGACAAGGCTAAACATAGTCATAGTTGCACTTAGGTTGCATACATGCAACCACATAGGGAGAGAGGAAAGAATCACAGGTTGTTATCTACTAAACCAAATTTTGGCTCGAGTTATTGACCCATGGTACACCATTCCTCACTCTCAACATACACTTCTACCGATTTCCCTCAGGGTCGGTTAGCGTAAGGTTCACAACATAACATGTAACTACATCACTAACACAATGGTGGTACATATACAAGGTAGATCACAATCATACATTCACTGAGTGTAACACATCACTTTACCACATTCTGCACCCAAAGTGCAATCACCATACGATAGGGTTCATACACTCACCGTATGACCCCAAATCACAACATGAAGCATTACATATTTGCACAAATCATACATACGATGAACATAGTACATCACAACATAACATCCATTGCTACATAACAAGGTGGTACACACATTTCTTCAAAACATGGTAAAAACATCATGATACAACTCATTTCTTTTAACATCAATCTAGTCATACAACACATTGATACACCTACATATCACAATATGTCACAATGTTCCAACACTCCGTCATCCACATTAGAATTCTTTTCACACACCACAAACAGTAATTCACACGTGAACTCTTCATAGAATCCACAAGAAGGAGAGAGAATACTCCCATCCCCAACATATCAATATGATAACAAACACGCACTGAGTGACATACACATCATGTGCGTTCACAATATCACAATTACGACAATAATCACATCACGCTTAAAGCACATTACTCTTCCAATATAAATCATCATCATGCAATACCATCATCTCCATGAAACAATATCATGTAACACCATCACCATCATGTAACATCACCATACAACACCAATCCGGCCCATAGGTTCGAGAGCATGAACCTACGCTCTGATACCAAGTGTAACGACCCAAAAATTCACACACGAACAACACAGTGAAAAGACAGGATAATTTTTTTTTTGACTTGCTTGACACATAACATGACGCAACATGTCGTCACCAAGGATACAACTAACACTGTGAACAACTTGATACAAGGATGGCCATAAAGGCAGCACGGAAACGTTCACACCTTTCAAGGACAATTTACTTTTCTTTTAGACATGACAACATAGAAGTCCAACCACAAAACACACTTACAGTTAGGGCCAACCACAATGAGATATTCTTGAGGGTTATTTATTTTAATAAGACATCTTGCAATTCTTAGCTTATGTTTTCAAGGAGACTCAAGATATGATTCATACAATTCATCTTACCAAGCTAAGTTTATTCCTTTTTCACTGAGTAATTAACTTTAAATCTTCTCTATTATGACATTTATTTGTTTAATTCAATTATTTAATAAAGGAGGTAATTTAATTCCACAAGGCCATCTATCCTCACTTATGCTACTAAAACTCGCTCATAACCTTATTACAATATGGATTCGCTTTCAACATACTCAAGAGAAAGATTACCAAGCACCTAAAAAAAAACTGGTTAGAGGAAGAAGGTCGAGTTGAATTCATCTTTATGACCTCATTAGTTATTAACCCGGTTTTTATTGAAGCTTGAGGATTTATCGAAAATTATTAAATATTTTACTTAGGCTTCACTGGATGATTTTTACAAAAGAAAACAATTTACCTTTCAAATGGTTGAGAGACAGATTGCGTGGTTTCGAAACCGATTCCTCCTACTTATTAAATCTTATTATCTTATATCAACTAACAATTTGTTTCACCTTAGGATCATTCTAAGAATTCACCATAAAAAGGATAATGTTCGCTAGTGTAGCTAGGGATATCAAGTTATAAAATTTTTACTTCACAAAGGATGGTTTCATTTTGATCACTCATGGAATTATTTGATTTCAAATAGATCACCTCTACATTTATTTGTTGAATATAAAATTATTATTTTTGTTTAGCTTCTTTAAGGGTTAACCGACCCATTTTACTTTACTTATAATATATTGTCACTCAGTCTTAGAAAGATTTAACTTGACAATTTATTCTCAAGATCAAAGTTTTACAATACTCATATCAATGTAAAGATTGAATACCATTTCTCACAAAGGTAAGTTACCAGTTTACCTACAGAAGGACAAGACAACATCATCACGAAATTTCAGAACAACCCAAGGCAAGAGGTCTTCTAAACTCCTTTGCAAGCACTATTACAAAATTTACCTCACATTGGACATTTTTACAAGGAACTTCATAAATTGCACTGATGAAACCTTTACAACTCTTTCCTTTAATCTACTCGCATAATCCATCTGCACAAATACTAGCTAGAATCAGTTCGCGAGAACTGAGCATGTTAAGGCTACACATTGCAACAGTAAGCTAACATTTAACAATATCAAGAAAGGAATGTTCTAATTCAAAAATGGATTAAAACACAACCCACAACTCCAAAATTATTCGCATGAGAAAGAAATCTAAACCATCCAACAAGGAGAAAGTCAAAATACCAGTAAGAACAAAATCACATAAATCAAGGCAAGACCTTATGGGTTAGGAACAAGAAAGTCAAGAGTGTTGATATTTCCTTCATGTAATCCTATGGATTACGTGATTGGAATCCAATACTCAATCCATCCATCTAAAGAGGTCCAAGAGAAGACAAAACATACTAATTATGATCGTAGGCGTGAAACAAAACGACGTTATCCAAATCTCCCAGGGGGAGGCTTCATAGTAATAAGGGTTCGACGCCCTTAAAAGAAAAACAACTATAGTTTCAGTTTTAACCAAGGAGTTTTACCACTACCTTCTTATAGGATTTCTTAAACGTAGGACTAGTTAACAAAACAAATCCACTCTTCCAAAAGCGTACAAATGAGACACAAAAAGGGCCATTATTCTACCAACAAACCTTATCCTAATCGTCAACTTCTCTACATAATATAAGGGAAGGCTAAACCCAAAAGTCGTTAATAATTTTTATATATTTCCGACAATGTCAATAAGTATTTTAAAATAAAAATAAAAATTGATTTCCTTAACAAAGCCACAAAATGGGACTTTTAGTAACCAAGTTTGAAGAATAAGATATTCGAGTTCGAAAACAAAGGGATTCGATACACGGTGGGTAATACACCAGCGATGCCCCAGACTCAAAAGACCTTACCACGAGTGCAAGCACAAAAATAAGAACCAACACACATATCCATCAGGAAGGTTACGCAGTGCAGTCAGGCCTAGAAGTTCTATGAGCTCCTTGCCAATGGTATAGAAGATGGAAATTTTACCCGATCCATGTGGGCTTATCAAGGAAATGTCTAGCAAATATCAAACAGATGAATATAATAGCCACCTATTATATTATCACTGTAATCAGCTGTCATCTAACAGGAAACGAGTTCACGAGTCCAATACCATGGATTCACCTACAACTTTTGTTTCAGTCCAGCTATTAATAGCTTGCTCGCGACCCTTAATAAAAATTGTAGAGATTTCATTCAATTAAACTTACAATGTTTCCCCCTTACTTTAATCAAACAAGAGTTTGAACCAGGAAGTAGGTATAGTAATTCTCTCAACACGTAGAGGCCAAAATAGATGTCAGGTTATTCATCCTCTAGAACTGGGTACAAAAGTCAACCATGTACAGTTCTAAAGCAAAACCCTAATGCCATTTTCTAATTAAACAAAAAGTAAGGAATGCCCACAGGCTTAAACAAGTTTTAGAACACAATGTCACTATTAATGTACCTTTTAGCAAAACAGGAGAGCCCTAAACAGGAAATACGTATTTATTCAACCAAATAGAGATATGAAGGCTTAACCTTCCATATAGTAAGCCTTCAATTATAAATACCATCACAGAATTCTTTTAAAAGAGAGTCATATAAGCAAACGAAACTCTATAATGTTTCCTTCCCTACGAACTAGACTGCATCACTCAATATTGCAGTAGCCCATTTAGACAAATATGAAATAGAGTAAGCTATAAGAGAGGAAAAGAACATTCCAAGCAAAACCAGTGAAATTGGAACGAGATTTAAAGGAACAACCAACACAATCAGGCAGCGATATAAACAACCACGAAAACATTTTGTCTAGGCGCCATTCAAGAGGAAAGAATATTCATTTCAAGATACTGAAAGAAGGTAGAAAACTATTACAAGGAGTAGATTTAACATGCCTGATTAGAATTCTTCCAATCCAACAAGCACGTCGACCAGGGCTCGGGCAACAGCAACACAACCTGCGCAACTTCTCTTCCTCAGCCTGCTGAAGGTCCAAACTCTGTTAACGGCCATGCTCTTGACTTCATAAAATCAATTGTATAGTCCGAAATGTGCATCTCTGCCCATAGTTCGGTCGGGTCGCATTGACACCCGATTATCATTCCCTCATTGATCTTCTGGCGACAACCCTATCTCCTCTTCCCAAAGATTGTTGCCATGCATCCCTGGGTTTCTCAGAAGTAGATCCAAAATCCTCCGAACACCGCTCCAAATTAGCCCTAGAACTTCTGTAGGCCCCATTTTTGGCAATTGAACTTGATCCTTCGTCATTCATCCAAACACCTCCACCATCTCCATATGCATCTGATTGTTTCTGATTTGGACCTCCTAACCTTGGTGCTCTCATATTAGGAGCAGCCCTAGTCTGAGACGAAGCAAAAGAAGATGGCTTTATAACCAAAAAAAAATCTCTTGGTACAGACTCCATATCCATAAAACAGTCCCTAGACTTAGCATCCTCAATTAAGGCTGACCAGTCACTAGATTGCTTCAATGCAGCTGCTTTTCCCTTAACCCAAAGTGCTCTGCGAGCTCGTGCTAGTGCCACATTCATGCGGCGAATATCAGCTACAAAGCCAACCCCATGATTTGAAGCTCGGACACAAGACATAATGATTACATCACGCTCCTGGCTCTGAAAGGCATCTACCGTAATGATATATAAACCTTTTCCTTCATCAGATTTGAGGACAACATCAAACTCTCGGTGCAAACATTTCAGCTGTAGCTTGTAAGGTGTGATAATTCCAACAGAAACCTTTATGCCTGCCAACTTAGTGACTCGTTGAAGAAGCTCATATAATTGCAAAGCAAATTGTGCTTCATGAATATTCTGATATGAAACAGATCCACGCCTATGAGATTCTCTTCCATGAGTTACATCGTAAAACAAGTAAGGTCTCAATAGAGAATCTTTGCAATAAATTTCATCAGGTCTCCTGGTAACACTCTCACTGTCACATAGTCGATTTTGATAAAAATATCTTGAAGGAGAATCCTGAATTTGAGGATGCATTCGATACTGAACAGATAACAACATAGTTGGACAACCTGCTTGTTGGAAGCGCTCAAAAAGGCTTCAACTATACTGCAACATGCCTGCAAGTATCCTGGCAGGAACTCACAATTGTCTGCAGGCTGTTGCTTCATACCTGATTAAGAACACACCTCGCAGCACCCAAAGAAAGTGGAGGAAACATGCCTGACTTCACTAGCTCTGCTGATTATAACTGTTTTCTTTTTGTGCTGATGCCCACTTGAACAAACTCCAGGCCAGAGCCTAGGGCTCCTTTTTCACCCGTTTACATCAGGGAAACAACAAGAGAATCAAACCCGATCGAATATTTAGTGAATTCAGGCATGCTCCTAGAACCCCACCTAAATCCTTGTTCAGAAAACACAGGCAAACTCTAGTCACGTAATGCTTCCACATAGCTTCATACCAGTGTTGTACATGTTTGAAAACAGATATTTTCGCATCTTGCAAGAGTTACAGGAGACCATATTCTCTTGTCTTCAGGATAAATCCTGACCATAGAAAGAGCGCAGCACTCAAGGAAAGTGGAGGTAACATGCCTACTAGCTTGTAGTTTCATCTATAACCACCAAATCAAACCCAGCATTCACGCAGCAACCAAGGGGCAGAGAAAATGTGCCAGAGAAAGAAAAAAATGCCCATATGCAGAGGAGGAGAAAACAAAAAAAAGGAGAAGGTTCGTGAAGCAGGAAACAGGAACAGAACTGCGCAAAAGGACAAAAAGACACTCAAACACGTTTCCCTCCTTCCAAGGGCCTGCAGCCCAAGAAAAACGTGCCCAACACTCCACCTATACGCATTGAAAGAAAGAATCAAAATAAGATCATGGTGAAGAAAAACGGGACTCCACCAACTCCTCACGCAAGGTACAAACATGATGGTCATTACAGTCTGCAGGTAGGGTGGTTGGGAGGAGACTAAATGCTATTCACAAACACAATCAGCATTCACTTATTCAAAGTCTATTTTACTCGTTCCACACCCATGAGTAGCCCTAAATTTATATTTAAAGATAGGTTGTCGCCACCACTCTTTATTGTGCTCTAACACAATGCAATTCATTTGAGAGCATCCTGGTGACAGCTTCAATGTTGGTTGAATTTGCTTTTAAGATCCCAACAAATTTGCATTGGTTGAAGCTACTCCTATACTCAGTTGCCAACTACTTGGTCCATCCTTGCTTTTCCATCGATACCCACTCTTAACCACAATAAACTGCCAAATGGGGCATTACAAACCTTGGGAAAATATGATCAATACACCACAATTTAACTCTCACGAGTTGCCACTTCTAAAGAATGGGAATATTTTCTGGGTAAGGTTAACGCTACAAAAGACACTTAAAACATGCTTTTGTTTGTATATTCTGGTTCATTTGTGGATACACAGCACAAATAGGGATACTTCGGGTATGATTCATGATTATTTGAATTTTTTGTGGGGGATTAAGAAAGATGAAGTTGATTTCCCTATATATTTGAGAACCTTTACAAAAATTGGATAACTTAACAACAAAAAGCTTCAGAATAGCCAAAATATTCCTTCAACCAGAAGGTGTGCATCAATGGATCCCCAGATCTGTATGGTTTCAAACAATATTTGAGAATTAAACATGAAGCCTCGAGACAAAGACTCAATTAAAATTTAACATCCCCTGGTTCCTCACACCTAAGATACACTCAAAGCCACTAAACTATCAAAGGGATGAGATCCTATGTGATTTGGAGGGATTTTAACATAAGATTGCAACAGAAACATCAAAAACATTTGAAAACATTCTGAAATAAAATTAGACACAATTTTTCCCAAGATCAACAAAGATTAATTCAAGATCTATTCGATTTATCAGCAGGGGAAATATTTTTGAAGAGTCTCAGATCTTATCAATAGCTTTACACTTGCAACCATCTTGACGCAATCAAATCTAAAACACAAGAGATTAACAGGTTTCTTAGATGGTATCTCAGAAAGATGGACTTTCTCATATTCTCTCATAAGAATTAAACCCCTGACAATTTGCAAGATTATCCTCATTACATTTATACAATTCACTCACTCACTCATCCCAAATTTCCCCATAAAAAGAAGAATATCTGAGGAATCCTTTTCTTGTTACCAATTTGTCCCAGAAATTGAATTTTAACAAATTTACACCTGAAGCTTCCAGGTGGAAAAATCATGAACTGATCACATTTCTCAAACCCTTAACCATGAGTGGAATGCCATGTCATAATGTTTTAACAGTCCTTCTAATCTTTAATTTATTCTATCATGTGAGAAATTTCCTTTTTAATCATTTTCAGGTGGCTCTGTATAGCTAGATTTGACAATAAATCCTTTTAACCCTCAAGAATACACCTTGAGAAATGAGTTCCCTCTCATGGATGATTCCATTCATGCACTATGAGTCTGATTCAGCCAAAGTGTAAAGAGGAGTTAGTAGAAGCGTCCATGTGTTTCCTTGGTGCAACTACAAAGGTGAAGTCTAGAAGAAGGTTCCCAAACAAGCACGGGCCTTGCACATGCCATGGGCACGAGAAAATTACCTTGGCCTTTGAAAAAGTCTTAGTATATAGAGGAGCCAGCAGAATCCTCCACGTGTCTCCTTGGTGTAACTCTAATATGGTTCCCAAAATTGAAGACCCTAAACAAGTGTGGGCTCATCATGCGTCTCAGCCTAGAAAATTTGTTGAAAGAGTTTAAGGAACAACGGAAGGCGCCACGTGCCTAGGGTCGGATAAATTTTCTTTGGTCATTGAAAAGTATAAGTATGGGAAGACCCAACAGAAACCTCCACGTGTCTCCTTAGAGAACCTGCCAAGGTAGGACCCAAAGGTAGATCCTCAAATGAGCGTCAACCCTCCATGTGGACAATCTTTGAGTTGCAATGGGCGTTAGAGTCTCAAAATGCCATGAAAACCCTTCTCTCTACTTCTATCTTTTTATGTGGGCCCCAGCAAAGTTGCAGATTATTTCATCACTTTTCTCCCTCATACCAAAAGGAAAAAACCTTCAAAATGTTCTGCTGACACACTTCCTCACTTCTAACTTGAAAAATTGTCATGTGTCCTTGTTCGGGGTCAAAGTAATACTTTTTCCCTATCGCTTCATATTTGCCGAATAGCTAATTAGATGTTATTAGGGCCGCAGGGCCAATTTGGTATTTTTTACAAATGTGATAAAAGTGAAAAAATTAACCAAAAAGATGCGTCAGGCCACATCCAATAAAAAAGGACCATGTTTCAACGGGTGTTGGGAAAAAAATTGAAAGGGAAAACATGACTGTGGAAAAATAGAAGGAAGGGAAAAACCCAAATTCACGCCCAAATTACAAATTATTTCTCATGGATAGAGAAATGGAAAACAATATCTGGACTTAATGTAATCCTCAACCAAAGGATAGGACCGACCATGTCAACAAAATGAAGGAAGGAAATTTCACACATTAATATAGGGAGACAGCTAAAACTTCAAACCATGTGGAATTGAGACGTTTTGAACAAACAGGGTGAGATTAAATTAACCACCAACAGAATGGATCTAGGAAACACATGAATTCAATATTGAAGGGGATCCCAACTATTTTTTTCTTCGAGATCAAAACCAAGCTTGTAAGACACAGTATTGCTTGACTATCTTCAAAATGTCTAATTCAAATTTATAATTTTCAATACCCCATTCTTGAAAAATATAAATTCTATCTAATCTCGCTATAATTTCCTCTAAGTCTATTATCCTATTTGTCTAGGTAAAGAGTCCAATATTTGGCATGACATCAATTAAGGAAAGGTTTTTAGAAAAGATATTAAAATTAATCCCACATGAGGAAGTGATACCATACATCATTTCTTTTCTTTATCTTTAAATATGGTATTAAAATCACCCCACCACCTTTTTGCAATCCAGTTGTTCCAGAAGACCCCCTATCACATCCCAACATGATTTGTTTTCTACTATACCTATATGCTAATAAACATTATTCACTAGAAACTTATGGCATATTATGTAATCCTATAAATCCATGATAATACTCCACCTATCTTTGGCAATCCCTTGACCCTTTAAGCTATTACAATTCCACAATTTCACCAGTACTCCAAATTTTCCGTTAGCATTTACATATGTATTTTAACCCACAAATCATATATGCGTACATACACCTACAAGTCCATATTTTTCCTCTTTGGTTTATGGTTGAAGAATAATTTTAGGATTTTTTATTTCCCTTAGACTCTTAACTAAGTGACTTTTGTCAAATAAATTTAAACCTCTAACTTTCCAACATAGGATTTTCATAATCCCTTGGTGGAAGGAGGTTTCCTTTCACTAGCTAGATATTCCTCTAATGTGCACTTTGACTGCAAAAGTCAAGATTGAGCTTAACATCCATTGTAGATTTGAGAGCATTGGGCTTACTTTTTCTTGTATTGGGTTGATATTTTTTATTAGAGGAATAAAGTCTCTCAGAATTCCTTTGAGGAGCATTAGTTAATTTTTTATTCATTTGAATCTCTTATAACATTAAATAATCTTATAATCCGCTTCTCTTACCCTATGTCCACATTTCCACACCATGATCCTCCATATATCTAGGGTAGTCATTTTTGTCCAATTTATGAAGTTATTTCTTTGGTTTTTTTATATCTTGAAAGTGCACCCTCTAGAGAGATGACAACAGGTGTTCTAAGCTTGCTCTAGATATCTCTCTTTAGTCGATATAATGAAAACACTTCAGGTCCATGGGTATACCTATTATTTAGGTGAGTCTTTGGTATCAAGGCCAGTTCCTTTTTTATGTATCCTAAACTATTTTTTATGGTTTTTGAGGGTAAAAAGATGATTGTAAATGAATTGATCCTGGGGTGATACACGAAACGTTTTGAGGGCTTTGACTGAGTACATGCGTAATTAATTTGAGAATGGATTTTGAATGCACAAACCAATAGTTTTGAA
This sequence comes from Taxus chinensis, assembly GCA_019776745.2. Lineage (NCBI taxonomy): Eukaryota > Viridiplantae > Streptophyta > Pinopsida > Cupressales > Taxaceae > Taxus > Taxus chinensis. The sequence goes on from CM034146.1 coordinate 758,926,607, forward strand.
CAGAATGTCAAGGAAAAACACTTGGTGTATTGAGGGAATTACTCACAACAATACCGTAAGATAACATGGAAACTAATATTATGTAGAAATTACTAAATTTGCAGCAAGGTAAGATGATTAATCAGGGAATTTGACATTCACAAGAATTAATGAGATATACACACCATTGCAAATAATTGGAAAGGAAGAAATCAATTCTCATTCAAGGGAAAAAATTGGCAAAATCTTTTTCATCACTCCTATGTCATAAAACCCCTCCTTGTGCTTTGTAATTGCACACAATATATAGAACAATTATTCACCCATCCCATCCTAAAAATAGGCTAAAAATTTTGCTCTCCCATGCATGCTAATTTTACCCCTTTCTCATGAATAAATAAAGGAATAAAAATAGCCATGCTAATACAATGAGACATTAATAGCCTTGATTACAAAAAAAGATCCTAGTAAAACTGTAATTGAATGATATCTTTTTAACAAAGTAAGATGAATAATTTGACTAATAATAGCCCTTTTTTTCTATGCAAGTCTCCTCCGATGTGCATGCAATATGTGTCTTCTAGTGCTTGATGCGACACTTACAATTTGATCCACTTTCAATGATAAAATAAGTACTTTAATCTTTCCCCTTGGATTCACATGCAAAAAATAATAGCTATGTGTGAGTACAAATAATTCCTTTATTTGCAAAAATTTTCAAAAATATTTCACCCATGTATTCCATCCTGATAGGGACCACCTTTGGTTTTGATGTTGACATATATTCTATCTTCTTGTGGTCACATGAAAAATTGACTCCTGTATAAATATAATTTGATCCCTGTGCAAATCTAATTTGTTCACTTTCAAACCATCCCGCTATGGGGACAATCCATGATGTGTGGACACTTTGTTTTCAAAGGATTATTTACCTCCTTTAGGCCAATCATTACATATATGGTTTATTGACCTCCTTTTGAATAATCATTGCATAATATAAAGTCTTTATACTTCCAATTGGTCAGAAAACATAGTTATTTCATTGCATAATGTTTGATTGTATTTTATGGGAGGATTATGGAACATAATATAAGTTCACATTTTGTTTAGTTGGCATATAGACTATGGTTTTTGTATTGAATTTAATCATTGGTAAAACATCCTTTAATTTTATCATGACTTGGGCATGTATTATTATGTTGGCCACTTCTGAGATCATCATGGTGTGGGCAATTGATTGTTCAGAAAGAACTATCACTTTGGACCCTTAATCAGTCAATGGAAATGATTTTGTTTGATTAATATGGGGCTGGTACCCTCTTGAAACAATGACCCAACCCTTCGTTTTGTTGGTGGCTTGACTTTAACTCTAATTTCAACCTTGGTTTACATTGAAATTATAGCTCCAATCTATAATCATTGATCTCGTGCTTCTTTTAACCTCCACCATTAATCTAATTACTCTATGATTTGAGATTAGGGTTTGTAATAAATAAGGTTGATGATCTTTGTGTAATGTTGAGTTGGGTTTCTTTGAAGTTAATGATGAATCTCTATCCATCAATTTTTGTACCTTTTGATCTATGCCATAAAAATTTACTCTAGTACTTACCTTATGGTTTTGATTTGCACCATTTATCTTCATAATTTGATCCCTCAACCATTGATATTTTACCTAGGTTCAGTTAGATTGGCATGAGGTTGATCGATGTAAAATACCCAATCTGATGAATAGAACCATGAAAGTCTGTATTGGTCGATTCTTTCTTAACTATATATTTATTGTTTCTACTGTGGGTGTTTCTCCTTTTCTACTGTCTTGATGGCACTATTTTGCTTCATTGTTCTCCTTTAATTTGACTTCTTACTCATTCTTCAGATATGAACACTTGTAGTTGCGGGTATTTTTATTTTCTAAACAATGTTACCTTTGTCATTATTATAATGCCATTGACGGGACTTTTGTAACTTTTACTAGATGATCATTCTAATTTTTGTATCATACTTTGATGTTTTCATTTTTTTGCCTCCTTTTAATACTTTACGAGCTCTCTATGAGGGGCTTCTATTTTTTTTTTGGAACGAAATTTGAATGCATAACTTGGTGATTGTAATATTTTCGAATGAAAACCTTGAACTTGGTAAAAAATTTCTCAACTCAAACTTTTTTTATTTATCCATTTTTAATATAGTCGTTCCCTTGCTTCTAATTCATTATTTTTACTTGGGTATTTTAGTTTTATCGCTCGAATCTTCAAACATGTAAATTTGATGAAGTGGGCATTTGTATTATAGTCCAGAGCCTTGAATTTTTCCTTTTTGTGCTAATTTTCACAATACTTAAATTTGGGTTCTATGTGCTTTGTCTGAAATCAACATTTGGCTATTAATCTGGCTATTAATAAAAAACCTTCTCATGATTTTTCTAACTTGGGAATATGTATGGGGAACTCTATGCAGAACCCAATAGTCTTTACCTTTTGAATTACTCTCAATAACTTGAGATTCCCTCTGTTTTGGCCTGAGCTCGAGCATCTTTGAATTTGTGAGATAGTTTAGTATGTTCGAGCTAAATGATTCAAAACTTGACTATAAGGACTCAAAATTTATGATTTGGTTTAAATTTGTCTATTCTCGCTATATACCATGACTTCTAAACTTTGATGTATTTTTGTTTCCTAAAGTTGTATTTTGTATTTTGGAAACTGAAAGTTCTAAGAAACAACATTGTTGTAAAAAAAACATATGATTGTAATCTTCCATTCCCAGGTCTTGTACCTTTTTATCTTAACAACTCATAAATTTTATTGATCATATATGTCTTGCTTTTAAAATATTTGCAATATACTTTGAGTAGTCTATTACTTGAAATTTGATGCTTCTTTGGTTCTATTAGAAAATTTTCCTCTGATATTGGATATTTGTACATATCCAGTTTCTTATTTTATTGAATCCTTCTTTGATTTCTATCCAAGCATCTTCCTTTCTAAACTTTGCATCATGTTTAATGCACAATTTTATATCATTGATCCTTTGATAACTTTGGAATGGATAAGAATCCAGAATTATTTGTATTTTGAAACATTACTTCACTTTGTGAAGTTGATACTTTGGAAAAAATATCAATGTTTTATTGCTTGGCTAATACAATGACCCTGCTTCTATCCATTCCGAATTCTATCTAAGTTCTTAATCTTTTCTTCCTTTCTTGTGGAAATCTTAAAATAGAATGTTATCTATAATAATTCTTGTGATATCAATTTTGTTATGATACTCCTTGTCAATATGGTTTGTGGATTTGATTTTAATCTTAGAATATAAGATAATTTAAATTCTGAATTTAATAGCTGAAATGATGTATTTGTCTTCCTGACCTATAACGGTGTAATTGACATTACATACCTTTGGTAAAAATCATATTTATAAACCTGTAAATACACAATTGTACTTGTTCATTCCTGTTTTTACCTACGTTATTTGAAAACATGATGGCCATTATGAGCATGTAACCAAGAATGGATTCGATCTTCTTAATAATGGAGAATATAAACATTTGTTAATTCTTGTCACTGCAAAACTAAAACTTTGCTTTCCTAAAATTTATGCTATACTTTATGATGTGACTTTAAAACTGAAACCTGTATTCAATTGGAAATGTATGTATATCCATTTCTGCCTTAATGGTTTGTTGTAGATTTCTTTGATAATGGAGATTGATATAATATTGATGGATTTTCTAGTACTTTTCACTCATTATTCGTGAACCTTGATTTTCTATTTGGATTTTGCAACTGCTATAAATGAATGCAAATATATTCTTCTTTACTATGTCTAGAAGTGATTATATTACAAGCTTTTCGATTCTTGTTCAAGCTAATGATGAGGCAACTTGATTCACACTTGATTGATCCATGTTTCAGATTCCCAATAAACCTTGATACTACAACTTTATCATTATCTATATTTTCCTTCACAATGGCTCATTATAGGAAAGCATATATTGATACACCTTTTCTTTTCTACGCATGATTATGATGTAGCACTTTGTTTTTTTATTCAGCATGCATCCAAAATTTGGAATCCTTCCTGAAGTTTCTAGATGCACTTAAATGACTTCCAGTTTTAAACTTTCTTCAATTCTTGCATTTTTGTAGTTGCTCAAATATGAAATCAAGAACTAAAAATGCAAATAATTTTAAAGGTTTGCTTGTAGTTGTATGTCCATGATTCTTTTTATATACATGCTGAAACTAGATTTTATATGTGCACTTATCTTTAATAACTTAAGATTTTACACCTGTTCTTGTAAATTTTAAAGACTGTACTTTTATTGTTTTATTGAATTCTGAAAAACCTCTTTAAAGGCCTCTTTATAGATTTACTTTGATATTTTTTCTTGATTCTGAGATGGAAAAATCATTTTGTCCTTTATAGTGGCTTCTGCATAAAATTATACTTGACTGGTATCATTTTCTTACTACACATACTTGATCACTTTTAACTGTTCTTTTGAGCTTATATCTCTCATTCATATCGTTTAAGTTTCCTTTCGTATGGTATCTCCTGTAACTATCCTCTTCATGGGTTATGGTACAGGCTTGTTAATGAAATTGGAAGACACCCTTGCCCATTTTTTGTGTTTTCATGAAGACTTTATTCATTAAGAACTATTACTTGTATCTTGCTTCCTCACTTCTTATTTCAGTGTCTTGATACCTTTCTTTTATAAATATTTTATCTATATTTTTCCTTTTCTGGAACAAATCATAAATTTGTACTATGTAGATTCCTTCAGTAAGTATTTTTTTTCTACACAGTAATCATTTTTTGCAAAATATTTTTACTTTCTAATCTTCTACATGTACCTACACTTAAAGAAATAAATATAAAATATTTAGGCTTTTTAGCCTCTTTTATTTGCCATAGTTTTTATTTTCTCTTTATTTTCTGAAATGATTGTGTGAATCATATGTGTTGATGTAGAATGTTGCTCTTATCAATTATGCATATGTATGTTATGCACCTTATACTTTTGTTTTTAGAAATCTATCTGCATGTAGTTAGATAGTATAAGGGTACATATTAAACCCTGAGCTCAATGTATGACGACAATTTTCTGTCATTTTTTAGGTACATTGTGACTGGTAGGAGAGATGAGTAAAGACGAGACTGCAGCTGAAGTGAATAAACTAGAAGATAACCCAAGGAAATGAAGGGTTTATTCTATACCTTTTTACTTTTAACCTCATGCATATGTACTTCTTTCTTCAGTACCTTTGAGTTACATCCGACAAATTGTATGGTAAATATTTTAATTCTTCATGAATAAATGACATCTAATTTATGTACTTGAGTTGTATACTTATTTCTACTTTCATATTTATGACACGTATATTGATTGAATAATGAAATAAATAACTCAAACACATAATTAAATGTATTTATATGCAGAAGTAAAGAGTTTTTTCAAATGCCTGTAACTTAGTAATGAACTCTCTTTAGTAAAATGCAACTTTGTTTGTTGGTCCAAAATCTAGCATTTCACCTAAACTGTGATTCCTACCTTCATCAAGGAAATGCATTAGTCATTTGGCAATTTTTTGTGTCCTTGTTGAAGATGAACATGGAATGGCAGGCTATGTGAGGTGTCACATTTTGTAACTGCACACAAAACTGCAAATTACATGTAACTAATCAATTGTTGCAATTGAAAATATGATAAAATTGTAATGCATTCCCCTAGTTAGGTCCACTTAATCAATACTATCCTTCGTAACAAAGTTTCAAGTTGCCCATTTTTGCACAAGTGTAAAAAATTTCAACAATTCTTTATTTATAATTTGGAAGAATTATAACATGATTTAAATGTCTTTCAAATTTATTGACCTCTAGAATTCCTTCAATTCTATTTGTCTATGAAAAACTATTTGATCCCAAGCATTATGATACAAAACCTACCCCTTTTTTGTTTTCTTCTTCTTCCAAGTAGGAGCTATGGATTCCCACTTCGATTTCTTCTTCTTCATTGGAAGTTTTATTTTGGCCCTCAACCTCCTTATTTTCTTGGAATTAATTTTCCATAGAGGGATAATTGATTTAATTTTATGAATTCCCTCCATTATCTTCTTCATTGGATGACTGATATTTTCCTTCCATATTCATTTCCCTCTAGGAAAATTTCATTTTCTCTATGCTTTTATTTTTTTCCCTTGATTATTTTCAAATCATCAAAGGATACTTAATCATCTTTTATGTATTTAAAGCATCTAAAAGGTAAACACTCATTGTATATCGCTTGATACCAAAATCCAATGACTGTTATTTTTCACACAAATTCTAGCATTTGTGGATAATGTTTTCTCTTGTTTCTCCTTCCCAATCAGAATCGTTTCAACTAATTTTTGACTATCAAATTTAAGGATTCATACCCCTATAATTTTTGAAAATTCTAAAATAAATGTTTTCTAAAAAAAACATTATCTTTATCAACAAAATTTTCAACGCAGACTTGGCTAAATGCTTTGGATAACAATTTGATCCTAGGGTGCACACTATTAGCCAATTACTATTAATCTAGTCCATCGGTTCACTCTGTGATAGCCAGCTGCAGATAAACTTATATCTTAATGCTTTCTAGCTCATTTTAACATATTTTTTCTTAAGAAGGTGCACTCATCCGCCATCTATACTTTATTTGATATTTTTACCTCAACCTCCCCCATACTCAAACTCATTAGGGAATATCCCTTCTTCTCTATCCTTACGGTTTCCTCCTCCATTTCAGAATCTTTTACTTTCCCTTCAAATTTGTGATAACCACCTTCTAACTCCAAGGAACCAAAAATGACCCCCCTCTTCTTGTGAGTTGTCATTTTATCATTCACACGTCACTGCTGATCTTTTGCAGTAGGTGAAAACCAGGAACATTCCAATTCTTAAACATGGCATCTTCATTCTTCATTTACAACTTCCGCACTGCTCCCCACCACTTTCATTAGCCATGCACTAGTTGAAACCATTCCATCCCATGCAATTAAATTCTCACCAGCAAGGGGAAAAGAAGTCGTGTTCTCGTACACCTTCCCCTACCTCTGAAACCCTTCACCACCAATCCTCCCTATGTATCCCTCGACTCCAACATTCATGCCAGCATGTTGGCCATTTTTACGTCTTCTAAGATCCTGTTATTCATCCTGATCAAAATTGCGAGCTTTTCCAAATTTAAATTCACACATTTCTCTTTCTCCCAAGGTACTTTACAATTCTATTTCAAAACCCATAAGAATTTTTTCTTAATTTGATTGTTTAAGTTAAATAATTCAGGAAAATATTTTGAAAAAATTCATAGGTTATGTGATATTTATTTATGGAGGAAATCTTATTAGTTTATGAGTCTCTATTCTTCTATGTGGGTATTAATGGGCTATATATAATTCTAACCAATGTTTTCTATAAACGTACTACAGTAGGAAATGCTTATTTTCCTTTCAATTAAAATGTAAATTGTTTTTCCCAATCATATTTTAAGGTTTCCTTGTTTTTATTTTATGTGTTAAAGAATGCAAGAAAATTAATTTGTAAATATTCTAGGATATGTGAGATTTTTATGTGGAGGAATTTTCTAGACACCACGAACCTTTTCAAGATCTATGATCTACATTACACTTGAGATTTTGTTCTTTCTAGAACATTTTTACATCGGGGTTTTACATAGGAAAATGAAGCTCATTTATTACAAATGCAATTGCGAATATTGATTTTTTTTCTTATTCACCAAAACACACCACACTGAAAAATATGAAAAACAAACAAATGAAGAGTAAGTCCTTATGACTTCCTGTAGCCTTTGCACTCGATTACTACCACTCGATCTCATACAAAAAAACCGGTTTCACTGTTACTAATCTCTAGTCTTAGCATTTATCACTTCCACGCACTTTATTCACCGCTTCTCCATTATGTGGCCCCATCGCTAGCGGCTTGCGAGAGGACGCTAAAAGTCCTCTTACTTCCATTTCCTCTATCCTCTAGTTTGTCGCTACTTAGTAGAATAAGATTTTAAGCTCATTTTTTACAATTCACGAAATCATTCAGACATCGGGTTACACTAATAGTGCATTTGTGAGGCAAAAAATAATAATTTATTTTTATGACACTTTTAGAAGCACAAAAGCTCTTTTGACAAAAAAGTACTAGTTTTGGAACTATGGACACAAAAAGATAATAAAAAGTAATATTTAATTACTTTTAAGATTTTGATTAATAATAACAATAATTTGATTGAAAATAAACCTACACTCAAAATGACTAATATTGCATGATGACATACATGCATATGACAAGGACCATCAAAAATATTACTTGCAGCATTAAACTCAATAACATTAACTTGTTGCAAATGACTCTTCTTTTATACTTGAGTTGTAATGGACAATTACAACTCAGTATACTATTAGTAAAAAATTGACTAATGAAAATAAAATTGACTAGGGAAAAATAAACGTAATTATCAAAATTTTCCCATGTCAAGGAAAAAAAAACACAATTGCGCCCGCGCTTCTGCAGGTCCGCAAGTCCACAAGGGACACATGGCAATCCCTAAGGCAGTGTCGTGAAAAGAGGGGAAAAGCGGGGTGATGGGGAGAAAATTTTTTTAACACCCGGATGGGCTAAGAGGGTACATAGATCCACGCCTCCATCGGCACCTCGTGATGCCATGTGGCAGCCCTTGATTGGCTGCGGGCTAGCGGGACAACGGGTGCAACTTGGAAAATTTTCCAAAAAAAATTTGAGACGTAAAAGTAAAAAAGGGACCTGTTCCTCCACTGATGCCTCATGACGCCATGTGGCATCCCTTGATTGGTTGCGGGCCGACAGGGAACATTTAGAAAAAAATTCCAAAATTTTCCAAAAACGCTAAGTTAAAAAGGGGATATGCCCCTCTGATGACACCTCATGGTGCCATGTGGTAGCCTTTGATTGGCTGTGGGTTGGCAGTGAAAATTTTGAAAATGTTCCCGAAAAATTTTCGAAGCTCCAAGCGAAAAATTTAGGCCACGGGCCCGCCAAGGAAAATTTTCACAAAATTTTAACGCCAAATGAAGAAAACTTTAGAAGGCCATAACATTTGATAGAGAGCTCGATTTTGGGAAACCAAGGACTTTCTAGAAATCTCTCGACATCCTCTTTAATCAGGGATCATTAATTAGTGGTTTTGACAAATTTTAAAGGGTCAAATTTAAGAAAATGGCTTGCAAGATTTTACAGTGCGAACTGGTAATTCTTAACTTGTGAGATTTGTCCAATTTGATCTTCTTCCTCTCTCAACATGTCAAACAGACATGGAGAATCATTCTTAGGAGGAATTAGGATAAGATTGTGAGGTAGATCTGTCTGATTGAATTCCAATTAGAACTTTTTTAAATTTTGACAGCAAAATGACTGTGAAAACTTTGAACTTGGTTTTGCTAGATTTTGGAATATTTCCTTTAAGATTTTTATCTATTTGAACTCTTTTATGGCCTACTACTCCAATTCAATAATTTAATTTGTTATTTTATTGTTGCAGGCTCAAACTGTGCATTTTTGGTTTAGATAATTAGTAGTTTGAAATTGCAAATAACAAGGATCAAATTTCTATGGGTTTAATTACCATTTCTTCTTCCAAGTATTTAGAATACATTCCAATTTAAATCTAACACCTTTTAGTTTCTTTAAATCAAACTATTCCAGACCAAAATGCAATTCTGATTTCAAAATTTTCACATTTCAAAGACAAAGCTCTGCACTTTCCTTCATACGCATTTACTTCTTTCAAGCAGAGATTCCAATACATTGAAATAATTAGATTCAATACTAAAATGAAATTTGAGAAAAGTATTACATTCATTTATTGATTTCAAAAGGTAATTTTACATCTTCCCTCTTTTATTTCTTTGAAAACATATATTATATATAGGACAAATTAATACATTTTCTTCTCACGTGTTTCACATTTCCACTTTCAAAACAGGGACTTCCTATTGCCTGATAAACACAAATTTCCAATGGAAGAATATTATATGAAAAAGGTAACGCTTCCAATAATTCAAATGAAACTCTTACAACTTCCTTTCCATTTGATTTTAAAAAAAAACATACAAAATACGTATCACTCTTTCACATTCTTTCCAAAAAAATAGAATACAAAGTATAACTCTTTTACATTTCAAACTTCAACTTTCATTGTCATTACAACAGTATCTTTCCATTACAATTACATATACAATATCATCCAATTTAAAGTGGGAAAGGGCTACAATAAGATTTCATTTCATAAGGGACTGTCAAACTATCTTTTTCTCAGCTCCAGAACAACAACATGTGTATTCCTCTCATTCTTCCAATTTGATCACAATAGGAGTAGGGGAAAGGCAACGTTATCCACCCAACAAATAAATCCAATGAAGAGGAGAAGCCCTCCTTCTTTATTTTCCATCGAGCCCCAACCACAAATGTAATAAAAAATGTGATCCAACTCATGGCAACAACATGCTTCCACAAAGCACACAACATAACATTTCGACAATAGAAACACAGTGCAAAATAGAATTTAGTTTACAACTACATTAAAGCATGACAAACATTACTGAAAGGCTTCATCAAGCAAGCCAAAGGAGAAAGAAACTATGAGAGGATGTTTCTTATGCTTCCCAAAATGGGAAAATTGGGTATCACCACTTGAATTACAACCCACCAATATATATACATACATACATACATATATATATATATATATATATATATATATATACAGTACATACATACATACAAACATACCTACATACATACATACATACATACATACATACATATCCCTACATATATATATATATATATATCCCCACATATATATATATATGAATAACATTTCAAACCCTGTCATGCTCTTATGGCACCCCATAACGAGTACCTCTAAATCCTCACTTATTTCTTTGTAAGGTGGAACTCCAAATCCTAACTCCCTCCTCACCTTATACCTCTCCTAAATCATCACTTGTGCTTCCCATAAAACATAACACCATAGTCTTTTCCTACACCACTCATATCCCATCTACTCAACAACCCACAAACATGATTGAAAAATTCACACATTAACATTCACATATATAAATGAATAATCATTTTAAGAGCAAAGCTCCTACCTCTCCATGAATGAGATTCAATTCCAAGTTCAAAAACAACAAGCTTTAGAATCCCAATGCAAGCAATCCTTAATGGTTGGTAGTGGTCATGGTTCCAAGCACAAGTAAATGCAACAATACACATCCACAATATTATTCTTCTAAAGCAACCAGCTCCTAAAATTGTAAGAAAATTTCACCCAAAATCAAGTCTCCAAAGTGAAGCAACCCAAAAAAAGGCAAGTGAATTTTAATTTTATTGAAAAGGGAAGGGAAGAGGATAATGTGGATCCATGTAGGATGCCACATAACACATATTCAACCCCGACCCCAAAAATTCAATATTCATTCTCCAATGCATATTAAATAAGTGGGTGAAAATGTATGATAGATTTACCCGTTACACACTCAAATCCAATCCATACCCCATAAGGACTGAAATTAAATCATGTAATAAAAGTGCTAATTAAAACATTCAAGTATTGACTTACAATAAATACATGCACAAAGTGAGTCTAATTTTAACTCTCCAACCATAGGTAAGTATTGGTATTTAAATTTAAGAGGTATGGGACAAGTTTAACTTGTCCCACAAGACTCCAAAATAAGCCTCCAAGACTATAAAATTATTCTCCAAATTAAATTTGAATTTCACAAGAAGGTTAAGTGTGTCATCACTTACAAAAGTTACACATTACTTACACATTCTTACAACACTTTAATGCATGGCCAACAACTCTATTAATTATGGTTCTTATGACCTATTTTATTTAATTAATATTAATAATATGATTACCCACAATATTTATACAACATTGGTAATAAATACAGAAAGGGACAATTGCATCACAAAATAAACACAGGTGAAACATAAACAAAAGGGTTAAATAAAAAAAACACATAAAATCCACTTGGTCACATTTAAAGGTGATCCCCCCCATGGGAATCCCTATCTATCGGCACAAACAAATACTAGTTGCTATGGAGACCTTGTTGAATTCATCTAGAATTCCAATGTGATTGGTCTGCAATCCCCTAATGTTTGTTGTGATATTTTAACCTAAAAAAATACAAATACCTCATTCAGCCTCATGGCCATATCAGATTACTCCATCCAAAATAATGTAAATATAGTTAAAAGATCCAAAATCATCTAGATATATGAATCACAACAACATCAAAGCAATCTAAACAATAGCATTTGTAGTTTTATCAACAACTATATCATCATCCAATAATTTTCCATTTTCTAGCAATCTACTCACAATATCCAAATATCACATGATCTGAACAACATCCATAACATATAACCATGTCCAACAGTATATCAACATAAATATAAAAAATGTCTCTAATAATCATCATGCATCATAACTGAATCAAGTCAACAGTAATCCATGATCTAACATTCTAACATCATACTATAATAAGGTCCATAATCATTTCCATAATATAATCAACAGTATCATGATTAGTATCAAACAGGTGTCAAAGGGAAGTGGGCACTACATTTTTAACAAGTCTTGACACTGAATCCATTTGACTGGATCCCAAGTTTTGTAAGGGTTACTTTTTGGAATGGTCCATCATATGTTTTGTATTGGAATCGTGATTTTTTAACATTAGCCTTTTTTGAAAGTATTTGAGATTACTCAAAAATATGAATTCTTTCAACAATTTCATTTTTCATGATATATTTTGAAATCCATAACTTGAAGTAATTATATTATTTTTTGAAAACCAATTTGTATTGAAAATGCTAACATTTCTCCCAACATTTCTAAAATCCTAATGTTTTATTTAACTAACTTTGTACCAAATTATAGTTACTTTCCCGTGAATTTTCTAATCTCATAATTTTTAAAATACTTAATTTATTTCATGCTTGACCATTACAAAAATAAAACTTCAAATTTAGACATTAATAACTTTCAATAATCCTAAGTTCGGGTCAAAATACCAACTTATACCAAAAATCTTGACTATTTAGAAATCTTTCAAAATGGTACAAATTAGGATCAATTCCAAACTTTTTGTTCTAAACCCCTAACACACTTTGTTAAAAAATCCAACATTTATCTATTAATTTTTTTATTAATAGTGAAACATTCTTATCATGAGTTTTTTAACTTGGGAATATGTAGGGGGAACTCTATGCAAACCCAATAGTCTTTACCTTTTGAGTTACTCTAAAAAACTAGAGATTCCCTTTGTTTTGGCCTGAGCTCGAGCATATTTGAATTTGTTAGATATTTTACCTATGCTCGATTTTAAAGGACTTTCAATAACTTGACTGTAAACACTTGGAATTTTTGGTTATGGTTTAAATTTTTCTATTCTTACTATATACCATTATTGAAATAAACATTTTTCAATGAATTTTGACATTTTCTAAAGTTGTCACATTTGTATTTTGGAAACTCTAAAAGTTCTAAGAAACTACATTGTTGTAAAAAAAACATATGATTATAATCTTCTAGCAATTTCTAAATATTGTACCTTTATAACTTAATGTAATTCATAAATCTTTCTTCTTTCATATATGTCTTGCTTTTAAAATATTAGCATATTATGATTTAGCAGTTTGTTACTTAAACTCACATTAAGTATGCTTCTTTGGTTCTATTAGAACTTTTTCCTCTAATATTGGATATTTGTACATTATAAAGTTTCTTCATTTATATCAATCCTTATTTGATTTCTATGTTTGAGCATATTCATTTCTAAACTTTGCTTCATGTTTAATGGAGATTATAATTTTTAGATTATTGATCCTTTGATAAATTTGAAATGGATAAGAATCCTGACCTTTCTGTATTTTCAAACATTGCTTCACTTTGTCAAGTAGATACTTTGGAAAAAAATATCAATGTTTCAAAAAATATTGCTTGGCTAATACAATGACCCTGGTTCTATCCATTCTGAATTCTAGCTAAGTTGTGCATATTTTGTCCACCTTTCTTGTGGAAATCATATTAGTATAGAAATGATATCTACAACAATTCTTTTGATATCAATTTTGTTTCATATAATACGCCTTATCGTATATGGCTGCTAGTTTTCAATAATTTATCTTCAAACACTATCACATAATTTAAATTCTAAATTTAGTAGCTTACGTTGTCTACTTGTTTTCATGACCTGTAATGGTGTAATTGACATTGCATTCCTTTATATGAAAATAATTTTTTCAAACTCCTAGAGTATAAATACACAGCTGTGTTCATTCCTATTTCTATCTATTTCTTTAAAAATATGACTTATCAATTATGAACCTATATACAAGAATGCATTCAATCTTCTTATTAATGGAGAATATAAATATTATGTTTACTCTTGTCACTACAAAAAACTAAAAATTTGCTTTCCTAAAATTTCAAAAACTTTACTTTATGATGTGACTTTTAAAATTGAAATTTGTTTTCAATTGCAAATGTATCTATATCCATTTCTACCTTAATGGTTTGCTGAACATATAATCTTTCTTTAGGAATAGAGATTGATATGATATTGATGGATTTTTCCAAGTACTTTTCACTCATTATTCGTGAACCTTTATTTTCTATTTGAATTTTGTAACTGCTATAAATGATTCAAAATATGATCTTCTTTACAAATGTCTAGAAGTGATTGTCAAATTACAATCCCTTTTCTATTAGTGTTCAATCTAATATCGAGGCAACTTCAAAAAATTCTACACTTGATTGAATCCATGATCTTTTCAGATTCCCAATAATCCTTGATACCGAACCTTTATCATTATTCTGTATTTACCTTGAATTTCAATGGCTCATTATAGGCAAGCATATACTGATCGCTCAACTTTGTTAATCACTATGCACAATTATGATGTAGCACTTTTTTTTATCTTATTTTACATTTTGTCAAAAAATTTGAATATTATATGAATATTTGAAAACTTTCACAAATGACTTCCAATTTTGAACTTTCTTCAATTCTTAATTTTTAAAAAAATATTCCTTTTTACAAAACATCTACATTTTCAGGAACGTCTCCCAAATGGCAACGTAAATATATTTTATAAGGATATCCTTAGAGGCATTATGTGTAACACCCACCAAATTCAACACATTAAACAACACAATAAAAGACAGGATAAATTTTTTTTTGACTTGCTTGAAGATAATACGACACTACACAAGTTCTCTAGGGAATACAACCAACTAAAGACATGCTTTCCACAACACGGACCCACACTAGTTACAGATAAACATGAGGCACACACTTAGGACACAATGGTTCATCTAAAGTATGCAATTTTACAACAAGGTCTTCCCACAGAAGGTTTCTTTAGAATCATGTTTTAGCTATAAGTACTTTTACATTCTTTACTTTTCCCAGAGGAATCATGATAGGAGAATCTGAAATTCATGTCTCCTTTGAAGAATTTTCCCCTACCTTGTTAATGTTAATATACAGTGTAAACCAATTATTGGATGGTAAGAGGTTGCTTCATTTACTTGATTAACTTATTCATTTGTTAGGAGGTAGTTAATTTCTCAAGGCTCTTAACTTCATCAATTTGTTTTCGACGTTGTGCTTTTAAACATATATGTTTTACCTTTTCAAGCGGTCAATTTTATTTTATTTTATTTTACAGTACATGACTGTCTAAATCTTGGATTCATCATTAAGATCTTATTAGTTGTTAATAAAGATTTCATTGGGGTCAAGAGTCTAACCAGAAATATTAAAGGTTTCACTCGGGCTTCACTTGAAGAGATAGACATAAGTATACTGTTTACATTTTCAACGGGTAAGATAGATCGAAGAGTTTCTTAATCAAGTTCCTTCTATTTATTATAATTTTATTATCTTCCAAGATTTAATCATTGATTTCACCTTAAGACCGTTCTAAGGACTCACCACAATAAGAGATTGTTGATTAGTTTACGTGGGATCACAAGGTATATTTGTTTCTCTTGTTTTCTTTTTGCTAGGTTCAAAACATAGTCCTCTACCAAACGACACATGACCAAAGGTAACTAAAGCGATGTAAGTTGATTCAAGTTTAGATAATTAGAATTAGGTTTGACAATTCAAGGATAAATCATATTCTGAAAAGTGAAAATTCAACGAAGGATACGCATGTCAAAACAAGTTCATTTAATCTTATTGACAATAATATTTCTCAAATTGACTTTCAAACGATAACAACAACCTACATGAGAACAATACAAAATTATAACACAATGCCTTCTAGATAGTCTCCACAATTTCCATACCAATGTTTTAAAGCAAAAGAAAAAGCATTCGTACAACAGCAGTTCCTAAGAAGGCCGGAATCCACTTTCTACACGTGTTTCTTTTTCTCTCTCTTTTTTTTTTCTTTTCTACTCAGGAAATCCTCCTGCACATTTGTTAGCACATGTCAGTTCGCAAGAACTGAGCACGATAAAAGCTATAACATTAAGACAATATGTTGTTATCTAACTGTTTCAAGGAAGAAAAGCACCGTTGATTATGAAAAAATAATCCAAGAGTCTAAACAAGAGTAATTAAAGAGTTTTCCAAAAGCATAAAATGTCTAAATAAAAAAAGAAGGCACTAACTCTATTTAATTATCATTTTCTCATAGGAGCAGTTAATAAACCATCATAGTGAATTTCACCTATATCACAATAATGACCGTCATTTTAACAAGATAACATTTCGAAACAAAAACAATTACAAGAAGAGAATTAGTTTCAAACGTGATCTGTCCCTTATTTTTTTAAGTTAGTTCACCAAGCCAAGGATTCACTATTCCACTATAAGATCCCAAACAATCAATCGACATGAGAATATCTAAACCAACATGACTTATTAATATTAAGATGATGTGCCTATAACAGTTAATTTTATGTCAGTACAGAATAAATAAATTGGAAAAGAAAAGGGATGAAACGCACAAATGACCCCGTATGGGCCACATCCTATCCTAACAATCCTTCTATTAAACTTTCTTCTAATCAAGAGAATGTCTTAAGAAAAAGGACAAACTTGACAAGACCAAACATAACCATTATAAATCTTACAGGAGGGTTACTCAATCATTCACAAGAACACAACACAGGATACATAGCTTCTAAAGGATCTGTCGTCAACAACAAGTTGACTTCAACCTTTCTGGTCAACACATAACCATTCTACTACAATGATAGCAAGGAGGTCGTATCACAACGATCATCACAAAAACCAGTCAACCAATGAGTTTCCAAACACACCAACCTCTAAGTCACAGGAGAATGAAATTTAAACATCTTTAAGGAGCAAAACGTAGAGTAATTTCTTACGCATAAAACCAACATCCCAATTTTAAGATTTGAAAACTTCCTCACTAATGATCAAGTAGATCTCGTATCCTCCAACATGTGTGAAACAAAATCAAGGTAAAAAAGAGTATTTCCTCTGACATTTTAAGCTATCCAAAAGAAATGTGAGTATCGTCAAAAGAAGACATTCCATAGGATCAACTACATTCCTCAAAACATACAACAGTCACCAAGGGAGAGAAGGTGATTCCAAAGACAACAATCTCCAAACGGTGAACATGAATTGATACCAAATTATGAAGATCAAACATGACACTGGAAGAATAAAATAGTTCTTCGAGGGATTTACAAATAACAAAAGCAACTAACCTAGTTTGAGATAAATACCAACTTGGCTCAATTCAAAAATCAGTCAAGCTAAGCACACACTAAGCCAACCGAGGAGAGTAACTAGAACCTAAAACGAACTAAAAGAAAAAGATAGAGATAGGAATAGCATCATTCACCTATACACAAATGCACTTACAGTACTCAATTTCTATTTCACAAATACCCAACATAAACCAGAACGACAGATCTCGAACCGAAACAAGAATAAAAACAAAACAGGCACTATAAAGTTGAGTCAAACAACAATGTTTGACAAAAACATTCAAATCGTGAGACCATCACAAAGAACTAGGAATTTTTCATTACATGACCCCCACCTCTTTTATTTTATTAGTCTTAAGAACAAAGTTCACCCAACTAATATTTATTAAAACCCAGAAAACAATATAAAAGGCTTCAACCATAGCACGGTCATTTCTAACACCGGAAACTAATATCCTCCCAGAAAAATATGAAAGAGCAAGGGAAGTGGAAACCAAGTAGCATACCATCACACAAGACATTTAAATGAAGAGTAGGGTCATTTAATGAATCATTTAAATAACAGCATAAGACTCAATGGTCTAGAGAATATCGTGCCTGATTAAGCTCCCGCAGTTGAGCACAAGATGGATAGGGGTCTGCAAATAACATCTCAAGGCCACACTCCACTGTCCTCCAGCATGCTAGGTCATCCACACTCTTCTCACAGCCAAATTTTGGCACAGGCAGGTTACGACCAGGGGTATGGAGTCCCCAAAACATAGATCCGCAATACCCTGAAGGAAAGGTGGTCTCTAGGACAACACTGATATAAATCTGTGCACAAACGGCCTAAGCTAAGACCCCCTCTCCCACCATAAATGACCAAAAAAAAACAATTCCCAACCTGCTCATCCAACCCTTCAGTTGCAGTGCCACGAATTACATGTAAAATGTGGAAGAGTAAAAACCTAGAAGAAAGATAAACTATCTGATAAAGTGCCTTAAAGAGATGTGGTTTTCTAGGGACTGCCACATACATAGGAATGAGCACAGAAGGATCTACAGAAAATTACCCACAGTTGTCCCAAATGGCTAGTTGTGTTTACCAGCATTCATGTAGCCAATGTTAGAAGAAGCTTGACAAGGGTAATGACATCCTCCCAGCAAAGCAACTAGAAAACAAGAAGAAATAAAAACGTCCCAATAAAACAAGGGACTGTACACCAAAAATCTTCACGTGAACAGTCATCATGGCTTCAGCAGGTTACAGTCTGAGCCAAGGAAAATGTTCCATTCCACCATCACGAAATACTAAGCATCAAGGGAAAGAACTGGACAATGCTCTTTCTGCACGTGTTTAGGGAGGAACTCAAGGAGATTGAGATTCAAAAGAAAGTGGCTAGAAACTCCATGGAAGAAGATACTCCAATATTTTCTACGCTGTCCCTCACAAAAACTTCTTGCACCCATCACTTTTCCACGCAGAAAAACTGTACTTGGCATACACTAGATACGCAAAGTGTATAGCATGTCGAAAAGAAAGGAAAAAGAACTTGTAAAAAATAAAAACTTGCACCCCACTATTATACTCATTTCTCTGAAATCACGAGCAGGGAGGAAGGAAGTAGGAGGCTGCAAACCATTTGAAAGCATTTATCTAAAAAAAACATTCAATGCGCCCCATTTCTTAACAGAACCCCAGTTAGCTAGAAACCAAATCTAAAATATTATATGCGGCCATGTTCCTCTTAGGCATTTACGCACACAGTTACATGCCAAGCACCTGCTCCAGCGGATGTCGAGGTTTGAGATTCTCAAGGACAATCAATTGCTTACATCATGCCAAGAGAACTACGTGTACACACGCCAGACCATCTATGCTACCTCCTACCATCACCACCTTCAGCCTGTTTCTCCTATTCTCTCCTCTCAATTCTCGTTCAGCTACATGTTCATCGCATTCTTTTGCTTAAGCCCCCCAATACAAATAATGGAACAGAGGAATAGCCTGAGCGGTGATTAACAGGAGAACCAAGTGCAGGCTAAAGAAGGAATCCAAGGCAAAACAATCAATGAGACAAGCATCCCAATCAATGTTGTCTTGCCACCAACCAGGGAGAAAGCCGCTTCTACCACTACAAAAAACAAGGACTCCTACAAAAAAAAAGGAATAAAAAAATATACAGTCTTAAATACAGTCGGTTGGGTTTCAAGGAAGTTAAACCAACCAAGAATGCCCAGCATGTTACCATTAATGGATAACAGGTCAACATAACACAACACGGTAGTGCATTCGAGCTAGAAGGGAGGATTTATAAAAAATGGTGGAGTGTCTTGAAAGTGGCAAGGTGGGTGGATGCCTCCACTACCTTACTAATAAAATTTCTATAATATAAGGTATACACAAAATGTCTAGAAGGGGCAAGGGGTAAAAATTAAAATGCAAGCACAAACACCACCTCCCAAGAAATGGATTCATCCACGAACAAGCTCCTCTTCTTGTGCAAATAGAGGCTTGGTCCGTGAAGTGACAAATGAACCAATAAAATATTTTATCAATAATTAACAATAATGTTGATAAACAATCGACAATAAGATAGTGACGTTATCATCGATTGATAATTAAATTAATAATATTATTACATTTTATTTTATTTTTTACTATTATTATTACAAATTAATAATTATTATTAATCATATTAACAAGGGCCAACAAAACAAGTTCGACAATTTGAGAACATGGTTTTCCTTTAATAGAGGAAAAACATAAGGGACGATGTAGGGGGGGCGCTAGCAATAGAAAAACATCGAAACCAACACAAATAAGCATGATGAAGAGGGAGAACAACTAATTATCCTCTACAGCATGGTGAATCCTCTAATGATCGACAAAAAAAAACAACGACGTTTAACACTTAGCAACACAAACGTCAAAGGAGAAAAAAGAGCAATGATGAATGGGGCGTTACAGTATGTTCGTGATACTTTTGATATACATGCTGAAACTAGATTTTATATGTGAACTTATCTTTAATAACTTAAGATTTTACACCTGTACTTGTAACTTTTACAGACTGTACTTTCCTTGTTTTATTGAATTCTGAAACAACTCTTTAAAGGCCGCTTTATAGCTTTACTTTGATATTTTTTCTTGATTCTAAGTTGGAAATATTATTTTTTTCTTTATAGTGGCTTCTGCATGAAATTATATGTGACTGATATCATTTTATTGCTGCACATACTTGACGAATTTTAACTATTCTTTGGAGCTTATATCTCTCATTCATATCTTTCAAGTTTTCTTTCCTATGGTACTCCTGTAACTATCCTTTTCATGGGTTCTGGTCGAGGATTGTTAATGAAATTAGAAGATACCCTTGCTCATTTTTTGTGTTTAGATGAAGACTTTACTGATTAAGAACTATTACTTGTATCTTGCTTCCTCACTTATGATTTCTGTGTGTTGATACCTTTCTTTTATAAATCTTCTATCTACATTTTCCCTTTTTATGGAACAACTCATAAATTTTTATTATGTAAATTCCTCTAGCAAGTATTTCTTTATGTACTCTAATCATTTTTTGCAAGATATTTTTACTTTCTAATCTTCTACATGTACCTACACACTTACAGAAATAGATATAAAATATTTACGCTTTTTGGCCTCTCTTATTTTTCATAGTTTTTCTTTTCTCTTTATTTTCTAAAATGATTTTGAAAATCATATGTGTTGATGTAGAATGTTGCTCTTATCAAATGTGTATACGTATGTTATGTACCTTATACTTCTATTTTTAGAAATCTATCTGCATGTAGTTAGATAGTATAAGGGTACATGTTAAAACCTGAGCTCAATGTATGACGACAATTTTCTTTCATTTGTTAGGTACATTGTGACTACTAGGAGATATGAGTAAAGATGGGACTAGAGCTGAAGTGAAGAAACTAGAAGAGAACCCAAGGAAATGATGGGTTTATTCTATACCTTTTTACTTTTAACTTCATGCATATGTACTTCTTTCTTCAGTAGCTTTCAGTTACATCCCACGACTTGTATGGGAAATATTTTAATTCTTCACAAATAAATGACATTTAAGTTTTGTACTTGAGTTGTATACTTATTTCTTCTTTCATCTTTATGACATGTATATTGATTGTATACTAAAATATATAACTCAAACACATAATTAAATGTATTTGTATGCAGAAGTAAAGAGTGTTTTAAATACCTATAACTTAGTAATGAACTCTCTTTAGTAGAATGCAACTCTGTTTGTTGTTCCCAAACCTAGCATTTCACCTAAATTGTGATTCTCACCTTTATCAAGGAAATGCATTATTCCCTTTGGGGATTTTTTGTTTCCTTGTTGAAGATGAACATGGAATGGTAGGCTGTGTGAGGTGTTACATTTTGTAACTGCACAAAAAGCTGTAAATTACATGTAACTAATCAATTGTTGTAATTGAAAACATCATAAAATTGTAATGCATTCCCCTAGTTATATCCACTTAGTCAATACTATCCTTCGTAACAAAGTTTTGAGTTGCCCATTTTTACACAAGTGCAAAAAATTTCAACAGTTCTTTATTCATCATTTGCAAGGATTATAACACGATTTAAAATGTCTTTCAGATTTAATGACCTCTAGAATTTCTTCATTTCTATTTGTCTATGAAAAAACTATTTGATCCCAAGCATTATGATCCACAACCTACCCCTTTTTTGTTTTCTTCTTCTTCTAAGTAGGAGCTATGGATTCCCTCTTCAATTTCCACTGATTAAATTCTTTAGTGGAAGTATTATTTTGGGCCTCAACCTCCTTATTGGCTTGGATTTACCTTTCCATAGAGGGAGAATCGATTTTCTTTTACGAATTCCCTCCATTATCTTCTTCATTGGATGACTGATATTTTCCTTCCATATTCATTTCCCTCCAGGAAAATTCCATTTTCTCTATCCTTTTATTATTTTCTTCTGATTATTTTCAAATCATCAAAGGAAATTTAATCATCTTTTATCCATTTAAAGCATCTAAAAAGCAAATACTTATAGTATATCGCTTGATACCAAACTCCAATGGGATTAATTAATCTTATTTTCTACGTTATATTTTTAGAAAAATATACTTTCACACAAATTCTAGCATTTGTGGATAATGTTTTCTCGTGTGTCTCCTTCCCAATAAAAATCGTTTCAACTAATGCTTGACTATCAAATTTAAGGATTCACACCCCTGGAATTTTTGAGGTAGTTTGTATAACCTAATACATGGGGGAACCTTTCCAAAGAATTCATGTTTTGGATTAAAAAGAGGGGACTATGGTTTGAGAAACAAACCATTTATTTCTGAAATAAAGGTTTTCCGAAAAGAACAATATCTTTATCAACAAAATTTTCGAAGCAGACTTGGATGTATCCTTTGGATAACAATCTGATCCTAGGGTGCACACTCATTAGCCAATTACTATTAATCTAGTCCATCAGTTCACTCTGTGATGGCCAAGTGCCGATAAACTTATATATTAATGCTTTCTAGCTCAATTTAACATATTTTTTCTTAGGAAGGTGCACTCATCCGCCATCTATACTGTATTTGATATTTTTACCTCAACGTCCCCCATACTGAAACTCATTATGGAATTTCCCTTCTTCTCTATCCTTACGGTTTCCTCCTCCATTTCAGAATCTTTTACTTTCCCTTCAAATTTGTGATAACCACCTTCTAACTCCAAGGAACCAAAAATGACCGCCCTCTTCTTCTGAGTGGTCCATTTTATCATTCACACGTCACTACCCATCTTTTGGCATATGTGAAAACCAGGTTCCAATTCTTAAACATGGCATCTTAATTCTTCGTTTACAACTTCCCCACTGATCCCCAACACTTTCATTAGCAATGCACTAGTTGAAACCATTCCATCCCATAAAATTAAATTCTCACCAGTAAGGGGAAAGGAAGACGTGTACTCGTTCACCTTCCCCTACCTCTGAAACCTTTCACCACCAATCCTCCCTATGTATCCCTGCACTCCAGCATTCATGCCATCATTTCGGCCATTTGTTACATCTTCTAAGATCCTTTTATTCATCTTGAGCAGAATTGCGAGCTTTTCCCAATGTAAATTCACACATTTCCCTTTCTCCCAAGGTATTGTACAATTCTATTTCAAAACCCATATGATTTTTTTCTTAATTTGATTGTTTAAATTAAGTAATTCAGGAAAATATTTTGAAAAAATTCATAGGTTATGTGATATTTATTTATGGAGGAAATATTATTAGTTTATGAGTTTTGATTCTTCAATGTGGGTATTAATGGGCTATAGATAATTCTAGCCAATGTTTTCTATAAACGTACTACAGTAGGAAATAGTTATTTTCCTTTCAACTAAAATGTAAATTGTTTTTCTCTGTCATATTTTAAGGTTTTCTTGTTTTTATTTTATGTGTTAAAGAATGCAAGAAAATTAATTTGTAAATATTTTGGGATATGTGAGATTTTTATGTGGAGGAATTTTAATTAGTTTGTGAATGGAAATTCTTTGATATAATTATTTATGGTTTATGGAATCTTTTAATATGTGTATATTATGTTTAAAAAATGTAATTTGTTAATTACAACTATAAAAAGGTTTATTTTTATTGATTGTGTGTGTTAAACAATGAAAGAAGAGTGTTTGAAACAATGATTGGTAGTATGGGATTTGTTTTACAGAGGAGATTTTATTATTTTATTAGTCAAAATTATTCTTTATTACTTACTATAATGTGTGTTTCCTATAAATATAATAGAGTTTAAACGACTCTTTTTTTAATTAAAAAAAGAAATTTAAATTGTTATTTCTAGCTATTTGATGTTTTGGTTGTTATGGTTGTTATGCTTGTCTATGTTAAATATGGAAAGAAAACTGCTTGAATTATTATTTTTTTTTTTTAGGATAGGTGATATTTATTTTTGAAGGAAAATACATTATTTTATCTGTGGAAATTTTTTTGACGCAAATAATTACAAATTATAACAATTCCTATGACATGTATGTATTATATGAACACTACTGTTAAATATGTTTATTTAGCATTCAACAAGGTAATATAAATTGTTATTTCCAATAGTACAAAGATTTAATTGCTTTGATTTTGTGTGTAAAGAAAAAACATTGATCTATATGTTAAATTCTTGAAGACAATACTTTGAATTTTTAAATATGTGTAAATAATAAGAACGATGTTAGGGAATGCCAGATTTAATTTAAATCTTCCAAGAAGATAAATTAAATTCTATTATTTTGTTATTGTATTGTATTAATACTCTAAATTTTTTAACATGAATTACGCCTTACCAGTTGAGTGACCACCGATGGGTTCTGACACTTTGCAAGGAATCAACGGCTTAAAAACATTTAACTGTGCATGCGTTGAAATCAGGCGCCCGTGGAGATACGTCGGACATCAGTACATAGTCGACCTTACTAAGGAAGTGGATACTCACACCATTCAGTAAGAACTATATCAAGGAAGGCGGAGGATACTGACACAGTCGGTAATACCATGAAAAACAAGCGTGGTAAGCAAAAAATCAAGGATGTCAGAAAACGCTTTTCTCAGGGAGCCCGTAATATTTCCTACGCCGACCTCTATTCTGCAACCAACAATTTCAGCAAAGATAAAATGCTCAGGAAGGGAGGTTTCATAGGAATGTAAAAAGGTTTCATCTTGCGCAGACGCTCAAACGAGAATGTGGTCATTAAAAGAATATCCAAGGATTCCAGACAAGGGGAAAAGGAATACATTTCAGAGGCGACCATAATCAGTAGACTACGACACCGTAACCTCGTGCAGCTTCTCAGATGGTGCTATGAAAATCGGGATCTCCTCCTTGTCTACGAATTTATGCGGTAAGTAAGTCTAGATAAACATTTATTTGGGGAAGAGTGATTTGGATTGGGATCGAAGCTACAAGATTTCTTGTGACATAGCCTCTACTCTCGTTTATCTTCACAAAGATTTGGAGGAGCGTGTGGTGCACAGGGACATGAAGAACAACAATGTAATGTTGAATGTCGATTTCAATGCAAAATTGGGGGATTTTGGAGTGGCCAAAGTTGAGGACCACGGTTGTTCTGCTGCTCACGCAACTGGGGTGGTGGGGACTTTTGGGTATGTTGCTCCAGAATGTTTGATAACGGTGAAGGAAATTATACAATCTAACATGTTCGGCTTTCATGCGGTGACTTTGGAAATTAGATGCGGGAGGCAGACTGTGGACGGGAACTGGAGATTGGATGATCATAATTGGGGATTAGTCGAATGAGTTTACGATTTGTATGGGCAGGGAAGTATATTTTTCGATGTTGTAGACGCAAAACTGGGTGGAAATTTCAATGCAGAAGAAATACAACGTGTGTTGGTAGTTGAATTGTTGTGTTCTTATCTAGATCCGAAATTCATATTGAGCATAAGACAGGTGGTAGACATTCTAAGATTAAAATCTCAACTTCCTTTGCCACCTACCAATTATCCAGTGGCCGTATATGTTTCCACATTCAGTTGTGTTGCAGGATTATTATCGACTGTTAATGGAACAATATCTATTCCAGGCAATGGATGGATCAATAACTAATATTGACTTCTATGTTTTTTTGTAATTATTATATTATTTCGAGATTTTTTGGACCACGACAATAGGCCTATAAATACATGTTTCTATTTACGATTCACAAATATATTTAGGTGTTAAATTTACAATTCAATTTCTAATTTGAAAAAATAAAAAACAATAATACATACAAGTAATTGCATATGAGGGAATACGCGATGTAAGTGAATTTAATATGAATTATCCTTTATGGTTGGGCTTACTTAGCCTTGATTATTATTTTAGGTGATTCCTATCGTGAATTTGATTCTTAATTTACATGTAGCATGTAGAGTGCGATATTTTCACACTATTCCATACATTGATCTATGGTATTCACCTTGTGTTAAAGTTGAACACTTCGAAGTGATGAGTTATTGGGAGTTTGTCGAGTCCTTTTAATTACCAAAATAAAATTTAATATGAAGTTATTATTATTTCCGGCATTTTTTAGTTAATCCATTTTTTATGCATCTCCTTGTCAATGATATAGTTAGTACATATAGTTCTTTTCAGGGTTTCCATTTCCTAATGCCACGTCATGGGATAACTTGGATTCTTCTTCAATTACTTTCTCTTCCCCATTTTCTTTGTTGATTGTGGTAGGCCTCACCTTGTCCACTTCATCTGCTTGCATGTCTGCCACATCATTCTTCACAACCTTGTTGGAGTCGTCTTGATATACGTTAACGTTCTCATTTTTTGGAGCCTTCACCAACGTATTGAGAATTGCCATGTGAAGAACCTTGGCTGACTGCAAAATTCATTCAACCAAAATCACGATGATGAAATCTATATTTAACGTACATGTGATCCAAAACATTAATTGTATTTAAAATAAATAATATAAAGAAAAAATTTCTTCATTGCCATTTTTTATCCCCCATTATTTTACTCCATCTAATTTTACTTCTTTTATGCATCAATTCGACGTTTCCATTGTACATTTCACGTACGATTGCTAGTTTCTAGCTCTTGCATGTTTAGACTATGAATACATAAGGTTATATTTAATTTAATGAAAATATGAGTATGTTGCAGAAGCTTTTATGTATTAATTAAAAGATGATTAGTATTTGGAGTGTGATAAGTTCATGTGTCTTTCTGTGTGTGTTGAATATAAGGTTGAACATGTTTGTTGAAACCAAACCTTCAATAGTATCATTAATTAAATAAAAATTTAAATGGAATGAACAAATTGGAGTATTGAAATTTAGCACCTTGGGGCCTCATTGAAATTCAACTCCATGGGCGGGCACTCTGTGTGAAATGGATCATTTCATGCATTGAAGGAAAACAAGCGTGTAAAGTGCGTCTCCGCAATAACATTAAAGAGGGGTCATCTAGCGGCCGCCACCCATGGAAGGGTTTGGGGTTTTTCAATCTCCTTATTTTTCATGTTCATGTTAAATTTGTTGGCATGTTTGTATTAACTCTCAATCTTGGTATTCTTGGTCTAAGCTTAAAAAAAAGTTTTAGCTGACCATCTAGGATCCTTCGAGTATTACAAAATTTATCAATTTGGTTCCTAACATAATGCTGCACAAGATTTCCGTGCATTCCTTTCGCCCTTGGTGGACATACTATAAATGGTATGTTTATATCCCATTTCCGAATTATTCAACTAGTAAGGATATTGTTGGCTCTCCCCTCATTTTCCCATGGTTGAAAATCTCAACTCTAGATGGGGGGTTCATTCTACTACATTTTGTTGGAGAAGGAAATTTGACACTGTTTGATCAGTTTATGTGCAACCTAAAATTTCCCACTTTCTTCGGTGTATTCTACATCATGGTCTTCCAATGGGTTCTCAACTTGTTCAAATCAGGGTCAAAGCTCCCAACTGTCCATTATGTGGTGACATGGAAAGTTTTTTGCACATCTTATGATTTTGTCTAAAAGCACAACTTGTTTGGAATTGGATCCAATACTTTTTCTTTCCTCTTAGACCTCAGCCTTTTACTTGGAAGAATTTTCTATTAGGAGATAACCTAAAAATTCCGCAGATGTTCACCCAAATTCGGCATGTTTTAAGAGGGTATTTTTTTTTTATATGGAAAAAATCCAATGATTTTTTGTTTGTTAATTCTGAAGTTGAGCAATAGTTTTTAATGTATAATAAGTCTATGTATATCTCCAATGTGCTTCTATAGATTCAAGTCCAGGTTAATAAATTTTCCCTGTAGGTGGACCACCTAATGACTATGTCAGGGCATTGGGCGGGTGCCCCATTTAATGTCACCTAGAAGACACCATCACCATCTCAACATTCCTTATTGCATGGATGTGGTGGTCCGTGTAGTCTCTCTCAATGGAGTTCATTCTATCGAGCTCGCCACTCTCACCACAATCTACAATGGAGGAGTCTTATGCCACCAACTCACCAACAAGGCTAGGGTTCTCCCTCTATTCATCAACTCGGGTGGATCTCACCTGTCTTCCCCAAGATGAGAACCTTGGATGGATGGAATATTCCCCCAACATATTTCTCGTGTTCTTGTTATCTCTATTTTTTCCCCCAACAATAATGATCACACACGACCCCATGCAGGAAGAAATTCAAGAAATGGTTCCATAAAATGAACCCACGCTTCAAATCCAATGAAAAAGTTATAGGAAGTTTCTCAAATGGAGGAGCATGATCAAGGAAGGAAGAAAATACTTTCAAAGAAAAATAGAGGCTCAAAGGAGAGAAACGGAGAAAGACTCAAAGGTTTCACACTTCACAAATGATTCAGAGCGAACCATAATTAGAAAAGTGTGGAAGAATTGGTGGAAGCTACCAAGTGTCTCAACGGTGCATCTTCAAAGTTTAAATTCAAAGAGGAGACTCAAACAAGCGCCAAACCTCCAAGTGTCCAGAGCCCCAAAAGTTGAGCCATCCATTGAAAATTCTAAGAGTCGGCGGATGGCGCCAAGTTTCTCAACGACACAAATTCTAAAGTAAAATTTGTAGGGGAGACTCAAATGAGCGCGAGGCCTCCACGTGTCGAGGGACCAAAAAGGAGAGCGGGCCAAAAACTACTAAGTATAGAGAACAAGCAAAAGCCTCCATGTGTCTCATTGGCACGATTTCAAAAAGAAAGTCTTGAGGTATTCCCTAAATGAGTCCGGGCTCGCTACATGTTCCAGGTCCTAAAAGATGACTGAGTCAGGCGATGAATAGTCAAAGTAGAGGTAGGCCAATGGAGGGACCAAGTGTCAGCTAGGTGTAACTTCAAAAGTAGAATTTGGGGAGGGTTTCCAAACAAGCGGCAAGCCTCCACTTGTCTAGGCTCATACTTTTGGCCTCGCCAAGCAAGGAGACTTAGGAAAAATACAAAGGATCCCAAGGATCTCGCGGAAGCTGCTATGTGTCATCCCGACATGATTTATAGAGAATAAGGAAGGAGCTAAATCTCTAAGATGTGTGAGGCTGCCACGAGGACTCGGTACAGGCAAACTCTTTAAGCATGGCGCGCCCACTACTCTAATATTTAGATGGCCATATATTTTTACTCAAAACTCATATTTGGGTGGGAGAAGACTTTTTGGAAACATCTCGACACCCTCTACACCATGAAAACAAAAGATATCATTCTTAATAGGATTTAATGGGTGAAAAATGGGAAAATGTATTTAAGGTCATTAATACAGAATCCAATTTCTTCAACTACCAGATTATATTTAATTTGATCTAATGTTCTTCTTCCTTAGCATGCCAAGAAGACATAGGGAACCATAATCGACAGACTATAGGTATATTTGTGAGGGGTAGTGATTGATAGTGGTTGAGCTTTCAAAGCATGATTTAATGCATATCTCAAGGTGGTTAAAGTAGGATTCAAATTCTTCCCTCCTCTCTCTCTTTCTTCCTACATATTGTAATAAAGGGGAATATTCAAAGGGTTGGTCATTGTTTCTCCTCTGCCCCCCTCTCTCTTTCTTCCATAGGGTAGAATACAGATTCTAAGCATCCTCCTATGGCTTTGTAATGGAATTTTCTACCCTCTTTCCCGCTGATGATGTACCATGTAACATTTTGGAGCAATAAAATTTGTTTCGTGATGCATCTGTCCATCCTTAGCTTATTTTGTTGTCTGTTCTTACCTCTCATCATTGTAGGGTATACTGTGTATACTTTTATATTTGTTACAGGTTCTACGAGCTGTTCGTAATGGGTTTTGAAGTGGTGTTCCATGTGAAATATATCTCTAGTTCATGGTACATTCTGTCCATCCTCTCCTATGCTCACCTCTCTCCACTTTAGGTAGTCGGATCCATGATTTTACCACTTCATTTTCTAGTGTATCATCGCTAAGTGTAGGATATTTCACCTTCTCTCTTGTTCTCTTTCCCCTTAGAATGGTTAGATTAGGATAGAATATGTTTTTCCTGCACTAGAGTATCTTGTGGCAGGTAGATTACGAAGCATAAACCGACTTTCTCCAGAGGTCCATCTAAAGTTTTACAAGTCCCACAGCTTAAGAGATGTTCCCATGTTGTGCAATCACATTGAATGCCCTACTTCACAACCAGGCAATTCATGGGTGTTGTGATTTAACACTAATAGTTTTGCAATGCCTGGTGGGACACCAAGGTTAGATCTTCCATCTTTCCAAGGTGTGTCAATACAACAACAAATCATGAGCCACCATGCAACCACACTAATAGTTTTGGCACACCCAATGGGACAGGTCTGAAGCACCTTAACACTTCATATTAATAGGTTAGTGTGTTCCTGTTAAGGTTCAACATTTTGACGCATATGCAAGCACATATGGTGACTACATCTAGTCAACAACCCCATCTCTGAGTTACAAACCTTTTCCATCCATTTCCACTCATTTAATCCATTTTATTCTTCCATATCTTTCATTTTCTCCCATTCCATGAAGTTTTACAATCATGGATTCATTTCCTTCTTAGAAATCACACTTGCAGCAAAAACAATGCAATTGGCCTCTAAAGCATTTCCCAACTCCTCCAAATTAGCACTATGATCAGATCCAGAAACATTTTGCTTACCCATATGAGTAGGGCCAAAGTCATTTTGGCCATGGAGCTTATGAAGAACAAGGGGACGTATACAATGGTGATAGATATGTGGAGAATACTGGTTTTTTGGAGAATTTTCATAGAATGGAGGCTAGCATGGTGCAATCCATGTTTATAACATAGATGAGGGCATTCAGGAATTGGTTTAGGACACCTTTTCCATGGGGAGGCCCTTTTCCAAGACATTACAACCCTTAGGAGAAGATTGACTTCGTGGTTGAAATGTTGCCTCAACTTGTATAGTGGATTAAGGAGAATGAGGCCTATGAGCTGGACATAAGACAACCTTGTCAATGGGTAAGTCCACCACCTCCTATCTCTTCATTTTCTCTCTCCCAAACTTTATCATTTCAGCTATGTCATGAGTTAAGCCCCTCACTTTCTTCCCAAACTGTTGACTTCCCTTCCCCATCTCCTAGTTTTCTACCTCACCTATATTCTTCTATCATTTGTCCTTCCAAACAGTCTTTCCCTCCAAAGAAACAAGAAGTTCTACTTTCCTCTTCAGCACAAACAACAGAAAATCTTGTTGAATCCAAACCTACCACTCCTCTTGCATCCCCAAATCCATGTGGGGGAGATGAAAATAAAACAACCAGTCAAGGTCATAAAGAAGAGAAACCCAACAGAAAATAAATGATAGACAATCTAAAGAGTTGGGATACTAAATTTGGGTTTACAAAGATTCACTTGATGGTTAAGCCAAT
This sequence comes from Taxus chinensis, assembly GCA_019776745.2. NCBI lineage: Eukaryota > Viridiplantae > Streptophyta > Pinopsida > Cupressales > Taxaceae > Taxus > Taxus chinensis. The sequence goes on from CM034146.1 coordinate 758,958,757, forward strand.
AGAGGAGGTCAAAAGGTTGAAGAACCAGTGGTGGCTAAGTCTACATTTGTAGCAGAGGTGGAGGAACATACAGTTCTAGAGGCTCCAAGTGCAGAGCATGCCACAAAAGAACCTTCAGTTATTCCTCCCACTTCATCCCCTTAAAACCCTAATGTCAAAGAATAGTTTGAGCTTTCAAAATTCATGTTTGAAGATGATGAGGACCATAGTGAGAAAGTTTCAAATTAGGAGGACACCATTGAGGAGGTTAAGCACATGTAGCAAGACAACAAGGAGGTAGATTATCTTTCTGACTTGGAGGATTACTTTCATGGAGAAGAGCCTATGGATATCACATCATTTTCTCATCCATCATCCATCTTCTAAGTACATAAGTTTTCTGCCATGAAGGAGAGCATTCAAGCACAATAACCTACATTTCACAACAGCCCTCACAAGAATCTTCCATGTTCTTCACAAGAGGAGGAAGTGAAAGAGCAAGAGGATGTCATCATCTCTCCCACACCATCCACCCAGGAAGGTTAGAAAAAAGACTCCATTTTTGGAGTTAAATTATATAGTAATGGGCACATCCAGATGATCAAATAGTTCCCAATCAGGTACTTGGCTTCATTGGAGCCAAGAGAGAAGCTGGAACTAGTCATGCCCACCTCAGGGCATGAGGATGAGTTTTAAAGCACGAAGTGTCACCATCAGCACCTCTAGGAGTCCAATACCAATCAATTTTAGGAGGTATTTTTGGTTGATGTAGATACCTTGATGATTTAGGTGGAGGACCAACTTATAGTCTTTTTTTCACTCATACATGAAACAATATTAAGTGTCAAATCATTTGCATGGCTGTCCATTTTAAGAAAGGGAAGCTACTTCTCCCTGCATGTAGCGAGATTTTTTTAGCCTCTTTCTCTCTAGTTAGTGTAGGAGTAGGAGTAGACTTTGTTTTCAGTAGAAGAAGTGCTTGTGGACACTCTACATGTCTCATTTGAAGCATGTATGATTTTGTCTTTGTACATAAGTTTTGTCTGCATTGCTCTAGAACTACTAAGGCCAGGCCCTTCAGTGTTCACGACAGAGAGACCCATAGCTTTTTTTAACAGTTTCTAGTTAAAAAATGAAACAAATACATAGAAACTAAAAGTGGGTTTCGAGGTAGTCCATTTCCAAGGTAGGTTTAGGGTCACCAAGTGCAAACAGTCGGGCTCGCGGATCAGAGACATGATCAGTATTATGAGATCATTCTTGACTCCATATCTAATGGATTTTTCTAGGATAATGGTCTCTTCATCTAGTAGGCAGATGCCCCTGTGAGTCACCAAATTGTTATCTCTATTTTTTCCCCCAACAAAATTGATCAAACGCGACCCCGTGTAGGAAGAAATTCACAAAGTGGTTCCAAAAAAAGAAACCACTCTTCAAATCCAATGAACAGGGTACAAGAAGGTTCTAAAATGGAGGAGAATGATCGGGGAAGGAAGAAAATAGTGTCAAAGAAAACCAGAGGCTCAAAGGAGAAAAATGGAGAAAGACTCAAAGGTTTTGGGCTTCACAAATGATTAAGAGTGAGCCAAAATTGGCTAAGTATGGAAGAATCAGTGGAAGCTACCAAGTGTCTCAATGACACATCTTTAAAGGTTAAATTTAAAGTGGAGAATCAAACAAATGCCAAGACTCCACATGTCGAGAGCCCCATAAGTTAATCTAGCCATAGAAAACTCTAAGAGTTAGTGAAGGGTGTCAAGTGTCTCAACGATACAACATCAAAAGTAAAATTTGGATTGCAGACTCAGCTGAGCACAAAGCTTCCACATGTCTAGGGACCAAAAAGTAGAGTATGCCTAAAATGAATAAGTATAGAGAACTAGTGGAAGCCTCAACATGTCTCATTGGCACGGTTTCAAAAGGAAAGTCTTGAGGTAGTCCCCAAATGAGAGTGGGCTCGCCACATGTCCCAGGTCTAAAAAGGGGACAGAGTTGGGAGTTTAATAGTCAAAGCAGAGGTAGCATAGTAGAGGGAGCCAAGTGTCAGCTTTGTGTAACTTCAAAAGTAAAATTTGTGGTGGGTTTACAAACAAGTGTCAAGCTTCCACGTGTCCATGGTCAAAGTTTTGGCCCCGCCAAGAAAGGAGACTTAGGAAAAAGAAAAAGGAGCCCAAGGAGATCGCGAAATCCACCAAGTGTTAGCCCAACACAATTTCAAGAGCATAAGGTTCAAGGATTTGAATCTCTAAGATGCATGAGGCTGCCACGTGGACCTGATACGGACAGACTATTTAAACATGGCACACGTGTGACCCTAATATTCACATGGCCATAACTTTTGACTAGAGACTCATATTTGGGTAGGAGAATAATATTGGGAAATGTCTCGACACCCTCTATGCCATGAAAACATATGATATCATTATTAATAGGCTTTATTGGGTAAAAAATGGAAAAACATCTTCTAGTTCATTAATACAGAATCTGATTTCTTTCACTAATAGATTATATTTAATTTGATATTCCGTTCTTCATCCTTACCATGCCAAGCAAACATAGGGAACCAGAATCAACAGATTGTAGGTGGATTTTAGAGGGGCATTGATTGATAGTGGTTAAATTTTAAAAGAAGGATTCAATGCAAATCTCAAGGTGGTTGAAGTAGGATTCGAATTCTTCCCTCGTCTCTCTCGTTCTTCTTATATATTGTAATGAAGGGGTATATTCAAAGGGTTAGTCATTTTTTCTCCCCTACCCGCCTCTCTCTTTCTTCCTTAGGGTAGAATTCAGAATCTATGCCTCTTCCCATGCCTCTGTAATGGCATTTTCTTACCTGTTTCCCACTAGCAATGTACCTTGTAACATTTTCGACCAATAAAATTGGTTTTGTGATGCATCTGTCCATCCTTGGCTTATTTTGTTTTCTCTTCTTACCTCTCATCATTGCAGGGTATATTGTGCATACTATGATGTTTGTTGCAGGTTATGGGAACTTTCCTTAATGGGTTTTGAAGTGGTGTTCCTTGTGAAATCTATCTCTAGTATGTGGTGCATTCTTTCCACCCTATCCTCTGCTCACCTCTCTCCACTTCAGGCAGTCGGATCCATGATTCAACCACTTCCTTTTCTGGTGTATCACCACTTAGTGTAGGATCTTTCAGCCCCCCTCTCTCTCTGCCCCCTTAGAATGGTTAGATTAGGATAGAATAGGTTCTTTCTACACTAAAGTTGCTTGTGACAAGTAGATTAGGAAGCAAGAATCGGCTTTCTCCAGAGGTCCATCTCAAGTTTTGCAAGTCCCACTGCTTGAGATATGGTCCCATGTTGTGCAATAAAACTGAATGCCCCACTTCATACCTAGGCCATTTGTGGGTGCTATGATTCCACACTAACAATTCTTACAAGTTTCCCCACCTCCCTCATGACATCTTCCCTACTTGTGTGGTGGTAAACAATGAACATGAGAACAACATTGGTTGGGTCATTCCAAATGCTGGAAAATACCTCCCTAGTTTGGGATGGCTTGATGACCACGATCCTCTTGCTTCGGGGATGTTATATGTTGCTGCTTAGTTTTTTGTTTTGATTGTTTCCTATTGTGTCTATCATTTTCCTCAGCTCATCCTAGTTTTTTTTTGGTTTTGGGGCGTGCTCTCATACCACCTTATTTTTGTTGAAAAATATCTTATATCTTATTGAATTAATATAATATAAGATCGATTTTCATCAAAAAGTAAGCACCTTGTTGTATCTTCACCTGATCGTAGCATCATATGTTTGTTTTCATTTCTCACCAGATACTAAATTAATGGGATTCATGGGATTCATCCTATTGTGTTTTGTTGATGTAATCTAGTAGGAGTGATAAGTAGTTGTTTTATGGAAATAATACTACCATCATATTATTGGCTAGCTACATTAAAAAACTTATTGATACATACTACGAAGATTTTGGTAATGGAAAATTATATTTGCATCCATTACTATGATTTTTTTTTCATGTAGGAATTTTGTATAAATTCCTCCTGAAATAAATATTACAACAATTTATCTCTCATTCTTAGGTGGATTTCCATAGATATTAAATTGGTTTAGATAAAAAAAAATTGGATCTAATTATGTGTGTCACCACACACCTCAACATTATTTTTTTATAAATACTTTGAGATGACAAGTATTCAGTATTTAGGTTGTAGTGATCATAGAAATGTTAAGACTCTAATGGGAATGTGAAGATGTAGCTCATAAGCCCATGCATAGTTATTATAAGTGTAGCATCTCATATGGCTTCCATTGTGGTAATTTTCATTAAAATTGATAAGTAATAATATACTTATTGGAAATAAATGTTGTGGTTGTCGGGATAAGGATATATTTTCATTTAAGGAATTTTATTTAGAGATAGAAGTTTTATTTCTTTAATCTTAGGTTGTTTCCATCTTATTAATACTTTATTGTTGTTTGGAACTCATAAATCGAAAAAATATTATTTCATTTTCTACATAGCCAATAGCATTGTACAAGTGGGCTTGACATTTGGTATCATATCTCAGTTATAACAGTAGGAGCTCAAGGAAAAGATTGTAATTTTTTTTTTTTAAAATTCGAAATCATTTTATTGTGATTTTTATATTGTGGATGAGATTTCTTTTATCAAATTGTTTAACATCACGAAACATGTTTTTATTGGGCATATTGGGTGCTTGAAAATTATAATAGGTTTCTTGATTTTTTTTGTTTTCTTAGTGACACACTTTATCACCCTAGACCACCAATTCCTTATCTAATAATTAGTTTATTTATTAATGGTGAATAGCTTCAATACTACATGTTTTCCATGTTTTGTTTCCTTTTATACCACTAATGTGAATATACTATGTATGAAAATTTTATTACTGAAATATTTCATTTGAATGAAATACAGCTGCTTCTATCCTACACAATTTTTATGATTATATGGACATTTTATTTAAATGGATTGATATTTTTAGTTGTAATATTAATTTTGAATGCATGTAGCTAGGTTAATGAAAATAATGCATTATGATATCTTGCATGAGTAGGATTAAAATAATTTTTGAGATATATTACATATGAAAGCATGAAACTATGTGGCATAGTGCGTAAATTATACATTGACGACATAATGTTGATATGATTTATCTTATCCATATTGAGTGAGTTTACATTATGAACATTACTATAAATGAAAAAAATCCTATTCCCTCATTGATTCATTTCTAAAAGTTAGCTCTTGGAATTTTGTGATGAATCTTCCCTATTTTGTTTCGAATGTGTCGGAGATTCAAACAAGTTTTGATAATGGTTTTTTAGTAGATTATTTTGGTAGTTAGATTATGAATTTTATGGAAATATTTCCATGGCATATTGGGTTATGCATGAATGCTATGAATTATGTAACATATAAGTTCGATGAGTTTAGAAGTCAAATTCTATACACTAACTATATTTTCTATTATTAGGAAAGTAGGGTTCTATGTATAAAGTTAGATAGTTTTAATGAGAAGAAAAAATTGGATTCTCTATAATGTTATAATTTTTTTTCCAGGAAAAATATATTATAATATATTAATGCAATAAGACACAAGATAGATTTCAACAAAAAACTAGGCGGTATGAGAGCACGCCCCAGAACCATGAAAAAACTAGGTCGATCTTAGGAAACCAAAATTTAAACTAGATCAAGATTAGGAAGATACAAGAAAAAACCAATCCTGACAAAAAAAAGAGACAAAATCAAGATGTAACAACGAACATACCTGAGGCGGGAAGATCCTGATAATCCGGCTACTGTGAACTAGGTAGATCCTTTCCAGTGTCAAGAATCTCCCAGTCATAATCATGTTCTTCCTCAGGATCTACTTTCCTGCATGTAGGAATGGCTACTTGATGAGCCACAAGAATTTCCTAGCATAAGGAAGGGGTGGTGGTAGATGCTAGGTGGCTTGTTGAGAAGTGGTGGAGGGAGAGCCCTAACCCTACTGGTGAGGCGATGAACGAGGTAGAGAACCCCACCCAAGTTTCTAAGGTAGTGAGCCCTACCCTTGTTGGTAAGCTGAGGAATGTGGTGGAGAGCCCTGACTATGGTGGCACCTAGGTGAATGACTTTGTCGTTGGCTCAGTCCACAAGAACAAAAGTAGTGGCTGAACACCCGATGTTGGGATCTACTGCATCATCCGCCACGAGCTGAAGGTGAGGAGTGCGTAGTGGGAGAGGGAGTAACCTAGGAAACATTCCATGGGGCTTCCCTCCAATGACACAACAAATCCTAGAAGTGGTCCACCTCCAGTGCCACATTAGATATCTGTAGAACATAAATCTGCAGAAACACATTAGATGTCGCCATAGATTTATTATAAATCAAGAAGGGTTGATCAAATAAAAAATTGATAAAGAAAAATAATTCCTTTATTTCCATATCCAAAATATAATCCCCCCTTTGAAAACATTCCAAATATTGGTGAACATAGGAAATTTTTTAGGATTGTCTCCCAAGAGGATATGTTGCCAAGTGAAACAATGGTGCTAGGAAGGAAAGAAAAAAGTATGAATCCAATTCTAGGAAATTTGAGCTTTGAGGTGGAACCAAAATACATGCATAATCATTTCTAGATGCCCATAGAAGGGGCATTTTGGATCTCAAATCCCAATTCGAACAATGCAAGACCCGATAGGAAGGCCTTGGTGAAGAATAAAACAAATAAAATGAGAAATTTTTGGCTCAACACATAAAGTTCAAATAGTCTCAAACCGTCTACTGTAGGCAGATGGGGTGGTGTGAATTCCACGAAAATTATTAAGCTTTTCCACCATGGGGTGAGAGCCATCGATAGCCTTTTTTGGCTTTATAGTTACAGAAAGGAGAATTAGCATACCACTTCGAGTTTGTCCACAAAGGGTGAGAAGATTGCACAAAAATCTTATGTAGCATGTGATCAGGAAATGAATTGATCACAATATTAAAAGTATTATGATCCTAGTTTGAGAGTTGAAATAGAGTTTTAAAATCCAGCCAAGAAAACCATGATTGTTTTTTCTTACAGAAAAATCCGTCGATGGTATAAATTCCGCGAATGAAGAATTTGAGCATGGAGATTCCTGGGATCTCTGCAAGGTATTGATCTTGGGATTGAAAAATCGGTGACCACCAGAGATATTGTTGGTTAAGAGATAGACCATTTTGAAATCCCTCCCATTTCCATAAAAGCGAGGGTTTGACACACTCACATGATTTCCAGATACTTTTAAACACAAAGGTGTCAATGATTTTGATAGGCACAAGAGTGATGATAAAATTGACAAATCCTAAACATTTCCATGTAGGGTGGCCATAAGGAGAGCCTTCATAAATTCCATGTCATATGAGAACTTTCCAAGCTTCTTGGACAATGATGCTTTTGATAATCCACTTGGCACAAAGAGCTTTTTCTTGGTGCTGAATGTGGATAAGCCCGAGGCCTATAGAATTGTGAGGTAAGAAACATATCTCCTAAGTGACATGATGATAAAATATTATAGTAGATGCATTATCCCATAAGAAAGCTTTGAGATAAGTTTCTAGCTTTTGGATGGAGGCTTTGGAAGAAACCGAGGAAGATGAGCAATCAACATGGGTGACTGCTAGAACTTTGAAACAAATTTGGAATTTTCCATCCAAAGACAAAGGTCTAGTGAGCCAGTATTCCATTTTTTTGCCACCCATTGAATGAAACAATGCCATATATCAGACGGGGAGGCTTAACAAGTAAAAGGAGTAAAAATGAATTTGAAGATCTCACCATGCTGTAGAATTTTCCAATCAAAAATGGCAAGCTAGTCTATCATAGGAAGGAAGGATTACCTATAACATTGAATTTCTCAATTGAATGGAGGAACTAGAAGCCAGGAAGAAAGTATACATGCATTGTATGGCATTGAAAATGTTACTTTCATCCTCGATAAGTGTAAGGAACAAATCATCTGCAAAATTCCCATTGAAAAGTTGAGTGTTGGGCTCAATAGGTAGTGAAACTCCACAAACAAGACCTTGAGTTTTGGCATGGGCTAAGAGATAACCAAATCCTTTGACTGCCAGCACATAAAGTTTAGGGGTTAGAGGATAGCCTTGTCTGATAGACCAGAATAGCCGAACGGGCTATGAATTAAGGCGACTGATAGATATTTGAGTAGAGGCATTTTCAAAGAGCATATTGATGGATTGAATAAATATGGGGCCAAAGAAAAGTGCCTAAAACATGGTGAGGATGAAGGACATTCAATCCAATCATAGGATTTCTCAAAGTCAATCTTGACAAACATAACAACCTAGTGAGATTTGCTGGTCCATTCCATGCATTCCTAAACTATGATGATATTATCTAGGAGGAAGCGTCCTTGTATGAATCCTATTTGTTATGGCTGAATAATAGCAGGAAAAAAATTACGTAATCACAGAGCTAACACTTTGGCAATAATTTTTTAGGATACGTTCAACAGAGTAATTGGCTACCAAAAACTTCTTGTCTCAAGATATCCTTACTTAGGAATAAATTTGATGTTCCTATTGTTAATTCCAGGCCCTAGGGAGTGGTTGTGAAACCCTTCAAGATAGACCTGAAAGAGTTATTTTTCAATGGAGTCCTAGAGAGTTTTATAGAATTAACAGGGGAATCCATCACTTCCTAGTGCTTTATCATCATCCATTTACATAGTGGCTTCATGGGGATCTTTAATAGTGACTATTGTTTCACAGAGCACCTTTTGAGCCTCTCAAAACACTCGAGGCACAACCTACAAACATTGCTCAAGAGTGGCCCAAAAAGCTTTAGAGGATGGGTAAGCTTGGAAAATAAGCTCGTAATGTCACAAAAAAGATAACAACATAATTTTTGGGGTAGTGATTCAAGCAATGTTATCCATGATAGCTCAGATCTGTTTAGAAGTCTTTATGGCTTGAAGATTTTTATTTTTTTTGAGACCTGATCTCCAACCTTGAGCTAGTGCATTCGAGCCCAAATATTAGTACCTCTAGCATTATAAATATCCACAATTTGGATTTTATACTAGAGATTTGTAAATTGTAGTTGCAGAGCCTTAGACAAGGAATCACCTTGAACTACCAACGTCACCTGGAAATGAGTTGAGGTATTAGCGGTGTATGAGTGGAATCAAATTTTTGTGAGCTGACAGCCATAGATACTAAGAAATCTTGTATTTTGAGTCATCGCATCTTCCCACCAAAGTAACCAGCTAGCCTGCATAGGGGGATGAAATCAATGCTAGTGACTGGGTCATGGAATTAAATTCCAAATCTACTTGATATGATTGAAAATGGGGCCATGTTGCATTAAGGAAATATTAAGAAAGAATTGGCCTTTATGAAAAAATGGGCATGCATCATGCCAACACATACGAAATCACATAGGAGAGTGCTTTAAAAGCATAAAAGTCAGGAATAACCTCCACTAGTATGGAATAAATGCTATCAAACTCAAAAACATTTTGATCTAACAAAATCGCACTGTTAAGACATTTAAGGATGTGATCTATCCCTACATGAAAATTGGACCATGTGTACCAAGCTATGGAGGTGGGAAAGTGAGATGTGTTAGGATACAAGAATTCAAATTTATTTTGCATGAAGTACCACGTTTCCTTTTCACCAGGTTTCCACATAATAGGTAGGTGGCCAGATTTATCATTTGGGATTTCAACCATATTAATGTCTCCACTTATAACCTAGTATGCATCAAGAATGGATTTGGATATCCACCACCACATATCATCTCTTTCGGCTACATCATTAGAGGCGTAAATATTAATGAGTGCAAAAGGGAAGCCCTCAATATTAAAGAGGATCCATAAAAAAATGATTTGTGGGGTCAATTCCATGGTCAATTAATAAGGGCCACCATTTTCATACTTCCTGTGTGTCGAGGATTTAAAAATTTATAGATCCATTTATACATTCATTTCGGGGTGGTGGAAAATCTAAAAATACCCATTTCTGTGTTTTTCTAGATTTTTTACGTTCGAAAATGAGTTTTTTTTCTTCAACCTTTTAGATTTCCGGTGTGTCGAGGATTTGAGGATTTATAGATCCATTTAGACATCCCTGCTGGCGTGGTGAAAAATTAAATAAGAACAATTTCAGGTTTTTTTGTGTTTTTGTGTTCGGTAATAGTTTTTTCTTCATCTTTGTAGAGTTCCTTTGTGTCGAGGATTTTAATATTTATAGATCCATTTAGACATCTGTGCCGAAGTGGCAGAAAATGTAAAAAAAAAACCATTTCTGGATTTTTTACATTTTATAATGGATTGTTTTTTCATCTTACAGAGTTCCTGTGTGTCGACGATTTGAAGATTTATAGATCCATCTAGACATTTGTGTCAAGGTGGTAGAAAATCTTTAAAAAAAAACTATTTCTTGGTTTTTCTAGTTTTACATTCGGTAATAGGTTTTTTAATATTTGTCTTCACAGAGTTCCTATGTGTTGAGGATTTGAAGACTTATAGATCAATTTAGACATCTGTGTTGTGGTGGCAAAAAATATGAGAAAACATATTGTAGGTTTTTGGCATTCAGTTATGGGTTTTTTTCTGGCTTTGCAGAGTCCCTCTGTGTTGAAAATTGGAAGATTTATAGATCCATTTGGATATCCGTCCCGAGGTGGTGAAAAGTATGAAAAAAACTATTTCTTAGGTTTTCTAGGATATTTTTGTTTGGTAATGGGTTTATTTTGTTTCGCTTTGCAGATTGGTTTTGTGTCAAGTATTTGAAGATTTATAGATCCATTTAGACATCCATAGTGGGTGGTAGAAAATTAGAAAAAAAACCATTTCTAGGTTTTTCTACATTTTTTAGCATTTGGTAATAAGTATTTTTTCTTCGGCTTTAAAATGTTAATGTGTGTCAAGGATTTAAAGATTTATAGATCCATTTAGACATCCATGTCAAGTCTATGGAAAATCTAAAAATAATAATTTATGTGTTTTTCTAAATTTTTTGCATTCGGTAATGGGTTTCTTTTTTCGGCTTTGCATAGTTCCCGTATGTCGAGGATTTGAAGGTTTGTAGATCCATTTAGGCATTCGTGAAAAAAATCCTTGACGTGCAGGTTTTTTTTTGTTTGGCTTTACTATGTTCCTTTGTGTCGATTATTTTAAGATTTATAGATCCATTAAAATGTTTGTGTCGGGGTGGCAGAAAATCTGAAAAAAAAAAACTATTTCTAGATTTTTCTTGGTTTTTCGCATTTATTAATGGTTGTTTTTTCTACAAAATTGCAAATTTTCTGTGTGTCAAGGATTTAAAGATTTATAGATCTATTTAGAAATTTGGGCTGAGGTAGTGGAAAAATATGAAAATAACCATTTCTGGGTTTCTATTACGTTTTTTACATTTGGTATTTCATTTTTTTCTTCATCTTTGCAAAATTCCTGTGTGTCAAGGATTTGAAGATTTATAGATTCATTTAGAAATTCTTGCCAGGGTGGTGGAAAATCTGAAAAAAAACCATTTGTGGGTTTTTTGCATTCAATAATGGGTTTTTTTCTTTATGTTTTGCATAGTTCCTATATGTCAAGGATTTGAAGATTTATAGATCCATTTAGACATTCATGTCAGGGTGGAAGAAAATCTAAAAAAAACCATTGCTAGGGTTTTCTAGGTTTTTTGCATTCGGTTATGATATTTTTTCTTTAACTTTACAGATTTCCTTTGTGTCAAGGATATGAAAATTTATAGATCCATTTAAACATCCCTACCTAGGTGACGAAAAATCTCAAAAAAACCATTTCTGGGTTTTTTTACGGTCGATAGTGGGATATTTTGTTCCGCTTTGAAAAAATCATGTATTTTAAGGTTTTGAAGATTTATACATCTACTTAGACATCTGTGTTAGGGTGGGAAAAAAATGAAAAAAAGTATTTCTGGGTTTTTTGCATTCGTTAATGGTTTTTTTCTTCGACGTTGTAGATTTATTGAGTGTTGAGGATTTGAAAATTTATAGATCCATTTAGACATTTGTGTTGGGGTGGCAAAAAATCAGAAAAAAAAACCATTACTAGGTTTTTTTACATTTTTGTGTTCGGTAATTGGTTTTTTCTCCATCTTTGCAAATCTCTTGTGTTTAGAGGATTTGAAGATTTATATATCCATTTAGATATCCATGTCAGGGTTGTAGAAAATATGAAAAAATTCTATTTCTAGGTTTTTACGTTCGATAATGATTTTTTTCTTCAAGTTTATACATTTCATGTGTGTCGAGTATTTGAAGATTTATAGATCCATTTAAACATCCATGACAGGGTGGCTGAAAATCTAAAAACAACCATTTCTGGGTTTTTTACTTTTAGTAATGGATTTTATTCTTTGGCTTTACAGAGGTCCTGTGTGTGGAGGATTTAAATATTTATAGATCCATTTTGACATTCATGCCGTGGTGGCAAAAAATATGAAAAAAATATTTATGGGTTTTCTACGTTTCATAATGTTTTTTTTTAATTCGACTTTGCACAGTTCTTGTGTGTGGCAGAAAATATGATAAAAACCATTATTTGGTTTTTTCATTTAGTGATGTGTTTTTGTCTTTGTCTTTGATGTGTTCCCGTGTGTCAAGGATTTGAATATTTATAGATCTATTTAGACATCTATGTTGGGTGGAAGAAAATCTGCAAAAAAAACCATTTCTCATTTTTTTGGGGTTTTTTGCATTCGGTAATGGTTTTTTTCTTCAACTTTGCATATTTCCTATGTGTCAAGGTTTTTAAGATTTATAGATCTATTTAGACATCCTTATCAGGTCTATGGAAAATCTAAAAAATAATTTATGTGTTTTTCTAGATTTTTTGCATTCGGTAATGGGTTTCTTTTTTCGGCTTTGCAGAGTTCCTGTATGTCGAGGATTTGAAGGTTTATAGATCTATTTAAACATTCATGCAATAAATATTTGACTTGCAATTTTTTTTTAGTTGGCATTACTGAGTTTATTTTATTTTGTAGAGTTTTTGTGTATTGAGGATTTGAAGATTTTTAGATCCATGTAGCGATCTGTGCTGGGTTGGCTAAAAATATGGAAAAAAATTTCTTAGTTTCTTTGGGTCTTTTGCATTTAGTAATATGATTTTTTCTTCAACTTTGCAGAGTTCATGTTTGTCAAGGTTGAGGATTTATATATCCATTTAGACATCCGTGTCGGGGTTGCAAAAAATCTTTAAAAGAACATTTTTGGATTTTTGTGTTCATTAATGTGTTTCTTTCTTCAGCTTTGGAGAGTGATTGTGTGTTGAAGATTTGAAGATTTATAGATGCATTTAGACATTCGTGTCCAAGCTGTAGAAGATCTTAAAAAAAATAATTTCTTAATTTTTCTGTGATTTTTTGTTCAGTAACAAGTTTTTTCTTCGGATTTGCATAGTTCCTCTATGTCAAGGATTTGAAGATCCATTGATATATTTAGACATACGTGTCGGTGTGGTAGAAAATTTGAAAAAACCCATTTCTAGGTTTTTTGGCATTCGGTAATAGGTTTTTTTCTTCGTATTTGCAGAGTTCCTGTGTGTCGAGGATTTGAAGATTTATAGATCCATTTAGGCATCCATGTCGGGGAGGCCGAAAATATGATAAAAACTATTTTTGGGTTTTTTTCGTAAGGTAATGTGATTTTTCCTCGACTTTGTAACATTCGTTTGTTTCGAGGATTTGAATATTTATAGATCCATTTAGAAATCCATGTCAGAGATGCAAAAATCTGAAAAATACTATTTCCATGTTTTTTGCATTTGGAAATTGATTTTTTTCTTTGGCTTTGTATATTTTTTTTTGTTAAAGTTTTAAATATTTATAGATCCATTTACACATCCATGTCAGGGTGGTAGAAAAGATGAAAAAAAATCATTTTTGGATTTTTTTTTGTTCATAAATGGTGTTTTTTTTCAACTTTTCTGACATCCTGTATGTCAAGCATTTGGATAGTTATAGATCCTTTTAGACATCCGTGTAGGGGGGGCAGAAAATCTGAAAAAAAAAATCTATATTTTTCTAGGATTTTTACATTTGGTAATGGGTTTTTTCTTCATCTTTGTAGAGTTCTTGTGTGTCGAGGATTTGAACCTTTATAGATCCATTTAGACATCCATACCAAGGTGGTATAAAATATGAAACAAAAAAAATATCTAGGTTTTTACTTTCGGTAATGGGTTTTTTTATCCACCTTTGTAGAGTTCCTATGTTTCTAGGATTTGAAGATTTACAAATCCATTTAGACATCCATATCGGGGTGATAGAAAATATAAAAAACCCATCTCTCAGTTTTTTTAGGTTTTTTTCTTTCGGTAATGGGTTGTTTTTTATTCAGCTTTGCAAAGATCCTGTGTTTTCAGGATTTGAAGATTTATAGATCCAGTTAGACATCCATGTCAGGGTGGCAGAAAATATGAAGAAAAAAAATACTTTTCTGATATATTCTTGGTTTTTTGCGTTCGGTAAAGATTTTTTTCTTCAACTTTCCAGAGTTGTTGTGTGTCGAGGATTTGAAAGTTTATAGTTCCATTTAGACATCCATGTTGGGGTAGCAGAAAATATTTTTAAAAACACTATTTCTTTGTTTTTTTGGGTTTTTTGTAATCGGTAATAGGTTTTTTTCTTTGGCTTTGTAGACTTCCTGTGTGTCGAGGAGTTTAATATTTAAATATCTATTTAGACATTCATGCCAGAGTGGAAAAAAATATTAAAAAAACCATTTTAGGGTTTTGTTTGGGTCTTTTGTGTGTGGTAACGGGTTTTTTTGTTAAGCTTTTTTGAGTTCTTGTGTGTCGAGGATTTGAATATTTATATATGCATTTAGACAACCATGTTGGGGTGGAAGAAACTCTAAAAAACACTATTCCTATGTTTTTGCGTTTAGGAATGATTTTTTTCTTTAGGTTTGCAAATATCTTATATGTCAAGGATTTCAAGATTTGTAGATCCATTTAGACATTCGTGTTGGGCTGGCAAAAAATCAGAAAAAAAACATTTCCGAGATTTTTCAGTTTTTTTACGTTCGGTAAAGAATTTTTTTCTTTGGCTTTGTAGAGTTCCTGCATGTCAAGGATTTGAAGGTTTATAGATCTATTTAGACATTCATGTCAGGGTGGCAGAAAGTCTTTAAAAAGTAAGTTCTGAATTTTTTTGGATTTTTGCGTTAGATAATGGTATTTTTTCTTTCGCTTTGTAGAGTTCCTACGTGTTGAGGATTTCAAGATTTACATATCCATTTAGACATCCGTTTCATGGTGGTAGAAAATCTAAAAACCAAAATTTTGTGTTGTTTGCATTTGGTAACTGGTTTTTTTCTTCGGCTTTGGAGATTTCCTATGTGTCTGTAGAAATTAATCTGATCTAATACAAAGAATCCATGAAATAGCTATAGAGAAAATAATTGAAATCAACAAATCTATATTATATTTTTATTATTATTCACTATTTCATTACACTCCATTATATAGGAGATGTAAAATAACAATCCTTACAACAACATTTGTCTTCATGTACAACCATACACCCATATGGTTTCAACCTCACACCAATATAATAATAAAACAATACTAATTGTTTTATTATTCTAACTTACTAACTTACCACATACCAACCACATTTTACATTTACTATTTACATTTACATAGTAAATGTACTTTCACTAATTTACAATAATAATAATTACACATGTAATTATTATTCACCCGTACATACAAATGGAGCACTAAAATATATTTCCTAACATTCCCCCCCTTAGTACGAACATGGGGAAAACCTGCCTTATACTTGCACCTGCTCATGATCTGATGATTTTACAGGATGATCATAAACCTAATGGATGGTTTTTCATATGGTTGACCATAAACCAAAAATGATGGTTTTGCAATTGGTTTACCATAAACCAAAAAGGGTGATGGTTTTGCATAGGGTTTACCAACAACCGAAAATGGTGGTTTTACAAGTGGTGTACCACAAACCAAAAGGGTGATGGTTTTGCATAGGGTTTACCAACAACCAAAAATGGTGGTTTTACAAGTGGTGTACCACAAACCAAAAATGAAGGTTTTCAAGTGGTTTACCTACAACCACATCATGATATGCCAAGTATTATTTTTAGCCCTCATCACATCTCACTGCAGGGAATAACATAGGAAATTCTGCTGAAATCTGCTACATATATAGAAAATACCAGAAATGTAGAAAACTAGAAATGGAACATTGAGATCATGTTCCCCCCTCAATGTGAAATTTCCTTTATTTTGCAAACCATAATAGGAACACTATAACCAAACACTCTTCCACACACACAAAGAAACAACAGGAACACACTGTATACAAAAATAATCACCATAGCTGATACGGCCCCGTCGTTGGTGACTGACAAGAGGTCGTTGAATGACCTCCAACCTCCTGTGCCTCCTTCCTCCAAGAAATTCACTTAGTATAGAAATTATTCATAGTTATAGTCAATTTCATCTGTTATTTGTTCATCTCTAGTTTTCCATTCTACAATTTTACTTATATCTATAGGTGCTTTTTTTTTCCATCTACTATCCTCCATAGGTTTTTATTCATTAACTGCGTCTGGATTTTTACTCTCCATGTATGGAATTTCAGCCCATTAAATTTATATAATGGTGTATCCATTTTATTGAATCTAAATATCCAAAAAAAATTGAATGTATATTTTAATTACCTTTGATTCTCTGATTTCTTCAAAAAAACAGCAGTGATCAATGTGTTGTATAGTAAATTGCACGTTTCTTCCAAACTACGAACTAGGTTATGCTTAAATTTCTCCTGTATCTTTCTGTTTAACAGATAGTTCCACGCACAAAATTTTGGAGAAACTCAAATCGTAAAACAAAAGTTACAAGATCATCTTCGAGACAGATTTAACCTGCTCTGGTACCAAATGTAGAAATTAATCTGATCTAATACAAAGAATCCATGAAATAGCTATAGAGAAAATAATTGAAATCAACAAATCTATATTTTATTTTTATTATTATTCACTATTTCATTACACTCCATTATATAGGAGATGTAAAATAACAATCCTTACAACAACATTTGTCTTCATGTACAACCATACACCCATATGGTTTCAACCTCTCACCAATATAATAATAAAACAATACTAATTGTTTTATTATTCTAACTTACTAACTTACCACATACCAACCACATTTTACATTTACTATTTACATTTACATAGTAAATGTAATTTCACTAATTTACCATAATAATAATTACACATGTAATTATTATTCACCTGTACATACAAATGGAGCACTAAGATATATTTCCTAACAGTGTCGACGATTTGAATATTTTTAGATCCATTTACACATTTGTGCAAGGATGGCAGAAAATTTGAAACAAAGAATTTATTGATTTTTCTAGTTTTTGGTAATGTTTTTTTTCTTATATTTTGCAGAGTTTTTGTGTGTTGAGGATTTTAATATTTAAAGATCCATTTAGACATTCGTGTCAGGGTGGCTGAAAATTTGGAAAAAGAACATTTCTTAGTTTCTTTAGGTTTCTTGTGTTCAGTAATGTGTTTTTTCTTCATCTTTGTAGGGTTACTGTGTGTCAAGGATTTGATGATTTATAGATCCATTTAGACATCCGTACTAGGGTTGCTGAAAATTTGAAAAATAAAAATAAAAATTCTAGGTTTTTTTGTTCAGTAATGGATTTTTTTCTTTAGCTTTGAATAGCTCCTTTGTGTTGAGGATTTGAATATTTATACATCCATTTAGACATTTTTGTCCAGGTGGTAGAAGATTTGAAATAATCCATTTCTTGGTTTTTCTTGGTTTTTTGCATTCGATAATAGGTTTTTTTCTTCGGCTTTGCACAGTTCCTTTGTGTTGAGGATTTGAAGATTTATAGATCCATTTAGACATCCATGCTGGGAGGCAAAAAATCTGAAAAAAACCATTTATGGATTCTTTTGGGTTTTTTACATTCTTTAATGGGTTTTTTTCTTCTGCTTCGCAGAGGTCCACTGTGTCAAGGATTTGAAGATTTATAGATCCATTTAAACATCTGTGTTGGGGTGGTAGAAAATCTAATAAAATCCATTTTTTGGGTTTTTCTATTCAATAATGGGTTTTTGTCTTTGGCTTTGGAGTGTTCCAGTGTGTCGAGGATTTGAAGATTTATAGATCCATTTAGACATTCATGCCAGGGTGGTCAAAAATCTAAAAAAAAAATTCTAGGTTATTTGCGTTCAGTAATAGGACTTTCTCTTTGACTTTGTAGAGTTCTTGTGTGTTGAGGATTTCAATATTTATAGATCCATTTAGAAATTCGTGCTGGGGTGGTAGAAAATAAGAATTTTTTTTTTTTGTTTTATGCGTTGGGTACTGGGTTTATTGTTTTGGCTTTTAAAAGTTCTTATGTATCAAGAATTTTAATATTTATAGATCCATTTAGACATTTGTGCTGACATGACTAAAAATTTGAAAAAAAAATCGTTTCTAGGGTTTTAACTTTCAGTAATGGGTATTTTTCTTCAGATTTTCCGAGTACCTATGTGTCGAGGATTTGAAGATTTATTGATCCATTTAGACATCCGTGTTAGGATGGCAGAAAATATTTTAAAAACCATATCTAGGTTTTTTCTATTCGGTAATTGGTTTTTTCTTTGCCAAAGCAGAATTCCTATGCAACGAGGATTTGTAGATTTGTAGATCCATTTAAACATCCATGTTGGGGTGGTAGAAAATCTAAAAAAAAAACATTTTTGATTTTTTTCTAGGTTTTTATCTTCGGCTTTGTAGAGTTCCTGTGTCTCGAGGATTTGAAGATTTATAGATCTATTTAGACAAACATGTTAGGGTGGTAGAAAATCTAAAAAAAACCATTTCCGAGTTTTCCTTCGTCTTTTCCGTTCTGTAATGGGTTTTTTCACCAACGTTGCAGAGTTCTTGTGTGTCGATGATTTTGATATATATATATATAGACACACACACACACACACACACACACACACACACACACACACACACACACACACACATATATATCTATTTAGATATATGTGCTAGGGTGGAAAAAAATTGAAAAAAACCATTTCCAGGTTTTTCTAAGTTTTTTGCGTTCGGTAATAGGTTTTTTAATTTAGTTTTGAAGAGTTTCTGTGTGTTGAGGATTTAAAGATTTATAGATCCATTTAGACATCCATGTCTGGGTGGAGGAAAATCTGAAAAAAAAACCATTTCGTGGGTTTTATGGGTTTCTTTGATTCAGTAATTGGATTGTTTCTTTGGCTTTGTACAGTTCCTATGTGTCGAGGATTTGAACATATATAGATACATTTAGACATCCCTACCAGGGTGAAAAAAAATGTAAAAAAATTATTTATATGGTTTTGACATTTTGTAATGGGTTTTTTTCTTCAAATTTTTACAGTTCCTATGTGTTGATTATTTGAATATTTATAGATAAATTTAGAAATCCATGATTCTATAGATCAATTTAGATCTATAAGAAATAATTATGTATTTTTTTCATTTACTAATTTATTTTTTTCTTCTGCTTTGCAAAGTTCCTATGTTTCAAGGATTTGAATATATAGAGATCCATTTGGACATGGGTTTTTCACGTTCGATAATGGGTTTTTGTATTCAAAGTTTTAGATTTCCTATGTGTCAAATATTTGAAGAACTTTAGATCCATTTAGACATATGTGTCGGGGTGGTAGAAAATATGAAAAATAACCATTTCTGGGTTTTTTGTATTCAGGAATGGATTTTATTCTTCAACTTTGTAGAGTTCCTATGTGTCGAGGATTTGAAAATTTATAGATCCATTCAAACATTTGTGTCGAGGTGACAGAAAATGTAAAGAAAACCATTTATGGGGTTTCCTAGGTTTTTTACGTTTGGAATGGGTTTTTACTTTGGCTTTATAGAGTTCCTATGTGTCAAGAATTTGAATATTTATAGATTCATTTAGACATCCAAACTGGTGTGATAGAAAAAATTAAAAGAAAACATATTTGGATTTTTCTAGGTTTTTTACGTTCGGTAATGGGATTTTTCTTTGGCTTTGCACATTTCCTATTTGTCGAGGATGTGAAGATTTATATATCGATTTATACATCCATGTCGGCATGGTAGAAAATATGAAAAAAAAAACCCATTTCTATGTTTTTATGTGCTTTTTGCGTTCGGTAATGGGTTTTTTTCTTCAGCTTTAAAGAGTTCCTCTTTTTGGAGGATTTGAAAATTTATAGACCCATTTATACACCTCTATTGGGGTGGCAAAAAATATGGAAAAAAAACATTTCTAGGTTTTTCTAGTTTTTTACGTTCGGTAATTGGTTTTTTCAATAGATTTGTAGAGTTCTAGTGTGTCGAAGATTTGAAAATTTATAGATTTGTTTAAATATCCATGTCATGGTGGTAGAAAATCTAAAAAAAATATTTCTAGGTTTTTTGCGTTTAGTAATGGGTTTTTTTCTTCGGTTTTGTAGAGAGAAATTATTTTTCTCAAGTTTTCAACCACCCTGACACAGATTCTAAATGAATATATAAATCTTCAAATCCTCAACACACAGGGAGAAATTGTTTTTCTTATATTTTCTACCACCCTAGCATGAATGTCTAAATAGATCTAAAAATCTTCAATTCCTTGACACACAAGATCTCTATAAAGGTGAAGAAAAAAACCCATTACCAAATGCAAAAAACCTAGAAATGTTTTTTTTAGATTTTCCGTCACCCTGACATGAATGTCTAAATGGATATCTAATTCTTCAAATACTCAACACACAAGAACTTTCCAAATCCAAAGATAAAACCCATTATCGAACGCAAAAAGTCCATAAACAATTTTTTTTAGATTTTCTGCCACCCCAACACATATGTCTAAATGGGTCTATAAATCTTCAAATCCTCAACACATAGGAAAATAAAGAGTTTATTCCCCCACACCCTACATCATGATTGCTATAAAAATCCAAGCTATCAGGAAAGATTGTATTTACAAACTATCTACAAATAAAAACCTGTAATTTTAATTTCATGCAAAAACAAAACATCTAGATTTGCACATCGTTACCGAGTTTCACATACTACATTCTTATGACAGAATTTTGTGAGAAACCTAACATTCCATGAGAAAAAATTCATGGGAAACGTTGGTCAAGAGACATATTCCTATCCTCATAGCCCTTAAGGGAATCAAACTAATTGTGTAAGAAATGAGCATCATTATGATCTAAAAAATCCTGCAGATCAATTTTTATTCATTCAGCATACTCAATGTTGCATTTCACTTCAGTGGAGTCCACACTACATGTTGTGCTGTGGTCTTGAGAGATGCGAGATGGACTTCGGGGTCATTTGGAAGGCCCTTGTGATTTTCTTGGAAGTAGTAGAGGAACTGAATGCAAGATGGGGATGTGAGAAACATAATTTATCTAGTCCATGAGAATTGACGCTGTAAGGGGCGTGCTGGAGTACTTCCCATTCCTGAATTTTTTCTCTCCTTCAGATGTTGTTCTGCCCATTCCTAAATTTAATTTTTTATGTCAATGGTTATTAAAAAATTTCCTTAGGTATTTTGTGGGTCGAATCCCCTCTGAAAGCATGCTTAAATCCTAGGCTAACATAGTCTTGACCCTCATGGGATCCATCTGGATAGTGTTCAAAATAGGACTTTTTGGTATCTAAGTATATCGCCCTTAAATTTCTAGTGTGGATTGAATTTCCTGGTCCCCCTTTGCCATTTCTTACCACAAATTATCGCTTCTCTTGGGTAGGTAGTTTTCCGTGAAGCTGATATGTTTTACTATAATTGTCTCTATAAGCGAGTATGCATTGAGATTGACCTCTCGCGGGGAGATAAATGCTACTCCCAATGGGTTATGTATATAAATCTACCTAACACTTTATTTTTCTATTAAATGTCATATATTTATGTCACCCATAACCACCCTATAGAAAAACAATGCCAGATCCATTCAAACCCCAATAGGAGGAAGGTCGGTAGGTTGTCGGAGGAAGGTGACATAAGAACAAAACCCAACGATCTAAAGCCTTTGTTTCATAGGGCCATCATGAACCAGATGTTAAGGAACATTTGCACAATATTCTGGCCAAGGAGTGTACGGATCCTGCTAATGAACCAACTATTGATGCTAAGGAGCAAGCTGTTGCAGCCATAACAGCTACCCCATTTCCAATTTTATAATTTTCATAATTATAAAAATATAGTTTTCTACATAGTATTATAATCTAGTACATATTCTGCATCGGATGTTCAAGCATACATGTGTTTCTTTTTTTAATAAAATTATGATATTTCTCCCATTGTGCAGTCATGGGAGACTAGAAATTATAAATAATATAGATTAATTAAATTTAGTTCATACATAACATTATTTATTTAGTTTCTTAATCAAAATTCAAGGTTTTATTATGATATTTTTTCTATTGAATCAAATTTAATTAGGCTACTGTTAGTGTAGAATCACAGCATCCCTGAATGGCCTTAGATGTGAAGTGGGGCACTTGGTGTGATTACACAACATTGGACCATCTCTGAAGCTGTGGCACTTGTAAAACTTGAGATGGACCTATGGAGAGAGTAAGTTCTTACTTGTTAATGTACCTGTCACAAGTATACTCGAGTGCAGGTAGAATCTAACTAATCCTAATCTAAGCATTCCAAGGGGACAGGGAGAGAGAGAGGGAAAGAGAGCGTATACTAAGCAGTGATACACTAGAAAAGTAAGTGGAAAGATACTCTGTTGAGGGAGGATTAAACATGGAAATGGGACTGAGGGAGGTTAGACAGAAGTGACATAGACCCAGATCCAAATCTTCCATCGAAACTTGATGAAGCACGACATCTTACACCTGTAAATGTGAAATACATACATATGGAGAAAACATGAGATAGAGAGACACAAAGAAACAACAAAACATTGGCACGGGTTGAAAGATGCCATGAAATAAGATTTTATTGCTCTATAAAATGCATAGACTATTACATGGGTGCTCAGAGGCACAAATATGCTCTCTAGGCATAGGAGAAGGCTTACAACTCAAATGGAGTTGGGAAACAACTTGACAGAGTTTCCACATATCCCAGAATGTATCCCCCTTCTCAATTGAGAAGTGTTATAATATATAGATGATGAAAATCAAAGGGAAAGAAGGTAAACTTGAATCTATTCTTAAAGTTCTATTGGTGCTCAATTTTTTCTAGCCCCATTTGTCCTTGAAATTCTAAAATCTGTGGGCTCTATCATATTTTCGGTTTCCCCAAATGGATGGGTGAAAACTTTTCTTCATTTGTATGCTATTGAAAGATCATTTTCCATGGTATTAGATGACATTTAGGCCTTATACCATTTTTAAATTCTCTGTCCTTAAAGAGAGATTCATTTTTGGGAACAAATGGTGATTTCCCTACATTTTACGGTTTCACAGGTGTGTTTTCCCCATCAATTTATATCTAAACATCTCTGGAAATGTGGCCCTTTCTGATTGGATGCGGTTCTATGGGGAATTTTGAAAATTTAAGGCCCGCTCCAACTCAAGTCTTGTCCATGTGGATGGCCTACTCTCATATGAAAAATCACCTCTTTGTTTGACCTTCGGAGTTGTGCCAGGGTGACATGTGGAGGTTTCCGTTGGCCCTACCCAGACATACAATTTTTTTTATGCAGTCGATACAAATTTTTCAGACCATGGACACATGGAGGACTGGAGCTCATTTGAGGATTCGCCTCTAGGTCCCACCTTAGCATTTACGCCAAGGAGATGCGTAGAGGATTCCGTTGGCTCCTCTCTATACTTAAAATTTTTCATAAAAATTTTAAGGTGTGGGAAACGTGGAGGTCCCATGCTTATTTGAGGACCTACCCCTAAATTTTATTTTTGAAAAAGCACCATGAAGACACGTGGAAATTTCTGCTCACTCTTCCCTTGCTTGGACTTTTCAACAGCCATGGAAAACTATCTCGGACCCTAGACACATGGCGCCTTCCAATGGTCCTTAAAAAATTTCAACAACTCTACCAGACTGAGACACGTACTGAGCCTGTGCTTGTCTAGGGTATCTACTTTTGGCCACCATATCAAAAGTGCGCCAGTGGGACATGTGGAGGTTTTCATTGGCTCCTTTTATAGTGAAACTTTTCAATGGTCAAAAGGAATTTTTTCTTGGGCCTAGGGCATGTGGAAGGCCCATGCTTGTTCGGACATTTTCCTCTGTACTTCACCTTTGTTGTTGTGCAAAGGAAACACGTGGATGACTCTAATCTAAAGTTGAGAAATGGCAGAATCAATGGTTATTGTGTATTGCATCTTATTTTTGCAGCATTTTTTGCTCCAAGACTCCTGGAGATGTGAATACGCATTGTTCTTAATCATTTTTTGATAAAATTCCTTGTCATTTTTTTATATAAAGTGCAATTGAATGGATTTAGGGCTTAATATGTAAGTCCAAGAATTGTAAAGTTTGATATTTTGAAGTTAGAATTGCTCAGGCACTTGGAAAAATGTGAATTACCATGGAAGCTAGATGCAGAGAAGAGTTGCAGAGGAAAGAATGGGAAAAGGGTTAAATGATGGGGGTTATAGGCAAAAAAAGATGAAAAAAGTGTTTCCTCGAGGATGAAAAGGATTAGTTGTTAGATCCAGATATACAGAGCCACCGAATAATGATTAAAACAGGGATTTTTTCATGAAATAATAAGAATGTTTAAAAGGAATATCAAAAGGTTGTGGCATGATATCCCAATCATTAGTTGAGGGTCTAAGAAACGTGATCAATTCATGATTTGTCCACCTGGCAGCTTTTGGGTATAAATTCGTAAAACGTCACTTTCTGAGACAAATTGGTAACAACGAAAGGTTCCTCGAATATTATTCTTTTTTGGGGGGGAAAATTGCTACGAGTGAGCGAGTGAAATGTATAAATGCAAAGAGAATACTCTTGAAAAGTTTCGGGGGTTGAATTTTTAAGAGAAAATTTGAGAAAAATCCCATCTTCCTGAGAGACCATCTGAGAAACCTATTGATTTCCTATGTTTAAGATTTCAATCACATCAAGTTGGTTGTAATTGTACAACCATTGACAAGCTTACAGACTTTTAAAAGAAAGTTTCTCCTACTTATGAATCTAATCAACTTCGAATTAATGTGTGTGAATCTTGGGAAAATTGTGTCTGCTTTATTTTAGAATGTCTACAAGTAGTATTTCTTGTTGCTATTGAAATATTGTGTTAAAGTCCCTCCGAATCAATCATGATCTTGTCCATATGATAGTTTAGTGGCATTTTCAATTTCATTATGAGAAGAGCCTTCATCCTGTAATGATATAAAAAATTTAAAATCACTTCACTGTCATTTATTGATAAATATTATCTGTAATCCTTTGAGTGTATCTTAGGCATGACGAACCAGGGGTATTTATTGTTTAATTGAGTCTTTAGCTTGAGACTTTATGTTAAATTAAAGGATATTGTGTGAAACAGTGCAAATCTGGGCCTCCATCGATGTACACCTTTTGGTTAAAGAAATATTTTAGCTGTTCTAAAGCATTTTGTCATTCAGTTTTCTAATTGTTGTGAATTTTCTTAAATATCTGGAAAAATAAAGTTTATCCTACTTAATCTCCCACCAAAAATTACTCATAAACAATGAATCCCACCTGAACTACCCATGTTTTCCCTGTATGTTAAGAAATGAATAAATTATACTGCCAAAATATGTAGAAGCAATCAAGATTCCATAATGTTCAGTAACCTTAGCCCTGTTTAGAAAATATCACCATTCTTTAGAAGTGAGAACTCATGAGAGTTAAATTTTGGTGCATTGATCATATTTTCTCAGGGTCCCTTTTCAAATTTGTGCAAAGAAGGATATATTCATTATCTTTCACCAATAGAGGTTACAAAACGGGTCCTTTCACCCTGGTTGAATGACATGACCTAAAGTAGTGAGGATAGATCAAATACTTAATGAAGGTGCTATCCATTTGTCCAATGCAGAGTGACAAAGAATCAGACAAATCCCCTCCCCAGTTAGAAAACGACTCATAATATGATCTCGTTGTCTCTCAGTGTCTTGCTAAATCTGTGATGCTACTTGGTTTCCAAGGGAGAATTAATTTGAATACAAAAAATTTAAAAAACCAACCATCAATGCAGACCACATATCCTCCCACAATCTATCAAGTCTTCCTGCTATGTCTATTTGGCATGTTGAAGAAGGAATAACAGTGGATAAGATCAAATCTGATCTAGTTGTTGGAGCAATCGGATCACATATTAATGGCATAAAGACATTTTCCTAATTTTAATCCACCTAACCTCATTTAAATTAAATATTTAGGCTCCCATAGCATATATGAGGTTGATTCCTTTCCGATGGTGGAAAATATGTTGAATTTCAGGCATTGGATCGAAAGATATGTCCATTCGAATGTTTGAATCAGGTCCTTATAAAAATGGTGAAAACTAGTTTAGCAGAATGGGTCCGTGGGTCTGAAACTCACTTTGGCCCTGTTGGAACCAAAAATAAAAAATTCAAAAATGCCCCGCAACCTTGCAATTTATTTTTTCAAAAAACAATCTTTAGGCCCGTAGGTCTGCATTTTCCATTTGGTTAAAATCTTCCTCCCCAGTCCCGTCTTCTTGCATGTAATTGAGGCTTGACACGTGGCTCCTTGTGAATCAGCAGAGGTTTAGTTCACTTTTATACTTTACGTCTTTTGAGCCAAAAATATTTTAATTGCCTCCGGCAACCCGCCATCTAGCCTTTACTTGGAACATGGCCATGTGTAGAGATGGCGCTAGTTTAGGGACCGCTTTTTGGATTCTATTTTTGAAGTTACATCAAGAAGACACATGGCACCTTCCACGGCTTACTTCGTTCCTTATGTTTTGGCTAATTCCTTTGCTTAGTGGGGCCATAAGTATGACCCTAGACATGTGGAGGCTTCGCGGTTGTTTGGAAATCCGCTCCAAATTTTACTTTTGAAGTAACATCGTTCTGACACTTGGTGCCCTCCTCCAACACTCTATACTAAGCCAATTTTAGCTGATGCCTTTCTCAAACCCTTTTGACTCTGTCGGACCCTAGACATATGGAAGCTTCACGCTCATTTGGAAACCCACTCCAAATTTTACTTTTGAAGTAGCGGTGAATTGACACATGGCTGCTTCCATTGACACCTTTATACTTAGTCATTTTAGGCCTGTTTTGTCGCCCCTTTTGAATTTTCAACTGTTGACTATGCCCCTCCTTTGACCTGGGACACGTGGAGGCCATGTGCTTGTTTGATTCTTTGGCTTTGGCTTTGACCCTTGAAGGAGCATAGTTGGGATAGGTGATAGCTTCTGCTGGCCTATGAATTTTTAATTATTGATTTGGTCCCATTCTATAAATTTTGAATTGGACTATGTGTCGAGCCCACGCTTATTTGGGGTCTCCATTTTGGACTCTCCTCTTGAAATTGCATCGAGCTAACACATGGCACCCTTTTCTAAGACTGTTTACACTTGCGCGGTTTTGGCCTTGAGTTGATTCGTATGTGAAGTCTGTAACTTTGAGCCCCTTGATTTAATCTTCTACTACCAAGATCTAATCTTTCTTGAGGTCATTCGGCCCCATTTTCTATCCCTTCTCCTCCATTTTAGAGACCCACTATTACATGATTGTTGGATTTGGATTTGAGTTATCATGACACAGCCGACCCTAGTTTTCTTTTTTGCAGGGTTGTGTTTGACCAATTTTATCCTGGGGAAATTTTTTTATAACAATTTGGTGACTCACAGGGACATCTTCCTGCTCGATGAAGAGACCAATAGCCTTTAAGCATCCATTGGGCATGGATTCAATAATGATAGCATGATATTGATCCTTTTTGCTTTGAAAATTCTCCCCGATTTCTTACATCCTTCTAACCCTGAACTCACCCCGCTGGTGCTTACTTGTCCCTAGAAATGGACACCTTTGATCACAATTTCAGTTGCTCTATATTTGTGTTTTATTTGAAACTAGAAACTATTACATGTAACTATGGGTCTATCTGCTTCTAATAGTGAAGGGTCTGGTGTATGGTACCTCTAGAGAAATATGTACAAAAATAAAAATCATACATGCCTCAAATGAGATATGTAAAGTGTGCACAAACACTTCTTCTTCTCAACAAAAAATATACTCCTACTCCTATACTAACATGAGAGAAATAGGAATCAAACAAATCCTTCCATTGGCAGGGAGAAGTAACTTCCCTTCCTCAAAAGGGGCAGCCATGTAAATTTTTTGATGTTGAATATGGCTACTTGTATGAGTGAAAAACTTACAAGGGATCCATCCTCCACCCATATCATTAAGGTATCAACATTAATGGAAAATACCTCCTCAAGATGACGTTCATTGGACTCCTAGAGGTGTTGATGGTGACCCCTAGTCCTTTGTAGCTCAACCTCATGCTCCTAAATGGGCATGACTAGTGGCAACTCTCTTGGCTCCAATGAAGACAAGTATTTGATTGGGTATGGTCTGATCCTTTGGATGTTCCCCTTGCTCTAAATTTCAACTCCAAGAATAGAGTCTTCTTTTTGACCCTCCTGGATGGATGGTTTGAGAGGGATGATGAAATCTTCTTGCATTTTCTCTTCCTTTTCCTGTGAAGAACATGGAAGATTTATATCTTCCAACCTTGGTTCCAGAGGGTGGCTATGAAAGGTAGGTTATTGTCCTCGAATGTACTCCTTCATGGAAATAGGCTCATGTGCTTGGAATGTGGATGATGGAGGAGCAAATGATGTTATTTCCTTAGACTCATGTCCATAAAAGCAATCCTCTAAGTTAGAAAGATAATATGTCTCCTTGTTGTCCTGCTACATGTTCTCAACTTCCTCCATGGTGTCCTCCTGATCTATAACTTTCTCACCATGGTCCCCCTCTTCTTTAAGCATGAATTTTGATAGCTCAAACAATTCTTTAACATTATATCTTGTAGGGGATGAAGAGGGAGGAAAAAACGAAGGTTATTTGTGGCCTTCTCTGCACTTGCAGCCTCTGAAATTGTACGGTCCTCCCCTACACCTAGAATTTAGTCCTCTTCTTTTGGATTTTGAGTAGCTCCTTCATCCCCTGATTATTTTGTAGCTGGAGGTTCCATCACTTGTGGCTTGACCTTATCCTCGTTTATAGGTTTAACCAACAAAGGAATATTTGTAAACTCAAATCTAGTAGCCCAACTCTTCATATTTTCTATCATTTCTTCTTTTTTGAGTTCCTCTACTTGTTGTTCTCCTTGGATGGATTTTGGAGTATCTCCCTAATATGGACTTGGGAGATCAGGAGGAGTGGTGCATGGGGCTTGCACTAGTTTTTTCTTCTTTTTGGAAGAGGGGAAGGAATTTATTTTGGCTCTTGTTGAGGGAATGAATTCTTGGAAAATAAAAGTGAAGAAGAATTGAAATAAGATGGAAGAATAGGAGATGGAGAATGGAAATCAACACTTGAGGAAGAAAGTGAGGGGCTTGACTCTTAATCATGCTGAAATGATTAAGTTTGAGAAAGAGAAAATGAAGGATAGGGAGATGGTGATTGACTTACCCATTGAAAAGGTTGTCTCACACTTTGCTTGTATGCCCCAATATCTTAAATCCACTATGTAAGTTGAGGAAAAATTTCAACCATGAAGTCAAGCTTCTCTTGAGGGCTGTAATGTCTTAGAAAATGGCCTCCCCATGGAAAAGGAACCTTGAAACCAATCTTGAATGGCTTCATCTATGTTGTAGCCTTGGAATACACCATGCAAGCCTCCATGCCTTGAATATTCTCCAATAAATTAGAATTTTCCATGTAGGTGTCACTGTTGTATGTATCCCCTTGTTCTTAATAAGCTCCATAGCCAAACTAATTTTTACCCTACTCACATGGGTAGGCATATTACTCTCGTATCGGGTAATAATGCTAATGTAGAAGATTCATGATATACATTAGAGGTGGACTGCATTGTTGTAGGTATTAATTCCATTAGGGGAATGAAGTCATGATTGCACAAATTCATGGAATGGAAGAAAATGAAAGAGATGGAAAAAGGAAATGGATGAAAATGGGTTGAAATGGATAAAAAGATTTGCAACTTAGAGAATGGGTTTTTTGACCAGTTGGAGTCACTACATGTGCTTTGCATGTGCCTCAAAAGGCTGAATCCTAATAGGAACACACCAACTTGCTAAGATGAAGTGGTAAGGTTCTTCATACCTATCCCAACGGGCGTGCCAAAACTATTAGTGTAGAATCACAACACCCTCAAACATCCTAGGTGTGAAGTGGGGCAATCTGTGTGATTGGAAACCATTGGACCATCTCTCAAGCTGTGGGACTTGGAAAACTTGAGATGGACCTCTAGATAAATTCAATGCTTGCTTCCTAATCTAGTTGTCACAAGATACTCTAGTGCAGGAAAAATATAACTAATCCTAATCTAACCATTCCAAGGAGACAAGGAGAGAGAGAAAGAGAGAAGGAAATACAGCCTACACTAAGCAGTGATACACCAAAAAAGGAAGTTGTGAGATACTCTATTAAGGGAGGATGAAACAGGGAAAGGGGACTGAGGGAGGTCAGATAGAAGTGACATAGACCTAGATCTAAATCCACCATAGAAACTCCATGAAGAATGACATATTACACCTGTAAATGTGAAATACATACACAACGAGGAAACACAAGATAGATAGGCACAAAGAAACAAAAAAAATATGCCAAGGGTTGAAAGATGCCACGAAAGAAGATTTTATTGCTCTATAAGGTGCACAAAGTATTACATGGTTTCTCAGAGGCACAAATACGCTCTCCAAGTGTAGGAGAAGGCTTATAACTCAAATGGAGTCTAGAAACAACTTGATAGAGTTTCCCCACATCCCAGAATGTCTCCCGCTTCTAAAAAAAAGTGTTATTATATATAGACGATGAAAATTGGAGGGAAAGAAGAGAAACTTGACTCTGTTCTTAAAGTTAAACCACCAACCATTAATTCCCTCTATAGATCTGCCCACAATCTATCAATTCTACTTGTTATGTCTCTCTGGCATGTTGAAGAAGGAAGAATGATGGATCAGACCAAATTTGATCTGGTTGTTGGAGAAACTGGATCGCAGATTAATGGCGTCATGATTTTTTCCTAATTTTCACCCACATAAACTTGTCAAAATTAAAGTTTCAGGCTGACATGGGATAGACAAAGTTGAGACGTTTCTAATGGTTCCAAATTTGTTCAATTTTGGGCACTGGATCGAAAGATATCTATATTTAAATGTTTGAGTTGGGTTCGTAAAAAATAGGCAAAAACTAGTCTAGCAGAATGGGTCTACAGGCCCAAAACTTAGTTTGTGACTTTTGGCACCAAAAATAAAAAATTAAAAAAAATCCATGCAACTCCCCAATTCATTTTGTCAAAAAACCATCTTCGGGCCCGTCGGTCTGTATTTTCCATTTGGGTAAAAAATTCCTCCCTAGGCCCGCCAATGCGCAAAAATTGAGGCTTAACACGTGGCTCCTTAGGCATCAGCAGAGGTTCAGATAACTTTTATACTTTACAACTTTCAAACCAAAAAGTTCAAATTGCCTCCGACGACCTGCCTCCCGCCTTGAATTGGAACATGGTCACCTATAGAACTAGCACTAGTTTTGGGACCGCTTTTTTATTCTATTTTTAAAGTTGCACCGAGAAGACATGTGGCACCTTCCGTGACTTGCTCTGTTCCTTATGTTTTGGCTAAGTCTTTTAGTTTGTAGGGCCATAATCATGACCCTGGACACGTGGAGGCTTCACGCTAATTTGGAAACTTGCTCCAAATTTTACTTTTGAAGTAGCGTCGTGCTGACACTTGGCACCCTCTACCAATGCTCTATACTTAGCTTATTTAAACAAATGCCTTTCGTTGACCCTTTTAACTCTATCGGACCCTAGACATGTGGAAGCTTCATGCTCATTTGGTAACCTGCTACAAATTTTACTTTCGAAGTAGCGCCAAGTCGACACGTGGCTGCTTCCATCGACACCTTTATACTTAGTCATTTTAGGCCCACTCTGTCCCCTCTTTTGACTTTTCAGCTGTTGACTTTTCTCCTCCTCAAACCTAGGACACATGGAGGCATCTTACTTGTTTGAGTCTCTTGCTTTGGCTTCGACCCTTGAAGATGCGTCGTTTGGACATGTGGAAGCTTTTGCTGGCTTGTGAGTTTTTAATTACTGATTTGGGCCCACTCATTAATTTTTAACTTGAACTAAATAGCGAGCCCGCACTAATTTAGGGTCTTCATTTTGGAATCTCCTCTTGGAATGGTACCGAGATGACACATGACACCTTTTATGAGTTAGTTTATAGTTGGGCAGTTCCCGCCTTGAGTTGAATTGTATGTGATGTCTGAAGCTTTGAGTTCGTTGATTCAATATTCTACTCTCAAAATTTGATCTCTATTGACGATGTTTGGCCCCATTTTTCGACCCTGGTCCTCCATTATAGAGTACTGCTATTACCTGATTGTTGAATTGGATGTGAGTTCTCAGGACAGAGCTTACCTTTGTTTTCTGTTGTGAGGGGTGTTGTTTGACCAATTTTATCTGGGGGGAAAAATTGGGATAACAGCTACTTAGACATTTATTTCCCAACTATCAATACTTATTTATGTTTAATTATTTCCTTATGTTAAAGGTTTTGGATTTTAAGGCCTCTAGGCCATTTCTCGTCAAATTTCAAAATGTGGATTTCTACAAATTCTTTGATTAGGATAGTATTGCGATGTTTTGATCTATGTATTTGGAAGCTCAGGCTATATATTTTCATGAATTTCATTTTGCAATCACGAGGGGGTCATTTAATAAATTTTCCGTTTAATAAAGAAGGTGTTTCACAATGGGGTCGAGGCCTCCTCCCTGTGATAAGAAACATGACAGTTGTGGTCAATATGAAATTTGTACTTCGACGACATATTCTTGTTTATTTCCATACGAAGGTTATCTTCCTTCTTGTTTAATTGTTTAGAGGTGAAGGCCCACAAGAATTTGACTATGACGGGAATGTTTCTGCAAAGGTTACATTGTATGTAGCATAGGTGTTTTGAAGAAGAAAAATCAATACAACTAGACATTATGCCCAAAAGAAGCCTCCTAATCCTTAATATTCTTATTCTCTTCTTCTTTTGTATCTAAGAAATAGATCATCGGTATGGAATTAGTTTCTATTAACATGAAATCACAACACCCCCAAATGGTTTATGGATTTAATTTTCTAAGGCAGAATCATCTAGTGTGATTGCATAACATAGGACTATATCTCAAGCTGTGGGACTTGTGGAATTGAGATGGCCCTCCAAAGATTCACACATCTAGACATTTTACAAAGAAAATGGGGGTAAAATAAGATTTAGACACTCAACAGCCATTGATCTTTGATTTTGAATATGGGTCATCCACGTGGAAGATGCAAAAATAGGCTCGGGGGCTTCCTTCGACCTTTTCTGAATTTTTTGAAAAAATTGAAAAATTTCCCATTTTGCTTCACACCTCCACCGTTGACTGGGGAAAAACATTGACTATTTTCCATCAAGCTCATGGGCCATTTTCACTATTTTAACCTTTATTAAGAAAAGACGTGAAAAGTTTTAATTACCTCCAATGGTCCATTTCCCCGCCCCTTATGACTTTTCAAATTTCCACGTGTCACCACGACACTCCTCTAGATGATCCAAAAATTTTGATACTTTAAATGAGCATGGGATCAACACATGTCCTACTCTTGTCGGGTATCTCTAAATGTTTGATGCTCAGTAGAAGGTGCCACATGTCATGCTCCTAGGTAGTGTCGTTTTTCCATTGAAAAGTCTAAGTAAAATGCAAAGCAAGCGGAGGCCTCCACGTGTTAGCCTGGCAATGCTTCAAATTGAAACTCAAGAGTTGACCCCCAAATATGCATGGTTCCTCCATGTGTTTCCATGACACAACTTCAACATGGTGCCCAAAGTGGAGACCCTGAATGAGCGCAAGCTCGCCATGTGTCCATTCTGCCAAATTGCTCCAATTGCATAAAAAATTGTCTAAGTCCAGGCCAAGCAGCGGAAGCCTCCACGTGTCCTCATGTCGCTACTCCAAGGCAAGGCCCAAAAGGAGATCTTCAAATGAGCGGCATTCCTCCATGTCTCCTAGACTTCCTCAAAACCTTTTGAAATTTTTCAAAGTATGGGAAACCTAGTGGAAATTTCCACATGTATCTTTCCTACAAACCTTCCATGTGTCCTCCCAGCGCTACTTCAAAGCCAAAGCAAAAAGCTTATTCTCAAACGAATGATGATCCTCCACGTGGATACATTTTAAAAATGATGCTTTTCATGGAATTTTTGAAGTATTAAGCTGATTTACATCCAACCAGGAGGTGCCACATTTCCTTGTCGACTGAGTGATGCAAATTTGACCGGGAGAAATGCCCGTCAAACTGTAAAACATAGATAAACGTCCATTGGAGCCAAAAAATGATGTTTTCTTCAAGGACAAAATTTAAACTATTGCAAAGATCAAACAAGATCCTCAGGGACACATAAACTCATTTATCTTTGAGTATTTAAGGAAAAAATGGAAGGGACAATAGATCTTGACTATGGAAAATGGAGGAAATCAGAAAACATGAGTTTTGATGGAATAGAGCATGGGAGACCTAAATACAGAGGTTTTTCAAAGGAAAAAAGGAAAAATGAGACAAATACAGACCCACACATGATCCTCGACCCAGGAGAAGACAAAAAATGGCAATAAGACCGACCAAGCACCATATAGGGAAGGAGAAAATGATAGAGGATGTGAATGAATAATTTTTCAAAGGTGAAGATGGGACGAGACCATTTTGAGCACCAACATTGGCTTCGACTCGAGGATGGGAACTCCCTGTGAGTGCCAAAAGAACAATAGTAGACCAAGTTCCAAAATATCCATTGAGAAGCAGATTCATTTTTGTAGGCTAAAGAAATAGAGTCATCTCAAAAAACAAACAAATAAACAAAAAAAATAGGTAACCGAGGACAACAATGAGCAAAAAAACACAAAAACAGTACGCAAGCAACAAACTATTCACTATATAAGAGGTGTTTACGTTGATTAAGAGGAATCAATCCAAGAAATACTTCATATGCCTTCCATTAATAGGAATTTCAAGCAATTCACTATATAGATCCTTCAAGAAGAAGGTCTGTTCACCAAATCTGATGTCAATGTAGTAAGGGCCCATCCACAATGATTCAAACTTGTCATGCTTTCCCTTATCCTCATGGCTGCTATCCCATAGTAGCACAAGATCTCTAATATTGAAGGCTCTAGGAGTGACCTTCTTGTCAAACAATATCTTTAGCTTTTATCTTAACTGTATATGCCTCTGGTGAGATGCCCTCCTCTCTTCATCAAGATCAACAATCTAGTTGATGTGGGCATCATGATGACTCACTTCTTGATCTTCTAGTTGTTGAATGAACTGATATGAGGATAATTTCATATGCAGGGGTAGTAGGGATTGAGTCCCATATACCAACTCAAATGGAGTCTTTCCAGTGGCTCTTTTGACAGTGATTCTATAAGCCTAGACAACAAACTTAAGCTATTCACCCTGTTATGTTTGTGGAGCCTATATTCATGTTAGAGTGTGGTACACCTTCTATGTGTTATACTTGGGTATTTTTACGTTGGTCCCTCTCACCGGTAAGAAGGTCAGGGGGGTTCGAGGGTGAAGCCCCCAAAGCAAATTTTCATGGGTGGTTTATTAACCCATGGGTAATGGGTAACCGTTATGGGCTGTTTTTGGGCCCATGGTTTTTTCGGTACCCATTTTTTTGTAAAACCACCTCTTCGGCTACCCATAGGTTTATGGGACAGTTTTGTTTTTTCCCATTGTTTGATACCCCTGGTTTTGTAAAATTGATTAAGTAGTTGTCTATTTATATGGTCTTATGCATATGATAGAACAACAAGCAAATATATTGCATATGTGTTTTGAATTTAGGTGTGAATTCTATAGAGTTTGTTGAGCATAGCTCCAAATGGATCTAGGTATTGTATTGAGAGAGTGGAGGATTGTAATAAAATGTGAGTAAGTGATTCTTTGTGGATGTAGCGCAAATTGGGTGAACCATGTTAAATCTTGTCTCTCTGTATTGTGTTATTTATTTTGCACTTTTGTTTGAGATCTATAATATTTTTTGCATATTAGTTTCTACTATTGTGATTCTGTAAGGGATTATTTCGCATATTTTATCACTTATTTCCAAACAATTGGTATCAGAGCCTGGTTTGGTTTGCTGAAGTGTTGAATCATAGGGAAATTTTTATCTATAGTGGGAGCTATGGTAGAGGATGGAAGATCTAGGGTTGATAAATTCAACGGGCAGAATTTCAGTCTTTAGAAGATGCAGATGGAAGATTACCTTTATCAGAAGGATCTTTATAGTCTGTTGTCTGAGAAGGTGAACAAACCCTTGAGTATGACATGTGCAGAATGGGATTTTTTGGATCGGAAGGCACTTGGAACGATTCGGATGTGACTTTCATCCTCGGTATTATTTAATGTTTCAAAGGAAAAGACCACAAAATATCTAATGGATGCATTAGGGAACTGTTAACAATGAATCACAGCACCCATATGTTCATACAAGTGCATATACTTGAACTCACAGTGTGATTGGATAACATGGGTACTGTCTCCAAGTTGTGGGACTTGCTACTTGAGATAGACGTCCAGAGAAAGTTGGTTCCTGCTCCTAAACTTCCTGCCATAATCTACTCTAATGCAGGGTAAACTAACTATTCTAATCTAACTTTCCAAGGGACCAGGGAGAGATAATGCATAAAATGAAATCCTTCACTAGAGTGGTGATACACCAGAAAAGGAGGGTGTGAGGGTAGTCTTCCAATGTATGAGATACAGAAGCAAAGTGCACACTAGAAGGGGTGATGACAGTTCTCCATAATCTAGCAAAATGCATTCACAACAACATTTAAAACATACACAATGATAATGGATCCCTGCAAGAACATAAAAATAGACACAATAATCTTGTAATCAAGGTTGAAGGGGAATAAAGAATGCAAGAAAACATAGCAGGAGAAGATGCATCCACAAACTTATATTTTATTGCTTCCTGATATGCACAATTCAATTGGTGACAAGATAAGGGCCTGGATCACCATGTAAGGAGTCCACAACAAGGGCTTGTAGAACATTGGCTTCAAAAATAAATTTTGGTAGAGATTTTCTAAAAAAACCACCCCACCTTTACAATGAGCCCAACACTCCAAATTATAAGAAAATGAGAAGAGAGAGAGAAGGGGAAAATGGAAATCCTAAAATCTGTCCTTCAACCACTTGTAAGAGGCATTAAAAGGAGTAAAATGATTATATATTACTTGAAAAGGGCTCCCCATACTGCCCCAGGTGCTGCAGCAGAGAAAGAATGATAACCATGACTCTTAATTGCACTCCCAACTACCAAATAAAACATTGTTATGGAATCAACCACATTTTATGAAAAATCCCCACCAATTTCTAATCCAATCTAGAACTTCTTGATTTCTATGCATTGGGCTTGGAGCCATAGTTCCAATGGTACCATATTTGTGTGATTTCATTGAGAAATGAAAAAGTTATGGCCTTCTAAGTGCGGGCAACTATTTTGGGTTTGACAGGCGTTTTCTATCATTTGACGGGAATGAGCATTAACTGATTACAGCCGAATATGTTTCTTTTATTTAAATATATCTACCCTTATTAAAAATGAGAAATACAGTTTTTTTGGTGTAGAGGGCATCGTGCTCATTCCAGAAAGTCCAATTTTGTGAAAATCAGAGCTCGGAGTCCAAAGTTATGGCCGTTTGACTTTTCAGGAGTCAAACGTTGACTTTTCCTTTGAGTTGCGGATATTACGGCAAAATCAGGTCTGAGTGTCCTGGCTATCCCGTACACATTCTTCCACATCGGCTGATTTGGGCTTCCTTGTCCCCCTTTGCAACCTTTTCACCTTTGCGCATCTCACGCGTCCCATGCGTACTTTTGTCCCAGCTGTCCCGGATGAAAATCTCTGCATCAGTCGATTCGGGATTCCTTGTGAAAAATCGACTGATTCACATCCCACGCGTAATGATGTCCCAACTATCCCATGGACTTCCTGGGACAATTTTTTTTGACTTAGCTGATTTTCTTTGTCTTTCGGCCGTGAACTTTGTATGACGAACCTCGGTACAACCCACACTGGTACGACCCGCACCCTTCAGATCTGCAATGCCTTAAAACAATCCTGTGACCTTATTTTTTGCATTTTTTCCATTTTTTCTAACTCGTTGGGATTTTTATTATATGGGAGAGTTAGAGAGGAGCCGAAGGGGCCCCAAAAAACATGATTTCGGGCCTTGAATCAATCTACTTGCTCAGGACTGAAGAATTTGATGCATGTTATCAAAATTACCTTGAGGGGTGAATTTTGGATAACAGGAAGTTGTATGAAAAACCCTCTACCTCTAACAAGATATTTTTAATGAAAAAGTTGTTTAATATGAAGATGTCTAAGAATAGTTCAGTAGAAGATCATTTAAATGATTTCAATATGGTTGTGAATATGCTAGCTTCGGTTACAATAGAATTTGATGAAGAAGTTAGGGCTTTATTAATTCTGTGCTCTTTTTCTGAAAGTTGGAATAGCTTGGTAATGGTGGTAAGCGACTTGGTTCCAGCTAACTCCAAGTTAAAGTTTGAGGATGTTGTAGGGGTGATTCTAAGCAAGGAAATGTGACAAAAAATCTCTGGGGAATATTCTACATCACGGAATGCTTAAACAATGGAAACTAGAGGGAGACAGAAGAATAGAGGAAACCGTGGAAAATTGAAAGATTGGGCAAGGTCAAAATTCAAGAGCAAGATTGTATATTAGAACTGTGGAAATTCTAGGCATGCAAAGAAGGATTGTTGTGAGCTTTGGGACAAGAAGAAACAACATGAAGAAAACAAGGAGGAAAATGTGGCATCAGGTAATGTATGTCAGGATGCTTTGATTTTGTCTTTGCATAATATTACTGAATCTTGGGTTTTAGATCCAGGGGCTTCTTTTCATGCTACTCCACATAGGCATTATTGTGTTGATTATGTTCAAGGGGATTTTTGGCATGTTTTTCTTGGTGATGATGAGCCTTGTAGTATAGTTGGAAAAGGTTCTGTTAAGGTTAAGATACAGAATGGGAATACATGGCTATTGAAGGATGTCATACATGTGCCTACACTAAGGATAAATTTGATATCAGTGGGGCAATTGGGAAGTTATGGTTGTACTGTGATATTTATAGCTAACTCTTGGAAGGTTACCAAGGGTGCTCTTATGGTGGCAAGAGGTAAGAAGGTTAGAACCTTGTATTTAACCACTGATAGTACTAATGATTGTAATCTTGTGGCTTCAGATGCAGATACAACATTATGGCACTATAGGCTCGGTCATATGAGCCATAAGGGCATGAACATCATAAAGAAGAATTTAACTGGATATACAGAAACAAGTTTAGATTTCTATGAGAACTGCATATATGGGAAACAAAAGTGAGTAAGGTTTCTCAAGGTTGGACCTATGAAAAAAGAGTGTAAGTTAGAGCTGGTACATTCTGATGTGTGGGGGCCAGCTCAGGTATCATCTCTTGGGGGTTAAAGTTATTATGTTACTTTTATTGATGATGCAATAAGGAAAGTTTTGGTTTATTGTATTATAAACAAATCTAATGTATTTGACACTTTTGTTAAATGGAAAGACTTGGTAGAGAATGAAACAGGTCTTAAACTAAAATGTCTCAGGTCAGATAATGGGGGGGAGTATTACAACAATGAATTTAATGATTACTGTTCTAAGAATGGAATCCGCTAGCAAAAGACGGTTCCAGGAACTCCATAGTAGAATGGGGTATCAGAAAGGATGAATAGAACAATAATGGAACATGCTAGGAGCATGAGGTTACATGCAGGACTACCTCTTTCTTTTTGGGTGGAAGCGGTGAGCACAGCTGTGTACTTGATAAATAGAGGACCCTCAAGTGCCTTGGATGGAGGCATACCTAAGGAGGCATGGTATGGTAAGAAAGTTGATTATTCATTTGTTAGAGTATTTGGATGTGAGGTGTTTATTCATATAGACAAGGATGATAGGACCAAGCTAGAGGTTAAATCAGAAAAATGTACTTTCATTGGTTATGGTGGTGAAGACTTTGGGTTTAAAGGTTGGAGTATTAAGGACAAGAAAATCATTCGGTCTAGGGATGTGGTCTTTAATGAGAAAGTCATGTATAAGCAATAGTTTCAGGAAAATAGGGAAGAATCCAAGAAATAATATGCAATGGTAGAGGATCTTCCAAATGGGAAAGTGACCCACGAATCAGTTTAGGAACCTACTCAATAGGAACCCCAAACTCCTACAGTGAGGAGGTCTTCTAGGGTAAGAAAAGAACCTAAACATTTTTCTCCTTCTCTTTCTTATTTATTACTCATTGATAGTGGAGAGACAGAGAGCTTTGGTGAAGCAGTGCAGGTAGATGCTAGTAAGAAGTGGGAGTAAGCCATGGATGAGGAGCATAAGTCTCTCATGGAGAACTAGACTTGGGATTTGGTGAAGCTACTGGAAGGAAAAAGAGAATTATAGAACAAGTGGGTGTACAGAGTTAAAGACGAAGAATGAGGAAAGAAAATATATAAGGCCCAGTTGGTGGTCAAGGGGTTTGCACATAAACAAGGTATAGATTTTGATGAGATATTTTCTCCTGTAGTAAAAATGACTTCTATTAGAAATATTTTTGAAAAGTGGCAGTAGAAGACTTGCACTTAAAACAGTTAGATGTAAAGACTACATTTCTCCATGGTGATTTGGAGGAGGAACTATATATGCAGCAACCAAAGGGCTATGAGGTCAAAGGTGAAGAGGAGATGGTGTGTAAACTGAAGAAGAGCTTGTATGGCTTGAAACAAGCTCCACATCAATGATATAAGAAGCTTGATAGCTTCATGATGGAGCAAGGTTATATTAGATGTCATTATGACCATTGCGTTTATATAAAGAAATTTGAGGATGGAAGTTATATTATCCTATGTTTGTATGTTGATGACATATTGGTTGTAGGTAAAAACATGCAGGAAATAAAAGTACTCAAGAAACATCTAAGTGAATCCTTTGATATGAAGGATTTGAGGGTAGCCGGAAAAATCCTTGGTATGAGGATAACTCAGGATAGGAAGGAATGGAAGTTGAATTTATCTCAGGAAGAGTACATTAAAAAGGTATTGGACAGGTTTAACATGTAGGATACTAAACCATTTGGGACTCCTTTGGCAGGACATTTTAAGTTATCAAAAGAGAAGTGTCCCAAGACAGAGCAGGAAATAAACTAGATGTCCAAGGTACCTTACTCGTCAACAATTCACAATTTGATGTATGCTATGGTGTGCACTAGGCCTGATATTGCCCATGCAGTGGGAGCTGTGAGTAGATTTATGAGTGATCTAGGTAAAGAGCATTGGCAAGTAGTAAAGGGGATGCTTTGGTATTTGAGAGGAACCATGGGGATAATTTTGTGCTATAGTGGATTAGACACCACTTTACGTGGTTATGTAGATTCAGACATGGCTGGAGATGTAGACAGCAGGAGGAGCACGATAGGTTATATTTATAATGTAGGTGGGACAGTAGTGAGCTAGATTTCATGACTATAGAAGCTGGTGGCTTTGTCAACCATGGAGGCTAAGTATGTTGCTGCCATAGAGGCAAGCAAAGAGATGATTTGGTTACAAAAATTGCATGAGGAGTTGGCGCATAAGCAGAAGGAATGTAAGTTGGATAGTGATAGTCAGAGTGCCATACACTTAACTAAGAACTCTTCTTTCCACTCCAGGATGAAGCATATAGAGTTGAGATATCACTTCATCAGGACAACTTTGGAGGAAGATAAGTTGAAGTTGGATAATATTCATACCAGTTAGAATCTTGTATAAATGATGACCAAGGTGGTCACAAGGGATAAAATAAAGCTATGTTCAGCTTTGGTTGGCCTTCATGGATGACAGTGAAGGGTTGAGAAGCTTTCTTAGTGGAAATTAGTCTCCAAGTGGGGGATTGTTATGTTTATGGAGCCTATTTTCATGTTAGAGTGTGGTACACCTTCTATGTGTTACACTCGGGTATTTTTACGGCGGTTCCGCTTGCCAGTGAGCGGGTTAGAGGGGTTCAGGGGTGAAGCCCCCGAAGTAAATTTTCATGGGTGGTTTATTAACCCATGGGTAATGGTTAACCGTTATGGGCTGTTTTTGGGCCCATGGTTTTTTCGGTACCCATTGTTTTTTAAAACCGCCTCTTCGGCTACCCATAGGTTTATGGGACGGTTTTGTTTTTGCCCATTGTTTGATACCCATGGTTTTGTAAAACTACTTAAGCAGTTGTCTATTTATATGGTCTTATGCATATGATAGAAAAATAAGCAAATGTATTGCAGATGTGTTTTGAATTCGGGTGTGAATTCTGTAGAGTTTGTTGAGCATAGCTCTAAATGGATCTGGATATTGTATTGAGAGAGTGGAGGCTTGTAATAAAATCTGAGCAAGTGATTCTTGGTGGACATAGCCCAAATTGGGTGAACCACGTTAAATCTTATCTCTCTGTGTTGTGTTGCTTATTCTGCACTTTTATTTGAGATCTGTAATATTTTCTACATATTAGTTTCTACTATTGCGATTCTGTAAGGGATTATTCCACATATTTTATCTCTTATTTCCTAGCACACCCCATTTTCTCTTGTCCAAATCCATGGTTCTTCTTATAATCTTTATCAAATTATTATTTTTGGACTCATCTTGTCCATTTCCTTGGGGATTATAGGTAGAGGCATATGTTAAATTGATCACATATCCTTTACACATTTCCACTAGAGGTCTAGCCCTAAAACTCATTGCATTATCAGCTATGATTTTGACTGGTACTCCAAACCTATAAATAATATTAGTTAGCAGAAAATCCATGACAACTTGGTGTGTAGCATTCTTGGTGGGGATTGCTTCCACCCACTTGGTAAAGTAATCATTGGCTACAAGAATCCACTTTTGGCCAACACTTGAAGGGTTTGAAATCTCACCAATGAATTCCATTCCCTGTTGCTTAAATGGGGCTTCAATTGATACAAACTACAAAGGTAAGGAGCCTGAGGCCTTCATCCTTCCAAAGAAATGTTGGAAACTCTCACATATTTTGACCAACATGGTTGCATCCTTAAAATTAGTTGGCCACTAATAACCAGCCCTTATGATCTTATGTGTTGTGACTCTTGTAGAAAATGCCCCTCATAAACTCCTCCATGGAGATCAACAATTATTTTGGGGGCTTCATCTTCAGTGATGCATCTAAAGAAGACTCCCTCTAGGTTCTTCCATGCCAACCCAAAATCATTAATGACATATTTCTAGGAAGCCAACTTAAGATGCTTTCTCCGGTTCTTATTCAAATGCTCAGGGAAGTTTAAGTGTCTGAGATAGAACATCACATCCTTGTACCACTTAGAACTCATCAATCTTTCAAAAATGGCTGCCCTTTCTTCCTCAATCTGATTTACCTTAATGGTCTACAAATTGATCTCAGCCATGAACTTAGCTAACCCCAAACCTCTCACCAACTTTGTGGTTTGGATATCCATATCATACTCTTGCAATTTATTCACCCATATACATATTTTAATTGATACTTCCATCTCTAACAAGATGTCTTTTACCATGTTATGGGGAACATAAGAAACAACTTTTGAACATAAAATATAAGGCCTAAAAACCTTTGTCGCTTTGACCAAGGAAAATACCTACCTTTCCATGATTTTTTATTTTAGTTCTGCTCCTTGCAAATCCTTACTGGGTAATGGGTCTCTCAGCCCCTTCATCATCCTTCTGTAGTAGAACAAAAGCAATAGTGTTTTCTGAAGTGAAACAAAACAACTAGAAAGGTTTCTTGTAATCTGGGGCTGGTAAAATAGGGGCATGCTTCAATGCCTCTTTGATTCCATTGAAATCTTGGATGGAAACCTCTTCCCATTTGATGATCTTATCCTTCTTTAACATAGAAGTGATTGGAATAGTCAACTCAACAAAGTTTGATATAAACCTTCTAATGAAGCTTATCTGCCCAAAGAATGACTGAATTCCTTTTTTGGTTCTTGGAATTAGAACTTTGCTTCTTCTGGATCAATCATTACTCCTTCCTATGACACAATGTGTCTGAGCAATTTTTCCTTCTGCACTCCAAAATGGCATTTCTTTGGATTGAGTGAGATACCATATTCCCTACATCTGATCAGCATCTTCTCTAAGTGCAGCAAATGATCACTTCTCCTTATCGAAAACACTATTACATCATCTTAGTAAACAACAATAAGGTCATTGATGTAACCAGCAAAAGAAACATCCATTACTTTCTCAAAATTGTCTCTAGCATTCATCAAACCAAAGGGCGTCCTAACATATACATACGTTCCCCATGGAGTAGTGAAGGCTGTCTTGATCATTTCTGATTCTTTTTCCATGACTTGGTTATAACCAGAGAATCCATCTAAAGTAGAAAGAAACTCAAAACTAGTCACCAACTGAAGCATGTGCTCCATGTTAGGTAAAGGATAGTTGTCCTTCAATGAGGCCTTGTTGAGATTTCTAA
Source organism: Taxus chinensis (assembly GCA_019776745.2). Lineage (NCBI taxonomy): Eukaryota > Viridiplantae > Streptophyta > Pinopsida > Cupressales > Taxaceae > Taxus > Taxus chinensis. The sequence goes on from CM034146.1 coordinate 759,003,491, forward strand.
TGTCCACACACAACCTGACGTCACCATTCTTCTTTCTTACTAGCACTAGGTTGGCAACCCAAGAATAATTCCTTGTGGGCTAGATAATTCCTCCATCCCTTAGATTGTTTAGCTTATCTTGCATTTTCAGAGATAACAGAGGATTAATTGGCCTATGCTTCTTCGTGAAGGGTTTTACACTATGCTCCAAGATAATCTCATGTTGGAATAGGGATTATATATATGCTTTGAGCTCAGAATAAGTCCAAGCCATGCAATCTTGGTATTTATTTAACAATTGCATCTATGACTACTTTTCATCTTTGCTGAGACTATTGCCCAACCAAATCTTCCTTGGTTTGTCCTTCATGCCAAGGTCATGCTCCTCAACATCCCTCGAGGCTTCCATTTGCCTATTAATAATGTAATCAGCATTATCAAAATCTGATTCAAGAGCAAAAAAATCCTCTAGGAATGGTGTTGGTCTTTAACTAGATGATGCCTTTTCCAAATAAGGTTTCTTTCCACTCTGTTTTATAGACCATTTTCTCCCAATCAATGTTTTGATTAGTAAACTCTACATCATTTTGCATGAACCTTCTCACCTGAGCCTCATCATTAAAAACCTACCAATGTTTTATATTGTCAGGGACAGAGGGTCTTGTCACTACCTCCACCTGATATTAACAATAAGGGGATGGTACAGAACTGTCAAATTGAGACTCCAACACTGCAATATTTTCTACGAAGTCATTCAACCTCCTGTCATGATGCATAATGGTGAAGGATTCAAACATCTCAATGAAGTCCCAAACTACATGCTTATATTGTTTCAGTCACTGATTCTTTATGGCAGATAGTTTTTTTTACTTGCTTGAAAACTAACTCTGAGTCTCCTTTGACAATGATTTCCCTTACTCCATACTTCCAAGTAATTCTTAAACCTAACAAAAATGTGTCATACTCAGTAATGTTATTAGTACACTCAAAGTTAAGCTTAAAGGAAACAAAAAAAATTCTTGGCTTGGAGAAATTAGAACAAAACTGACATCATTTCCAAATTTGGAGAAAGATCCATCAAAAAATAAAGTCCAACGAGAACTTGCCTACTCAAGAAACTTAGAATCCTCAATCTTGCGCTCTTTTCCCTTAATTTAATCCCACAAAATTGTCAGCATCAACATTTGTATACAATACCTCATACGATGCATTCTTGGGATCCTGAATAAGGTGCAAAATTTTCTTTTCCCCATATAACCAAATAAGGCTGCCATCAACTGGGATGGTGGCATAATAAATGTCCATTTGGACACTACCACCGACACTTGCAGCCCATTTTCTTGACAATAACATACCCCACTTGGCCGGGTAATCAACTATGACAACATCAAGCTTTAAATTTTTACCTGGGTAGGCTGCAAGCTGCACCACCAAACCCTTCACACATCCCACTACTAGCACCTTTCTAGATTCCATGGTAGTGCACTTCCCATATGCTATTGTTACCTTAATTTTCAGCTCATTCATGACCTCCAAATCCATGAAATTGCATGATGTCGCTGAGTTAAACATGAAATTATGGAGCATCCTATCCTTGATGATCAAAGTAAGTGAAGAATGGATCCACATTCAGCTGAGAGTCTACCAAATATGTCCCCAAATAAACCTTAGGTGGTTCAACTAGCCCTTCTGATGCCGATGGTGTCTTAGATTCTTCAACAAACAGAGGATTCTCCACAATGTTCACATTTCTTCCCAAAGCAGTCCTCTCTTCATGTAATCCCAAGTATTCAAATACTCTCTTTTTGTGCTCAGGAATCCTAAGCAACTCAACAATTGGGACAAATATTTTTATTTGACTTAAAACTTGGGCAATGTCATATGGGGCATTCTTTGGCAAGGTAGTATTGGAAGGAAATCCGATACATTCATTGGGTGGCACAAGATTCTTGATAGCTTGAGCATAAGGAGGGGTATGATTTTTTCTTGGAACTATAGGGATTTTGGAAGATGGATCTCTCCTAGGAGCATCTTTAGGAATTTTAAAAAGTAAGGGAGATTTTGGCTTGGCCTGAGGCCCTACTCCTTTGACAGACTTACTTTTTGTGTTATATTCCTTCTCTTGAGCCACAACAACATTCATTAATAATTGTCTTTCCTCATCAGATGGGATTCCAACATCATACTTTTTTATAATTAAAGCCATTAAATATTCAAAGTCATTATTGAGAAATTCAAAAACTTGTACATTATCTACTTCTAAAGTATGAGATGGAGGGAGAATATGTACTCTATGAATGTAGTCCCAAAAAGTGGCAGCAGTTCTGGCACTTATCACCTCAATTGAGGTTTCCATTTGTTGTGAGCTAATGCAACATCTCATCATGTAAACAACATCATCAATCTTATCATCATCAGCTGCTTCTTCTTGCTGATATTCTTCACAAGGAACATGGGACATGAAACATCTGTCACACCAATCAATGACTTTTGTCTCTTCCACCATAGTAACTCTTCCAGCCAAAGGATCAGGTACCATTCTACTTTCTCTACCTTGAGACTACCTATTCCCAAATCCAACAACTCCTTTGCCTCTATCATCAGATCTTTGAGGATTTGTAAATCTCTCTTGGCCTTGCTGCTTATGTTTTCCTTATGAACTCTGCCCAACTCCTTTCTCATCTCAGGCTAGCTTATAGGATAATTCCTTGATATCCCCTAAGAAAATTTTCACCACTTCTTCCAAATCAGAAGCCTTTCTTATCTGAGGTTTTTCTCGGTTAACGAGCTTCACAACTTCCCTCTAGGGAGGTTTTCCTATTGCCTTGATATTATTTTCTATTTGTAGTGACATAGTTAATGCTTGCCTCAAGTTGGTAGGGTTCTTGTCCCTCAAGTAGTAAGAAACCTTTTTATCAAATGCATCAGTATATTTGATCAAACATGACTCCTCACATGGCCTTATCGTAACATGAAATATATTCAAGGTCTTATTGAACCTTGTATCAAATTCATGTACTAACTCATTAGGATTCTGATAGAAGAATCCTAGGGTCAGTCCTATCACCATATTGTAATTCTAAATGCATTTCTCATCTCATCCCAAGAGTCAATACAGTTATCTGGAAACGCTTTGTACTATTCCCTAGCATCCTCCTCTAGAGTGTAAACAAAGAATTTGATGTATACATCTCCATGCTCAATCTCAAAATCTTCCATCATATTGAGGAAGAGATTTAGATGTTGGTCACCAGTAATAGAATTATTTCCCTAGAACTTTGGCATTCTATTCCTTACATCTTGAGGCACTGCATTTGGGTAACTATCCATCCCCACAAAATTTATAGGTCCAAAAGTGTTTACAAAAAATGAGGTCTGGGTTGAGCCATATTGATTCGAGTAGGTGATCCTGGAAGGGTGACAAATTGATGAGGGGAAGAGGGTCCTTGGAACACAAGATTGTGGTTTTCAAAATGAAGATCCCCCAATGGCTTTGGTTTTTGGAAATCCTTATCTACTTCAGAAAAGCCAGGTGCAGAATGTAAAGAAAATCTTTCAAAATCAAATGAAGGCCCTTCTCTAGCAGGAGAATTCAGTTCCACAAAGAGGCTACCTGATTTAGAGTCACTTGAATGATAGTCTTCAATGATAGGCCATTCAATTTCATCAATGGAGATCCCTCTTCCTACCTACTTTTCTCACACAACTCTCTAGGCTTTTCTTCCTTCTGAATTTACTTTTCCTAACTCAGGAAATAGTGTCCTAGCAAGATCCCTAGCAAAGAAAGATCTTCTTCCTTCAATCTTTGCAAATATTAGTAAAAAAACCTTACTTGACAGTGGTTTTAAGACAGTGGTCCTTATCAAAATGAAATCATCTGGGACTCGACACTAAGGATTTCAACCTTAGTTGTGAAAATGCACTAAATATGATATGTCAAGTGTCTATCAATCCAAGAGAGTGGAAATGGAAAGATTCTGACCTTTCTTCACCTAGATGTATCAAATGAAAGCTAGTGCACTAGGTCTGAAGACAGAATGAATTACACACAACACTTGGAGCATACAAGGAGTACTTTACCAGGGTCTTGATTTCTAACTAAAACTTCTCTGACCATGGTGCCACAAGTGTTGGTACCCAAATTTGTTCCCCTTTTCAAACCAACCATCAGTAAAGATTTAACAAAGAGCTTAGAGGTATATAGATCATAAATGTATGTCATTTTGTAGTAGGGGAGACATCTAGTTGTCCCTTTATTACTTGGATTTATGGAGAGATGGATAACACCTCAAAAGGATATGATTATATCCTAACTATTTTAGGTTGTGCATTTTAACCAAGGTAAGAGAACCTATTGTGTAACCTCTATCATTTGAAAGGAGATATAGGCACCTTTCTTTTGCATGAATTTTATAGAGAAGGCCTTCAGGAAAATATGATCGACACACTAGATTTGAATCTCACGATTTTTCACTTCCAGATCATGGAGATATCTTCACAATAAGGTAAAGGTTACTAAAGACATTGGAGACCCTAATCTGTTCTACATACTTTAGTAAAGGATTCTGGTCTTGTATGGGTATATAAAGCAAAAACAGGAGTAGTATGGGTAGGATTAGTTGTTTTAAATAGATTTTTGGTCGGAGAGGAGACAGGATGGACTTGACTCACTAGATCCTTGAGATTTTATATAAAATGGAAAGATTCAATAAACAAAATGCCACAAAAAGTTAAATTGTTTCCTCAACTAGAATATGTGCTTCAATAGAGGCCCTAATCAGCACTCTTTCACACAACCTGTGGGATTATATCATGAAGGATCGAGTCAGATGACCCAATAAAGAACCAATATTTAAACCAAGTCATGCCTGAGGTACACCCAGAGGCTTATAGAGAATCTCTATCAACAAAATGATAGAAAATTGATTTTAAACCATTTATCCCACTCCCAGATAAAAGCTCTTTTGAGAAAAGAAATTACAGATGCCACTAAACTATCACAAGGACTGAGACCTATGTGATTGGAATATATTTTGGTACAAGGTTACAATAGAAATAAGAAAAAATACCTGTATGCATTCAGAAATGAAATAAATACACTTTACTCAAGATTGACACATGATAACTCAAAATTTGATCAAATTTATCACCAAGGGAAAGTTTCTAGAACAATCTTAAATATTTTCAATGGCTATATACTTGCAACCACCTTGGCACGATCAAATTTGATACAAAGAGAGATATACAGGCTTCTCTAGATGGCTTCTCAAAATGGATGGGATCTGTCAAGATTTTTCTTCTTGAGAGAATCAGTCCTGATCTTTCCAAAAACTCCCCACTTCCTGACCATTTACATGATGAATTCATGCCGTTTATAGAATTTATAACAAATCCCCCTCCTCCGAAAAGACAAAAATTTAAATGCACCCATGCTCACCATGATTCTTTCGTGATTCGTAGAATCAGATCTGTAGAAGTCTCCAGGTGCTCGAGGGAAAATATCTTCGATTTATTCCTGCATTCAACTCTTTTCTTAGGTAAAACTTGCCTCCATCCATTTGGCAACAACTTCCACCATATATCATTCAAATCTGGTCCCTTGTGTTCTCATGAGAAGAAAAATGAAAAACCAGACCGGGCTTGAGAGTCAAACCACTTTAATGGTGATAGACATCTCCAGATATCTCCCACCAAACTATAGATATCAAAATTAACTCCTTTGTTTGGCATGTATAAAATAATAAGAAATCATGAATATTTACACATCCAGGTGTTTATAAAGAAAATTGGGGGAAAATCATATTTAGATGCTCAACAAACAGTGATCTTTAATTTTAATGTCGGTCGTCCATGTGGAAGATGCAAAAATAGGCTCGTGGGCTTCCTTTGATCTTTTTTGACCTTTTTGAAAAAATGGAAAAATTTCCCATTTTGCTCCACACCTCCGCCATTAACCGGGGAAAAGCATTGACTATTTCCCATCGTGCTCATGGGCCATTTTCCCTATTTTAACCTTTATAAATAAAAGAGGTGAAAATTTCGAATTGCATCTGATGGTCCACTTCCTTTCCCCTTATGACTTTTCAAATTTCCACGTGTCACCATGACACTCCTTGAGATAATCCAAAAAATTTGATACTTTGATCGAGTTCGGGCTCACCATGTGTCCTACTCTGGTAAGGTCTGTCTGAATGTTTAAAGCTCAGTATAAGGTGCCATGTGTCATGCTTCAAGGTAGTCTCATTTTGTTGTTGAAAATTTTAAGTAAAATGTAAAGAAAGTAGAGGCCTACACGTGTCAGCCTAGTGCTCATTTAAATTGAAACTCAAGGGATGACCTCTGAACATGCGTGGTTCCTCCATGTGTTTCCATGGTGTAACTTCAAGATGGTACCCAAAGTGGAGACCCTGAATGAGCTCAAGCTCGTCATATGTCCAAGAAGTGGAAGCCTCCACGTGTCCTCCCAGTGCTGCTCCAAGGCAAGGTGCAAAAGCAAATATTCAAATGAATCATTCCTTCACGTGTCCTAGAATTCCTGAAAACCTTTTGAAATTTGTCTTTGTATGGGAAACCCAGCGGAAAGCTCCATGTGTCTCTTTCCTACCAACCCTCCACGTATCCTTCTGATCCTACTTCAAAGCCAAACCAAAGAGTTAATCCTCAAATGAGTGTCATTCCTCCACATGGACACATTTTAAAAATGAGGCTTTTCATGGAATTTCTAAATTATTAAGTTGATCTGCATCAAACCAAGAGGTGCCAAATTTCCCTATGGACTGAATGATGCAAATTTGACAAGGAGAAATGCCCATCAAACCATAAAACACAGACAACCATCCATTTGAGCCATAAAATGAGGTTTTCTTCAAGGAAAAAGAATTTAAATTGTTACAAAGCTCAAGCATGCTCCTCAGGGACATCAACTCATTTCTCTTTGAGTATTTAAGGAAAAAATGGTAGGGACAGTAGATCTTGACTATGAAAAATGGAGGAAATGGGAAAACATGAGTTTTGAAAGAATAGAGCACGGGAGACCTAAAATATGGAGCTTTTTTAGAGGAAAAAAGGAACCATGAGACAAATACAGACCCACACATGATGCTCGACCCAAGAGAAGACCAAAAATGGCAATAAGATTTACCAAGCACCATACAGGGAAGGAGAAAATGATAGAGGCCGTGAATGAATAATTTTTCAAAGGCACGGATGGGGCGAGACCATTTTGAGCACAAATAGTAGGAATGAATAGTTTTGGATTCTCCTTTGGCCCCAATGAAGCCAAGTACATGATTGGGCACAGCATGATCCTTTGGATGTGCCCATTTCTCTGAAATTTAACTCCAAAAATGGAGTCTTCTTTTGGACCTTCTCTGATGAATGGCGTGGGAGAAATGGTGACGTCCTCCTGCCTTTTTCCTTCCTCCTCTTTTAAAGAACATGGAAGATCCAGATCTTCCAACCTTGGTTCCAGAGGGCAATTATGGAGTGCAGGATGTTATTATTGAATGTTATCCTCCATGGTAGTAGGCTCATGTGCGTGGAAGATGGATGGAGGAGCGGATAATGTAATCTCCATGTGATCCTCTTCATTGAAGAAATATCTCAAGTATGATACAAAGTCTACCTCCTTGTTCTGTTGTAAATGCTCTACCTCCTTCATGGTGTCCTCTTGATCTATAACTTTCTCACCATGGTTTCCTTCACTCTCAAACATGAAGTTTGAAATATAAAACTCTTCTTCAACATCATATCTTTAACAGGATGAAGTGGGAGGAAGAACTTAAGGTTATTATGTAGCTTTCTCAACACTTAGAGCCTCTGAAATTGTATGGTCCTCTTCCATCATGGGTTCATCAGTCAAATAAAACCTTTGAAATGAAAGCAAAAAAGCTTCAATGATGCCTTCTTCATTGAGTGGTCTCAACATTGATTTGATATCTCCTACCTGCTACTCTTTAAAGAGGCTTGAGATTGATTGTTCCTCCTTTTGTTCTTTCTCTTCTTCAACTACAAACTTAGCCATAGCCACCACTAGTTCTTCAATCTTGACCTCCTTTATTGGCTTGACCATCAAGGGGATATTTGTAAACCAAAATTTGGCATCCTAACTCTTCAGATTGTCTGTCATTTCTTTTCTATTGGGCTCCTCTTCTTATTGTTGTCCTTGACTGGATTCTTGGGTCTCTTCCAAACATGGGCTTGGGAAAGCAAGAGGAGTGGTGGGTTGGGATTCAACTATCTTTGTAATTAATTTTTGGTGGGAAGGGAGGTGTAAATTCTTGTTTGTTTGGAGGGGATGACTGTTTTGAAGGGAAAAGGACAAAAGAACTAAGATGAGGTGGAAGACTAGGAGATGGAGAAATGAAATCAACACTTGGGGTAGCAAGTGAGGGGCTTGACTCTTGCCTCTACTGAAATGATAAACATTGAGTGAGAGAAAATGAAAGGCAAGGAGCGGGTGATTGACTTACCCATTGACAAGGTTGTCCCACACTTTTCTCATAATCCCCAATCTCCTTAGCCCATTGTGTAATCTTAGGAAACACTTCAACCATGAAGTCAAGCTTCTCTTGAGGATTGTAATGTCTTAGAAAAGGGATTTCCCACAGGCAAGGTACCCTGAAACCAATCTAAAATCCCTTCATTTGTGCTATGCCCCTTGACTAAACCATGCCAACTTCCATTTTTTGGATCTTCTTGAGTAGACCAACATCTTGTATTTGATTTTCTTCATTGTTTGCATATCCCTACTCTTGGTAAGCTCCATAGGCAAACTAATTTTTGCATTGCTGCTCATAGGGGTAGACATATTTATTTTGCCTTTTCTCAAAATGCTGATTTAAAGGAGTTGTAAAACATATTGGAGCTGGATTGCTCTGTTTTTATAAGTGTGATTCCTAAGAAGGAAATAAAGTCATGATTGCACAACCTCATAGAATGGGATAAAATGAAAGATATGGAAGAAGAAAATGGATGAAATGAGTGGAAATGGATGGAAAAGGTTTGCAACTTAAAGAATGGGTTTTTGACCAGATGGAGTCGCTAGATGTGCTTGAAAGTGCCTCAAAATGCTGAAATATTCACTAAGAGAACATCAAACCTAATGAAATGAAGTGGTAAGGTGCTTCAGACCTATCCCACCAGGTGTGCCAAAATTCCTAGCACAAAATCAAAGCACCCCCAAATGAGCTATGGGTTTTCTTTTTTAAGTCAGACTCATTTAGTTTGATTGCATAACATGGGACCATCTTTCAAGCTGTGGGACTTGTGGGCTTGACATGGCCCTTCAGATAAAGCCAAATTCTTCTTCCTGATCCTAATGCTAAAATACTTTTAATGCAGAAATGACATGTAACTATGTCGATCCTAACAATGCCGAGGAGACAAGGAGAGAGAAAATGCACAAAGAGGGAAATTCTACACTAATGAGGTGATAGTGCCAAGAAAAGGGGAGTTATGGTCACAAGATTAGCTTCCTAAAGTGGAGAGAGGTGAGTAGAGGAGAGGGTGGACAAGATGCACCAGAGACCAGAGATAGATTTCACATAGAACACCACTTCAAAACCCATTAAATACAACTCCCATGACCTACAAGAAACATCAAAATATGCATAGTATACCCTGCAACGACGAGAGGTGAGGAGAGACAATAAAATAAGAAAAGGATGGACAGATGAATCACAAAACAAAATTAATTACTCCAAAATTTTACACAGTACATCATTAGTGTGCAAGACGTAAGAGAATGCCATTATAAATCCATGAAAGAAGGTTCAAACTCCATTTTCGACCCCTGGGGAAAGAAAAGAAGAGGGGGGGTAGGGAAGAATAATGAAAAACCATTTATAATGAGCTAAGCTCTCACATTTATAAATCAAGTGAAGAGAGAAGGGGAAAAAGAGAGGGGAAATCTGATTGGAAACTCCACCACCAACCATCAATTCTCCTGTGAATCCACCTCCAATTTGTCCACTCTAGCTCCCCAATTTTGTTTTCTGTGTTAGAGAAGGAAATATGACAAACCAAAATAAAAAATTTCGGCATTTGGAGAAATCGGATCCCATAATAATGGGGTGAAATACGTTTTCCCAATTTCTACCCACTAAGGAATACAAAAAATGATATTTTATGCTTCCATGGTATAGTGGAGGTCTAGAGATTTCCAGCGGTACCAAATTCGCTTAATTTGGACCACTGGTTCAAAAGTTATGCCCCTTCAAAGTTTGTAAACAGTTTGAAAAATGGGCCCCCCTTAATATGGGACACATCATAGCTAGACTAGGGGAAAATTTGGTTTGTGGGTTCGTAATTTATCCTTTACGCTTTCCTCTGATTCCCTGCTTTGGCTTTGACTCAGGTTAAAACTTTGACTTTTCGTTTGCCTCATTCTAGAATCCGAGCTCGTAGGTTTGAAACGTTTTCCCTTCATATTTTCTCTATGTACGGGGTTGTCTTGATCAAATTTGTCGGGGGGTGAATTTAGGATAACATTTTCCTCTCAGAAATAATTGAACTCAGTATAGATACTGATATAGATCCAAATCGGTCAATTTTTTATATAGGAAAATGAGGAGATATTAGGGGTTATCGATTTATATTTTTGTGTAATTTTGATTCAACCCATTATGGTGTTGATTTTAGGATGACTATTAACAAGATTTTTTTTAGCACAATTCCCTTTTAATGTTTTGTTTATTTATTTAATTTAATTGTCGCTGCAACTATCCAATTGCTACTAAATTTAAAACGTTAACTTGGGTTTGTTTTAAATAGGTCTATTTTTCCCATTCAAATTTTATGTTTCTCTTAAATACATGGATAAAAAAACAACAAATATGATACTTATAAATATATACAATTCATATAATATATTTTCAACTCAAATCTTATCACTTTAAGGAATATCCATATTGAATACCCTTAAAAAGATATTCAAAATGTGTCCTAACTTTGCAAATCCTAAATTTCCTACATTAAACTTGTTTTATTAAGAAAATATTTATAATGCATATAAGATGAGGATAAATCTCAAAAATATATTTCCGGCAAACCCTAAAATTTTATTACTATACTTGTCATATTGAGGAAGGTGGAAATTTTTTGTATTATTTATTTTAGACCTCTCTAATATTTTTTGCCATGGTTAGTTTTTAACCTCTTGACCGACTAGGATTCTAAGCCACAAATAAACATGCACCCCATTGTATATGTGTCTTAATTCAAATGCATGACACACATTTTTGTAATGGGTCCCCCCTCTTTTAAGAACAAAACATTTGTAGGGAGTTTTTATATGGGTCGCCAATATCTCAATTGTAAATGACATGTTTACAATCTCTTTCATCCAATAAAAGACACTAAGTGAATGATAGCATATTTATTTTGATCTATTCATCATGCATATTAACCATTTCCTTCAAATTTAAGATTTTATTGGTTCTTTTCCATTCCATATTGAGATGTTTCATATATGGAAATGTTGTTTTATTCAGTTTGAATCTGTAAATCCTAAATTAATACCAGTCAATTTTCCAGTCACCAGATATAAATCCATTCCAGAGATGTTCATTTTGGATGGTGGTCACATGTGATCACTATTTCAAATTACCACCCATTTTAAAAATATTTTTGTCGTCTGGTGTTAATGATGAAATTATTATTGTTTAATCATACATGTAAAGGTTAAAAACATATATATTTATGCCAAAGGCATGTCAAAGGTGGGTTCTAGTGGGGGGGTTGTCTTACATGTGACTTAGTTACCTACAATTCTAACTACATCGACATCCTCCATAAAACCAACTGAGATCGTTTAACTGCATCTGTTGTATCCTCGATTTCTTGAAATCAGAAATTCATGTTTGATCCTTTCATAAGAATAAAAGAGTATGAATTATTGGATTTAATTATTTACATTTACTCTAATTTAAATGTTGATGTCCTTCATCGTCCCATGTTGAGGTAAAAAAAATAAAATTTCCTGTGGAAAGAGAAAAAATGTTGTTGAGTGAAGTTACTTCTGGTAATCTCGAATGTTAAAATGTCATCAATTTTATAGCTATATCTAAATTTCCAAATCCCACTACACTTCCACATGATTTTTTTGCATTTTTAAAAAAAACTAATTAGGGTTTTTTTAAGTGCGTAGACAAAATGAGGATAGAGTTTGATTGGTCACTGGATGAAATGGAAGAGCTAATGTAACAAAAAACATTCAAGTAGATGTTGGCATCTTATTACTCCAAATACGTTTACACTAAGGGAAATACTTGGTTAGTAGATAACATGTGTAAAAAATTTAAGGGCAGAGATAGCTTATGTTTTTGTTTTCCATACATGAACCTCAATCAAAATAATATCATCCTTCCATTTCACTTCCCCCCACTTCGCTGAAATTACCTTTGTGAAACACATTTTGTGCATTTTCCATGTATGAACCCCTAAGTGTCCAAGTATTTATTTTCCACTCAACATCACTATTTTTTTCATGAGGTGATCATAGCTGCATATGATTTCCAAAAGGATGAATAGGAATAGAAGGAGTAGGTTGTAGTAAAAAAAAATTTATCGACTAATGGGGATGCTTGGAGTAATGCTTATCTGTAACTATATGTGTGGAATACTTCTTAGAGGATATTCCTGGTTGCATTATGTTGGTGCTCAAATTAGTCAGGACCCATTTTTTCCTTGAAATTTTTTAGTTTGCGGGTTGTGTCATGTTTTCTATCTCCCCCGTATTGATGCATAATAACTCTATCCTCCATTTTGTTGCCATGATCAGTCCCTTCCTTGGTCGAGGATCACTTAAAATTCCATAATTTTTTTTTCACTCCTCTGTCCACGTGGAAAGAGTCTGTAACTTGGAAAAAAATTAGTTTTTTCCCTTCCTTCCATTTTCCATAGTCATGTTTATTGTTCACATTATTTTTTGTCCCAAATATCTACGTAAATGTGATTGGTTACGACTCGAAAGATCATATTTGGGCCTTATATCATTTCCAAATTCTCTTTCTTAGAAGAAAGATTCATTTTCAATCTCAAATGGCAATTTTCATGCATTTTATGGTTTGAGGGGTGTATTTTTCCTAGTTAAATTTATATCTTGGTAGAGTTTTAAATGTGGCCCTTTTTGGTTAGATGTGGATCTATGGGGGAACTTTGGAAACTCTAAGGCTTGATTAAGACTCAAAGCTTGTCCACGTGGAGGGCCGACGCTCATTTGAAAATTCACCTTTTGGTTTGGCCTTGGAGTTCCGCTGGGGAGACACGTGGAGGTTTCCACTACCTTGCCCACACTTAGACAATTTTTTCATGTGGATGATATACTTTTGGTGGACCATGGACCCATGATGGGGCTAGCACACATTTGAGGATCCACATATAGGTCCCACCTTAACAATTATGATAGGGAGAAATGTGGAGGCTTCCACTGGCTCTGCTCTATATGGAAACATTTCCAAGAAATTTTGAAAGGCCTGAGACACATGGAGGGAACGCACCTATTTGGGACTGGCCCATAAGTTTTTTTTTAGAATTGCTAAGAAGACACTTGGAGGCTTTCACTCACTCTGCCCTTTGCTTGAAATTTTCAACGACTAAAGAAAAATGTCTTAGACCCTAGAGACATGACGCCTTCCGCTGAACCTTCAACTCTTTTTAACAAACTCTGCCGAAGTGAGACACATTGTGTGTCTGTACTTATTTGGGGTCTCTACTTTTGGGGACTATCTCAAAGTGTGCCATTAAGACACATGGAGGCATCTGCTAGCTCCTTTTTGCACTGAGACTTTTCAAAGGCCAAAATGTGTTTTTTCTTGGGCTTAAGGCCTGCGCTTGTTTGGAAACTTGTCCCTGTGCTTCTCCTTTACAGTTGCGCTAACGAAACATGTGGATGGCTATGATATAAAGTAGAAATTGGTAGAATCAACAGTTGCTATGTATTGCGTTTGTTTTTCTGCCTTTTTTTACTCCAAGACTCCTAGAGACGCGAATACACACTTTTTTCCATCATTTTTGATAAAATTCCTTGTTGTCTCTATTTTTAAAGTTCCATTGAATGCATTCAGAAATTAATTTGTGAGTGTAAGGATTGTTAAGGTTGATATTTTGAAGTTGGAATTGCTTGGGCACTTACAAAAATGAGAATTACCGGGAGAAGATGGATGCGGGGTAGAATTAAAGAGAAAAGAGAGGGAAAAAGATGAAATGATGAAGGGTGTAGGCAAAAAATATGAAAAAAAGTGTTGCCTCGAGAGTAAAAAGGATTACCTGTCAGATCCAGATATGCAGAGCCTCCAAACGATGATTAAAAAAGGGATTTCTCACATGAAAAAATCAAAATGATTAGAAGGATTACCAAAATTTGTGGCATGGAATCCTAGTCATTAGTCGAGGGCCCAAGAAATGTGATCAGTTCACAATTGGTGCACCTGGCACCTTTCTATTGATAATTTGTTAAATATCACTTTTTGAGGAAAATTGGTAACAAACAAAGGTACCATGAATATTCTTCTCTTTTGAGGGGGAAATTGAGTGAGTAAAATTTATAAATGCGATGACAATACTCTTGCAAAGGGTTAGGGGTTAAATTCTTAAGAGAAAATTTGAGAAAAGTCATCTTCTTGAGAGACCAATCCGAGATAACTTGTTTGTTTCTTCTGATATATTTTCTATCATGTCAAGTTAGTTGCAGATGTATAGCCATTGATGAGCACTGAGATTTATCTTGAAGCTTTCCCTTGTAGATGAATCTAAGAAATTTTGAAATTAATTTGTGTCAATCTTAGAGTAGTTACTGTCTACTTTGTTTCAGAATATTTACAAGTAGTTTTACTCATTGCTATTGTAATATTACTTTGAAATATTTGTGAAATCACATAGGATCTCGTCCCTATGCTAATTTAGTGGAATTTGCAATTTCATTCCAAGAAGATTCTTCATCTTGTGAAGAGATAAACAAATTAAAATCAATTCACTGTGATTTGTGGATAAATATTGTTTATAAGTCTTTGGGTGTGCATTAGGCATGATTGATAAGATATTTTGATGTTTCATTCAATATTTTTAACTCAAGCCTTCATTTTAGAGTCTAAAACTTTGTGTGAAAATGTGTTGATCTAGGCCTCCATTTGAGAAAACCTTCTTGTTGAAGGAATGTCTTAACTATTCTGAAGCTTTGTGTTGCTGAGTTATCCATTGTTGTCAAGTTTCTCATAGATCTGGTATAAATCAACTTTATCCTTCTTAATATCCCACCAAAATCATTCAAAAACCATGAATTCATCCTACACTACCCTTGTTTTTCCCTGTATATCCACAAAGGAACTAAATCTATTTACTAAAATATGCAGAACAATCATGATTTCTTAATGTCTTCAGTAACCTTAGCCTTGTGTTGAAAGTATCTCCATATTTTAGAAGTGACAACTCTTAAGAGTTAAATCATGAAGTATTGACCTTAATTTGCCAAGGTTTTCTAAATAAAATTTGTGGAAAAGAAGGATATCTCCATCTCCTTCATCAAATAGAGGTTACACTAAGGTTCCTCTCACCCTTGTTAAAGAGGCATAATCTAAAGCAGTGAGGATAGGTCAAATCCTCTTGAAGGTGTTATCCATCCCTCCATAAATTTGAGTGATAAAGGGCCAATTAGATCTTATCCCTAGCTAAAAAATGATACACACTATGATCTATTTTTCTCTAAGCTCCATGTCCAATCTGTGTTGCTTCTCTGCTTGAAAAGGAGGAAAAAAATTTGGATACCAACACTCGTGGTGCCACTGTCAAGGATTATTTGAACAAAGGTGTACACGTACAGAACCTGTTAATGCTTATTACATGATCTAAGTGTAAATACATTGTTGAAACATCATTATCTATTTATATCTATAAGAATTGTTCAAATTTGTAAGTTCTAAGGGTAATATTTCTAGCTTATATAGTTATTGCACTAAAGTTTGTATCATCATTAATAAATTTGGGTAGAAGAAGAGAAGATCTTGTAATATTTTCATGAATCTGGTATTGAATGACATTTGATAGATCTTTCATAGTGCATTTGTACAAACTAAGGTGAAAATCATTAGTGGTGATTCCATGTTGTTTAAAATTCTTTATAAATACAAGTGTCTAAACATATATCAAGTAATATTTGTCACTAATATATGTAAAGATAAAAGGAAGAAGATATTTATTCACCAAGAACCTTAGTAGAAGGTTGTTTCAAGAGCTGGGAAAGTCTAATTGAGAAGGAAGAAGAATTTGGAAGGTTGTTGAAAATCAGGAATCAAGAAAACAGATCTCCATTGGTGAAACTGATCAACCTGGTGATTGAATATTATAGTACTTCCTCAAGTTCTTTTAAATCAAGTAGTCTCTTTATTGAACTAAATTCTCCATCTGGAGAGGATCCTTATTTTGTATTTGAAACCTTCTCCTCTAAATTTTCCCTGGTATTTTCCAAATCTAATAGATTTTTCGAAGAAACAAAGCCTTTTGAGGGCATTCATTCTGAAAATTATATCCTTGTACCACACATACCCCTCACTCGTCATCATTTTTTTTTCTCCTGTAAGATCACCTCCTCAGAATAATATGGCTCATACTCCACCCAGACCTCCATTTTTTTGTTAATACTTTTGGTCCCATTAGTTTTAGAGGTATGGTTGGCTGTCCAAATGTTGTGGCACAAGATGTGAGAAATAGATTGCCTAAATTTCAGGGAAATATTGCAATCACTGGTGATAAGTATTTGAAGCTCTTTGTCAATCTGATGGAGGACATTGAAATAGAGTTTGAGGATATATCCATTAATTTTTTATCCATACTCTAGAAGAAGATGTAAGGGACTGGTATAAATCTATGCCAGATATATCCATTGACTCTGGAACAAAGATGAAGAATGATTTTAGAATGCAGTATGGTGATAAAAAAAACCCTAAGTTTCTTTTATCAGAGTTTGAAAATATAAAAAGAATCCTAATAAATTAGTGCATGATTTCAATACAAGATTTAACAAAACATTGAGAAGTGTTATCTCGTTTTAGTGATTTCAGCTAAAATTGAGATAACCATAGGAAAATATTAGAAAAATCTCTTAAAAATTTCCTTTGAAAGAGATCTTTGGCTTCTCAGGTTTTCATTGCATGAAAACATGTTCCTTGCATGCAACATGTCTCATGTTCCCTGAAACCCAAAACCTGATTGCCTAAGTCCATTATGTTAGGTTTTCAGAATTTCCAAGCATCGAAACATGCTTTTCCAAATACATGTTTTATGTCGTTTATTTCCCGAAACCTAATATTGAATCAAATCCTTTGTATTGGGTTTTCAGATGCTCCAAGCATGATGACATGTCATTAATGTCCAATTGTATGAAATTTTGCACACACGTTAATTGAGGTGTAGTTAATGTTAGGTTATTATAAATAGTTGGTTTTCCACATCATTTATTCCCTTATCATTTTTGTTGTGTTCGATTTTTTTTTTATGTTTCCTTGACCTCCAAACCTAATCGAGCTTCCCAATCGATGTTTCCATCCATATTTGATCATTTTTTGATATTTTTGAATTTACTCTTCTCTTATTTTTATTTTGAAGGTTTTTGGGTTATTTATGAGGTGTTTGTTCGAGGTTTCTATTTCATTTCCTCCCTAATTTTGGTTTAGGGTTTCTTGGTCATTTTCCTTGATTCTTGTCTTATTCCAATATGGGTTCTTTTTTGAAATTCACCCCTAGGTTATTTACTTATTTTTCATAGCTTGTACACTATAGTTTTCTAAAAAGTCTTAAATTCCTAAGTGATCATGAGGTAGGAATTTCTCATATCTTGTCATGTCAGAAATCTGATCTATATTTGTTTCACGTTTTTCAGGGTGTTTAACATATTGCTTATTCCACCTTGTTTTGGGTTTTTTCCAGGTGCTCAACATCAATCAAGATCCGCAGTGTGTTGGGATTTTCTACCTACTCGACATCCTTCAGGTTCTACCATGTGTGTTGGGTTCTCCCACTTGTCCAACACTTCCTCACTTTCGTAGTGTGTCAGGTTTTCATTGATGCTCAACATGTCCTAACTTCTGACATACAATCCATTGTGTTAGGTTTCCTAAGGTGTTTTGTAAGTCTAAAAATCTGAACAGTGTGGCGGGGGGTCTATGAAATTATCTAACAAACTTTCAAGCCCAATTCATTTTTAAGAAATCATCAAGGCATTTCTTCTTTGATAATCCTCATGTCGGAACCCAACCAATCTAAGGATAAGTCAGATAGGACAGAAAAGATGAAGTATAAGTATCAGTAAATGGATTCTTCTTTTTACATAAGCCATAATTATGACATTTCAAACACAGAGCTCGGAAATATAGATATAGAGGACTTCTGGAAGAGAATTGAGGATTCTTCTTAGAATTCCTGGATGAAGTCGATAGTTGGAAGCTATCTCCCTCTTGTGGTAGGATTTCCAATATCAACTCAATGCCCTAAATTCATCCTGTCCTACGCTTCCGACTGTGATTTATCCTCCCGATCAGTAAGAAATCAAGCAGGAAAGTAATTAGTGAAATTGGATGGAGGTTAATTTGATCAACTCCTAAGGTTGCCCAAATTTATGGAATATGTTGGTTTAAACCTTAAATCAGTACAAAAGAACTAGGACAAAGATTATGAAGACTACATTAAGCATGTAAACAAGAAGCTCTTGATCAAGGCTAAGCCAACCATTTCTAGGTTTCCCAAGATGGTCCCTAGATGTGATTTCATTCTTGAAATAAATGATATCGTCACCCTGCTGAGTCAATTTTTTTTGACTCCAAGAGTCAAGAGATTTCCAAGGGTGGATGTAACAGTTCATGGTCTTCATAAATAAGAATTACCAAATGATTGATTGGGGAAATATAATAAGTGTCAAGATAGACTCCCAAATGAAAATAGTCTTGTCTACCACCAAATTTTATATGATGTCATGTGTCACCTATGCAACAGTAGGCATGAGAAACTACCAAGGTCTAGATGTGAAGGGGAAATTGGGAAATGGAACACATATATCGGTACTTCCCTCAAGTGACAATAAAATGGTATGAAGACCAATATAGAAGAGTGAACGACGCCTTCTTCTATGAAAATATTTACAGGTTGGATCCTAATATGAGGAAAAGAGGGGTTTCTGATGAAGCATGGGCGAAAGTGTCAAAATGGGGTTGCATCTTCTTGTAATTCAAGAAGTTTACCTATCTTTAGGTGGTAAGGTTTCCATGGTAACCATTTGTGTTTACCCAGGTTCTAAGGTGACAAATTGATCCTTATGGAGTTAGTAAGACAATTGCTAGATTTTCACAAATTCCAACAAAGCAGGAAAAAAGCTTCCATCTCCTTCACTATTTCCATTGGAAGGTATACATGCTCTACAATGATTAAGGCCAAGAACGTGGTGCATGAGCTTCAAGAAAAATTGAAGAAACATATGAAGCTCATGGAGGTAATGGACTTCCGTGGAGTCCTTAAGTCATATGGAACCTTCTATCTGCATGTGCCCAATGTAGAAGACATCTGGGTTGATCTTTGGGATGAAGTTTCCATCTGAAGAAAGGCCAATAGCAGAATAATGCTTGAAATTTTTTGAATGTTATATCTATATGATATCCCCAAAGGCACCGTGGACAATGAAAGTGTCCTAGACACTATGTACAAACAGTCAAATGGAGACCAACACGAATTCCTAGCCATTGATTGGTCTATTGATAAAAAAGCTTCTATCCCTAAAAGAGCTACCCAGACTCTTGTCTGTACCAAGGCATGGCTCATTTATTAGGGAATGAGTTATAAGAAAAAGATATTTTTTAAAATAGCCACTTTAGAGGTGGGACCCTCCAAGGGAGAGAGGGAAGAGGATAAAATCCCTACCAAGAGGTAGTTAAAAATTTAAGTTTCTCAGAAAAGGAGAAAATCAAGGAGCCGCATCATCTGCCACTCCTTCACAAATAGTTGAGATCCTGGATTCACCTCCTCTCGCAGAAAAAGGAAAAAT
Source organism: Taxus chinensis (assembly GCA_019776745.2). Taxonomy (NCBI): domain Eukaryota; kingdom Viridiplantae; phylum Streptophyta; class Pinopsida; order Cupressales; family Taxaceae; genus Taxus; species Taxus chinensis. The sequence goes on from CM034146.1 coordinate 759,023,493, forward strand.
TCCTTCAAAGGATAAGGTTAATCAATGTATCATTTCTCCTTTTGTTGATTTCTCATTAGAGGTAAGTCTCTCTCTTGCTTCTCAAGCTTTGACTTCAGAATATTTACCTCCTCCCTCCCAATCTACCTCACCTCATATTTCTTTTCCATTTTCATCAGTGATGAAAAAAATCTTCTCCAACCTCTCACCTCACTCTGTTAGACCTAAGATAGCCATAGATATTACTCCTCCTTCTGCACCTTCATTCACCGAGTCTATTCCCACAGACACCACACTAGCAGTCATCACTACTCCATAAGTAAAGCTTCCTCCCCCTAAAGATGTAATCACAACACCTCTGATAGGAGAAAATTCTTCCACATTACCTCAATGGTTAGTTGATTAGACCCTAAGGAAAAGGAGGGTGGTAGTTCCTCTACCAGCCTTCGACTTCAGTTCCCTCAAGGTCTCTCCTTCCAAATATACCAAAAAGACCCAAAATGGTTTCAAGGGTTTTAGTGGATGCATTAGGGCATAAGTTTATAGATATTGCTACTCCCGCAACTAATAAAACAAAGGAGGATATAATTTTCACTGATTATCAGATTATAAAGGTTAATCTGGGAAAGGTAAAAATAGAAGGAGCATAACAAGATGTGAAGGATGCCATGAACGTGTTATGCTAGAAGCTAAAGGAAATAAAGGTGAGAAGAGATGAGCTAAAGGAGAAAGTTGAATAGTTGAAATAGGTATTACTAAAGCTCTCAAAGCCTTCTTAGTCAACACCATCATCTCTTACCCCTAACACCATCATCTCCTACCCCTACTCCTATCAGGTTCGATTCAAAAGGGGAGAATGGTTGATGAATGGATTCATTGGCTACTCTTGCAAGGAAGAAAGGTCATTGATGACATAGTGGAGGTTTATAAATCCTTGGAGGAGATTAAGAAGGATGGAGACAAAATGGATGTTGAATTTTCAAAAGAATTTGGGAACCTCGAGTTAAATTTCGAGGCTCTCAATGCGTTATAAACAGTTTCCATCTAATATCTTGATTGAAGAAGGAATCATTCTACATGGGGATAAGCATTTTCAGCTAACCAAAGCTATCAAATTTAGGATAAATATTCTCAGTGAAGCTTGCAGTAAGTTGATGGAATCTACAAATCAGTTGGTTGATGCCACGAACTACATAGAAGACGAGATGTCAAGGATATTTTCCAAGGTGTTGGATGAAATCTCGAATATTCTACCTATTGATATTTTCTATAAACAAATCCAAGAATCAATCCAGCCCGAACTAGCTTCCATATTCAATATGACAACCATTGATAAGTTCATAAGGATTCAAAATGTTTTGGAATCATAAAGGAAACTCAACAAAATATTGAATAAACTTCCTGGAAACACAAGCAACACTCAGGAAACTTGTGAGGTTTTGAGTGACCATTCCAATGTGCCATATGAAGCTAAGATGTAGGGCATAATCTGCAAGTTACATGAATTTCGAGACAAGCAAGATTTGCTGGAGGAAGACAAGGATGTCAAAACAAAATAAGCATAATGTTTCATGTCATTTCCATCTGGATATTGACATGTATTTTTCATTTTTTTTTCGTCGCATAGGAAGAAAATTTTGAGTTGTCCTCCTGTGTGATAGTCTAGAAAAATATGATTCTTGTTAAATGACTATTTTCTAGGATTTATCCTATTTTCTCTCTACTCTTTCTATTATAAATAAGGGATTCTCATTCCAAAGAGAGGAGATTTTTTTTAGAATATAGAGATCCATTGTGAAGAAGAAGAAAAAAATTGTAGTTTCTTTTAATCACCGAGGAATAGAAACATGTGTTATTTTGTAAAATTTGTTTTGTGGTGTTCAAATATCTTGAGAGATTGTTCTTACGTAAAAAAATATTAAGCTATTCATTGTTTAGTGTTCTTGATTATTTTAATCAGTTCAAATATTACACCCATTATCTAAAACTCATATAAGTATTTCTTGATCTCTGTTTGCTTGAAATAAAATGCGTTCCTCTCATTCCCTTCCCACTTTGTTTCATCTATAATATTTTCCTTTCTAATCCATTCTATTTCTACAACTATACCATCTCCATCTCATGTTAATATGGATTTTAGGATTGTATCCCAACCCCAAAGGTTAGAATATAATGAATATTGTACATATTGTTTCTATTGTGTTTTAGATCGGTAATAAATAGGATTCCTCACCTATCTTTAAGGAGGTATTTTATCCTGTGTACTATGGTTTAACCTCATATTTTGGCCTGAAAAAATATCCAACCAATGGTTTTTTGGAAATTCTGCTGCAGAATAGGGATTGATAAGACTAATCTTATCCTATTGGTATCGAGTGGCTTCCTATTTTCCTTTTTTTCGGTAGATTCATTTTTTGGTTCAATCTGGCTAGAAAGATCTTCACGCGGTCAAGCTGAGCCAGGGGTGAAACTGATCTGTTCTTTAATCTGGTTCAACAAAACAATTTCATACTTTCCCCCAACATTGTTGTATTTAGCTGAGATAGAAGTTCTTCACCTATCTAAAGAACTCGCATTCCTCAAGAATAAGAAGCATCTGTAACCTGCCATGCATTATTCTTTTCTGATACTCAAATTCCTGTATGCACTTCATTTAGAAGGATGGAAGCACAACCTATTCCTTCGGGTGTGGCTATTTGTCCTCTTTCCCTAACTCCATCGTTGCATGAGCTACCACATGGATCTCGTAATAATATTCCCAAATTCAATGGTGATGGGAAGTAGCACCCTGATGAACAAATTGCCTCATTCTTTATAACATGCAGCATTCTTGGTATAGCTCCTGAAGATGTCTCTGTTCAGCTCTTTATTGAAACATTTTATGGTTGTGGTAGCATAAAGGTTCTACCATCTTCCGAATGCATGCATTATTGACTAGGCTAACATGAGATCCATATTTGAAGTAACGATCAAACTAGATGAATATTCTCATGACTTGTTAGCACAAATTACACATATGAAGAAGGAATCTCATGAGCCTATACGGGACTTCGTGGAAAAAATTCAATAAGATGATTCGGAAGATTCTAGCGCTAGCCATTCCCACTCTTGAAAATCAAAAGTATTTCTTCATCAATTCTTAGCCCCTGATGTGAGCTTATTATTAAGGAGGTTTGTTATCCCTGAGTTGGCTACTTCTCAAGCTAAAACCACTTAAATATAAGATGATATTATTCTGGCATGAAAGATCACAAGAGAGTCATCTAAGCCTAAAAATTAGTGTTCATCTCAAAGTACTACTGACCCTATGATCTAGAAGATGGCCAACAGCTTGATCACTTTCAAGAAGAAAATGTCTCAATAGGTGACCAATTTTCCTTATCGAGATATTCCTAGATGGAATTTCAATAATACCAATTGTGCTCCCACAAGAGATAGGAATCGGTTGACTTCTACACCAAAAAGGCTAGCCATTGAATCTCCTCCTATAAATGCAACAATGGAAATAGTTGAGAAAGATGAAAAAACTAGAAGATCAAGGTTCTCATGAAGCTTTTGAAGCTTCAGGATATGTTGATGAGTCTTTTGACGATTCACCTGGTGACTCCAACATTCGGTACTTGGAATACGAGGAAGAAAAATGCCAACATGATGGTCAATCATTTGCAGTCTTCAATGGAGCTCAATCTCAGAATCCCAGAAAGTTGGTTGAAGGCTCTAAGGAGAACGGTAAAAAAGCTCCCATGGTTATGGCTAAAAGAGGCTCTCCTCTCTCAGCGCAAACTGAAAAGGAGATAAATAAAAAGGTAACTTCTTATTTTAACTCTCTTTATCCTTCCCCCCAGACCAATACCTTGGATTAGACTAGTGCAACTAGAACTAATCCCACCATCATTCCTTCATATACTAATTTTAACATTATTGATCATGTAAATAAAACTAAGATCCAAATGTCAGAAGCCGAGTACCTTCTGTCAAATCCAGAGAAATTTGAGAAATTTTCCAAATTAATAAGTGGAAAGGCTACTATCCCTTCACCTTCAAAAGGCATTTTTCCTAGCCCCACTCAGCCTTTACCTCAGAATAATATGACCTTTGTTACTTCTTTAGGAAATATTGAACCGTTTTATTTGTCCTTATAAATGAGTTTAAACTCAACAATTACATAATTGACTTAGAAGCCTCTGATAACATGATGCTCGAAAAATTATCCCATGCCCTTTGACTTACCTTGACTAAATCTTATGGGTGGTGTTACTCCATGGAAACCAAGCATGTCCCCTTGATTGGCCAAATCAAGGATGCACAGTTTGCATTTGTCGCATTCCCAAAAAAGAGAGTAAAAATGACTATCCTGGTCTCTGATATCCCAGATGCTTATGGTATTCTCTTAGGATTAGGTTTCTACAAATATGTCAAAGTAGAAATCAATATGGACTAGACCAAAGCTAAAATTCTAGCTAATGCAGTTCCTCGTGTCCTCCACCCTGAAGTGCAAGTGAAATATCTGGTCACTATATCAAATGACCCCAAACCTCAAATTCTCTTTGAAGATGCACTCTTGGGAAATTATTTCACGACATCAGAGATGCCTTTTTTAGGTATCAAGGAAGAATATCCTAATGCTATTTAAACCCTCGAGTTTGACAAGAGTTATTCAATTGCTGGGTTAGGTGCTAGTGTGGTTCTTATATCTCTAGATTTCGAGATCTTTCCATTTACCTTCAAGCTACAGTTTGACAATACTAATAACATGGCTGAATATGAAGCTTTGTTATTAGGGTTAGAAATGGCAAGGAAAAAGGGAATCTAAAATATTAAAGTGTAGGGAGATGGTGAGTTGATTGTAAATCAAGTAAGGGGGATCTATCAGGTAAAAAATGATCGCCTAAGGCATTAGAAACAAGGTGTGGGAAAACATAGAATGATTTGATGTTTTTTCCATTAAGGTAGTTTTGAGATATTATAATGATAAAGCCGATTCTTTAGCGATGTCTGCATCTCTTCTCCTTCCTCACCCAAAGTTCAAACATGACAAGTATACCATTGAAATTGTGTATCGTCTACGTGTTCCGTATAATTCAACACATTGGCAAGTGTTCAATGATGATCAACAAGTATTGTCTTTCCTTGAGAAAGCTAATAATTTTAGTAAGCTTTACTTTGAAGGATCATAATTAGCTTTTTTTGAGTCTGTCTTCAATTCATATCAAGAGATTGATGGTGAGTTCATCCAACTCAAAGGAAATAAGATTCCAAAGGGATTAGTTTCTCTGGAAGGTCTATTTGACAAGTGTGACCGATTTATTCAGGATAAAATGCAAGCTAAAGGTCCTTCCTTGTCAGAGGTAGATCAAGTTAATATGGGATCTTCTGACCAACCACGGATGGTAAACATCGAAAAATTTTGTTCTCCTGAGGAGAAAGGAAGATTCACTTCACTCCTGAAGAGATATATGGACGTCTTGGCATGGTCCTATGAGGACCTAAAGTCTTTCAAGCCCAAGGATGTGAAACATAACATTCCTTTGAAGTCTAATTTCAAACCCTAAAGTAATTAGAAAAGGCATTACAACCCAAAGATCTCAAGGACTATTCTTGCATAAATTAGAAATATGTTAGACGCAAGGATTATCTTCCTAATCCATCATTCTACATGGGTTGCTAACATCATCCCTATAAAAAATAAGAATGGTGAGATCCTGATTTTTGATGACTTTCGGAACCTTAATCAGTATTCATTGAAAGACAGTTACCCATTTCCTATCATGGATCAATTATTGTACACTATCACTGGATCATAAATGTTATCCATGCTTGATGGATTTTTGGGGTATAATCAGATCAAGGTAGCCACTGAGGATCAACATAAAACAACATTCACCACCCCATGGGGGACCTTTTTTTATAGGAGGATGCCTTTTGGTTTGATTAACACTAGAGCCACGTTTGAAAGAGCTATGGACTTAGCTTTCAGAGATTTGATGGGAAAATTCATAGTTGTATATTTAGATGACTTGACGATATTCTCTAAGAAGTGAAGTGATCACTATGATCACCTGGAGTAGGTACTCTTAAGATGCAGGTGTCATGGGATTTCATTAAATCCTAAAAATTCCATGTTTGGAGTAACAAAAGGTAAGCTGCTGGGTCATATCGTTGTTAGGTTGTGGAGCCTGTTTTCATGTGTGAAAGTGTTGAAGACTGTACACTAAGAGTACTATAAACTTTTCGTGTATCCTCACCGGGGTTCGAGGCTGGGCCGGGCCTTGAGCGGGGGTTTGGGGAGGCAGCGACCGAAATTTTATTTTTTTTAGGCGTAAATTTTTTTGGCCTCAAAATAATGCACTCAAGATTTCAGAAAACACACTCTTCTCATACGGGAAAGATTTTTGACCCATAGGTTTATGAGACGGGTTTTGCCCATGGTTTTGATACCCACGGTTTTGTAAAACTGCTTAAGCAGTTGTCTATTTATATGGTTTTATGCATATGATAGAGGTATGAAAAACATTGCAGATGTGCTTTGAATTTGGCTGTGAATTCTGTATAGTTTGTTGAGCATAGCTCCAAATTGATCTGGGTATTGTATTGAGAGAGCGGTGGCTTGTAATAAAATCTGAGCAAGTGATTCTTGGTGGACGTAGCCCAAATTGGGTGAACCACGTTAAATACTCTCTTTGTGTTGTGTTATTTTATTCTGCAATTTTATTTGAGATCTGTAATAATTTCTACATATTAGTTTTAACTGTTGCGATTCTGTGAGGGATTATTCCACATATTTTATCTCTTATTTCCTAACAATTGGTATCATAGCCTAGTTTGGTTTGCTGAAGTGTTGAATTGTAGGGAAAGTTTTTTAGCTTGAGTGGGAGCTATGGCAGATGATGGAATATCTAGGGTTGATAAATTCAACGGGTAGAATTTCAGTCTTTGGAAGATGCAGATGGAAGATTACCTTTATCAGAAGGATCTTTATACTCCATTGTTTGAGAAGGTGAACAAACCCTCGAGTATGACAGATGCGTAATGGGATTTATTAAATCGGAAGGCACTTGGAATGATCCAGCTGTGTCTTGCATCTTCGGTATTATTTAACGTTTCAAAGGAAAAGACTACAAAAGATCTAATGGATGCATTAGGGAATTTGTATGAAAAACCCTCTGCCTCTAACAATATATTTTTAATGAAATAGTTGTTTAATGTGAAGATGTCTGAGAAAGTTCAATATCAGATCATTTAAATGATTTCAATATGGTTGTGAATATGCTAGCTTCAGTTACAATAGAATTTGATGAAGAAGTTAGGGCTTTATTAATTTTGTGCTCTTTACCTAAGAGTTGGAATAGCCTGGTAATGGCGGTAAGTAACTCGGTTCTAGCTAACTCAAAGTTGAAGTTTGAGGATGTTGTAGGGGTGATTCTAAGTGAGGAAATGTGAAGAAAAATCTCTGGGGAATCTTCTACTTTAGGGAATGCTTTGACAGTGGAAACTAGAGGGAAACAAAAGAATAGAGGAAACCGTGGAAAATCAAAAGATTGGGCAAGGTCAAAATTCAAGAACAAGATTGTAGGTTGGAATTGTGGAAAGCCTAAGCATGCAAAGAAGGACTGTTGGGAGCTTCAGGATAAGAAGAAACAATAGGAAGAAAACAAGGAGGCAAATGTGGCAATGAGTAATGTATGTCAGGATGCTTTGATTCTTTCTTTTGCACAATATTACTAAATCTTAGGTTTTAGATTCAGGGAATTCTTTCCATGCTTCTCCACATAGGAATTATTTTGTTGATTATGTTCAACGAGATTTTGGGCATGTTTTTCTTGGTGATGATGAGCCTTGCAGCATAGTTGGAAAAGGTTCTGTTCAGGTTAAGATGCAAAATGGGAATACTTGGCTATTGAAGGATGTCAAACATGTGCCTACATTAAGAAAAAATTTGATATCGATAGGGCAATTGGGAAGTGATGGTTTTACTGTGATATTTACAATAGAATCTTGGAAGGTTACCAAGGGTGTGCTTGTGGTGGCAAGAGGTAAGAAGCTTGGAACCTTGCATTTAACCAATTATAGCACTAATGTTTGTGATCTTGTGGATTCAAAAGTAGATACAACATTGTGGCACTATAGGCTCATTCATATGAGCCATAAGCGCATGGAGATCATAAAGAAGGATTTTCCATGATATATAGAAACAAGTTTGGAGTTCTGTGAGGACTGCATATATGGGAAACAAAAGTGAGTAAGGTTTCTCAAGGTTGGACCTACAAAGAAAGAGAGTAAGTTATAGCTAGTGCATTCTGATGTGTGGGGGCCAAATCAGGTATCATCTCTTGGGGGTTCAAGTTATTATGTTACTTTTATTCATGATGCAACAAGGAAAGTTTGGGTTTATTGTATTAGAAACAAATCTGATGTATTTGATACTTTTGTTAAATGGAAAGCCTTGGTAGAGAATGAAACAAGTCTTAAGTTAAAATGTCTCAGGTCAGATAATGGAGGGCAGTATTGCAACAATGAATTTGATGATTATTGTTCTAAGAATGGAATCCGTAGGAAAAATATGGTTCCAGGAACTCCGCAGCAGAATGGGGTATTAGAAAGGATGAACAAAACAATAATGGAACATGTTAGGAGCATGAGGATACATGCAGGACTGCCTCTTTCTTTTTGGGAAGAAGTGGTGAGCACAGCTGTGTACTTGATAAATAGAGGACCCTCAAGTGCCTTGGATGGAGGCATACTTGAGGAGGCTTGGTATGGTAAGAAAGTTGATTATTCATTTCTTAGAGTCTTTGGATGTGAGGTGTTTGTTCATATAGACAAGGATGATAGGACCAAGCTAGAGGCTAAATCAGAAAAATGTACTTTCATTCGTTATGGTGGTGATGAATTTGGATATAAATGTTGGAGTATTAAGGACAAGAAAATCATTCGATCTAGGGATGTGGTCTTTAATGAGAAAGTCATGTATAAGAAGCAGTTGCAAGAAAACATGGAAGAATCTAACAAAGAATATGCAGTGGTAGAGGATCTTCCAGATCGGTAAGTGACACATGAATCAGTTCAGGAACCCCCTCAACAGGAACCCCAAACTCCTATATTGAGGAGGTCTTATAGGGTAAGAAGAGAACCTGAACATTTTTCTCCTTCTCTTTATTATTTATTACTCACTGATAGTGGAGAACCAGAGATCTTTGATGAAGCAATGTAGGTAGATGCCAGGAAGAAGTGGGAGCAAGCAATGGATGAGGAGCATCAGGCTCTCATGGAGAACCAGACATGGGATTTGGTAAAGCTACTGGAAGGAAAAAGAGCATTACAGAACAAGTGGGTGTTCAGAGTCAAAGAGGAAGAAGGAGGCAAGAAAATATACAAGGCTTGGTTGGTGGTCAAGGGGTTTGCATTGAAAAAAGGTATAGATTTTGATGATATTTTTTCTCATGTAGTAAATAAGACTTCTATTAGAACTATTCCAGGAATAGTTGCAACAAAAGACTTGCACTTAGAGAAACTTGATGTAAAGACATCATTTCTCCATGGTGATTTGGAGGAGGAACTATATATGCAACAACCAGAGGGCTATGAGGTCAAAGGTAAAGAGGAGATGGTGTGCAAAATGAAGAAGAGCTTGTATGGCTTGAAACAAGCTCCATGTCAATGGTATAAGAAATTTGATAGCTTCATGATGGAGTAAGGTTATATTATATGTCATTCTGACCATTGTGTGTATACAATTTTTTTTGAGGATGGTAGTTATATTATTATTTGTTTGTATGTGGATGACATGTTGCTTGCAGGTAAAAACATGCAAGAAAAAAAAGTACTCAAGAAGCAGCTAAGTGAATCCTTTGCTATGAAATATTTGGGGGCAGCCAAACAAATCCTTGGTATGAGGATATATTAGGATAGGAAGGAACAAAATCTGACTTTATCTCAAGAAGAGTACATTAAGAAAGTCTTGGAGAGGTTTAATATGCATGATGCTAAACCGGTTGGGACTCCTTTGGCAGGGCATTTCATGTTATCAAAGGAGCAGTGTCCCAAGACAGAGCAGGAGAGAAACCAAATGTCCAAGGTACCTTACTCATCAACATTTGGTAGTTTGATGTATGTCATGGTGTGCACTAGGCCTGATATTTCCCATGCAGTGGGAGCGGTGAGTAGATTTATGAGTAATCCAGGTAGAGATCACTGGCAGGTAGTAAAGTGGATCCTTCAATATTTGCGAGGGACCATGGGGATAGTTTTTGCTACAGTGGATCAAACACCATTTTGTGTTGTTATGTAGATTCAGATATGGCTAGAGACGTAGATAGCGGGAGGAGCACAATAGGTTATGTTTACATTGTAGGTGGAACAACAGTAAGCTGGATTTCACGACTACAGAAGTTGGTGGCTTTGTCAACCACGGAGGCTAAGTATGTTGCTGCCACAGAGGAAAGCAAGGAAATGATTTGGTTACAACAATTACTTGATGAGTTAGGGCATAAGCAAGATGAAGGAAAGTTGCATAGTGATAGTCAGAGTGCTATACACCTAGCTAAGAACTCTGCTTTCCACTCTAGGACAAAGCATATACAGTTAAGGTACCATTTCATCAGGACAACTTTGGAGGAAGAGAAGTTGAAGTTGGAGAAGATTCATACCAGTCAGAATCCTATAGACATGATGACCAAGGTGGTCACAAGGGAAAAACTGAAGTTGTGTTCAGCTTTGGTTGGTCTTCACAGAAACTAGTGAAGGGTTGAGAAGCTTGCTCAGAGGAAAACTAGTCTCCAAGTGGGAGATTGTTAGGTTGTGGAGCATGTTTTCATGTGTGAAAGTGTTGAAGACTATACACTAAGAGTACTATACAGTTTTCATGTATCCTTGCCGGGGTTCGAGGTTGGGCTGGGCCCCGAGTGGGGATTTGGGGGTGGCAGCCCTTGGTAGCAGGGGTTCAAGGGTGCAGCACCCAATTTTTTTTTTTTAGGCGTAAATTTTTTTGGCCTAAAAAAAATGCACTCGACATATCGGGAAACGCGCTCTTCTAATATGGGTGAGATTTTTCACCCATATGTTTATGGGATGGGTTTTTCCCATGGTTTTGATACCCACGGTTTTGTAAAACTACTTAAGTAGTTGTCTATTTATATGGTTTTATGCATATGATAGAGGTATGATAAACATTACAGATGTGCTTTGAATTCGACTGTGAATTCTGTAGAGTTTGTCGAGCATGTCTCAAAATGGATCTGGGTATTGTATTGGGAGAGCAATGGCTTGTAATAAACTCTGAGAAAGTGGTTCTTGGTGGACGTAGCCCAAATTGGGTGAACCATGTTAAATACTGTCTCTTTGTGTTGTGTTATTTTATTCTATAATTTTATTTGATATCTGTAATAATTTCTGCATATTAGTTTCTACTGTTGCGATTCTATGAGGGATTGTTCCACATATTTTATCTCTTATTTCCTAACAATCGTGACTAAAGAAGGAACCAAAATTGACCCAAAGTGGGTGAAGGCCATCCAAAGCCTTACTCTACCTACAAGCAAAATTGGGGTACATTCCTTTTTCAAAGAGGTCAATTTCCTTAGAATATTTTTACCTGACTTTTCCAATAAAACCAAGGATATCGTTGGGATGATGAAAGGTAAGACTCCATTTTGATGGAGCACTGAAGGGAAGCTGGATTTTGAAGAAGTCAAAAGAGAAATTGCTCATGCTCCTATTTTGGTATGCCAATAATTTAAGAAGGATTTCATCATGTATAGCTACGCTTATGCATATAAACTGTCATCCATCCTAATGTAGGAGAATAAAGAAGGAATCAAATCTCCTATTGCTTTCATGAGCTTCCCACTAAAGGAAAATTAATTGAATATGTCACAAATTTAAAAGCATGCTTATGCAGTGCTAAGATAAGTGAAGAATTTTAGGTATTATGTGTTGAGTTCTCAAACTCTCATTCTTGTTTTGTATACTGCATTTAAGTCCATTTTGACTCAACAAGAGTTTGGTAGTCAATGGGGTAACTGGATAGCAAAATTCCAAGAATACGACTTGGATATCAGACCTGCCAAGTTGGTATGAGGAAGGGGCCTGTGCCAATTGATCGTAGAAAACAATTCTAGGAAAGAATGCAAAGAAACTGAAGGTACTTCTTTAGAATTACCTAGGGTGCTTTTTGTAAGCACAACCGATGAATGATATGCAGATATTGCTTTATTTTTAAATTATGTAAAATTTCCCCCACATTTAATCCAAAAAGATAAGAGGAAAGTTAAATTAAGGTCCACAAGATACATTTTATTAGATATTGGTATATACAAGAAGGTTATTAATGGTATATTCCTTCGTTGTGTTGATAAGTCTCAACAGATAAGGTAGCTAGAATCCTTCAATAATATAACATGCAAAGGACATTTATCTTCCTCTGTGATAGCTTAGAAGATCTTACGGGCCAGGTACTATTAGCCCACTCTGTTTCGATATTTAGATGAATGGGTGGTTGAGTATAAAGCTTGTCAACATTTTGTTGGCTATCCTAATATGAAAGCTCTTCCCTTGAATCCTGTGATAATTGAAGAACCTTTTTGCCAATAGGGAATTGATTTCATTGGAGTACTGAATCCCCCCTCCTGTGCCAGTCATAATTATGTGCTCACCACCATAGAATATTTCACCAACTGTGTAAAATTTGTTCTAATCAAACAAGCAACCTCTGAAGCTATGTGTAAATTTCTAAAGGAGAATATAATTGTTAGATTCAGTTTGCCTCATAAGATCATTGTTGAAAATGCTTCCAATTTCTTATCACATGAGTTGACAAATTTTTTCTATGGATCTGGGATCACATTGGCTCATTCATCCAATTATTACCCCCAAGGAAACGGTCAGGCTAAATCGAGAAACAAGAACCTGGTGACCATAATCAGAAAGCAGGTTGATGAGAATCAAATTTATTGGCACAAAACATTGTATGATGCATTATGGGAAAATCAGATTACTCCTAAGTGAGTTATTGGAATGTCCCCATTCCAGGTGTTGTATGGAATTGATGCTGAGATTCCTATCTCTATAGAATTTTCAGCCTTACGGTTGCCTAAAGAAATTGAGGATGAAACTTTTCAAAGTTCCATTGAGAAAAGGACAATGTACCTAGCCAAGAAAGAAGAAGAATGGAGCAAGGTGGTGGATCACATTGCATATCATTAAAGAAAATTCAAAAATATATTTGACAAAAAATCAAAGCAACGTGATTTCCAGATTGGAGATCTAGTACTTTTATGGGATAAGAGAAGGGAACCGAAAAGGATGGATGGCAAGTTCGATTCTTTATGGAAAGGTCCTTTCAAAATCCATCATTTCAACGGTGAAAATAGCTTGTCTATCATATCTTAATGGATATTTTTTCCCTCTACATTTTAGTGGCAAACATCCGAAGTTGTTCCATCAATAATACAAGATGCTCTCTTGTACTGTATTATAATTTATTTTCTATTGTGTGCTTTCTTTCTTTATTTCTTTATTTGTTTGTTTTTAGTTTTTCTTCTCATGTATCCATATCCCAATGGATAATGATTTTTGATACATGAGTTCTCTTCCTTTGATGTCTCAAATAAAGTCCCCAACTGGAGCCAGTTGCTATCTCGTTTTAGTGATTTCAGCTAAAATTGAGATAACCATATGAAATTTTTGGAAAAATCTCTTAAAAATTCCCTTTAAAAGAGATCTTCAGGTTGTCGGGTTTTCATTGCATGAAAACATGTTCCTTGCATGCAACATGTCTCATGTTCCCCAAAACCTGAAACCTGACTACCTAAGTCCGTTATGTTAGGTTTTCTGAACTTCCAAGCATCGGAACATGCTTTGCCAAATACATGTTTTATGTCATTGTTTTCCTAAAACCTGAAACCCGAAATTGAATAAAATCCTTTGTATTGGGTTTTCAAATGCTGCAAGCATGATGACATGTCATTAATGTTCAGTTTTCTTACACTTGGCACACATGTCAAGTGAGGTGTAATTAATGTTAGGTTATTTATAAATAGTTTTTTTTCCATGTCATTTGTTACCTTATCATTTTTGCTGCATTGGATTTTTGTTTATGCTTCTTCTACCTCCAAATCCGATCAAGCTTCCCAATTGATTTCTCCATTCTTATTTGATCATTTTTCAAGCTTGTTGAAAGTAATCTTCTCTTATTTCTATTTTGAATCTTTTTGGGTTATTTATGACGTGTTTGTTTGGGGTCTCCATTTAATTTCCTCCACCATTTTGGTTTAGGTTTTTTGGGTCATTTTACTTGATTCTTGTTTTATTCCCATATGGGTTATTGTTTGACATTCACCCCTAGGTTATTTACTTATTTTTCATAGGTTATACCCTGTAGTTTTAAAAAAAGTCTTAAATTCCTAAGAGATCATGAGGTGGGAATTTCTCATAGCCTGTCATGTTAGAAACCTGATATATTTGTTTTGGGTTTTGTACAGTTTTAACATCTCACTTCTTTCGCCTTGTTTTGGGTTTTTCCAGGTCCTCAACATCCATCAAGATCCACAGTGTGTCGGGATTTTCTACCTACTCGACATCCTCCAGGTTTCATCATGTGTGTCAAGTTTTCCCACTTGTCTAGTACTTCCTCACTTCCGTAGTGTGTCAGATTTTCATAGATGCCCAACATGTCCTAACTTACAACATACACTCCATTGTGTCAGGTTTCCTAAGGTGTTTTGCAAGTCTCAAAAGCCAAACAGTGTTGTAGGTCTATGCAATTGTCTAACAAAATTTCAAGCCTGATTTCTCTTCCAAAAATCATCAAGGCATTTCTTCTTCGAGACTCCTCATGTCGGACCTCGGCCAATCTAAGGATAAGTGAGATAGGACAGGAAATATGAAGTATGAGTATCAAAAGATGGATTCTTCTTCTCAAATAAGCTGTAATTATGACACTCAGGACACAAAGCTCAACAATATAGATATGGAGGACTTCCAGAAGAGAATTGAGGATTCTTCTCAGAATTACTGGATGAAGTCGATAGCCAGCAGTGGTATCCCTCTTGCATAAGGATTTCGAATATCAACTCACTTCCTTGAATTCATCCTGGCTTGCACTTCCAACAATGACTCATCCTCCCACTCAATAATAATTCACGCAAGAGATTCTATAGTGAAATTGGAAAGAGGTTACTTTGATCAACTCCTAAGGTTTCCTGAATTTTTGGAATATGTTGATTTAAACCTTAAATTAGCACAAAAGGCCTTGGACAGAGATCAGGAAGACTACATTAATCATGTAAACAATAATTTCTTGGTCAAGGCTAAGCCATCTGTTTCTAGGTTTCCCAAGATGGTCTCTAGAAGTGATTTCATTCTTGAAATCATTGATATCATCACCCTGCTGAGTTGATTGTTTGGACTCCCAGAGTCAAGATATTTCCAAGGGTGGATGTACTAGTTCATGGTTGTCATAAAGAAGAATTACCAAAGGATTGATTGGGGTAGCCTAATAAGTGAAAAGATAGAATCCCAAATTCAAATAGTCTTGTCTATCGACAAGTTCTATATGACGTCCTACGTCACCTATGTAGCAGTAGGCATGTGAAACTACCCAGGGATATATGCAAAGAGAAATTGGAAAACATAACACATATATCGGTACTTCCCTCAGTTTACAATAAAAGGGTATGAATACCAATATAAAATAGTGAATGATGCCTTTTTCTATGAAAACATTTGTAGGTTAGATCCTTATCTGAGGAAAAGAAAGGTTTTTGATGAAACATGGTCCAAAGTGTCAAAATGAGGTTACATATTCTTGTAATTAAATAATTTTACATATCTTTGGGTGGTAAGGTTCCATGGTAACCCTTTCCATTTTCCTAGGTTCCCATGTGACAAACTGATCCTTATGGAGTTAGTCAGATAGTTTTTGGATTTTCACAAACTCCAACAAAGTAGGCAAAAAGCCATCATCTCCTTCCCTATTTCCATTAGAAGGTATACATGCTCTACAATGGTTAAGGCCAAGAACGTGGTGAATGAGGTTTAGGAAAATTTGAAGCAACATATGAAGCTCAGTGAGGTATTCAACTTCCGAGGAGTCCTCAATTCATATGGAACCCTGTATCTACATGTGCCCAATGTAGAAGACATCTGGGTTGATCTTCGGGATAAAGTTTCTATCTGAAGAAAGGCCAATAGCAGACTAACACTTGAAGAAATTTAGATGTTAGATCTAGATGATACCCCCAAAGGCACCATGGACAATAAAAGTCTCCTAGACATTATGTACGAAGAGTCGAATGGAGACCAACATGGATTCCCAACCATTGATTAGTCTATTGTTGAAAAATCTTCTATCACTGAAAGAACTACTTAGACTCTTATTTGTACCAAGGCATGGCTCATTTGTTAGGGAATGAGTTATAAGCAAAATATATTTTTTAAAATAGCCAATTTATAGGTGGGATCCTCTAAGGGAGAGAGGGAAGAGGATAAAAGCCCTACCAAGAGGCAGATAAAATTTAAGTTTCTCAGAAAAGGAGAAAATCAAGGAGCCACATCATCTACCACTCCTTCACAAATAGTTGAGGTCCTGGATTCACCTCCTCCACTAGAACAAGGAAAAATTCTTTTAGAAGACAAGTTCAATCAACCTATCATTTCTCCTTTTGTTGATTTCTCATCAGAGGTAAGTCTCTCTCTTGCTTCTCAAGCTCTGACTTTAGAATATTTACCTCCTCCCTCCCAATCTTCCTCACCTCATATTTCTTTGCCACTTTTATCAGTCATGGCCAACATTTTCTCCAACCTCTCACCTCTCTCTATTAGACTTAATATGGCAATAGATATGCCTCCTCCTTCTACACCTTCATTCAATAAGTCTATTCCCATAGACTCCACACTTGTAGTCATCACTACTCCACAAGTAAACCTTCTTCCCCCTACATATGTAATCATAACACCTGCGATAGGTGAAAATTCTTCCACTATACCTCAATAGTTAGTTGATCAGATCCCAAGGAATAGGAAGGTGGTAGTTCCTCTACCAGTCTCTGACTTCAGTTCCCTCAAGGTCTCTCTTGCCAAATCTACCAAGAAACCCAAAATGGTTTTAAGGGTTTCAGTGGATGCCTCAGGGCATAAGTTTTTAGAGATTCCTTCTCCTGTGGTGAAAAAAAAGAAGGATATAATCGTCACTTATTATATGATTACAAGAGTTTATTTAGGAAAGGTAACAATATAAGGAGCACAACAGGATAGACAGGATTCTATGAACGCATCGTGCCAAAAGCTGAAGGAAACAAAGGTGAGAAAAGATTAGGTAAAGGAGAAAGTTAAACTGTTGACGGAGGTATTACTCAAGCTGTCAAATCCTTCTCAGTAAACACCATAATCTCCGATCCCTACTCCTATTAGGTTTGATTTATCATTAATACATATGAATGAAAAGATCAACAAGAAGGGGAGAAAGGTTGATGAATGGATTTAGAGGCTACTCCTACAAGAAAGAAAGGACATTTAAGACATAGTGGAGGTTTATAAATCCTTAGAGGAGATTAAGAAGGATGGTGACAAAAAGGATGATGAATTTTCATAGGAAGTCAAGAACATGAAGTTAACTTTTGAGGCTCTCAATGTGCTGAAACAATTTCCATCTCATATATTCATGGAAGAAGGAATCATTCCGCAAGGGGATAAGCATTTACAGCTAACCAAAGCCATCGGATTTAGGACAAATATTCTTAGTTGGTTGATGCCATGAATGACATACAAGAGGAGCTGTCTAGGATCTTCGCTAAGGTCAAAGCTCAAATATTCTACCTGCTGATGATTTCTATAAACAAATCCAAGAATCAATCCATCTCGAACCAGCTTCCATCTTCAATCTGAAAAACCATTGCTAAGTTCATAAGGATTGAGAATGTTTTGGAATCATTAATGAAACTCAACAAGAGATTGAAGAAACTTCCTGGCAATGGAAGTGACACTTAGGAAACTTGTGAGGTTTTGAGTGACCATTCCAGTCCACCAGATGAAGTTGAGATGGAGGGCATAATCTAGAAGTTTAAGGAATTTCGAGACAAGAAGGTTTCACTAGAGGAAGACAAGTACGTAAAAATAGAATAAGCATAATGTTTAATGTCATTTCCATTTGGAGATTGACATGTCTTTTTCATTTTCGTTTCGTCACATAAGAAGCATATTTTCACTTGTTCTCATGTGTGAGAGTCAAGCAAAATAGGATTCTTGTTAAATGACTATTTTCTATGATTTATCCTATTTTCTCTATGTTCTTTCTATTATAAAAAAGGGATGCTCATTCCAAAGAGAGGAGATATTTTTTTAGAATATAGATAGCTATTGTGAAGAAGAAGAAAAACTTTGTATTTTCTTTTAATCATTGAGGAATAAAAACAGGTTTTATTTTGCAAACTCCGTGTTGTGGGATTCATCTATCTTGAGATATTGTTCTTATGTATAAAATATTAAGCTATTATTTATTTAGTGTTATTGATTATTTTAATCATTTCAAATATTACACCCATTATCTAAAACTCATATAAGTATTTCTTGATCTATTTTCGCATGAAAGAAAATATGTTCCTCTCATTCCCTCCCCACTTTGTTTCATCTATAATAGTTTCCTTTCAGATCCATTCTATTTCTAAAACTATAATATCTCCATCTTATGTTAATATTGATTTTGGGATTTTATCCCAACCCTAAAGGTAAGAATAGCGTGAATATTGTAAATATTGTTTCTGATGTGTTTTAGATCAGTAATAAACAGGCTACCTCACCTTTCTTTGGGGAGGGATTTGATCCTATGTACTGTGGTTGAACCTCATATTTTTTCCTAACAAAATATCCAACCAACAAGAAGACTGCCTATTAATCTGAGGCCATGTGATGACTCATGTCTTATAAAGTTGTTATCTCTCAAAAGTGCACCCTATAGAGAGATGGTTGTAAGTTTTCTAATATTGTAAAATTTGATATCTCTCTTTCGTAGATACAATGGAAACACATTAGGTCTTTAGGTATACCTATTTTGAGGTGAGTCTCTGGTATCAAGGTCGGTTCCTTGTTGATGTATCCTAAACTACTTCTAGGATTTAAGGGTAAAAGATAACTATAAAGTAATAAAAAATTAAGGTGATACACCAAATTTGTATGAGGGCTTTGACTAAGTATATGCATAATTGACATGTGAAAGGTTTTTTGATGCTTGAACCAATGGTTCTTCTGTAGAATATCAAGGGAAAAAAACTTGGAGTTATTGAGGGAGATTATCACAATAATACCTACTAAGCTAAACATGCACATTAATATTATGCAGAAACTACTAAATTTTGCAATAGGGTAAGATGATTAATCAGGTAAATTTCATTCAAAAGACTAATAGAAACATACACAAGACTGCAAGTAATTGGCAAGAAAGAAAATACTTCACACTCAGAAGGAAAAACTGGCAAAATTTTCTTAAGTACTCCTATATCCAAAAGGTCCTCCTTTATGCCTTGCAAAGGAACACAATATGTAGCAAAATAAATTTACCCTCTTCCTAAAAATAGCCTAAGGCTTTTACTCGCTCATGAATCTTATTTTTATCCTTTACTTAATAATAGATAAAGGAATAAAAATAGAGCATGCAATTACAAATAGGTATTATTAGCCTTAATTACAATACAGTGAAATTGAAGTTGACTGTTCTATATTTAAGAAAATAAGGGTAAACAATTTGCTAATAATAAGCTTGCTTACTATGCAAGTCTTTCTCCTTTGAACATGAAACTATGTCTTCCTCTGAAGCATGCAACAAATTAATTCTATTTTTGTGAGTAAATAATTCAAAAAAAATTTATATTTGCAAAATAAAAATCCAATGTGGGGACCATTGTCCATGTGTACATTCTCTGACATTGACATCTCTTTCTAAGTGGTCACATGAGTGATACTCTGTAACTCCACTCAAACCTCCTTGTGGGGACCACCTCCGACTTGCTTGGTTTGGCCACCTTGGTGGACTTAGCAATAAAAAAGCATGACCATCTTATATAGTACATGTCACTATGGCCTCCATTTATTTTGGGGATCACCTTTGTGGACTTAGCATATTGTTGTGTCTATATGCACATGGGTTCACTTTGTAAATATGATACAATACATGGTTTTTCCACTTTGTATTTGTAGGATTTGGCATAAAAGGTTGGAAACACCTTTTACTTGATCATTGTATAGAAGATTTGGTTGACCTTTACATATTTCTAACTCAGACTATGGTTTGACATTTAAAAGTAACGATTTTTTTTTTTAATCATGGGTTGGCCCCTTTCACACGATGACTCACCCCTTGGAATTTATCAGTGGAAAGATTAACTGAGGTTGAATTTACATTGGTATTGTTGAAATTATCTCAAACTTTTGATCTGCTACTTGTTTCTTCTCCACTATGGATCTCTTAACTCTGATTTGGAATGGCAGTTGGATTTTTGACCCTTTGTTAGGGTTTCTAACCTCGAAATTAAATGTGGCACTATCATCATACCCATAGTGGTTTGGATTTATTTTGGAGATTGATCCTTTGACTTTGATCTCTGTACTTCCGATCTAGAGCCATTGATTTCTGACCGTGATTGAGTTAGGTTGAAACTCACCTCTTGACTTTGCATGATAACAAATAGCTCGAACCTCATGCACATTTCATTTGGTTTTCATTATGTGGGAAAATCCCTAGAAAATTTTTCCTTTGACGCCATTATTTTGAGCATTCGAGTTTTGTCTCATTTGCGAAAATGGCTCTCTATCATTTTTTACTTCTTCTCTTGGCCGCCATTTTTAGAGTCTGTGAGCTTGGTTCATTTTTTATGAGTAAGATTTGAGCTTGGATTTATAGTTATCTGGCTTATTGTGAATCTATATGGGGTTTCTCTATAACGTTGTCTCCTTTCTCTCGAGCTCTGTAGATTTGGATTTTGAAACCTTGGTTGGAATTCAAGGCAGAGTTGTATGTTTTGTGTCTTCGCTCTATCATACATTTTTTAGCAAGATGGTTATGAGTTTTTTCCGCCATGAGTTGTTAGAGGTGAGATAATCTTCTCTTCTACGTGTACACTTATTTTTTCTTTTCTTCTTTAAATATATAACTGAAAATATTGGAAATATTTGTAGGTTTCGTGATTTATTGCTCCCACTTGACT
Organism: Taxus chinensis; assembly: GCA_019776745.2. Classification (NCBI taxonomy): domain Eukaryota; kingdom Viridiplantae; phylum Streptophyta; class Pinopsida; order Cupressales; family Taxaceae; genus Taxus; species Taxus chinensis. Next base: position 759,044,663 of record CM034146.1, read on the forward strand.
CCTAAGTTCAAAAATTCTCATGGGCATATGGATTTCTTACTTCATCATTTTGATGCTCAAAAGTTTCAACTACTCGATTATAAAATGGTGAGTTCTTGTCTATTACTCTGATTTAATATTTCCCAAATGAAAATTTGTGCCTGAACTTCTATATTCAATTTTGTATTTTGTTTGTAATATTATTCACAAAATATGAAACGTCTTTCATTTTATTGCTCCGAAAAATACTTCCTCTCCTAGATAGATATAGAACTGTGCAAGAATGACAATTATGACAACCCTGTATATTTGTCTTTGTATAATAACCTTCATATATCTATTTCATGTATGATAATTTTAGGTTTTAGAAGGCTTCCATGTATTCGTAATAGGGTTTGTCCTAGACGATAATTTATGGCTCTCTGAAATTATTTCTTAAGTTCTTTAATCATTCTGCAACCACGTAGACCCTATGTTTTGTAAACATATAGTTTTCATTTATTTTTTTGAGCTTATTTTAACATTGAAATCGGGCATGATTGTTGTTGTTTGTCATTTGTTGAATCCTGAATAGAACTGGATATACATGCGACTAAATATATATCCCTCCATTTTTTACTGTTATATCCAGTATAGGATATAATTTAATCTTGACTAATAGCCCTCCCTTCCAATTGAAAACTATAATGATTTCATTCCTTGATTGAATTCTTGAGACTTCAAAATCTTTTCTTTGTTGAGTCACTTGAATGAATGACTATGAGAATATTTCATAATGGTTATAGTCTTCTTAAACATGGAACACTCTGGAATACTCTGTGTAATTCTGATTGAAATTGAATGAGAGCATGTGCTTGGTCTTTGTGTTAAATTAGTCAGCTGCATAGAATCATTAATGTGCATAGATTTCTCTCTAGGATTCAAAATTGTAATGAAGCACTTGCATTCAGGTAACCATAAAAGTATCCATTGATTTGAAATTTTAGCTTGATCTTGTAATCTTATGTCAAAAAAACAAGGCTCCATAGTTGTCATTTATCTAATTTTGATCTACTTCTATTTCTTTTCCATCCTCATGAGAAATTTGTACTTTCAAAAACTGATGCAACTCTTATTGTTCCTTGTCTTGTGCTATGAGATACTCTTTTCTATATCTATCTTTAATGTATCTTGTATGTTATTTCTAGAAATTACAATCAGTTCATCTGTTTTAATACTATTTTAGGCATAAGCCTTGATTTAGATGCTTGTTAAGATCTTTGTAACTTGTTTCTTTTACATAGATGCTTTATTTCCTTGATAGTAACATTTCTGGCTTGTTGGAAAATCTGAAATGTTGATTTTTCATGGCGATGCCTTTGCAATTTATTTCCAGAATTCTCTCTTCCATCAATTTCCATATATCGTAGTTGTATTTTCTGACTTAGAATATGGTACATAACACTTCATGTTTGAAGTTGGATAAAAATGAGACATCATAGCTGTTTATCTTGTTCATGACATGCTTTACTTCTATTCTGTATCACTTACTTGATATAAATAATTCTTTTAAGCATGTAGTAGTTGAAAGTAGCATGATGAAAAGTTGTAAATATCAATTTTACATGGCGAAGCCTTGTCAAAATTTTCCTAGAATCTTCTTTTCTTCATTTTGTTTCAGCAGTACCCCTTTCTTTCTAATAAACTTTAGCTTCTAGAGATATAATTATTCTTCTTCAGTTGTAATATGAAACATGTGCTTCTATTGCTAGTCTCTTTTCAGTACCATAACCTGTTCCATTTGAAAAAAATATTGAGTTTGAGTTACATTAATTCTTCTTTCAGCCTGTACTTATGACTTTTCTATTTCTTCTTGGATGCAACCTGTACCTACACACTTAAGAAAACAGTTAGAAAATACTTAGGCTTTTTGGCCTCTCTGATGTCCATGTTCTTCCTTTCTTTTGTCTTTATTATTTATGAGTAAGTAGAGCATTTATGTAGTTTTCTCTTCAAGTAAATGACATCTCATGTTTGAAGAGATTAATATGCACGAATTAGGATAGTTTAGGAATATGAATGATCCCTGAGCTCGTAATTGATAGTTATCCTTTTCTTCTTTTCAGGTATAGTGGCTTCCACCATGGAGACGAAGAAGAAGCTAGAAATGGAGATGTTTTCAAACAAAGAAATAAATGCAAAGGCAATGACGGGTTCACTCATACTCCTTTGCTTTCTTTTTCATGCATGTGTACCTTTTATTTCAATAGCTATACTTTACTTTTCAGTTACATCCCACGGCTTGTGTGGGGAACATTTGAAAATTCCTTATGAATAAAACATTGAATTCTATAGAGGAGTTGTATATTTATTTCTACATTTCAACTTTTTGTATGCATTATATGATGAAATAAAAAACTCAGTCATTTAATTGAATGTATTAATCATGAAGGAAAGAACATTAATGAGAAGCTGTAATATTCTGTAATGAACCCTAATTTCTGCAATATGCACTTATGTTTTTTGTCCCAAAACTCAACATTTCACCTATTATGTAATTTAGTGTCTTCATCAACACAACACAGCTGTCCTTCGGGGCCCTTGTGTTCTTTTTCTAAAGGTATCATGAAATTGCAGACTATGTGATCTGTTTCATTTTGTAACAGCACACATAGATGGAGATTTAACTTAATCATTAACTAATCTAGTAGTAACCAATAATATCAGCACTTCTTCAGCTTAGGTATAATTTACCCATGAATTTCATCATAACGAAGAAGTTTCGATATTCCCATTTTTTGTACAAGTGCAAAAATTGTCAACAAAAGTATTCAGATGCATTTGACAAGAAAACTACTTACTATTTGAGGGATAAGAACCCTAAAACTTTAAGGCAAGACTTTACCATGGCTCTGCAAATTGAGAACATTAAATCAATTTGAAAACCTCCTAAGAGGGATGGTGTTGAAATAATCAAGCCAGAAAATCCTCAATCAAGTAAGGTTGTGAATCTTGAGGAAATTGCAAAGACTTTTTTCAGGGTTATCAAATAAATCTCTTACAAGCTAGCCAGGGAAGAGAAAGGAATTGGACAAGGTTCTTAAGGTTGGAAAAGGAAACAAGGAGAAGAAATATTTACAAATCATCCTAGAAATGATCAAAGGTATAATGACAGAGGTAAAGGACCCATGGGAGCTAGATAACCCCAAGCTAGTGAAAATAGAGTAGTACCTGATCCTCTAAATTCAAGATTTTCTATTGTTGAAGAGACAAATCAAATTGATTGGTGTGACAAATGTTTCTTACCATACCCACCATGTGAAGTAGATCACAATGTTTAAGAAGTTGATGATGATGACAACACTGATGATGATGGATGGATGCATGGTGGACTACTCTATAAGCTCACAGCAAGGAGCAACTTCAACTGAGATAATAAGTGCAAGAACTGCTGTAAGTTTTTAGGACTATATGTACCTATTCTTCCTCCCTCTCATGATTTATAAATAGATAAGGTAGAAACATTTAAAATTCCTAATAATTATTTTGAGTACTTAAGAGCTCTAATGATTAATAAGTATGATGGAGGAATCCCATCAGAAGAGGATAGACAACTATTAATGAATGTTTTTGTTTCCCAAGAAAAAGAGTATAACACAAGAAATAAAGTTGTTAAAGGGGTAGGGCCTCAAGCCAAACCAAAGACCGCAGTTCTCACCCATGTCCCAAAAGAGACTCCAAATAAATATGCATCTGGAAAAGGTCTTGTTGTGTCAAGTAGAACTAGTGTTCCCACCCATGCCCAAAATGTGAAAAATCTTGTGTCATCTAATGACTTTGTCAATCTTTCTCCAAATGTTGCTTTTCCCAAATGCATTCTTTATGACATAGCCCAAGTCTTGAGTCAAATCAATATTTCTATTCCAATTTTTTAACTTCTTAGGATTATTGATCACAAAAAGAGGGCTTTTGATTATTTGGGATTGGAAGAAGATAGGAGTGCATAAGGTAGAAATATAAATAATGTTAACACTCCTCCTCCAACAATTGCAGACCTAGAAAAGCCGCTAGCATTAGAGGAGATAGGTGAACCACCTGAATTTTACTTGGGAACATCTTTAGTTGAGTCTCAATTAAATGTTGATCCATTTTTTACAGCGCTAATTATTAAAGAAAAAATACTACACAATTGTATGTTTTATTCCATAGAATCATGTAATGTTATGCCTCTAGAAGTCATGAATGAATTGAACATTAAAGTGACAGCAACTTATGACAAGTGTACTCTAATGGATTCTAGAGAGGTTCTAGTTCTAGGGTGTGTAAAAGGTTTGGTGGTATAACTTCCAGCTTATCTGGGTAAGAACTTGAAACTTGATGTTGTTATTGTTGATTGCCCTGCCCAATGGGGCATGTTGTTATCAAGAAATGGGGCTGCAAGTGTAGGTTGAAGTATTCAGATGGATATGTCTTTTTCCACCATTCCAATTGAAGGTAGTCTTGTAAAGCTATATGGAGAGAAGAAGATGTTTCACCTCATTGATGATCCTAATAATGCTTCTTATGAAGTGTTATATGTTGATGTAGATGCTGATAAATTTATTGGGTTTCCTAATGGAAAAGTGCATAATATTGATCAATGTAAATTTCTTGAACAAATAGGTTTACCTTAGACCTTTTTATTTAATGGAACTTGTTTCAACTTTGGAAATGGTGTTGGTATTGTTCTTATTTCTCCAGGCCAAGAAGAGTTTGTATTTTCTTTCAAAGTTAACTTTGAATGTACTAACAACATTTTTGTATATGAAGCATGTTATTAGGCTTGAAAATGGCATGGAAACATGGTAGAAAGGATATGATTGTCAAAGGGGATTTAGAATTGATTGTTAAGCAAATTAGAAAATTGTACGCTACTAAAAATTAGAGAATGAAACAATACAAGCATGTAGTTTGGGATTTGATTGAAATGTTTAACTCTTTTAATATTGTGCACCATGATAGAAAGTTTAATGTTATTGTAGACAAGTTATCAGTGCTTGGATATAGATTTGGGAATTGTATAGTGTCTCCATTTTGTGAGTATGATGTTGAAATACTAACAAGGCCAGTTATCCCTGATAACGTTAAAAATTGGTAAGATTTTGATGATGATGCCTAGGTGAAATGGTTTCTACAAAATCAAGGTGATTTTTTTGACCAAAATATACATTTTCAACCAATGGTGTGTGTTGCTAAAGGAAATGAAACTTTATTTGGAAAAGACATCATCCAATTGAAGAAAAACATGATTCTCATAGGTTTGGTGGCACCTGGGTCGAACTTTGATAATGTTGATTACATTATTAAAAGGAGTATGTCAGTTTCAAGAGATATGGAAGAGAATGACCTGGGCACAAAGGAAAAACCATGTCAAATCTGGTAACAAAGCAATCTCAGCAAGGAAGAGAAGCAGTCCTATGTTCAATTGCTGAAGAAATATCAAGGCTATCTAGCTTGGTCTTACTCTGAGTTGAAGGCATATAGGGAATATTTCTTCAAACATGAAATTCCTTTTGAATCTAATCTACTCCTTTCTTTGAAAGTACTCATCTTGGGTTGTAAACCTAGTGCCTGTTAGAAAAAAGAATGGTGATATAAAGTTTTGCGTAGACTTCAAGAACTTGAATAAAGAATCATTAAAATATAATTACCCTCTTCCAAATATGGATAATATGCTGCAATTGGTAACTGGTTCTGAATTCTTATCCACTTTGGATGGTTTCTTTGGCTATAATCAAGTTTTTGTGAAGGATTCAGAAAGAATAAAGACTTCCTTTACCACTCCTTGGGGAACTTATGTCTATATTAGGATGCCCTTTGGCTTAATGAATGCTGGAGTAAATTTCCAAAGAGAAATGGATGTAGCATTTATTGGTTACATTACTGATTTCATTGTTGTTTATGAAGATGATGTAACTGTGTTTTCAAAAAAAATAAATGATCACTTACAACACTTTGAGAGAATACTGTTAAGGTGTTGACAATATGGCATATCATTGAATCCCAAGCAGTGCCACTATGGAGTGCAAAAGGAAAAACTACTTGGTCACATTGTGCCAAAGGAAGGGGTCATGATTGATCCTAAGAGAGTTGAAACCATCAGAAAGGTTCCAATTCCAAGAAATAAGAAGGGATTTCAATCCTTCTTTGGAAAAATAAACTTTATCTAAAGATTTTTGTCTAATATTGTTGAGTTCACCATCCCCATTACTATAATGTTGAATAAGGACCAAGTTATCAAAGGGGAAGAATATTCCATTCAAGCTTTCAATGGGATCAAGGAAGCACTAAAATATGCCTCTATTTTGGCAGCTCCAAATTACATAAAGCCTTTTCAAGTTTTTTTTTTGCTTCAGAAAACACCATGGGATTTGTCTTATTGTAGAAGGATTATGAAGGGGATGAGAGACAAATTGCTTTTTTCAGTAAGGCATTGCAGGGAGCTGAGTTGAAGTACACCATCATGGGGAAGTAATCATTTTCCTTGGTGAAAGTAAAAAAGGTTTTCATACCTTACATCTTGATCTCTAAATTTGTTGCTTATGTTCCCCACACCATGGTGAAAAATATATTATCAGAGATGGAGGTCTCAATAAAAATATGCAGATGGGTGAACAAGCTATAGGAAAATGCCATGGATATCCAAACCATGAAATTGGTAAGAGGTTTGGGCCTAGCTAAGATTATAGCTGACAACAACTTGCAAACTATTGAGGTGAATGAATTAGAAGGAGAAAGGGTGGATGTACTTGAAATGTTGGTAACCTCTGAATGGTAGAAAGATATAATATTTTGTCTCATAGATCTATGCTGCCCTAAACATTTAAGTAAAAATTCGAAAAGAGTTCTTAAGTTAGCATCCCAAAAATATGTCATTACTAATTTTTGGTTAGCTTTGAAGAACCCCAAGGGAGTGCTCTTGAGATGCATTACTGAAGATGAGGCCTCCAAAATAATTGTTGATCTCCATGGAGGAGTTTTTCGAGGACATTTTGCTAGAAGAGTTACAACACATAAAATATTGAGGGATGGTTATTAGTTACTAATTCTATTCAAAGATACAACTATATTGGTTAGGAAATGTGAAATTTGCCATCATTTTTCTAGAAAAATGAAAGCTTAAAGCTCCCTTCATTTGCAGCCTATGTCAGTTGATGCCCCATTTAAGCAATGGGGAATGGATTTCATTGGAAATTTTTTTGATCCTTTCAGTGATGGTCATTAAAGGATTCTTATAGCCACTGATTATTTCACTAAGTGGGTGGAAGAAATCTCCACCAAGAAAGAAACACACCAAGTTATCATGGAATTCATGTTGTATCACATCATATGCATATTTGGAGTGCTAGTTAAAATTGTTGTTGATAATGCCATGAGTTTCAGAGCCAAACCTTTGATGGCAATGTGCAAAGAGTATGAAATAAATTTGGCATATGTTTCTAACTACAATCCCCAAGGAAATGGACAAGATGAGTCCAACAATAAAAACTTGTTGAAGATCATTAGAAGAACCTTTGAGCTGAACAAAAAGAAGTGGGTGAGAAACAAATTTTTTTTGTTTGGGTTGATAGAATCACTGTTAAAAGAGCTACTGGTAAAAGCCCATTTGACTTGGTATATAGAAATCAAGCTTTGCTTCCTTTTCATTTGTAATTATCTTCATTTTGGTTTGTTCAATAAATGGCAGATCAAGAATTTAGTCCATATGATGCTTGAATCAATCATATTATCAAGTTAGCTGAAGAAAGAAGGGCATCCCATCAGAGCCATGTGAAGTTCAAAGAAAATTTGAAGAAGTTATTTGACAAGAAGGTGACTCCAAGAGCTTTCAACATTGGGGATGTGGTGTTATTATGGGATAGAAGGCATGAATATAAGGGAAAACATGGTAAATTTGATGTATTTTGGATGGGTGCTTATTCAATTGATATTCAAATTGGTGAAAATACCTTCTTCCTAAAAGACTTAGACAGGGAGCTACTTGAATTCCCTGTTAATGGAAGTCATTTGAAACATTTTTTTGATTGATTTCTCATAATCAAGGTATACTCCATTGTATAGTGTATATTTCTTTTTTCTTGTTCTACTTTTATGTTTTTTTTTTCATTTTGGTCCTTTGTGAGCTGGTTTTACTATTTTCTGGATTCATATTTTGGAGGATGGTTATGGTTTCTCTTCTCTACAAGATTATCCTTTGACTCTGTTCACCAATGGTATGTTTTTTGCACTTGGTTTGATATTTTTTCTTATGGCACTCACAGGGAGTTCCCATCCTTGATTCGGAGCCAATGTTGGTGCTCAAATTAGTCTTGCCCCATTTCTCCTTGAAATTTTTTAGTTTGTGGGCTCTATCATGTTTTCTATCTCCCCTGTATTGATGTATAAAAACATTGTCCTCCATTTGGTTGCCATGATCAGTCTCTTCCTTGGTTGAGGATCACTTAAAATTCATGATTTTTTTTTTCTCCTATGTCTGTGTGAAAGAGTATGTAACTTGGGTGAAAAATAAGGTTTTTTGCCTTAATTCCATTTTCCACAATCACGTTTTTTTGTTCGAATCATTTTTGTCCCAAATATATATAGAAACGTTATTGGATGTGGCTTGAAAGATCATATATGGGCCTTATATTATTTCCAAATTCTATGTCTTGAAAGAAAGATTCATTTCCAGGCTCAAATGGTGATTTTCCTACATTTTACGGTTTCACGGGTGTAGTTTTCCGAGTCCAATTTATATCTCGACATCAATTGAAATGTGCACCTTTCTGGTTAGATGTGACTTGGTGGAGAACTTTGATTAAATAAAATGAGGAAAGTACATTCTTCAAAATTTACAAGTGCAAATTCAACAAAATTAAATAAGGAAGTGTACACTCATCAGAAATAATCAAATGTTCTAATATCATAAATCTTCATGACATGTAGGTTAAAAAGGGATAAAGGTATTCAAGTGATTATTCTAGACTACAAGTCTTGAAGAATTCAATTCAACAAAGTTATTCTAGTTTTAGTACACTAGTTATAACTATAAAGCATCATTTTCCTTATACAAGATTACAAAATCAGGTCAAAACTACAAGTCAATGTATAGCTTTATGGTAACATGAGTACACGTGCATGATTAAAAGCTTAAAGCTTAAGGAAAAATCTATGCACAGTAATGGTTTTACATAACTGACTATGTTAAAAATAAATAAAGTACAACTCATTCATTCAAATGGAAGATAAATGTAACAAATTCATTTTGTTGAAATCCAAAAATAATGAACACAAAGTAAATGATTTCATTTAATTTTAGTCGTAAGTACACAAATTATTGCAAAGTGTTGTATGGATTGAAGAGACTATAATTCTTATGACATAATTTTCAGGCTAAATAAATATAAGGAGAAAAATTAGATCATAGATTATATTGAATACAACTCACAAGAAGAATAATGAACATGAAAACAGTAATCCATTATCATGAAGATTTGTCAATAGCTCCATATATCAGAAGAAATAGATTGGTCTCAACTATAGAAACAAACAACATACAATTTCTCTTATTTTAAAATGTATTGTCGAGGTGAAGATTCTATATAGATCTCAAAATGTAAAAGGAATGAGAATGGATGGAAATCACTTCATGAGAGAAAAATTTTGTAACATCACAATCATTTTGAAATTCTGAAACAATTAGATTCTTAGATCTAGATAAATGTGTTAAGACACATTCAAGCATCAAGCTTTCAAGAAGTGCTTTCCATCATATAGTTGTAACCAAACAATGTTACATGTTTTTGATCAAGGTAAGATGAATCAACATGTTTCAGAAAGAGATTTAGGTGTGACCATGACATTCTTAATGGAATTTTGGAACATTGCTTATAATTGAATCAAGTACTGATATATTGATACGAGTAATAAAGTTATTACAATGAGATATCAACTATAATACAATGGGAGTTGGAACACAGAGCAACAAAAATTCACTAAGGAATGCACAAATATGCTAAAACTCAAATGAAAATTTCACATACAAGAATTGTGATAGGTACTTTCCTTCAGAAAGTGCATGTCATAGTAAACATATTGCCAAATTATTGTAAATTTTTCATGTGTACGTCTAGAACATGTTTCACAACTTCACAGAATAGGAAATGCACTCTCAAGATCACAATAGTATTTTTAAAGCTACAACCAAGTACTGAGGAATCATCAAGAGAAATACCAAGCTTCAGAAGCAAGATACTAGGAATTAAGACCAAATAAAGAAATTAATGAGAAGCATAGGTCCATAGATACATACCTAAGTACATATTTTATGTATGTATTTTCATAAAAAAATAATAAATACCCAAATATGGGTCACCAAAAATAAAAATAAAATATCTCTTTGCAAATGATGAGCTCATTTCATAGATTACATAGTGCAGTCTGAGTTACGAAGACAAAAAAACCATGGGTAAAATGTCATGTTGCAACCATGAAAGGAGTAACAAGTCAGTGTCGAGCTCTTAGAAAATATGCAGGACATGGAATGAAAAGGCTTACAAGAGTAATACATGAGTTAAATCCAATATTGAAATTAAATATTCATGAACTCGGAAGTCTATTACGATGGAATATCTAACAAAAGAGATGAGATAGAGAATGACCCATTTTTTTTATATTTGATCTCAGATAAAACACAACTCATAAATGGTGTCATACATATGAGTGATGAAAAATATTTTTCGGTTTAAAAATAGAAAATACGAATGCCCATTTTAAGAAAATCTCACAGAAATATCAAATTCCCATTATGTCAAGTTTGTCTTCCATATTTTTCTACAACATTTAAATGACACCCAGGATGATAAACAAAAAACTAGAACTCATTATTTTGGGAAATCATATGCAAAATTAGAGCTACATCAGAGGAAAATATGAATAACCAAATCAAACAAGCTCAAATTTACAGAAAATTAATCACCGAAGTAAGCAAAATGAGCCACTTCAAATATTAAAGGTTAAAAAATGAATACACATAAGCTTGTGATAGAGCTTCAAAAGACTAATATAAAGCTTACAAAACCAAAGTGCCAAGAAATTAAACAATACCCATTTTAGTAACTTGGAATATTTGAATTTAAGAGGGTAAAATAGCTATAAAATAAAGCTTACCTCTAGTTCCCAAGGCTACTGAGAATTATCAAAACTAAAAAGTTAGCTTTGTTTGAGACCAAAGATCTCAAAAATCAATAATGGCAGCCACTTCAGAAATACCACAGTTAAACTAAAAGCATCGATAATGGCTGAGAGAATCCAAAAACATGCATACACATAACTTCACATAGCCTCCCACAGAGCTTGAAATGGAGAACCTTTGAGCTCATATTTTAATATAGAGAGCTCGAAGGAATGATACCTATAACCACCTCTGCCATAATTCTTAGAATCTCAATACAAAAAAAGTACAGATATTTAGAACTTTATAAAAAAAATTTATAGAGGAAAACCAAGCTCGAGATGACCAACAATGGCAGTTCGGAGAAAAATTTTCGAGGATTCTCCCTCCAAAATGGGCATGTGTGTGAAATGACCAAGTTTAGAGTAAAAAATAAACACATTCTCCAACTAACCCATGGTAACCTAACTCCACGAATAAGTTAAGGATCAATGGTTAGAAAATTGAAATACCAATAATTGATGATGTTAGATGCTAACCTAAGCCAACTACTAAGTATTGGATCAACGGTAGAGATTAGACGAAATAGAAGATCAAAGGTCCAGAACCTTTGTCAGTTCTAAGCAATATAACATTTGTTATCACCAGATAATCATTGATCCACAACTGGAGGTACGAAGATCAATGGTTAATAAATCACTGACCATATTAATTACAAGTTTGAAACCCTAACTAAGGATATAGAAGGATCAAGGACCAAGAATCAAGAACTACTGGCATTGATTATCCTTGTCAAAATGACGTAATCCAACCACAATCCAAACTTAACCATAGTTAGTATCTTCTCCACCAATAAAAATAAGGGTCAATTCATCATGCAAAGAGGGGGCCAGTCCCATAATAATCCAAAACAAATCATTTACATTAACCTCTTAAGGATCCACAACCAGAGTGATTTGAAAATCAGATGCCGACATGATGATTATCAAAAGGGGGAAAATTATCTTAGTCAATGCATGGAGAACTAGTGGGGGCTGGCCAATGATTGGGGGACCTTAGTATATCAAAAGTATGCCAAAATCTAAGAATGAACGAATTACTATAACACTGGTTATTTCCCTTGACTTAGGTTGAGGTCTATTATTATGTGCCATTAATTTATGCAAAAGGAGGCCAAAGTATTATCATTACATATTATATGCCAAGGGTCGAAAAGGGACCAAGGAATCCAAAATTTTAGATATATGTTAAGTCAAAGTGATTATATGCCAAGGTTAAGATAGGGAATGGAGATGCTAAAGAGAAAAGGTTAAACATGTGCACATCACAAGTAGTCCCCAAACTATGGGTGGATTAGTTTTTGCTAAGTTTTGAAAACAAAAGAATTATTTGCTTTCACGAGAGTATATTTTACATATGAGCACAAGAAGACAAATAGGTATCAACATCAGAGATCATGAGGACCACTTTTTTCCAATTACCTAATTTTTCACAAAATAAATGTATTATTACTATAAACACGCCTGTAGGAGGTCCCAACTTTGTGTGAATATTTTGGTTAAATTATTGCAAATAAAACATTTATTTTTGCATGTGTATCAAAGGGAAAAAATTTAAGAATGCGAAATTGATCACTGCAAGTGGATCAAATTGTAAGTGTAACATCAAGCACTAGAAGACAGAGATTTCATGCACATTGGAGGAAACTTACACATCAAGAAGGGGATATTATTAACTAAATTATTCATCTTACTTTGTTAAAAATATATCAGTCAGCTACAGTTTGGATGAGATGTATTTTTGTAATCAAGGCTATTAACGCCTCATTATATTAACATGTCTATTTTAATTCCTTTATTTATTCATGATAAAGGGGCAAAATTAGCATTCATGAGTGAGTACAATTTTTATCCTATTTTTAGTATGGCATGGGTGGATAATTTTTCTATATATTGTGTGCAATTGAAAAGCACATAGGAGTGTTGAATTTGATTTTTCCAGTTTTTCTCCCTTTAATGAGAATTTATTTATGATTTTCCAATTATTTACAGTGTTGTGTATATCTCATTAATTCTTGTGAAGGTCAAATTTTATGATTAATCATCTTACCTTGCTGCAAAATTTAGTAATTTCTGTGTAATATTAGTGTGCATGTTATCTTAATGTATTTTTGTGACTCTTTCCCTCAATACACCAATTGTTTTACCTTCATATTATGTTGAAATCTATTGGTTTGTGCATCCAAAATCCATTCTCAAATTAATTGTGCATGCACTGAGTCAAATCTCTCAACAGGTTTGGTGTATCACCCATGTTTTTAATTAAGTTACAATCATCTATTTACTCTCAAAAGTCCTAAAAATTAGTTTAGGATACATACAAAAGTAACAGGACTTGATAATGGAGACTCACCTTAACAATAAGTATACCCAAATACTTGAGTTGTTCCCATTTTATCTAAAAAAGAGAGAGATCCAGAGCAAGCTTAGAACACCTGTAGTCATCTCCCTACATGGTGCAATTTCAAGAGATAACAATAACCTCTTATTAACTTTTTTTGCAATGTAACTTTGTCAAATTATTTTACCTTAGTAAGTACAGATGTAATTATAAACCTCCTCAAATCGAGTAAAAGGTTCTGAATTAATCTTGTTTATGACACTAATAGTTACTTGTAGAAAATTATGGAATGACCATCTTTCTAACCTTAACACATGGATATAGAAGAACTTTGATTGCACGAAAATAACAACAATCTCTCTCTCTCTCTCTCTCTCTCTCTCTCTCTCTCTCTCTCTCTCTCTCTCTCCAAAAATAAAATAAATTAAATGAGTTTAGAGTACTCTCTTTTTTTAGCGTTATCGTTTACCAACGTGAGTATTGATCATGAAATTACAAGTAATATGGTCCAATAATGGTGAATGTAATGTTTCATAATCCACAATTATATATATAAGAAAAATTGTGTACATATACCTTATAAACAAGAATAGAAATGTGTAATTATATGTAGATCAGAAAAATCATCAAACATGTAATTGAACAATATTGATTGGACAAAATTTTTATCATTCTTACTCCTTAAAAAAACCTAAAATTGAGGTGGTAATAAATTAGTGCTTCAAATGGAATAAGTAATGTTTATTAATATTAGTTATGTAATATTTATATAATATGGATTACACACTAAAATGTTGGTCTTATGTAAGTAATTTAGGCATTGTGGTGTCTTTCCTAAGTTCGAGGTGTGAAAGTAATACAAATAATCGACTGGTTGTGATGTTTTAACAAATTAGATATGCCTTTGGATATTTGACTCTTAGGAGACTCTTTCATAAAAATTCTTTCACATTCGAAAACTCTTAGTAACTCATTATAAAATAAATGGTGTAAACCCTTATCATAGGGACTAATAATAATGACTAACTAATCTTTCCACCTACCTTGGGTGAAGGTGTCCTTTGAAATTAGTAAAAACACTAGTTAAGAAATGTAAATTGGGAATTGTTTTGGGGTACTCTTTAAAACATAGCACAATTTATTATTTCCATTCAAAAGTGCATTGGAATTTAAAATGGATTCACCCTCTTGTTAATGAGTATATAATTATCTATCTCTTGCAACCCAATGGGCCAAGTATAACCAAATAATTGTTAATTAAAGTTAACATAAGTCCCTTATGTTGAGAAGCATTGTAATATACCTTTCCTTAAAGGAAAATGTGTGATGACCTATTGTACTCTTGCAGAAGGTATGCATAGAAAATTTGTATTTCGTCCAAATTATAATTGCCTAATATTTTGATAGGTTCGGGAAACATTGACTTTAAATGAATTATTTGATTCCCAACTCATTCTTGTTTTCTCTTGATTATAGTATTTAAGAAACGATAAAATTTAAGTAAAGCTTTTCATATAATTTATTGAATTGAAAATTTTTTATTTTTCATTTCATTAAAGAGTTATGGATTTTTTAGGATGTAGAAAGTTTGAACTTACATATTACATAATGTTACAATAAATATTTAAATAAATATTACATCATAACATAAGTAAATAAAAAAATACTTACATGAAATAAATAATACAGGTGATACAATATTTATAGTGGAAAATGCCAATAGGGTGAAAACCACTTTGAAAATAACTTTTTACTTCAGAGAACTTATTTTACATCCAGTAAGATAACCTCCTCCTTTGAAACCCCTTATTACTAAGGGTAAAACCAAATCACTTGATTTACACATTTTTTATATATTTCTTGAATATATCAAATGAGGACATAAAGTCCTTTTAATATAAAGTGATCAGGTATGTTTCCCAACCCACCTTTTCAACTTAAAATGGTTGACACATAAATCTAGGTTTATAATATTTAATATTAGAAATATAATCATTTCATGATATTAAATATTTAACCTAAAGTATATACTTAGGTTAGCATATTTAATAATAGAAATATAATTATTTCATATTATTAAATATTAACCTATACATTAGTGATAGACCCATATACACTAAGGGTTTGTTAGACTAATTAATCATTATGTTCTAAAACTCCACCTTAATGTTAAGTGGGATAACATAACATATGCCAATAGATTACCTACCCGTGGTACACTACAGGATTTGCAATCATTAAACCATAAAGGTTTTAGGCTAGCATATCGTTTGAAGGAATTATAAGACCTTTATCATACTCAATTTACCTTTTGGTACAAGAGGATTTTTAATCCCAAAGATCATCCCATGATCAATGGATAAGTATAATTTGTGAGTTTTACATGTTCTCACAGGTTCTCATAAAAGGTTATTGAATCTAAACATATAGGAGTCTTGTACAACCAAGGACCTCCTTTACAATATGCTTGTGCTGGATGTATCTCAATGTTCTTTTTCCTCTGATGTTGAATTGGATTCTTAATCAAGAGTAATACAACTCTGAACACAACATAGAAGATAAATATTTTCTTTATCTTTCATGTGTATCTCTACTAAAAATCATTCCAGCCACATGGATTCTTGACTTATTCCATTGTACTTCTCTGCCTCAGTAGAAAAAAAAGAGACTATTGATTTTATTTTTTGTTCCAAGTAATGGTTCCTACACCAAATAACTTGAATACATATCTAGTATATTTTATAACACAACATGAGTATGGTTGGATTCACAAAATCTATATAAGATAGCATTTTCATTCTTATTATAATCCAACCCATAATTGATTGTTCCTTTCAAATATCTAAAAATTATTTTTGCAAGATTCTAATGATCTCTAAAAAAGGTTCTTGCATAAACCCTGAAGTAATTCCTTTTGTATAGGAAATCTATGATCTAGTTATAGTTAGATAAATCAAACTATTAACTAACAACGTATAGGATCATCATTTTTCATATGTAGATTTATGATCAATATTTATTCCAACTTCCATTGAAGTAGAAAACGGTTTACAATCAATCCTAAGAAAATTTTCCAATATAATGGTTGCATATTGTGTTTTCAAAAATAACAATAGAATGAAATACAATCATACACATAACATGATGTGAGAGACCTAACTCATTCATTTCAAAGTACTACTTCAATTTCTCTTTAATCATATGAATTATATCAGAATTGTCACCAGACATAAACAAATCATCAACATATATACATATAATGATAATCTATGAGCCTTATTGCTTAATGAATATATCATTGTTAGAAGAACAATTAACAAAACTTAACAATTTAAAGAAGGAAATAATTTTCGCATACCAAGCTCTAAGAGCTTTTTTTAAACCATACAAGGATTTCTCAACTTACAAACATAGTTTTTTTTTACCAGTTTCTTCAAATCCTTTAGGTTGAAACATGTAAAGTTCTTCTTTGAAATCAAAATTCAAAAAAACATTTTTCTTATCCATTTGGTGGATTTCCCACCCAAATTGAGCAGCAATTGCAAATAAGGCCCTCACAGTAATCATTTTAGCTACAGGAAATGTCTCAACATAATCAATACCAAGTTTATGAGTGAAACCTATAGCAATAAGTAAGACTTTATGTTTGTTAATAGTACCATCACCATTATATTTTACTTTGTATATCCACCAAGACCCTATAATACTTCAAGGCTCAAGTTCATATAAGGTAATTAATGCATGGTACATATGATAGATTCTGGTCATTTTCCTAAGGTTAATAGGATTTGAGGTTTCTAACATATATTGAACCTAGTTTAATTTCTTATCTAGGAAGATAGGAGTTTCAGAAACATCTATAACATCAAAACATCATCATGACCATTTACTAAATCAAAATCAAAACCATCATTTAGAAGAATTTATTGAAGTAACTTTAAGATAAGAAGACAACATATGTAAATCTTTCACTAGACTATATCTATACGTTTCATATAAGCTTCGATAATTAACATATCCTAACCTTTCATGCCATAGTTTTGAATTATTCAAACTTTGAGATATAAAACAAGATGTAGAAGAGCAATCATAAAAATATATACATCATTTCTTTGAATTCCTTCAGCTATTATACTCTCATTACTATCCTGGAGATACCAATTATCTTTCATGTATGGATTCTATTTGTGTCCATAGCTCTTTTGGATGTTCGATATTACCAATGTGTAGAAGGTACTCATCGTCCACATTGCATAGAAAGAGCATCTTACATTCGTTGTAAGAATGCATTCATGTTATCTACAGTTGCTTGACAATCGGTGGGACCAACCTCAGATCCAGAAACAATCATGCACAGTTTCCTCACCATAAATTCTATTTTGACCCAAATGATGTAGTTGGTGTCATTCAGGATCTAGGTTTTGTCAAGATAGAAATAGTTGAACATCATTGTTTTCCTAAACTTGTAAAACACACTCTATTATAATATACAATGTGCCACAAAGTTAGATACATATTTATAGATAAAAATAACACTTTCAATAAGATCAGATCTAAATTTTACTAATCTAAAGAAACTATTTGATCATAACTAATTTTGTCATTACAGTACATACTAATTAACCTCCCATGATCAAAATAATAACCCACATTATAAAATGCTCTGCATTATACCCCAGATTTATATAAAGAATTTATTTGACCATATAAAAGTGAAGAAGAGACCCCTAAAAAGACATAACAACTTCAAATTTATGAAAAAATTAACGTAGAGAAAAATCTGGCTAGCTTAAATTTGACGTCTAAATGACCATCATAATGACTTATTTTTGGTCTATCGTGATGGTCATTTGACCATCAATTTTAACATAGTTAAAGTTTCCTATAACCTAGGAGCTTAAATTTGACATCTAAATGACTGTCATAATGGCTTATTTTTGGTTTATTGTGATGGTCATTTGACTGTCAATTTTAGCACAGTTAAAGTTTCTTTGAACCTACGAGCTTAAATTTGACGTCTAAATGACCATCATATTGTCTTATATTTGGTCTACATTGATGGTCATTTGACCATCAAATTTAATGAAACCAAAATTTGTTGTGTATTTCTAGAATGTAAAATTCTGGAATTTCTTATATTGTATACTATTAGGGAGGTTATATTTTAGCACATTATAATAACCCATTATAATTTATAATTTAAAAATATATACACTTTTTATTAAAAAATGTATATAATTTATGGAATGAAAATAGAAAACAATATATAGTTCATAAAAATTATAAACTATAGTTTATTGTTTTTATATTAAAAACACATAACCCTTATTAAGGGGTTTAAAGGACATAGACCAGGTTAAAAGAATTTTATCAGTTGCAAGTAGATTTATGAGAGTATAGATTAACCTATATATTTTACAGAGGGGACAAGTAATTTCACCCAACCAATGAAATAAATTGAAATCTCTATTTTCTTGAACCTTGTCTCCTCCCTTCATTTACTCTTAATTTTATGCTCGCGCACATTTAAAAGTATGAAAATATTGTAAGATATTTTAACTTCAAAACTTTTATGTGGCTATAACTACCAATATTTTAATAAATATTTACCACACTTCACATGGGCCATCAATAAACTAGGCCCCCATTATTAAAAAAAAGTAAGCACTTTGAATTTTGTTTATAACATATATAAACCAAATCTAATAAAATTTATATTTTAAGCGGTTTAAAATAACCATATATATAAAATATGATTCAAACTTAGGTTTGTTTCTTTTTTTTTCAAAAAACTATATATGCCTAGATTTATAAGTTAAGTTTAAATATGATTTAAACTTAGGCTTAGAATATGGTATGTTGACTCTTCCCTCAATCCCACGTAAATTTTAATATGGTTTAAGGATTTTTATATATAGTTTTTTTTTCAAAACTATATAAATTTTAGTATGATGTTTATATAAATTATTATATAAACTTTATTCTATATTCTATATATTTTTATTTAAAAATAATAATACAGTTTTCAAATTATATAGGATATAGTTATAGATTAACTATAAAATATAGTTTTTCAAATAAAATCCTTTTATAGGGGACCAAAGAATATGGGTATGAAAAAAAGAAGGGGAAAAGATACTTTTAAATACCCTTTCGGGTTGGTTGAGAAAACCCGTACAAATGAAATAAGTAAAATACAAAATATTTGATCTTAATTTATTTAATTTACCTCGCTCTATTACCATGTTAGAATTTGAGGATTATAATAAATACGGATTTAATCAAGTTATATATTCCATAATGTTATGATAAATATTACATCATAACATAAGTAAATAAAGAAATACTTACAGGAAATAAATAACACAGGTGACACAATATTTATAGTGGAAAACCCCAATAGGGTAAAAACTACTTTGAAAATAACCTTTTACTTCATAGAACTTATTTTACATAAAATAAGATCACCTCCTCCTTTGAAACCCTATTTACCAAGGGTAAAACCAAATCACTTGATTTGCACACTTTTGATATATTTCCCAAATATTAAATGAGGACCTAAAGTCCTTTTTATATAAAGTGATCAGGTATGTCTCCCAACCCATCTTTTCGACCTAAAATGGTTGACACATACACCTAGGTTTATAATATTTAATATTAGAAATACAACCATTTCATGATATTAAATATTTAACCTAACGTATATACTTAGGTTAGCATATTTAATAATAGAAATATAAATATTTCATATTATTCAATATTAACCTATATATTAATGATGGACCCATAAACATTAAGGGTTGGCTAGACCACTTAATCATTATGTTCCAAAAAAAATTTCATGGTGAAAACATTTTCAAAACTTGTAAACAATAATCCATTCAACTATCTCTTATGAGTTTAGTAAACCAAATTTTGAACCAGAAATGTGATGTTCTAGAAAATGGTAAATATTATGGAACCTTGAAACAAAACTAGACATCCAACCCGAACTCGATGACTCACTATATATATTTCAACCACAATGTATTGCTACTATCATTATTTGATCATAAAAATATTGGTCAAATTTATTCAAAACCTTTAACTAAGCTTGGTAATAGGTGAATCTTCATCCTTGACCTTACTGAATAATGTAGATGCTAGAATCATTATTAGAGAGACTTGTGAACCATTTCATTCAAAATTTAAAGTAATGATAAGATAGGAGATGAAACCCCACAGAACCTCGAAACCTTTTCTCTCTCTCTCTCTCTCTCTCTCTTATTGTTTGGTATTTGTGACACCTTAGATAGTTTCCTTGAGTGGACTCGTACGCAACTAATATGAAAACCTTGATAACCCTTTTAGAACAAAATTTTTGTTTTCTTGGACCACCCTTCATTATTTTCCTTTAAATGTACACCTTGTGTTGTACATCCTCTTATGTGGACCCTTATAGGAAGGTTAGATTTTTTTGAAGCAAATGAATTTAGTTTAGAAGCTACAACTTTCATTTATTAATATCCTTCTAATTGAAGAATATAATTAACCTTAAACCATGTTAGATTTGATAAGACATGTTTGTAAATATATATATACTAATAATATAGTTCCCTTACAGTGCCCTTGACATTGGAAATACACTAAATATTACCATTTAGAGGTTTTAGACAAGGATGTTGATAACAATTTCCTTGGAAGATATAACTTCCCTTAATTAAATTGATCTAAGTAACAGAAACACTTAGTACTTCATTTTTTTTAATTTTTGGGACATTCTTATTGTGGCCAATAACCGCATGATACAACATGATACATCTTGATGTCATATCACTATCTCGTCAAAAGACTTTAAGGACGAAGTCTAATTTTATGAGAGGGAGATGTAGTTCCAGCATTTTCTAGCCTTCGTTATCTGTTGACATCTTAACCCATAGTTATGATTTGACAGGGTTTTTTACATATTTTAGGCATTATTTTATATTATTTTATTTTCATGGAAATGTGTGGTGATTTTTGTTTATAGCACCAATTAATATTTGATTAGTAGATTGGCACATTTTATTAGATGTTGTGGATACTAATATATTGCTCTATTATTTGGGCCTAATTGATATATGATGGATACTTAGTTTAGTCACACACCCAGATGATATATATTATTTGATTATTAATGAGAACACATGATAGAATTTATATATTTATTATAATGGATAACACATGTTGAATTTGTGTAAAATTATGCATGTCTATCATTTACGATTCCATGTTAATGTTATGATATCATAGATTGCATATTTAGACTTGATCGTTTACTGGATGGTTGATTTATACTTGTATTGGGTATATGTGTTTAATATCTATAATGAGTGTGTTGGTTACAGGGCACATGATAACGTGGGTTTAACGGTGGCTACTCAAATTGTGCACAAGCGGCCCATGGGGTTGATCCCTAACCATGTTTTCTGTATGAGGAATTATTTTTTGGTTGTATTATTTTGGCACCATGAGTGACCCTTATTTGTAATGTTGTATGTCATGTAGAATTAATTGTTATTAGGTTGTTTATTTTGTTATGTAAACTATGTTGGGGGACTTAATGGTCCCCACTTGCATTAAGTTTTACATTTTTGTAAGTGTGTGTTAATTAAGGAGGATTGGGGTCACATGAGCACCCTTGGGTGGGACCCACATCCTCTACATATGTTCTTAAATGTGTCAAACCCGAAATTAGGCTATTTATGGCATAGTAAGTGACCCCTTTTAGTTTTGGGAGTCCACTTAGCATGAAAATAAGCCCTTGGAACCTACCTATCAAATGGGGGGATTAATTTCAAGGAATAGAGGGAGTTTCCCTCCCATTTATCATCTCTTTTGTCACCATCCATGTAAGATAGATTGAAATATGTGTGTTGTAAAATAATTACACAAACTTCTTTCGTTTTCTTTTTGATTAATTTGGGAGAAGGGTGTTTAAAAGTGAGTTTATATTTTCTTATTTTTGTTTTGGGAATCTTAACTTAAAGGGAAGAGAGGGGTGACACATGTCACCCACTCATTGGTCAGGAATTTTTTTTCCTTCAAATACTACCTCATATGGGAGAAAGGGAACTTTATTTTGGTTTTGGCTTAGTGCTTGGAGGCCTGGGAAATGATATTTTTCTTTGATAAGGAATTGGGAAAAGCTTAGATATTTGGAGAGCTTGTGGAGGTATGCTTTTTGATCTCACTCTGTGTTAATTTGTATGTTATATATTAGTTTTTATTATGGTTAAAATTGGTGTTTTGTTGTTTCTGTTGTATACTACTTGTGTATGTTATGTATTATTTTTCTCCATTTATCATATGGCTTGATATATTTTTGAGATTTATGGGGGAATATGGAAGGATTTTCCATCTTAAACCTTATTGCTTGATGGGAAAACCATGTTTGTTTTTTCTCCTCTCATATGGTTTGAGGTGGGGAAGGTAGTTCATATGGTTTGAACCCCCTTCCCCATCCTTGTAGAGGAAATCAAATGGGTTTGAAAATCCTCCCAAGGAGGATTTTAGGTGAATGGGTGGAGCAATAAATATGGATTGTTGTTTTGGAGGGATAAACAGGTTTTGTCAAGAATCTTGTAAGTGTGCATCATATGGTTGTACCACACTCTTTGAAACTTTTAGATGTCTCATATACACTTCCGAATTTTTGAGGATGAAAATGGTATTATCCTCTTTTCTTTTGGTTGATAAATGTTGTGTTTCTTTAATGTACAGATTAGTCTTGTATGTGGATGTATTTGTGTATATGTATCCCTTAATATTGTGCACATTTGTGGAAGCTATCTCTCTCTCTGATGGGATTGGTGGAGGATCGAATGTCTTCCAAACTTTTGAAAGGCATGTAATAATGCCTATAGGTTAGGTGGTAAAAAAATCATTTTTCTCTTGGTGTTGGATCATTTGAAGAGAAAAAATGTTGGAGCTCAAGTTTGGAAGATGGTTGGAGCATTCCTTTGTAATCGTGGCATATTGTAGTTCTCATAATAGTTGCGAAACTTTTAGTTATTGTAATCATGTTGATATGGATTTGTTGAAAGTGGTATGTTCTTGTAAAATTTCCATTTTGTGATTTGGGATTGCTTTGTAAACTAGTTCTACATTACTTTGTGGATCCTCCTTCAATATTGAAATGGATCCTTGTAAAGTTCCTATTCGTACATCTTGAGTATTTTGTAAATAAGTTGAATTTTTGAGCTTAAGCTTCATAGGAATGTAAACCATTTTTGTATGGTAAATGTTATAAGAATCTTATACTTTTTAAGGCAATACAAGAAGTTGGTTAAGAGTTATTCCTTGTTAAGATCCTGTTTTAAGGATAAATTGTTTTCCTTTGCAAATGAAAGTTGATTTCTAGTATATGTTATTGTTTAGAAACTAATATTATCCTTGCATTATTTGTATTATGAAAAATTAGTAAGGATAAAATGATTAAATACAATCTTGATTTAAGTTTATGTTTACAATCCTAGAAATTTGGTTATTGATGTAAAAGAAAATTACTTCTAGTGGAAATTGACTAAATACTTGCATGATGAAAGTTGGTTGAAAGAACAAAAGATGTTTTAGTAGGTTCCTTAAATTTTAACAAAGATCACATTTCTCTTAGAATGTGGATAGACAAGTGTACAATGTTTCTTTGTATGTATTTAATATGAATGCATTTGTAAATAAGTTGTTGATATATAGCGAACTTGTTCAATGCAAGTCTTCTCTTTTCTAAAAACAAAATAAATTTACAAATTATATTAGTGTACATAGGTAAAAATCAATTATACAATAGAGATAAAGCTAAATGCTGGAATTAGATAGTTTACAAATAAAGAAATACGAAATAGGTCCCAATATTAGTAAATAATTTAATACAAAAAAATAAGCACATAATATATATATATACACACATATATATATGTATATACTGTATATATTATATAATATTAAATTAAGGAGGTTATTATATATATATAGATATATATATATATATATATATATATATAATAAAATAATAAAGGTAATAACAAAAGTTCGATGGACGTTGGTTGTTTTAAATTAAACAAAAAACACAAATTGGGGAGGGGTCGAGCCCTCCCGAAACCATGAGCTAAACTCATGGTGGTATGGCCTACCGCCACACCACCACACTTCCCCAATTCCCAAACCCCGCACACCACGCACTCCCCACAAACCGCAAAACCATAACCCCGTAAAACCCCAAATCCCACACATTCCCCTTTCCGCAAACCCTACTCCCCGTGGATTCACAAAAATCCCTCTCCAAATCAATTGCCACCCCTAGCATTCTAAAATTATTCGAAATTTTAATTAGATATCTTATTTTGCAGAATGCCTAATTCTATTGTTAATATGTATACATACACACACACACACGCACATGTCGATTTTCTTTCTTTAAACTAAAAATTGGGTTAAATGGTATACCCAAGCTAGAGATCCTTCTGGAAATGACTATATATATATATATATATATATATATATATATATATATATATATATATATATATATATAGATAGAACCAAATCCTAGGGAATGGTAAGAAATAAATAGCAAATAGAATCCATCGACTCTTCTTCTCTCCATCACCTGTAATACAAATAAAATATTGACAACATATACAACTCCATGAATTTCTAAAATCTCCATAATTCCTTCTGTACAAAGAAGAAGAAAAATAAAACTAAAAGAGCAAAGAAAAGGAAAATAAATCATAAAAAACATATTAGAGTAATTTTAAGGTGTTTAGCTCTAGGGGATAAAAGTAAAATCATCCAAGCATTGAGCTTTATCCCTACACTTTTCAATTCATGGGATTTTTTGGGATTAGTCCAATTGAAATAAAAGAAGGTTGTGTGGGGGCAAATTAGAGTAAAAGGGGGAAGTTAATTAAATTTAAAAGGGATGTAGTCTTTATATTGATCATGGGAATAAAAATAATTCGGTAAATAAAATGGGTATAAAGTAATTAATCATGGGAATCGGTTAAGTAGAGGATTAACATTTACTTTGAAAAAAAAATTACCTGAATTTTTAACTACCTTTTCATGTGGTTTCGTATGTCTCGAGGCGGGGCACTATATTTTTGATATGGGATTTGAGCTCGCTCTTTCTGCAAGAATTTTCTGTGGTACTTTTTTACTTTCATGTTATTTGATTTTTTAGGCGACAACACATTTCTGCCTCTTTCCCAAAATATGTACATGCATCTAATTTGATGAAGAAAATTTTCTTTTGATCACTTATCAGAACGTCATCTCTAATACCCGTGAATTCTGTTATCGCTTCTTCTTTATCGAAGTAATCAATCTACATATGAATTTTTTGTTCCCAATCAATAAGGTTGGGATAAAAAAGGGTGATTGAGATTTGACTTGGGGATGGAATTGAGATAGGTTAAACATAGTTGAATCTGTGAACATATTAGTAGAGGCAAGATATCCATAGATACTATAATGGGAATTTGCGTCACTATCTGAATGTAGCAGATTATTTCAAATTTCTGAGGAAGTATCATCAATTTTCAAAGGGTAGAATATTATGACTCTTCACACCAAGGCCATGCTTATTATATTTATTAGTGGGGATTTAAAAAGGTTCCCGTGTACTTTGTGGATCTGGTCCACACCCAAATCCTTAATACCCCATGACATGGAGCATTCTACGTATTTTGGCATATTATCGAGGTTCGTTGCATGGAGCTCTCAGGTTCCTTCTGGTGTTTGATTTGGAGGTTCAGTTAGCATCTTCTTAGCTGATAGAAGACCATGAGGAGAAAAACCTTTCAAAGGGACTGGAGCAGGCTAGCTCGTGATCTTGTGAATGAAAATTCCACTCTACCACGTGTCTTAGGTGAGAGTGATAGGTCGGACACTAAGAGGTCATATTGATTATTGAAATCTTGTATCATGGGTAAGTGCAGCAAGTTGGGGGGTGAAAAAGGGGTCGTATGTGGACATCATATTGCTAAAAATAAAAGAAAAATCTCAACTTTTAGGGATTATTAGCAAATGCTTGCACTGAAAATTTGAAAAACTTATAAAAATATGAATCGTAACATCCGGAATCTAGTTTTTAAACTACTAGATTTTTTAAAAATGGACAAGTTTACCTCTATTAAACACTCAAAATTTAATGACTTGGTTTGATTTTTTGAGAAAACCTAAAAGATTGTAGTCCATTTGCCCGTGATTTAGATGAATAAAACATGATATTTTTTTTCCTTTGGTGAAAACTTATATGTTTCTTTCTTTCTTGGGATAGATTTTAATTTGGTATTTTTTTCGCAATGTTTTTCTTAATGATTTTTTCCATGTAAGTGGTATGAAAATATAAAGAAAACGGAGCACTTTCCATTTTCCCATCATTAATTCATCAAAAAATATCAAAATTAAATATGTCCTTTTTTTGAGTGTGTATATAACTTTTCCATAGTTGGTAGGGTATATGTTTTATCACATTGTGATACGTGAAAAAAAATTACAGTATTAAACGTAGACATGAACATTCAAAAGAAAAAGATTCTTAAAGGACTAATCTTAGTAAAAAATTATAAAATGATTTTTATCATATTTTATTCAGTTTAAAATAAAATATTTCTACAAATCTAACAGTCTCCCCTACATGATAGTACAAATGTTTGTGACATTTTTTTTTTTATTTTTTTGCCATGGCTCAAGTCCGTGAAAGAGAAAATTTGATGTTTTTATTTTTTTTGAAGAAACAATCAGGATTTGATGTCCACTTTTATGTTCCCCAACTTGTTGAACTCACCCTCCTACCATATGATCCCCACTTTCATTTCCCATGAAGTAAAGGGATTTCAACCATGAAGAAGGGTATTTAACAACAACTTGAAATTGTTGACAATTTTTTTTCTCATGTGAAATGGGAAATTCAAAACTTCATTTTCAAATTGAATGGATTAGTTTTGGGGAGCCTAACTAAATACATAAGAAGGTGAACCATCACTTTACCAATTTTGGAGTTCTTATCATCTTCTTAGCATGGATTTCCATCACATCCCTATCATCATTATGCACCAGATCCAATCAGAGAAACATTGCATGACCTTGACACAAATGGGAAGGTCATGATAAGAATATGATGGATACCCCAAAGATTTCATAGGGATTGTCCACTTGGGGGATGAAGTAGGTTTTAGCTTATCTTTATTTACTTTTCAGTTCTTATCAATTATCTTAAGATCATTAATTATGATTAAATGAAAGGTTCCTAATATGTATGAAAAGAATAGTAAAAATAGATAAAGATACAACTCATCACAGGAAGAAATTATCATTTATTTTAGAAATTATATTACAACAGTGAAACCATCATAAGCTATGGGAATGACTCTGAAAAAAAAAGAACATAAATGAAAGTGCATATATGTAAAGTTGTGAACAAATAAAGAATGGAATCCATCATTTCCTAGATTTCCATCAGCTTGGATTGAGTTGATTGTCCTCACTTATCCTCTTCACCATATTAACCACCTACTGACATTGTACCTGAAAGAGGAAAGAGATTTCATTAGAGCTCTATATTTCATGCTTATTGTATTCACAAATTTAAATAGATGAACTTTCAAATTGATCTTGAAATCATATAGCACAAAATGAATAGAGGAAAGAGTGAGATATTAATAATCATGGCATAAAGAAATAAATAACAAAAGAAAGGATTTCACCTTCATTTTTCTAGCTAGTTCTTTTAGTGTGCAGGTAGAGAAATGAAAGGTACATTCTACTTTTATTTCGGTCATGTTACAACAATATTAAGAGAAACATACCTTTCTCAAATCATAAAGCTCTTTAAAATAGAAATGACACAATACAGATTGCATCCATATCATGAATTTTAGTCATTTATTTTAGAATTATATACAACAGTGAACCAACATAAGCTGTGGGAATGACTCTGAAAAAAAAGAACATAAATGAAAGTTCATATATGTAAAGTTGTGAACAAATAAAGAATGGAATCCATCATTTCCTAGATTTCCATCAGTTTGGATTGAGTTGATTGTCCTCACTTATCCTCTTCACCATATTAACCAGCTACTGACATTGTACCTGAAAGAGGAAAGAGATTTAGTTAGAGCTCTATATTTCATGCTTGTTGTATTCACAACTTTAAATAGATGAACTTTCAAAATGATCTTGAAATCATATAGCATAGAATGAATAGAGGATAGAGTGAGACATATTCATAATCATGGCATAAAGAAATAAATAACAAAAGAAAGGATTTCACCTTCATTTTTCTAGCTAGTTCTTTTAGTGTGCAGGTAAAGAAACAAAAGGTACATTCTACTTTTATTTCAGTCATGTTACAAAAATAGTAAGAGAAACATACCTTTCTCAAACCATAAAGATCTTTAAAATAGAAATGACACAATACAGATTGCATCCATATCATGAATTTTAGCATTTTTGCACAAATGGAAAATAAGTACATACATGTAATTAAACTTCACAATACATGACTGTAAGCAAGTACAAATTTCCACAAGGTACACTTTCTAGAAACTTTACTGTTATATCTCGAAAGTGCACCCTATAGAGAGATGGTTGAAGGTTTTTATAAGCTTGCACAAGTGATCTCTCTCTTTTGTATATACAATGGAAACACCTCAGGTATGTGGGTATACCTATTTTGAGGTGAGTCTCCAGTATCAAGGTTGGTTCCTTGTTGGTGTATACTAAACTGCTTTCTGGGAGTTTTAGGGTAAAAGATAACTGTAAAATGATTAAAACTAAGGTGATACACCAAATTTGTATGAGGGCTTTGACTGAGTATATGCACAACTGATCTGTGAAGGATTCTTGATGCATGAACCAATAGTTTTTTTGCAGGATATTTAGGGGAAAAACACTTGATTGTACTGAGGGAGGATCACAACAGTACTAATAAGTTAACATGCACATTAAAATTTAAGTAGAAAGGACTGAAATTTGCAGCAGGGTAAGGTGGTTGATCAGGGAATTTGCATTCACAAGATTAATATAACATACACAAGACTGCAAAGTAACTTGGAAAGGTAGAGAACACTTCACACTCAGAGGGAAAAACTAGCAAAATTTGCTTCAGTACTCATATATCCAAAAGTCCTCCAGTAAAATCCTCCTTTGTGCTTTGCAAAGGCACACAATATATAGCAAAAATAAATTTCACCCCCTTCCTAAAAATATCCTAAGGCTTGTACTCGCCCATGCATCCTAATTTTATCCTTTATTTAATAATAAATAAAGGGATAAAATAATACAAACTAGAGCATGCAGTTTAAAAATAGGCATTAATGGCCTTAAATACAATGCAGTCAAACTGAAGTTGACTGTTCTATTTTTAAGAAAAGAATGGGTGAATAATTTGCTAATAATAAAATTGCTTGCTAGGAAAGTCTCCCTCCTTTGAGCATGCAAATTCATCTTCTTCTCTGTTCTATCTTCTTGTGAAGCATGCAAAAATAAACTCCCTGTATGTGAGCAAAAATATTTCAAATATTTGCAATAATACTCATCCACATATCAATCTGGCTGGGACCACCTTTTCCTCTGATGCTAACACTCATTCTGTTTGCTAGTGATCACATGGATACATTTGCAACTCTACTCAACCTCCTTGAAGTGGGGACCACCTTCACTCTGCTTGGTTTGGCCACCTTGGTGGACTTAGCAATATAAAAGGGTCGACCATCTTGATTAATAGACATGACACATGCCACCACCTTTTGATAAATATACACATGTATATATGTGTTGGTCATTGCATGCTTGGTAGTGTATAATTTGAAATTCACCTTTTGGTGATCATTTGGCATAATGTGGTGGGTTTTGATTATTTGAATGGACTATAGTTTTAGACTTTGAAAGTCATGGTAATGATTATTTGGTTTGGTGATGTGGGTTGGCCCCCTCCCCATGGTGACTCAACCCTCCATGCATTTTTCAGTGGCAATTTAACCTGTGTCGAGTTTACTTTGAGATTGGTGATGGAAACAGGGCCGTTGATCTTTTACCTATGATTTTGATGTCATTGATTTCTTACCCGTGATTAGGGTTTTAAAACCAGAAATTAATGTGGTCGGTGGGAGGCTAGCCATGGTTATTCTTTGATCTCTGAGCTCATTTCTAGACCATTGATCTATGTACTTGATGGTTTTTTATCGTTGATCACTAACTCCAGGTGAGTTAGGTTAAGCTGAGCTCAAGTGGGTGAGTTAAAACAACTCGAAGTCCCTCATTTGGTCATTTCACATCTGGTTTTGAGGGTGAAGCCCTGGAAAATTTTTCTTGGATGCCATGGTTGAAATTTTTGAGCTTCGCTCTATTCATTTTCGGCCTTCGAAATCTTCATGTGATATTTCAGTATCCATCTTGTATCGACAGAGCTCGAATTTTCTGATGAAAAAGGGTTTCCTTACCTATGAATGTGTTTTTATGAGTTTTTGAACTCAGTGAGGCTTCTGGACACCATTTTTATTCCTTTCAAGTTCTGTTAATTCAGATTTTCTCTCAGGATGGTATTATGACTCTTTCTTGCCTCTACATTTTGGTGTTTATTCTCTATTCTTTTCTGAGATCCACCATTGTTGGGGCTTCAAAGCTTGATTTTGATTCTTTCGGCCTTATTAGCTCTGTGTGGTCATTTTTGAAGCTCGGTTTCTTCTTTTTGAGCTTTGGCCTTTGTGGAAAAGACTCTCTATGTTCTTCGTTGAGGCCACCATTCTTGTTCTCTTGGAGCTTAGCCCTATGCAACTGTGAATACATGCTTGTATGATTTTGGTTTTCGACCGTTCTTTTTCAAAGCTCTGGTCAGAATTTGTGGCTCCTTTATTTTTGAGGATTCGGCCTTTACCGTTTGAACTTCTTTCGACCATGGTTTAGAGGTAACTCTGGATTCACCCCTTTTATGGATGGCTCAGTAGTATAAATACTCTATTTTTCTTGATATTGATAAGCTTGTGTCACCATAACTTTCTTGGTTATTACTGTTAGCTTTCCTTGAACTGTCTATGGAGAGTTTGCTAGATAGTTTACATTCTGGGTATTTCATATTTTTCTTGACTATCTCTGGATCTGGATTTTTCATTGAGATTTTTATCTGTATGTCCTTGCGGGCCTGCATTTTCTCTATACTTTGACTTCTCTGGCATTAAAATGGTGACTGTAGGTGTATGTTGGTTACAAAATCTACTCATACCCTGATTAAGAACTTTCAAAAGATAAACCAGAAATTTAAATCTTTAATCGAGAAGTCTTAGATTGTATTCTAGTTTTCAGATTTGTACATTCTTAACCTTTGATAGTCGCTCCACTTAGTCTTCTCTATGATTTACTTTCTTAATCCTCTACGGCCATGTGGGTTTATCACCATTGTGTGATTACAGGGGTTTTGATATGGATTTCTTCTAAAACTTGTCTGTCGTGGAGTCTTATATTCTACGATGGCCACCATTTTCTTCTTGAAGCTCGACCTTTCCTCCTTTTCGAGCTTTTATTTGAAGTAGCCACCATTTTGATCACTCCAAACTCTGTACCATGTTATTCTTTGATACATTACTTGGAGGCTATTCTGAACACCTATATCTTCCATTTTTCGTAGCTCTTCAAGTTGTATTAATATAAAATGCTATTCCGAGACTGCCTTCATTAAGGAATTTTTTTCTTTGGCTGAGAGTAACTTCTTTGATTACAGTCTTGAGTCTGAAATGATATCCCTATTCTGAATAGATATTTATACTTTAGATCTGGGTTATTATAACTTTTGTAGCTCTGAATTTGTTCTAATGATGAAGTTTCCCTTTACTTATTATTTGGAACTGGAACAGTGGCTTCACTTTGATAGTTTCTTTTACTTATCTCATTGCCTGTACTTTCAGAATCCTCCAAACTTAGAAACTAGTTCTGCCATCATCTTGGGACTGCAATATATAGTTATTTTGAAGAAAATAAAGGGTTATCTTGTTCAAAACTATATCTGTATGCTTGACTCCTCTACAACTCTTTGACTTGGATATGAGAGCCATTTGTATGTTATTTACCTTATGTTCTGAAGATGATGATCTGATGCACAATTTAACCTTTCTACTCCAAGTTTGATCTTCTCCTAGAAAAGGTAATAATGTTTTACATGTTTGCCTTCTTGTTCTTCACAAGAGTCTATTTAGTTATTTTCTGAATATTATACTTTTTGGATATATTTAGTAAAGTATCCTTATTGTTTACCTATTTGCAAAAAAAACTTTGAATTTGATGATTTCCTTAATGCAATCTGATGATTTCCTATGCAATCTTTGTATTCCTTTATTTCAAATTTTGAGATGGTCCTTTGTAATATTGTAAGTGGCTTTCTGGAAATTGTAAACAATTCTTCACCTGTTGTAACACCATTTTTAGGCATAAGCCTTGACTTAGATGCTTTGTTGAAATACTTCAACCTGTTTCTTTTACTTAGATGCTTTTATTTCCTTGATAGTAGTATTTCTGGCATGTCGGGAAAATTTTGAAAGTTTATTTTACATGGTGAAGCCCTGCCAAAATTTTTCCATAATTATATCTCTTTTCAAAACATCTTCAACCTGGACATGTTCCTTGCCTGCAAGTATCCCCTCTTATTCTGAAAAAGTTGAGCTCATGAAGACCTGTAGCTTAATTTGGTCTTTGATTGTATGGCTACTATATGATGATCATTCATGCACTTTGTGTCTTTTGTAGCTTACTTAAACTGTTCTGTATCTACTTTTAATGTCATCATGAGATAGATTCTTTTGTTCACCTGTAGTGGCTTCTGCTTATGTTGTAGATGAGTACTACCTTGCTGAATGAATGTAATTCATTGATATTATAGTAATTATGTGCTCTCATATCTACTTTATTTTGAAAAATGCAACTTAGAAAAGCTGAAATTTGTGAGATTATCTTGGAAATTCAATTCACTTCAGCTGTTTAAGTTATAAAGAATTATTTTCTACATTATATACTATATTTCCTTTCATTACAACTTTAATATGTATGCTGAAAAATCTGAAATGTTGATTTTACATGGCGAAGCCCTGTCAAAATATTTCTAGAATCTTCTCTCTCATCCTATTTCAACTGTAATCCTTTTTCTTTTAGCTTCAACTTGTTGAAATCTGATTCTGCTTCTTCTTTGCAAACTAAAAAATGTACTTCTATCTTCCATTATCTCTTCTGAGCTCTAACCTCTTCCATTTGCAGAATGTTTTTTGAACTTGAGTTGCACTTTTCCTTCTTCTTAGCATGTACTTATGACTTATTTATTTCTATCTTTGGCTACAACCTGTACCTACACACTTAGGAAAATAGTTAGGAAATATTTAGGCTTTTTGGCCTCTCTTATGTCCATGTTTTCTTCTTTCTTTTCACTTTCTTCTTTCTGAGTGATTAAAGCATGCATGCAGTTTGTCCTTCAAGTAGAATACATCTCCTATTTAGGGGAATATTCATATGCACGAAGTAGGATAGTGTAGGAATATGGTTTGATCCCTGAGCTCGTAACTGATGGTTGACTTGTTTTGCTTTTCAGGTACCATGACTTGAGGATGAAGGAGCTGGCAAGGAGATGCTCTACACAAAGAAGAATATACAAGGCAATGATGGGTTCACCCTCATACTCCTTTGCTTTCTCCTTCATGCATGTGTATCTTTCTTTTTAGTAGTTGTACTTTACTTTTCAATTACATCCCATGGCTTGTGTGGGAAACATTTGACTCTCCTTGTGAATAAAACATTGAATTATGTAAATGAGTTGTATATCTCTTTCTACATTTCTGCTTTCTATATGGATTGTATAATGAACTAAACAACTCAGTAACATAATTGAATGTCTTAATCATAAAGGAAAGAACATTGAGTAGAACTTGTAACATTCAGTAATGAACTCTGATTTCTTGGGATCTGCACTTATGTTTGTTGTTCCAAAACTTTACACTTCACCTATTCTGTAATTGGATGTCCTCATCAAGACAACACAACTGTCCCTCGGGGCTTGTGTTCTTTTGCTAAGGATAGTCATGAAATTGCAGACTATGTGATCTATTACATTTTGTAACAGCACACATAGCTGCAGATTTCATGTAATCTTTTAAATAAATCAGCAATAATGACATAATCTGATGTGATCTCCCCTAGCTTAGGTATACTTCACCTATGCTATCCATCATAACAAATTTTCGAGTTGCCCATTTTTACACAAGTGCAAAAATTGTCAACATTTCTGGCGATCCTATGGGGAAAGCTTCCTGCTAGCTTATATACCAATGCCTTGCCATTTTCCATTGGGCATGGAGTCTGAAGCATATAACCAAAATCTGTCTTTCTGAAAGGTCCAACCCTTCAAAAAAAACTAAAGATGGGAAAGGATCTGGTAAAACATTCACATACACGAATGCACTTATTGAATTGAAAAACAATGCAATGTGTAGAAACCACACTTATTGAAGGGAAATCCTACTCTAACAATCACTGTAAGATTTTCAATAATAGTGTTTGAGAAACATACCATTCATAGGAATGGGAAGTTCCTCTCCATTAAAATTCAAAAGCTTAAAAGCATTGTGTTCCTTGCAATCTGAAATCATGTAAGGGCCACTCCAGAGTGTATCAAACATTGTGTTTCTTCCTAGCTTTGCACGATCAACATCCCATTTTAACACAATATCTCCTTCATTGAAGACTCTGAATTTGGATTTCTTGTCAAAAGTCTTCTTGATTTTTTTCTGATTCTTTTCCATATTTAAATGAGCTTGATCTCTCAATTCTTGTAATTCCATTAACTCTGCATAATGAACCTGCAATGGTTCATTCTCAAGTAGTTCCATTTGATGCAACAAATCTAATGCTGGGTAACTCAACTGAAATAGGAATTCCTTGCTTCTTTTCCATACACAAGCTTGTATGGTGAATTGCCAACTGATATTTTAGGAGTCACTCTGTCAGCCCAAAGTGTGGAATTCAACATCAGATGCCAAGCTCTTTGATTATCCTTGAGTGTTCTTTTGATGATTCTTAACATATTCTTGTTAGTACTTTCAGCTAAACCATTACCCTAGGGGTAATAATTAGATGAAGAACTCAGATATATTCCATGTTTGACAGCCCAATCTGTTACCTTTGCACCGAGGAATGCTAAAACATTATCTGATATGATCGTTGTTGGAACACCAAATCTGCACAAACTATGCCTTCATAAAAGGATAGTATGGAAGCTTTGTTAGCATCTTTCAAAGCTATTGCTTCAGTCCATCATGTAAAATAATCTGTAGTAGTTAAGATCCACTTATGCCCTTGTGACAAAGGTGGGTTTATCATGCCAATAAAATCAAGACCCCACTGCATAAAATTTTGGTTAGATGAAATAGGTTGTAAAGGCAGCTGAAGCAAGATGTTCTTTTCCAACAAAGAAAGCACAATTCTTACACTTTCTAATGCATTCAAAACAATATTTGAATATACTAGGCCAATAGTAACCTACTTTCATAATTTTTTAAGCTATAGTACGTGCTGAGAAGTGACCTCCTATAGGTCCTTCATGAAATTGTGATAATATTTTTTGAATTTTATCATAATCAGCACATCCAATCAAGATCCCATTTATATCCCTTTTGAACAATACACCATCAACGAAAAGATAAGTAATAACTTGTAATCTGAAATATGTTTGTTTATTCTTATCCATACGTTTCAGATAGGTGCCATGCTATAAATAGTTAACCAAATCAGTCATCCACCTTGATTCTTGGATCTCTTGAGCAATTTTAGGTTGTTGATTTCCTGGTTGGACAATGATATTTGATTGCTGATACGTAACTTCAACATGCTGTTATGAATCTTTGGGTTATGCAGTTTGCTATTTTTCTATATCATCAATTAGATGTTCACATAAACCCTTACCTCGAACCATCTTAGCAACTAAGATATCAACATCATATTCCATAACCTTTGTTATCTAGCCTGTCCTTTTCTCATTCAATTATTTATTTAAAAGAAAAGCTTTCACACTTGGATGAGAAACAAGAAGGTGAATTATCTTTTTTGCAATCATATACTTAAAATACTTTAGTCCTATGACAACTGAAAGTACTTTCTTTTCAAGAAATGTGTACCTTATTTCGTAATTATGCAAACTCTTTCCAAAGAAAGTAATTGGCTTCTCAATATTTTCATCATCAACCTGAGTGAAAATAGCTGAGATTGTTTCAGCTCCTGCAAGTGCATACATTGTAAAATATTTATCAAAATTTGGGTTTGCAAGAGTAGGATCCTGAGAGATAGCTGATTTTATTGCTTCAAAACATTCCCTTCCTTCACTAGTCCAAGATAATTTTTTTTCTTTCTTTAACATAGATGTTAACGGTTTAAAAAATGTTGTGAAATCTAGAGCAAATCTTCTAACAAAGTTGATTTTTCCAATAAAACTTTGCAATGCCTTCTTATGATGAGGAAATGATAGCTGTGATATAGCTTCGATTCTGAAATGATCAATTGCTAAACCCTAATTTGAAACAATATGACCAACTAATTTACCTTGATGTACTGAAAAGATAGACTTCAGAGGATTCAGAGATATTCCAAAGTATCTGCATAACTAAAAAGTCTGTCTTAAATGCATTAGATGTTATTCTATATTTTTTGAGAACACGGTAATATCATTCAAATAAACAAGAATGTGTTTATTTAACAAGCTCCAAAAATCCATGTCTATTACACGTAGAAACATTGCACTGGCATTTGAAATATCGAAAGGCATTCTTTTGTAAGCATAAGTACCCCACTTGGTAGTAAAAGTTGTTTTGTATCTATCTTCTTCTTTGACTAAAATATGATTATAGCCATTGTAGCCATCCAAAAGAGATAGTCTATCTGAACCTGAGACTATTCTCAAAATCTGATCCATATTCGGAAGTAGGTATTGATCTTTTAATGAAGTTTTATTAAGATCCCTGAAATCTACACATAGTTTGCTTTCACCGTTATTCTTCCTAAACAGAACAAGATTGGCTACCCAACTTGAATTCTTAACTAGAAAAATAATACCTAATTCGATCAACCTGGATAATTATTTCCTCATCAGAGGCTCTTCTTTTTTATTTACAGGCCTCTGTTTCTGTCTTACAGGCTTAGCATTTGGATGTAACTCAATTATATGTTGTCCTAGACTGGGATCAAATCCTTTCAGATATTGGTATTTCTAAGAAAAAAACATTCTTAAACTCTTTGCAAAGATTAATAAATGACTTTTTTCAGCTGAGGAACATACCTTTCCAAGAAATAACTTTTTCCCTTCATCAATTGAAATCTCTTCACAGTTATCAATATGTGTTGACATCTTAGTTTTGTCTTTTCTTAACTGATCATCAGTACTGAAGATGTCTTCCAATATAACTAGACCTAGAGGTAATTTATTTGTCTTCAACTGAACAATCTGATCACCATATAAATGCCGTAACTTATCCTAATTAACTGTAGAGAGCTCATCTTCCTTCTATAAAAACCTTTAGATTTGATCATCATTTTCAAAAACTTGCCAATTTAAATCATTATCAGGTATTGAGGTCCTAACAATTAGCTTAATATGATGTTGAATTTTATTTTTTTCCATCTTTTCTAGCACTTCGAAACTGGCACCAACCGCTGCAAGTCTATCTCCGTGCTTGTTTTTAGCTCTAGGAATAGATTGAATATTAATAGCTTAAAAATATTCCATTAAGTATGAAACTCTATGTCTGTAAGACTTCATTAGTGAATTCTTACAAACATTGAATTTTTTTACTTGATTGATAACCAATTAAGAATCACCAAAGATTTGTAATGTGTTGATACCTCTCTTTCTAGCCCAAAGTAAGCCATGAATTAATGCTTCGTATTCAGCCACATTACAAGTGCATGCAAATCGGAGACTCAAAGCTAAGAAATACCTTTCATTTGTCGGGAAAGTGAGCATCAACACTGCGCCCTTTCCTTTCTTGTTCTTAGCTCCATCAAAATGAAGCTTCCAAATTCCTTCTGCTGAATCATCTGTTTTGGACAGTAATGTAAGTGGTGTATTTTCTTCATGTATACAATACACAAAAAAAATATGTTCATCAACATCCTTAAAAGGATCATGAGCATGTTCTTCAACTGTATGTTCATCCATAAATAGGTTAGAAACACCATCCAATGTTGAAACATGAGCTACCTTGTCAAAATCATATTAATATAGGGCTGAATAATTAGCCACTGCATTTGAAGAGTGATGTTCAATGTGAAATCCGGCCAATGGCTTTGAATTGATAGTAACCTTAGTTCCATAATGTGTGTAAAAATAAGAAGGACCAATTTGAAGAGAGATAACCTCCTAATTTTTCCGTGAAATCTCTAGATAAGCATAAAGCAAAGTATGGAGGCAAGTCCACAACAGTAACATTTTATAGAATAGAAACATTTAGACAAATATGTAACATTACCTCCAAATTTTTTATCATACCAACTGTGTTAGTTGCAGTTCCATCAAGCTATAAGACACTTCTTTATGTAGGCTCATACTGCAAACCCAATTTTTCTGCAATCACTTTTGGGATAACTGTGATACTTGCACCATTTTCCACCATGAAATTATGAACCAAATGTTCTCCAATAATATATGATAAATAAAATGGTGGTGGTTTATTGATGTCAGGAGCATTCAGAACTTTTTTTACCATCCACTTAACTTCCTTAATACTGTCTTGCTCAAACGTTCCAAGGACCATATATGTTTTATGAACTTCCTTCTCTATTGTATTTGAAGAAATCTTCAGTTTAGCTAGTTCATGGGAAAGTAAATCTTGTTATCCAGGAATACTTAGAGTGTCCCACATTGAGATGTTAACATTATGCTTTTTCATTACATTAACAATGTTGAAAGAAACAACTATATTCGAGACAAAATCAACTATCTTGGAGTAGGCTTTGCCGAAAACTTATTCTGCTTCAGCTGCCTTAGATATCTGAGGTATAAACAATCTTCTTGGATTGGGTTATTTTTTATGACTTTTACCAACTAGGAAACTTGCTGATTTTTGAGGAACAGCATGGTTGTTAGTTGACTTTGGAGTTGTTGTCTTGTTAGTGATAGTAGGCAAGATAGGCCTATTTTGTTGCTTTTGATTTTTAGCAACCCTCCCTTGAGCTCTAGTAGTGACTACAACAAAATCTTCCTCATTAAAGTAGACTTGATTCTATTCAGGTGTTTTCTGAACATGAGTTTCTTGCTACTCACCCTCCATTTGAGGCATAAAAAATGTTTCAGATTGAGGTTATGCAACAATATTTAGATTCAAAAAAGCATTGGGGAAAGTTGCAACTGAATGAGGTTAATTACAAGGTTGACACCACTCCTTTGTAGCCATATTAACTGGAACTAAAGCATTAGATGAAATACGAGCCTTTGGGTCAAACCGCCTTTGTTGGTAAGGCTGCCTATAATTCTGATTTTGTTGATAGGGCTGCCTGTTTTGTTGATTCTATTGGTAGGGTTGATAAGGAGCCTGGTAGGGTTTTCTACGTAATGTAATTTTGTTCTTAATTAAATTCATCTTATTCCCCATAGTCCGCGAATCTTTGAATACATCATCTGATGGAGCTACAACAGTGGGTTCTATGATTATAATAGGCTGAGGAATAGGTTCTAAATCTATCGAAATTGGCATTGATGGCCTTGGTGCTAAATTTCCATCTTGAATAAGGCTATTTTCGGCTCGGATAGCAATATCATAAGCTACTGGGAGTGTCTCTCCACCCATTGACTGAATCATAATTTAGATATCATTATTTAATGCTCTAAGATAATAAAGGAAAGCATGATCAGCTTGAGGCTTGACACTTGCTAGAATTCTCTCCCAAGTTTTTTAAAAATGGATATTGAAATAAGACATAAATTAGTTGGGAGCTCTTTTAATAGTAGATAACTATTAAATGAGAGACAAATGATCTGAGTTGACTTGGAACTATTTCAGCAATTTTTCCCCTAAAATATCCCAAGTTCCTATGCTTCCAATTTCTAGGTTTTTATACCATTACAAGGCTTGCCCTTTAAAATATGCAGCTAAGAGTCTTACCATCTACGTCTTCGTGAAGTTACATCAAGTTACGTTTTCTAAGCTTACACAAATTATCTCTCTTCTGTAGATACAATGGAAACACCTTAGGTCTGTGGGTATACCTATTTTGAGGTGAGTCTCCGATATCAAGGTCAATTCCTTGTTGGTGTAT
The DNA here is from genome assembly GCA_019776745.2 of Taxus chinensis. Taxonomy (NCBI): domain Eukaryota; kingdom Viridiplantae; phylum Streptophyta; class Pinopsida; order Cupressales; family Taxaceae; genus Taxus; species Taxus chinensis. The sequence goes on from CM034146.1 coordinate 759,085,509, forward strand.
ACTAAACTACTTTTTGGGAGTTTTAGGGTAAAAAAAAATGTAAAATAATTAAAACTAAGCTGATACACAACATTTGTATGAGGGATTTGACTGAGTATATGCATAATTGATCTGTGAAGGATTCTTGATGCACGAACCAATATTTTTTCTATAGGATATTTAGGTCCAAAACACTTGAATGTAATGAAGGAGGATCACAACAGTACTAATAAGTTAACATGCACATTAAAATTTAAGTAGAAAGGACTTAAATTTTTAGCAGGGTAAGGTGGTTGATCAGGGAATTTGTATTCACAAGATTAATATAAAATACACAAGACTAACTAGCAAAATTTTCTTCAGTACTAATATATCCAAAAGTCCTCAGGTAAAATCCTCCTTTGTGCTTTGCAAAGGCACACAATATATAGCAAAAAAAAAAAATCCCCCTTCCTAAAAATAGCCTAAGGCTTGTACTCGCCCCTACATCCTAATTTTATCCAAATAATACAAACTAGATCATGCAGTTTAAAAATAGGCATTAATGACCTTAAATACAATGCAATCAAACTGAAGTTGACTATTCTATTTTTAAGAAAAGAATGGGTGAATAATTTTCTAGTAATAAAATTGCTTGCTACGCAAGTCTCCCTCCTTTGAGAATGCAAATTTGTCTTCTTCTCTTTTTTGTCTTCTTGTGAAGCATGCAAAAATAAACTCCCTATATGTGAGACAAAATATTTCAAATAATTGCAATAATACTCATCCACATATCAATCTGGCTAGGACTACCTTTTCCTCTGATGCTGACACTCATTCTATTTGCTAGTGATCAGATGGATACATTTGCAACTCTACTCAACCTGCTTGAAGTAAGGACCACCTTCACTCTACTCGGTTTGGCCACCTTGGTGGACTTAGCAATATAAAAGGGTTGAACATCTTGATTAATAGACATGACACATGCCACCACCTTTTGATAAATATAGACATGTATATTTGTGTTGGTCATTGAATGTTTGGTAGTGTATAATTTGTAATTCACCTTTTGGTGATCATATGGCATAATGTTGTAAGTTTTGATTATTTGAATGGACTATAGTTTTAGACTATGAAAGTCATGGTAATGATTATTTTTTTCAGTGACTCAACCCTCCATGCATTTTTTGGTGGCGATTTAACCTGTGTCGATTTTACTTTGAGATTGGTGATGGAAACATGGTCATTGATCTTTTACCTATGATTTTGATGTCATTGATTTCTTACCCGTGATTAGGGTTTTAAAAATGGAAATTAATGTTGTCGATTGGAGGCTAGCCGTGGTTATTATTTGATCTCTGAGCTCATTTCTAGACCATTGATTTGTGTACTTGATGTTTTTTTATCGTTGATCGCTAACTCCAGGTGAGTTAGGTTAAACTAAGCTCAGGTGGGCAAGTTAAAACAACTTGAAGTCTATCATTTGGTCATTTCACATCTGGTTTTGAGGGTTAAGCCCTGGAAAAATTTTCTTGGATGCCATGGTTGAAATTTTTGAGGCTCTGTTCATTTTCGGCCTTCGAAATATTCGTGTGATATTTTAGTATCCGTCTTGTATTAACGAGCTCAAATTTTTTGATGAAAAAGGGTTACCTACATGCGAATGTGTTTTTATGAGTTTTTAGAACTCAGTGAGGCTTCTAGACACCATTTATGTTCCTTTTGAGTTCTGTTAATTCAGCTTTTCTCTCAAGTTGGTATCATGACTCTTTCTTGCCTCTACATTATGTTGTTTATTCTCTATTCTTTTATGAGATCAACCATTTTGGGGATTTGAAGCTCAATTTTGATTCTTTCGGCCTTATTAGCTCTGCGTCGTCATTTTCGAAGCTCGGTTTCTTCTTTTCGAGATTGGCCTTTGTGGAAAAGACTATCTATGTTCTTCACTAAGGCCATAGTTCTTGGTCTCTTGGAGCTTGACCCTGTGCAACTATGAATACATGCTTGTACAATTATTGTTTTTGACCATTATTTTTCAAAGCTCTGGTCAGAATTTGTGGCTCCTTTATTTTTGAGGATTCGGCCTTTACCATTTGAACTTATTTCAATCATGGTTTAGAGGTAACTCTTGATTCACCCCTTTTATGGATGACTCAGTAGTATAAATACTCTATTTTTCTTGATATTGATAAGCTTGTGTCACCATAACTTTCTTTGTTATTACTGTTAGATTTCCTTGAACCGTCTATGGAGTGTTTGCTAGATAGTTTACATTCTGGGTATTTCATATTTTTCTTGACTATCTTTGGATTTGGATTTTTCATTGAGAGTTTTATCTATATGTCCTTACAGGCCTACGTTTTCTCTCTACTTTGAATTCTCTGGCATTAAAAAGGTGACTGGAGGTGTATTTTGGTTACAAAATCTACTCATACCCTGATTAAGAGCTTTCAAAAGACAAACCAAAAAATTAAATCTTTAATCAAGAAGTCTCAGATTGTATTTTTTTTTCAGATTTTTACATTCTTGACCTTTGATAGTCACTCCATTTAGTCTTCTCTATGATTTCTTTGCTTAATCCTCTACGGTGATGTGGGTTTATCACCATTGTGTGATTGCGGGGATTTTGATATAGATTTCTTCTAAAAACTATCTATGATGGAGTCCTATATTCTACTATCGCCACCATTTTCTTCTTGAAGCTATGCCTTTCCTACTTTTCAATTTTTTATTTAAAGTAGCCACCATTTTGATCACTCCGAAATCTGTACCATGTTATTATTTGAAACATTACTTGGAGGATGTTCTAAACACCCGTATCTTCCATTTTTCGTAGCTCTTCAAGTTGTATTAATATAAAATTCTCTTCCGAGACTGCCTTCACTAAGGAAATTATGTTCTTTAGCTGAGAGTAACTTCTTTGATTACAATTTTGTGTTAAACTCGTCCCTTTTACTCCGAGCCTGAAATGATATCCTTATTCTAAATAGATATTTATAGTTTAGATCTGGGTTATTATAACTTTTGTAGCTCTGAATTTGTTCTAATGATGAAGTTTCTATTGTATATATCTCCCTCCTCAGGTAAATATGGACAAACAAAAGAATATGAAAATAAAATAAACTCAAAACCTGATGTTTATTTACACCACAAGTTGCGCCCCTGGTGCACGTTGGAAGATGTAAACATGAAAAAGGATGCACCCTGGAATAGGTTGGAAGGCATAGGTAAAAATATGTCGACATGAAAAAGGATGCACCCTGGCACAGGTTGGAAGGGGCAGGTAAAACTATGTTGACATTGAAAAGGATGTCGACATGAAAACGAATGTGCCCTGGTGTAGGTAAAAGGATGTTGATATGAAAAAGGATGTGCCCTGGTGCAGGTTGGAAGGCATAGGTAAAAAGATGTCGACATGAAATTTTTATCACCTGTGGCACACTTAAAAGTATGTTGACATGAGGATGGATGTGCCGAGGTGCATCTTCAAGAGGTGCAACATTTTGAGTGTTGACACCCCAAACCCAACAGAAAGCAAACCATGACCCAGATATTCAAATGGCCATAACTTCTCACAGGGAGCTCAGATTAAAAGTTCACCATTTTTTTTGGTCTTCTAGTGTTCTCACCTACCGCCATAATGAGATGAATTAAATACAATCTGGAGGTGGTTGGGGTAGATTTGGAATTCCTCTCTTCCCTCTCTCATTCTTCTTATAAATTGTAATGAGGGATTCTTTCTAAAGGTTGGACATTCTTGTTTTTCCCCTCCCTTCTTCTCTTTGGCAGGCGAATTTGTCGAGTTCAAACCTCCCATCTAAAAATATAATCCAATTTTGCCTCTTGGAATTTTGTAGTGTATTGTATCAATCTTTGGAGCAATTAATGCATGTATGTGGATGATTCTCAACCCTCTCTGTGTTCATTTGCATCCTCCTGATCTTTCACTGCAAATTTTGTTATCTATGCATGATCCTTCATTACATTTTAATGGTTTGTGTTTATTGGCAAGACAGGTGTTCTTCATTCCTTGGTGCATCACCTTTGTTAGTTTAGGTTTGTTGTTTATGCATGTTCTTACCCTGTCTCCTTGGCAAGTTATTTTAGGTTTTTTGAGTAAACCCTCTACATTTTTTCACATGCATCTGAACGGAGGAATAGGAACCGGCCTTCATCTAGAGAGCTTTTCTGATTTCACAAGGTCCCACACTTGGGAAAAGCTCCATGTTATGCAATCGCACTATGAGTCTCAACCCATCGAGTTACAGACATTCAGGGGTGCTGTGATTCACCATCAATAGTTTCTCTTTACTTATTATTTGGAACTGGAATAGTGGATTCACTTTGATAGTTTCTTTTACTTATCTCATTTCCTATACTTTCTGAATCCTCTCAACTTAGAAACTAGTTCTGCCATCATCTTGGGACTGCAATATATAGTTATTTTGAAGAAAATAAAGTGTTATCTTGTTCGAAATTATATATGTATTCTTGAATCCTCTACAACTCTTTGACATGGATATGAGAGCCATTTGTATGTCATTTACCTTGTGTTCTTAAGATGATGATTTGATGCACAATTTAACCTTTCTACTCTAAGTTTGATATTATCCTAGAAAAGGTAATAATGTTTTACATGCTTTCCTTGTTGTTCTTATTAGCATGAAGTATTGTTTACCTGTTTGTAAGAAAAACTCTGAATTTGATTATTTCCTTAATGAAAGTCTTAACTTGCAATATTTTTATTCCTTTATTTCAAATTCTGAGATGGTGCTTTGTAATATTGTAAGTGGCTTTCTAGAAATTGTAAACAATTCCTCGCCTGCTGCAACACCATTTCCAGGCATAAGCCTTGACTTAGATGCTTTGCTGAAATACTACACCCTGTTTCTTTTACTTATATGTTTTTATTTCCTTAAAAGTAGTATTTCTAGCATGTCAAGAAAATTTTGAAAGTTGATTTTACATGACAAAGCCCTGCCAATTTTTTTCCATAATTATATCTCTTTTCAAAACATCTTCAACCTGGACATGTTCCTTACCTGCAAGTATTCACTCTTATTCTTAAAACGTTGAGATTGTGAAGGCTTGTAACTTAATCTGGTCTTTGATTATATGGCTACTATATGATGATCATTCATGCACTTTGTGTCTTCTATAGCTTAATTCAAATTGTTCCTGTATCTACTTTTAATGTCATCATGAGATAGATTCTTTTATTCACCTATAGTGGCTTCTTCTTATGTTGTAGATAAGTACTACCTTGTACAAATAAATGTACATCATTGATATTATAGCAATTATGTGCTCTCATATCTACTTTATTTTGAAAACTGCAACTTATAAAAGCTGAAATTTGTGAGATTATCTTGGAAATTCAATTCACTTCAACTATTTAAGATATAAAGAATTATTTTCTACATTATATATTGTATTTCATTTCATTACAACTTTTATATGTATGCTGAAAAATCTAAAATGTTGATTTTACATGGTGAAGACCTGTCAAATTTTTTTGAGAATCTTTTTTCTCATCCTATTTCAACTATAATTCTTTTTATTTTAGCTTCAGCTTGTTGAAATTTGATTCTGCTTCTTCTTTGTAAACTAAAAATTGTACTTCTATCTTCCATTATCTCTTATGAGCTCTAACCTGTTCCATATCTAGAATGTTTTTTGAACTTGAACCACACTTTTCCTTCTTCTTAGCATGTATTTATGACTTATTTATTTCTATCTTTGGCTACAACCTGTACGTACACACTTAGGAAAATAGTTTGGAAATATTTAGGCTTTTTGGCCTCTCTTATGTCCATGTTTTCTTCTTTCTTTTCACTTTCTTATTTCTGAGTGATAAAAGCATGCATGTAGTTTATCCTTCAAGTAGAATACATCTCCTTTTTAGGGGAATATTCATATGCATGAAGTAGGATAGTGTAGGAATATGGTTTGATCCCTGAGCTCGTAACTAATGGTTGACTTGTTTTGATTTTCAATTACCATGACTTTAGGATGAAGGAGCTAGAAAGGAGATGCTCTACACAAACAAGAATATACAAGGAAATGATGAGTTCACCCTCATAATCATTTTATTTCTCCTTCACGCATGTGTATATTTCTTTTCAGTAGTTGTACTTTACATCCCATAGCTTGTGTGGAAAACATTTGACTCTCCTTGTGAATAAAACATTGAATTTTAGAAATGAGTTGTATATCTCTTTCTACATCTCTAATTTTTGTATGGATTTTATAATTAACCAAACAACTCAGTAACATAATTGAAAGCCTTAATCATAAAGGAAATAAAATTGAGTAGAACTTGTAACATATAGTAATGAACTCTGATTTCTGGGATCTGCACTTTTTTTTTTTGTTCCAAAACTTTACACTTCACCTATTCTGTAATTGGATGTCCTCATCAAGACAACATAATTGTCCCTCGGGTCTTTTGTTCTTTTGTTGAGGATAGTCATAAAATTACAGAACATGTGATCTATTACATTTGTAATAGCACACATAGCAGTAGATTTCATGTAATATTTTAAATAAATCATCAAGAATGAAATAATATGATGTTATCTCCCCTAGCTTAGGTATACTTCACCTATGCTATCCATCATAACAAAGTTTTGAGTTGCCCATTTTTTCACAATTGCAAAAATTTTCAACATTTAAATGATTCACAACTCTTCCAGTCTTCATTCAAAGACTTCATTCTACATAAGCAAACCTCAACTCAGCAAAGGAAAGATTATTTCATCAATAAAAACATGAAATGTTATTAATAGTTCACTTAGATTCCTTATGTATGAGCTTATAAACAAAGGAATAAAGAAAACAAGTTTCAAAGAGATTTCATCTTAATTCATGGTTTCCAAATTCCACACAAGGCTACAAAGAGTTATGAGTTTTCAAGTCTATTACCAACAATTCACAAATTGCGAATACATTTATATGTTCAGAATGAAGTATGTAGTCACAATGCAAAATAGAGACTATGTATCTTCAAAGTACCAAGAAAACAACACAAATTCAGTACATATTACCACATGCACACAAGGAAATACTAAATTTTCAACTAAAAATAACATGATTCAAATCAAAGTAGATTTCCATCATGATAAGGATGAAAAATATTTCTTCAGGTGAGCAAGGAATTAAAATATTTGCCTCTATTTGCATAACAAGAACAACAAAATAGTAAATGTAAAACAAAGTTTAAAAGTAGCTCATACAAATGGAGAAAGATTGATGAAGATCATAAACATTCAAATATCTTCCAAGTATGCAAAATAAAAGGCAAGTAGATCTATATAGTTATAGAGAATGACCAAATAATAACAAATCATAGAGAACAAAACTCATAAATTTCACTTGTGAAGTGAACGAAACAGAGTTATGTTAGGAAGGAAAGAAACACAGCTTAATAAATAGTATCATGAACAAGATCCAATAATACATGGGAAATAATATCTTTATGAAACCAAAAGAAGAAGAGGTGTTCACAATTCCATGCATGTTTGAGGAGAAAATGAGCCATATAATATGTTTGAAGTGTAGTGAATTAAAGTCTAAGAAATAAGGATTTTATCCTTAAATGGAAATTTTCCCTTACTGAAGTCTCAACAATAGTCTTTTAAAGTAGTTTTTTGAAGTTAAAAGGAACTCCAATGACCAAGGAATCATTTGAGATACCAGTATAAGTTTCATAGGCTTAAAGAAAGATGTAATCCATATAAATCCTAGAAATTAGAGATTTTAAAAAAATAATGAGATGAATTTCATTGAACTAGAGTCACATTTTGGTCCCCTAAGAACACGATGGATTCACATAGTTTCAGGCTGAAAAAATATTTTCTTGAAGTAGAAGTAACTCACCCAGATTTTGGGAAGATGATGGATAGTTATCTATTTTATAGAACCCATCATGAGAAAAAAATTTAGCAAATCGAAACCTACAATCCTAGCTCCCATTCGGGTAAAGGTGGAATTTTAAACATAACAAGAAAAGTCAACAATGTAATTAATAGGTTCATAATTTCCAAGGTGATAGGGTGAAAACCAAAGATCACCGGTGAAAGAAAAACATACAATTTTAATACAAAGAAATGGTGACCAATTTGAATGCGTAGTCATAAATGTTCACCAAGAAATTTGTATTCATAAGAATATTTGCAAGCAAAAAGTGAAATTTTCCAAAAAAAAAATGATGATTCCAACCCTCCTAGAAAAATAAGAAAAATAGAGATTTTCATAGTACATAATAGAATCCACCAAATCTTTAATGAGAAGGCCCATAAATTCTAATTGACAGATGAAAATGAAAATCTCAAACTAGTTTCAAATGAGCGCTAAACCAAGATTCCTATCTAGACTAGAGAAGATATGGAAAAGAAAAATGCCCAAGTATAAAATAGAATGTTGAGTGCCAACTCAAAAGAAAATGCTAGTTTCAAATTAGAAAACAACTAGTAAAATCAAGAAATGACTCTAAAGGATAAAGAGGAATTACTATTTTTTCAAAGTTACGGCCAGATTCGGTAAAGGACTAGCTCAAAAATTAATAATGGTGGTGATGTCAAAGAAACCCTCAGCTCAGAATTTAAAATCCATAAAATAATGATCACCCAGAATCATTTTGAGCTTGAAAAATACTCCATAGTGCCAAAAAATGGCAAAGAATTACAAGGATTTAGTATCAAATCAATTTACAGTGAAAAACCTCTAAAAACTCAATAATGGCGATATTGTAAATACAAAGGAGAATTAGAACCTTACCCTTCCTCAATAATAGCTAACACTTATAGAGGATTCAAAGAAATAGTGTACTCGAAATACTCAAAGCTCTTAATAGTGCTAACCAAAAGAAGCACAAAAAGGGGATCCTAAATCATAAAAAGAAAATAATGGTGGTGGCCAAAAAATTTCAACAAAGTTTACCTAGCTTAAAGAGAGCTCATGCAAAGTGCAAAGTTATTAGGTCAAGGTTTCTTTCTTCCCATTAACTCAAGTGATAAGTTAACTTACCTCAACCATAAATTTATTTTGCATATGTGGACATCGAGAAAGAAACGTGTTATCTCTCAAAAGTGCACCCTGTAGAGAGATGACTATAGGTGTTCTAAGATTTCTCTAGATCTCTCTCTTTCTTAGATAAAATTGAAGCACCTCAGGTCTATGGGTATACCTATTTTGAGGTGAATCTCTTGTATCAAGGCCGGTTCCTTTTTGATGTATCCTAAACTAATTTTTGGGGGTTTTGAGGGTAAAAAGATGATTGTAAAATTAATTGAAATAGGGGTGATACATAAAAATTACTGAGGACCTTGACTGAGTACATGCACAAATATTTGAGAATGGATTCTAGTTGAACAAAACAAAAGTTTTTAGAAGAAATTTTAGGAAAAAAACTTGAGGTATTGAGGGAATAATTCACAACAATACCGTTAAGATAAACATGTAAACTAATATTATCTTGAAATTTTTACATTTGAAGCAAGTTAAGATTATTAATTAGGTAATTTTACACTCAGAGGAAATAATAAGGTATATACAACACTACAAATAATTTTAAAGGCAGAAATAAATTCTCATTCAGAGGGAAAAATTCAAAAAATCTTCTTTAGCACTCCTGTGTTCAAAAATTCCTCCCCTTGTTCCTTGCAATTGCACAAAATATATAAAAAAAATTATCATCCCACCCTTCGTAAAAATAGACTAAAATTGTACTCACCCATTCATCCTATTTTTATCCTTTATCATGAATAAATAAAGGAATAAAAATAAACATGCTAATATAATGAGGCATTAATAGCCTTGCAAAAAAAAATACAACTCATTCAAAATACATTTAACTAATCTATTTTTAATAAAGTTGGATGAATAATCTGGCTAATAATAAGATTTTCTTGATGGGTAAGCGTTCTCCAATGCATGAAATCTTTATCTTCTAGTGCTTGATGTGACACTTGCCAATTGATCCACTTGCATGTGATGTTGACATCTTTAACCTTTTTTACTATAGGTAATACTATCTCCTAGAATAAAATTAATGTTTACCCCTTATGGGTACCACCTCTAGCCACGTGCTCATGCTCTTGTTTCTCTTCTAGCTTATCACGATAGGCATGTTATTGATTGGGTCTCCCTTAACTTTGTATATACTATGGTATTTGGTAATGCTTCGAGCCTCATTGTATATAATAATAAGGTTCCAATTTTGATCATTATTTCATTTTTTAATATTACAAATCTTAGTCAAAACACATGATTATTGACCATATCATTTGTTCCCTTGTTCATGTGTCACATGGCACATGCTATGTGCTAGATCTTGATGAATATTCAGGAACTTTTGAAAATGAGGTCACGAGACCCTTTTGGATAGTTGATAGTGCATACTATAATCTTCATTTGAATAATCATTGCACATATGATTTTAATTTGGCCCCTTCCTCACGTTGCATTGACCCTTAGCTTTGTTAGTGATGGATTACTCAACCCTAATTAGGGTTTTCTATGTGTTTGCCACATATGTACCCTCATGAACTATGGTTGATTTTTGTTAACTCTATGGTTGAGTGTAAAAACTCATTAGAAGGTGTTATTTTTCATTTTGAGTCGTTGATTTTGTACTTTTTCATCCAATCCATCGATTTCAACTCACTAGAGGAGTTAGGTAAACTCGACACTATGTCTAACAAAGAAAAAAGGAATTCTGACCTATCATTTGGTCATTTTGCATTGTTGAGCCCATGGGATGGTGAAACCCTAACAATTTTTCACTTATTCGGCATTCATTCATACTTTCAAGCTTTCTTTCTGCCTTTAATGGAGGTTACGTCCATGCACAGTTGTCTATTCTCTAATATTTTGGCATGGCCTTTCCTTGTATGCTTTAGTTCGAGATCTGTAACCCTTGATCTGCATTTATTTTTCACTATGGGATGTTACTGTCAGGGAGAAGGTAAGCCTCTGATTTAGAGCACTATAATATTTTCACTCTTATTTAAAGAATCTAAATATATATATTGTCATATGTATTGAACTCGCAGGCATTTTTGATAGAGGTGGTTGCTATTCTTAAAGATATTGATCTCGTGTGAAACACTTTTTGTAGTTATCAGAGATGTCCCTATACTCAAATATTCTTATGATTTTGAGGTCAAAATGGTAATTTTCTTCGTATTCCTTGAGATAACTTTTGGATATTTGTATTTCATTGTTCATATATGAGATAATCTCATATATTTGAAATACCTGCCATTATTTCTAGATTTGAGCTCTGAGGTTGATTATTGTTGTGTTTCTTGGGGTTTGTAATCCTAATAGGTATTATTGACATATGGATTTGGGGTTCAAATTGACTATTCTATTTCTGAAGCCATAACTTGGTTTTGTTATGAAAATTGTAATTTCCTGAGAGAGGTCATCATTTTTTATGCTAATTAGCATTTGTGTATTTCTAGATTTTATAAATTACCCATATTTGAGTTCTAATTTGTCCTCATCTTTGTTTTATGAATCCATTTTGAGCTTTATTTGTGCTGATTCGAGCTTAGATATTTAGTATGCCTGGCCATTATTTTGTTTTCGAAGATTGCCATATATCTTAAGTCGTTCATGGGTTTGAAGATATTTGACAAGGGGTTCCAAAATTCATAGCCTTTTCATCTCTAGGCACCATTTGATAGTTCAGTATTGGCCAAATTTATCCATTTTTATTCACTATGGAACTCGTATTTACTAGGTTTAGTCACTATTTTCTTCTGATTCTTAGCATCAAGTAATTTGGGCTTCAGGATTTATAGCTCTATTGTAATAATTTGTAAAATTTTACTTTCCTCTAGTTATGATCTACACAGGTTGACCATGGTACCCTTTTGATTGGACCTTGTATCATGATTTTTTTTAAAACCTTGAACTTTATTATCCTTTTATTCCCCTGACTTTTCTTACAAGAATTCATCTTTCTCTCTTTCTTTATGAGATTATTGAATGCATAATTCACATCTCAGTGGGATTTATAGATATAGATTTATTCACCTCTTTATTATTTATCAAGCTCAGATGTAGCTCAAAAAATCTTTAATGCAATCAAATAATATCATATAATGCCTTTATAAATCCTTGTCATGTTGATGTATGACTGATTTTCTTCTAAAATCACATCCACTATTTGATCTGAAAATGATTTTGCATTGTTTATGATACTGCTTTAATTTCATGAAAATTATTTTAGAGATCTTCATATTTTCATTTGAGGAATCAAAGAATATAATTTTATCCTTGACAAGTAATTTTTTTACTCTTTTGTATTCTCACTAGTGTACTCAAACTTGAAAATATTGACTTTGAGAGTATAGTGAACAACTGTACTTTACTTGGTGACTGTAATTGAGCTTTTCAATATGCATTTTTTCATTGAGATTTGAATAAAAATTTGACATGAAAGTTTTAATTTGCACTTAATCTTCTTATTTTATTTTCTCTGTCATGTTAAGATACCCTTTGCCACTTTATTTTTATAATGCAATTCAAATTTGAGAGCTTGTAGCTTTGATCTTGATAATAGATGGAAATATTCATAAATGAGTATTGGAATCTTTATACTTAGATGAGAACCATACCTAATTTTGTATTGCAAATTTTTCTTGAAATTTCATGGCACTGCTTTGAGAATATCTACTTTTCTCTTTCAATTCGAAGAAAATAACATAATTTCCTATACTTAATTTAGAAGAAAATACTATGAGATATTCTTTCTAATTTTTCTTTAGCTTTTGATGTACATTATCTCTTCTTAGTTGAATTGTCTATATGTTTTTAGTTCCTTCATAATGTAGATATGAAAGTTTGTACTCAATTTATGATTGCAACTGGATAACACTCATGGATTTTCCCAGAATATGAAATACATAGCAAAACTGTGAATGGTAGACAATGATCAATATTTAGATTTTACATCCATTTATTTCTATACTTAAAGTGATCATGTGCCAATGCTGGTACTCATTATTTCATTGGAATGTGATCATTGCAATTAAAAAAAATGATGGTTCTTTCCTTCTCTGCCTTGAATAACAACTTCCTAGTCACTTTTATTGGCTATGATGACTTTGATATTTTCATTATTTCACTTTCTCGAACTATGAGGTAATGCATGTTGCAAACTAATATCTGAAGTGATTTGTTTTTGTAATTGGTAATTTGCTTCAACTTTTTCATTTCTTGATATTTTATCTAGATCTCATCTAAATTATAACTCCATTAATGCTTGATTGATGCTTGTTGGATAATTTATTTCTAGTTTTATCAAACAGATTGTACTTTATCATTTGTAACTTGTAAACTGTACTTTGCTAGATACTTTGGACTTAACTCTAATTTTATCAAATCCTAATTTATTTTTCCTCCTGTATATTGGTCAATATGACATAATTTTAGTTGATCAACGCATGATGCATTCCTTGATTTTTTTAAACTAGATGGAAATTGTTTGCTTCTTCTTTTGCGATTAGTTGAAATTGAACAAGTGTACTTTGTTTCTGTAAAATTGTTTTGATGATATCTTGGATCTGTATCCTTGACTTATGCAATGAACAATCTTTATTTTCTCAAAATTATTGTAAGGTATGATTAAATTTGGTACTCTACTGAAAATTTAAAGCTGACCAATAATCATTATCTGCACTTTCTGTTTGCATTCCATTTTTTTATAGAACTCCAACACTAAACATGCATTTTTTTATACATTAATATAGCTATATATTTATGTTATAATCATTCTTCTTACAGGTACCTGCACATTTAGATAAACTAGTTAGAAAACATTAGTCTTTTTGGCCTCTCTTTTATTCCATAGTTTTCCTTCTTTCATCTTTCTTTCTCTGAAATGATTCTAGGAATCATATATGTTGATGTAGAATATTGTTCTTGTCAATTTTGTATCTATATCTGATGTATCGTACGCTTGTAACTCATACCTCCTGATGTCAGGAAATCCATTTGCATGAAATTAGACAGTATAGGAATATGGATTAACCTTAATCTTGTGACTGACAGTATTCCTTTTTTGTTTTTCAGGTACAATTCCAACATGGATAGTGAAGATGAAGATGAAGTAAAGCTAGATATGGAAGTGGAACAATAGAGACAAAATAAACTCAAGGAAATGATGGGTTTTTCCATAGTATTTTACTTTTATTTTCATGAATATGTACTTTCTACTTCAGTAGTTATAAATTAATTTTTGAGTTACATCCCACGGCTTGTGTGGAAAACTTTAAAATTCCTTATGAATAAAACATTAAATTCTTGAACTAAGTTGTGTACTTATTTCTGCATTTCAGGTTTTTGTGTGGATTATATAATGAACTCAGCAACTCAATAACATAATTGGATGTATTTAATCATGAAGGAAAGAACTTTAAAATATATGCAAATTTAATAATGAACTCCCATTTACTTGAATCTGTAACCCTATCTATTTTTTTGAAATTTGGCACTCCACCTATTCTATAATTATAGTCTTCATCAAGCTAATACATCTGTCCTTAGCAGGTTTTGTGTTCTCTTTCTAGAGATAAACATGGAATTGTAGACTATGTGCATTGTTACATTTGTAACAACACACATACTTGAAAATTATGTGTAATCATCAATTATTGCAACTGAAAACATAATAATACTTTAATTTATCCCCCTAGTTAGGTTCACTTCATCAATTTCATCCATCGTAACAAAGTTTCGAGTCAACCATTTTTGCACAAGTGCAAAAATTGTCATAAAAACCCTTAAATTGACAAGTGTCAGGAGTGATTACCAATAATATCATGAGGGTTAAGATCTTGTGGGAGAGGGTGACAAGTGATTTGATCTATGATTTATGTCCCAAACTATAGTCTGTGATCAATAATAAATAAAGGGTTGAATAATATATGATGATTATATATGCCATGACCAAAGACAAGGAGGGGTTAATGATGCCAAGAAATTCTTTACCTTAAACTTTCAAAACTTTACCTTAATATTTGTAAAATACCTTGGACCCTTCAAAGGAGATAAATCAAAGTGTAGAAGAATAGTAAAATTTTGCAAGTTCACATGTGGAAGTTGAAGAAAGGTAAGAATTTTGCATGTGACTATAGAAAAAACAAAAAATTATACATTCACAATGGACAATACAAGTGTCATATTAGTGGATGAGGCCAAGAGAATGATTATTTTAATCATGCAGAAAAAGGATAAAGATGGAAAGTGGCACCAAATACAAAATGGCATGCACATTCAATGACTTGCATAGGAAGGAAAGTATTGAAAATAAAATTATATTTATTCACCCAAATACCTTAATTCCGCCAAAGTGACTGTATTATTCATCCAGGAGTCAAGTCAATTTGACTTGGTTTATCCTAAGAGAAATTAAAATTATTTTTATATTTTAATAACCTTGCATGTTATTTCTAGTCCCTTTATTATTAAAATAAATGTAAGGACTATTTAAATCATGCAAGAACTAGTTAGACTTAGTCTATTCTTAGGGGATAAGGTGAATAATTTTGCTATATATTGTGTAAATTTGGAAAGCATAATGGAGGAATTTTTGAATGTATGAGTGCTGAAACAATTTTTTGCTAGTTTTTCCCTTGAATGTGAACAAGTTATTGCCTATACAATTATTTTTTTTGGTTTGTATATTTCTATTAGCTAGTGTGAATGTTAATTCCCTTAATTAATTATCTTACCTTTCTACAATTTCTTATGTTTTCTACATTGTCTTACAGTGCATGTTAGTTGTTGTGTTTTTTTTGATTTATCACTCAACACATAAGTTTTTTCCTTAGAATCAAACTAAAACACATTGGTTCATACTCCTTTACTTTGTTCTCATTATTTTGTACATGTAATTTGTCAAAGCCTTCAATAATTTTGGCGTATCACCCCATATAAAAATTTCAGTTACAGTCATATTTTTACCCCTTCAAACCATAAAAAATAGTTTAGGATATAATAATAAGGAACCGGCCTTGTAATCCCATAGATTCACCACAACATAGGTATACCCACAGCTTTGAGGTGTTTCCATTGTATCTGCAGAAGTTAGGGAAAAGAAAGTTTAGAACCCCTGTTGTTATCCCTCAACTAGAGTGCACTTCTGAGATAAATTTTTTTGGCATGTCCGATGGGACAGGAGGAGATTAAAGTTTTAGTTTTCAAAGGTATTCCATAATTCATATAAATCAACCACCATGCATACAAGTTTTTGGCACGACTAGTAAATAAAGTACAAATCATCTAAATAAAGGATTAATGCAAAATAGATAAAGATACATCTCATCAGAAGAAGAAATCATCATTTATTTCGTAGTTATAAAGTACAGTGAACCCACATAAGCCAAGGGAATAACTCTTAAAAATAAGAACATAAATGAAAGTGCATATATGTAAATTTGTCAATAAATAAATAAAGGAATCCATCATTTCCTAAATTTCCATTAGTTTGAGTTGAGTTGATTTTCCACGCTGCTCATCTTCACCATCTTCACTATATGTTGACATTCTACCCGATAGTGAAAAGAAATTTTGTTAGAGCTCTGGATTTCATGCTTGTTGTATTCACAACTTTAAATAGATGAACTTTCAAAATGATCTTGAAATCATATAGTACATAATGAATAGAGGACAGAGTGTCATCTTTAGAATCATGGCATAAAGAAATCAGAAACAAAAGAAATGATTTTGCCTCTCATTTTCTAATAATTTCTTTTACTGTGCAGGTACAGAAAGGAAAATTAAATTCTACTTGTGTTTCAGTCATGTTACAATAAGAGTAAGAGAAGAACATCTTTCTCAAATCATACATCTCTTTAAAATATAAAGGACATAATAAATATTGCAGCCATATCATCAATTTTAGAATTCTTGCACAAAGGGAAAACAAGTAGAAACTTGTAATCAAACTTCACAATACAAGACTACAAAGAAGTACAAATTTACAAAAGGTACACTATCTAGAAATTTTACATTATTCACAATTGTATTATTCTTCATTCAAAGACTTCATTATACATAAGAAGACCTTAACTCAGTAGAGAAAATATTATTTCATCAATCAAATCCTCAAAGGTTCTAAATAGTTCACTTAGATTCCTTATGTATGGGCTTCCAGAAAAAGAAATTAAGAGACATGGTTTCAAATATCTTTCATCTCGATTCATGGTTTGCAAATTCCACACAAGGCTGTAAAGGTTTATGAATATTCAAGTCTATTACCGACAAGTCACAAATTGTAACAAAATTCATATGTTCATAATACAGTATGTAGTCACAATGTCAAATAGAGACAATCTATGTTCAAAGTACCAAGAAAACAAAATAAATTAAGTACATCTCACAATATGCTCAAAATTAAATACTATATTTTCTGCTAAAAATAGATTGATTCAGATCAAAAAAGATTTCAATTATGATAAGGATTCAAAGGAGTTTTTCAAGTGAGAAAGGAATTCGAAAAGTTTCCTGTATGTGCATAACGACAACAAAAAATGATTAAATATAAAATAGATTTCAAAACCAACATATACGAATGGAGAAAAATTCATAAATATCATAAGCATCCAAATATCTTTCGGGTATGAACAATAAAACGAAACTACATCTGTATAGTTATAAAATGATCAAATAACAAAAAATCATAGAGAACTAAACTTCTAAACTTCACTCATGGAGTGAACGCAACAAAATTATGTCAGGAAGGAAAGAAACACAACTTAATAAATAGCGGCGTGAAAAAACTCCAGTCATACATGGTAAATGAGATATTTATGGAACTACAAAGAAACAAGAGGTGTTTAGACGTACCATGCATGTTTGAGGAGCATATGAGCCACAAAATGTTCTTAAAGTACACTGAATTCAAGTCTCGCAAATAAGGAGTTTATCATGGAATGAATAATTTCCCTTAATGAAGTCTCAAAAGTAGTCTTTGAAAGCATTTTCTTGAAGTTAAATGGAATGCCAATGACCAAGGAATCATTAGAGATACCAGTACAAGCTTCAGAGGCTCAACGAAATATGTAATCCATAAAAATCCTAGAAAATAGAGCTTTTAAAGAAGCAACGAGATGAATTTCACTAACCCAAGTGATATTTTGGCCTCCTGAAAACACCGTGTATTCACACAGTTTAAGGCTCAAAATTCAGTTTCTTGAAGCATAAATAACTCACATAGATTTGGGTAAGAAGATGGACAATTACCAGTTTCTAAGAACCCATCAGGAGCCCAAATTTCATCTAATGGAAACCTACAATCCTAGCTCCTAGTAGAGTTAATGTGGCATTTTAAATATCGCAAGAAAATGGGTTCATAATTTTCAAGGTGTTATGGTGAAAACCAGAGCTCACTGGTGAAAGCAAAACACGGAACTTTGATACAAATAAATCGTGACCCATTTGAATGTGTAGTGATAAATCTTCACCCAGAATTTTTACTCTCATGAAGATCTCCAAGATACAAGTAGGAGTTTCCAATAAAAATGACGTGTCAAACCCTCCTAGAAAATGTAGAAAATAAAGACTTTCCATAGTAAATAATAGTAGCCACGAAATGTTTAATGAGAAGGCCCTGAAGTTCTAATCGACGGATGAAAATGAGAAGCTCAAACTAGCTTCAAATGAGGGACAAATCCATATTTAAATCTAGAACAACGTAACTATGGAAAAGAGAAATGCCCAAGTCTAAAACAAAATGCTAAGTACGAACTCAAAAGAAAATGCCAGTTTCAAACCATAGAACAACTGGTAAACACAGAAAATGGATACACAAGATAAAGAGGACTTACAAGTTTTTCAAAGAAATGGCTAGATTTGGTACAAGACCAGCTCAAAGCTCAATAATGTTGGTGAAGTCAACGAAACTTTCATTTCAGAATTGAAAATCCATAGAATAATGATCACCCAGAATCATTTTAAGCTCGTGCAATACTGCACAGTGAAAAAATACAAACAAAGAGTCACAATGATTTAACATCAAATCAATATACAGTGAAGAAGCTTGAGAAAATCAATGATGGAGATATTGAAAATAAAAAGGAGAATCATAACCTTATCCTTCCTCAATAATGGGTATCGTTTACAGAGGAGCTAGAAAAATAGTGGGCTCAAAAAGCTTAAAGTTCTTAATAGTGTTGGCTACTTAAATCACAAAAAGGGGATCCCAAATCAAAGATTAATCATAAAATAATTGTGGTGCCCACAAAATTTAAATAGAGTTTCCGTAGCTCAAAGAGAGCTTGTGCAAAGTGCAAAGTTATTAGGTCAAGGTTTCTTTTTTCCTACTAATTCAAGCAGCAAGTTAACTTAACTCAACCATGAAGTTATATTGCACATGTGGAGACTAAGCAAGAAACCCTAAATTGACCAGGGTCAGGCATGATTACTGACAATATCACGAGGGTCAAGGTCTCATGGAAGAGGGGAAAAGTGATCTATGATTTATGTTCAAAACTATAGTCTGGTGATCAATAATAAAAAAGGTGTCGAATAATATATGATGATTAAATATGTCGTGACCAAAGTCAAGGAGGGGATAACGATGCCAAGAAATAATTCACCTTAAACTTTCAAAATTTTACCTTAATATTTTGTAAAATACCTTGTACCCTTCAAAGGATATTAAAAAAATTTAGAAGAAAGTCAAAGTTTTACAAGTGCGCATGTGGAGATTGAAGAAAGGTCAGTACAAGTGTCACATCAGTGGATGAGGCCAAGAGAATGATCATTTAAATTTTTATCCAAAATTCACCCCTCAAGGTAATTTTGATAACATGCATCAAATTCTTCTATCCCGAGCAAGTAGAATTGATTCAAGGCCCAAAATCATGTTTTGGGGGTCCCCTTGGCTTTTCTCTAACTCGCGCATCGAAGGGAAAAATCCAACGAGTTAGATAAAATTGAAAAAATCAAAAAATTGAAGTCGCAGGCTTGTTTTAATGCTAGTATAGATAATACCAAGGTTCTTCGTACCACATTTGGAGCCGAAATACAAAAGAATTGGCTAAATCGGCTCTCTATGTCCTAGACCTCACAATTTCAACAGGGACACACGGGGCACGCATTGCCAAAATCACCACAGGTAAAGAAAACTAGAAAAAGTGGAACTTTTTATCCCAAGCTGTCCACTGGACATTTGGGACACAGGTATGCACGGGACGTGAAAATATGATTTTTCCACAAATTAGTGCATTGCGGGTGGCATGGAGAAATGTTTCTGGGATAGTCGGGACAAAAGTATACGCAGGACACGCAAAGGTGAAAAAGCCGCAAAAGGAACCATATGTTCGCGGTGAATGCGGAGGTCAACGGCCCTCATGGCCTAGTCAATGGTAGATGTGTAGGAACAAGGAAGCCCGAATCAGGAGATGCAGATGAAAATATTTGGGACAACTAGGACACACAGACCCGATTTCTTCGAAATAGCCGCAATGAAGAGAAAATTGAATGTTTGACCTCCCGAACTTCAAAATGGCCATAACTTTTGAATCCAATCTCTGATTTTCATAAAATTGGACTTTCTAGAATGAGCACGCCATCACGTGCATCACTCAATGATGATTTTCATATAATTTTGATGAGGGTAGATATATTAAAATAAAATAAACATGTTCAGCTCCAGTCAATTAATGCTCATTCCCGTCAAATGACAGAAAATCCCTGGTAGACCCAAATTAGCTCCTCACACTCAGAAGGCCATAACTTTTGCATTTCTTAGTGAAATCAAATGAAATTGGTACCGATGGAATTTTTTTTCCAAGACAACACACATGGATCAAGAAAATTGGGATTACATGAGAAATAAATTGATATTTTTCATAAAACGTGGCCGGATTCGTGACATTATTTTTTTTGTAGTTGGGAGTGCAATTAAGAGGCATAGTCATCGTTATTTCTGTGTTGTAGCACCTGGGACAGTATGGGGAGCCATTTTCAAGTAACATATAATCATTTCACTGCATTTATTGCATCTTACAAGTGGTTGAAGGAAATTTTGGGATTTCCATTTTCTCCTTCTCTCTCTCTTCTCATTTTTTCTATAAATTGGAGGGTTGGTCTCATTATAAAAGGGAGGTAGTTTTTGTTGTCGCAAAGCTCTATCAAAATTGCTTTGTGAAGCCAAAGTGCTATAGGCCCTTGTAGTGGACTCCTTGCATGGTGATTCAGGCCCTTATCTGGTAATAGATTGAACTGTGCATATCATGAAGCAATAAAATACAAGTTTTTTGATGCATCTTCCCCTACTATGTTTTTTTTCTCTCTTGTTACCCTTTCAACCTTCATTACAAGAATATTGTGTCAATTTTTATCCTCTTGCAAGGTCTCATTATTATTTTTCATGTATTAAATATTGTTGTGAATGCATTTTCCAGATTGTGGAGAACTGTTATCACCCCTTCTAGTATGCATTTTACTTCTATTATTCACACATTGGAAAACTACTCTCACACCCCTCTATTTCTGGTGTATCACCACTTTAGTGTGGGCTTTCATTCTTATGCATTCTCTCTCTTTGGTCCCTTGGAAAGTTATATTATGAAATTTAATAAGGAAAGTTAGTTTTTCCCTATGTTAGAGTAGATTGTGGCAGGCAGTTTAGGAGTAAGAGCCATATTTCTCTGGAGGTCTATCTCAAGTAGTAAGTCCCACAACTTAGAGATAGCACCCATGTTATCCAATCAAACCGTGAGCTCAAGTATATGCACTTATGTAAACATAAGGGTGTTGTGATTCGGTGATAACATTAATCATGCAAAAAAATGATATATATGGAAAATGGCACAAAAGACAAAATTGCATGCACGTGAAGGAAAGAATTGAAAATAGATTTCTATTTATTCACCCAAATACTTAATTCTTCCGAATTCATTGTGTTATTCATGCAGGAGTCAAATCAATTTGACTAGGTTTATCCTTGGAGAAATTAATACTATTTTTATATTGTAACATCCTTCAATGATATTTTTAGTCCCTTTATTATTAAAATAAATTTAAGGGCTATTAATATCATGAAATCGCTATTTAGACTTACTCGATTCTTAAGAGTTTGGGTGAATATTTTTCTATATATTATGTGCATTGACAAAACACAATGGAGGAATTTTTTGATGTATGATTGTTGAAGACACTTTTTTCAAGTATTTCCTTTGAA
Source organism: Taxus chinensis (assembly GCA_019776745.2). NCBI lineage: Eukaryota > Viridiplantae > Streptophyta > Pinopsida > Cupressales > Taxaceae > Taxus > Taxus chinensis. Next base: position 759,107,671 of record CM034146.1, read on the forward strand.
TGAGAACCATTTATTGCCCTTCCAAATATTTTTACTAGTGTGCATCTTTTTATTATCTCTTGTGAATGTTAATTCCATACATTAATTATCTTACCTTGCTGGAAATTTGGTTTTTTCTGCATAGTCTTATTGTGCATGTTAGTTTTTGTGTTGTTATTTATCCCTCAACATATAATTTTTTTCCTTAGGATAAAGCTAAAACCCATTGGTTCATGTTCCTGTAATGTTTTCTCAGTATATTGTGTATGTACTCAGTCAAAGATGTCAATAATTTTTATGTATCACCCCATTTTAAATTTCAATTACAACCATATTTTTACCCCTTAAAACCCCAAAAAAATAGTTTGGGATATATCAATAATGAGTCGGCCTTGTAATCTAAGAATTTCACTTCAACATAGGGATACACATAGTGCTGCAGTTTTTCCATTGTATCTACAAAAGTGAGGGGAAAGAAATCTTAGAACTCCTGTTATTATGTCTCAAACAGGGTACACTACTTAGAGATAATAGTAACATGTTAGGATCAACTCTAGCTTTGAAAGGTTCTGTTTTCAATGGGAAAACAATGCCTTCTCAAAAATAATATTTTTCTAATCTAGAGAAGCTATGTAGTGCTCTACAATGCGCAAATGGTTTAGGATATCCACGAATAGTAACTAGGTGTCCTCCATTATACAATTTAATGCATTGATTGTAGGTTAAAGGCATGTATTTCATGGAATGGATCCATGGTTGACATAGAAGGATGTTGTATGGAAGATCTAGCACAAGAACTTGGAATTATGTATCATGTTTTATCGGCCCTACTTCCATAGGTATCACTATAGTGCCAACTAACTCTCATTCCTCATTGTCGTATGTTGTAATGGTTATTACGTGAGAATCCAGCTTTATCTCTTTGTATCCTAAATGTCTATCTAACATCAAGGTACAAATATTCAACCTGGATCTATTATCCACAAGCACTCTCTTAAAATTCCTATGAATAACAACTACCTCAATGTGTAGGGGTAGGTTGTGGGTAGGATTATTATGTGGGATTTCAAACTGGTCAAAGATGATGGATTCATGAAGTTCAAGATGTGCAAACATTTCTTTAAGGTGTAAAGAAATAACTTCTATAAACACTCCCGATCCTTGAAGTGTTTTATAAAGAATGTATTTATGGGCGTTTGATATCTTGAGAAATTCTAATATTGAAATATTAGTAGGATTTTTTTCTATTTTATCTATCAAATTGCATCGATTCTCCTGAGGTTGAGATAAGGCAATAACATTCAAAGAGGCCTCTGGTAATTATACATGTGTACATCATGTTACGAAAATGCAGTTATTGCTTAGGATCCTAATGGTAGTTACTTGCTCATTGGATGAATGAATCCATCCTATTAACGAATCAAAGGGATTATAATCTTGGGTGTATACATATTTTGTAGTCCTATAATTATAAGATGATTGACATGTATCTAGATTTTTTGTTTCTTATTTATTATGATTAAGGAAGGGTTGTTTTAATATTCCTATCTTGATATTTGGTACTTTTACTGATTCAGGGGAAACTACCTTGATTTCACCATCTTCGACGGGATATTGAATGAAGTGTTTACACTTTAAACACTTTTCTATTTTGTGTCCTTTTACACGATGGAAATCATAATAATTGTTATTCCTATAGCCCTGGATTCAGTGTGTCATCTACGTATGGAACCGTGGTTGGATATTACACCAAGTTTATTGCCACTAATTGTCTCAAAATATTATAAAATGAATTGGTGAGGGGAGTAAACACCCACCTTTTGAATTATACCTTGAATCGGCCCTTTTGTGAATTTTAGGATATGACCACTTTGTACTGCTTGAACTGTTTGAACTGTTTGTACTCCTTTAGAGTCCTTGATGGCATCACCAACAAATTTTTTATTTTTGTTAAATAATTTTGGCTTGTGTATCGATTTTGTGTTTTGTTCATCTTTGGAAAATGGTTTAATCATTCCTTTTCCTATTAAACAATTTTACATTTGGCTCCCCTTCTCAAATACTTATTTGAAGTTAGAGATGCAATGCATTTGAAAATGAAATGTGATATCTGGGTTTAAATTTTGAACGAAGATACTTACTATTTTTTTTTCAGGAACTACACATGGGATGCGGCTGGCTAGACCTTTTCATCACTATAAGAGGCCAGTGAAGTTTTCATTTTGTCTTTGTTTCATTCTACAAAGGTCTATCATGGTGACATCATTCTCTATCTTAAATGAGAAATGATGTATGAACTTTTCTGCTAGTGTAGGCCATGTGACTATGGACCCCTTTGGTAAACATATGAACCACTCTAACGCTTGTCCTCCTAAGATTTTAGGAAATAGATGTAGGAGGTAGTTGTTGTTATAGGTAATGTCTTATAAGTCCATGTAAAATTATTTGATTTGATCATGAGGATAACCTTTTCCTTTGTACTTGTCAAATTTTGGGCAGTCAAACGTTTTCAGAAACGACATTAGCAACATGTCCTAGTCAAAAGGATATGTTCATATCTCCTCATATTGATACTTCTTGTTGTGGACTAGATTACTTCCCTATAATTTGGTAACCATAGTTTTCATGGACTGTAACTCTCATGCAAGAATTTGATCTTGTTTAGGAGAAGGTGGTCTACACATAAGACTTGGTTTATAAATATATTCTTCATGAGGCATAGTATAAAATTCACTAGCCTTGGTTTTGAGTGGTTCTTGTTATGTACCCTTACTCATGTTATTGCTTACCAAAGAAGCTAAGTTTGCTAATTTTTTCTAAGGGTTTGAATTTGGTTTTGTATAGTAACTTCATTTTTTCGTTCTTATTCCTCATTTTTTTATAATGAGGTAGTTATTCAAGATAAAAAATTTCCCTAACCCTACGATGTATTTCACAAGGTGGTGGTTGATAACTAATTCTTTACGTATTTACCAAAGGTAGAAACATTTTTTCTTTATATGTCTTCATTAGTTAGAAGAAGTCTTTTTGTTTCTTAATACTTATGTTGGCATCTTGATCATAGAATCCTCGTTCTTGTGGAAGAGTAGCACCTAACTCTAAAATGTGTGCAAGTACTTGATCACTATTTTTAAATAGTAATTCATTTAATCAGGAAATATCAACGTTGTAAATTTCTTTCAAAGAATCACTCTCGTCTCTGCTATGATCTACTAAGTCATCTATTTTTTTTACTTTGGTGAATAATGAACCTAATTTGTATCCTATAAAAGGGTTTATCTCACGTATTTTGGAATCCATTTCCATAGTATGAACCGTGGCAAGTGTTTGTTTACACAAGTTTTTTTCATGTATTTGAGAGTATAACAAATGTAGGTGTATTTATGTAACAATTTTGTCTTACAATTTCAAAGACTATAAATAAATGGACCGAAGGAACAAGGATGTAATCAGGTTATATGCACCAATCTTGAAAGTTTTTCACATTTCAATCAATCCAGATATGATAGTACACCCTATGTGAATGTTTTGTGAATGTATTTAGATGCTTTTTAGATGATTAACTCAGTGATAATACGTATTTCAAGTTAAAAAACTTAACAAGTTATAAGAATTATTGAAAGGTTAATGTGATCCCCTATCATAGGATACCAAGGCGATATTAGAGTGAATCAATACCAAAAACCTTAAAGAAAATGGAAGCTACCTTTGTAAGCCACCTAATAATATTATGAAGGTACATTATCATAGCTACACAAGGAAGCAAGGAATTAGTTCCAAAAGTAATATCAATATAATGCCTGACAAATTAATAAACACCTTTTCAAGAAATAGGTAAAGTTTGAACACTCAATTATGTAAAAGTATTCTAAGCATTTGCTAATGATGTGGGAAGCATAACATTAAAATATGGACACCTAGATCATGTTTACGAGATACAGTGAGGTAAGTATCAAAATTGTGGTATGACGATGTAAAAAACAAAATGAATTCATATGAGAATAAAAGATGACAAAATCCTAACTATAATGATGATATTTAAATTAAGATCAAGTGACTATCAAAATGTAAAAATGTACCCACAAACTTTAGACATTTAACAATTCAACCATTAACATGGATGATCATAAAAAAACATAAAAATGGTGTGCACAATCTATTGATAAATCTCACAAAATATTTCTTCCCTTGTCCTAAATGGGCAATAATAATGCATTGGTGTAAACCAAATGGTTGTGAAACAAGATAGCATTACTTAAACATAGTTTCACTTTACCTTAGGGAAAGTGAAGAACTAAGAAAAAGTTGTATGTTGTGATTTTTCGAGATGAATATCACTATAACCCAACTTCAATGGGCTCTCCCCTTGTTCGTCTAACAATGTTTTGATCCCAAAAAAGTTAGTGTTTTGTGATGGCTCTTGAATTGATCATGGACTAGAAAATTGGGCTCCAAGAAATAATTTCTTCCCTAAGTGTTTCTCTCATCTAGGCGCCAAAAATTTATCTATTACAAGCTCAATTTTACAAGAAATTCATAATGAATTATATTGGATTACCTTGACTTTACTTTATTGCCTTTAAATATAATGAGAAAATAGTGCATTCACTTGTATTTTCACTGGGGTCGTGATATGGATAACTTTGAATCTAACTCAAAAAAGGAAAATCTAGCCAAGCCGGTGTGTAAAGCACTTCGTGTTTCATCCATGAGGTTACTTAGTGGTGGACTACTTTAGGGTTCCTAGAACCACCCCATATTTTTTAGCTAAAGGAGTTATTCCAAATGGGTTATTTTCTAGTTGAGAAGATAGGGAAGTACCCTTTTCTGAACCTGCAAATACAATGCACGTTGAATGTGATGTATATTTTTTTTAATCTTTTTAGACTTAGTGAGGGTTTGCATACTATTGGAAACCTACATAAAACAAATTAGTATTTTTTATCTTTTGATTATTTGACACATGATTTTGGTCCTACACACCAAGATTAGTAATTTTCTAATAACATCATATGAAGGGGATAAGATATTGCTTTTTATTTCCTAGAGAATCCTAGGATGCAAGGAAAGAGTATACACAAAAAAATATCTCATTCAATATTTTGAAAAAATGGAAAATACGTAAGTAAATCACGAAAAATGAGTTCCTTTTATCCAAATTTGAAGTTCTTTCTTGTTTAGAATTTTAATTGAAGTGTTTAAAACATATAAATAATGTATTTGAAACATTTTTTTATTCTAAAGATCACCTAGAAGCTACGAGGGAAGAGCATTCACATTTCAAATATCCTCTACTAAATAAAACGAAACACATAACTAAGCTACCACAAAATTATGATCAAAATAACTTGCAAACTATTGTTATAAACCTACAATAATGTTAGAAAAACAAAAAATATCAATTATGCAACTTGCAACAACATTTAAATTCTAACCAGGGATACCTGCACACCCATTTTGATGTGTAAATGTGGAGTTTGGTATGTGCACTCCCTTTATAGTAAGTTGATGGGTCTACAAAAAAATGACAGAGAGTATCTACACCTACACATCAAGAATGATACCTCCATTGGATTTTTATCATGTATGTTTCACAAAATATTTGTATGTGCCTCGGATAAAAATGCCAAATAATACAAAGGATGTATTTATAGGTATGCATCAAGAATGGAGTGTACGGGGGATTTTTAATACATGGCTCGATAGGTTTGGAAAAGTACATGGCTTTGGTTTTATCAACAACGTCATGTACACATTTTTTGTGTGGGTAAGCATAAATTGTACATGTTGTTTTGTATGTGTGCATGGAATTATGAATAGGTACGCATCCTTTTTCATGTGTACACAACCCTATTTGATTCCTATGCTTGGACTTTAAAAATCACAAAAAACACAAGATCTAGAATTTTAGAAATGCAAACATATTTGATTCCTACCCTTTAAATCAATTTTAAACCTAAACCTACTAACTTTTCATGAAAAAGATAAATTTACCCCACCTAAAGCTATAAAAGCAATCAAAGCTAAGATATTTAATCCTGAGAAGCATGAAGAAAGGTTATAAATTGTACTAAATTCTGAAATACTTCTAAAAAGGCCATGGAAAAGGTCCCTTCAGGCATGCCAAATGTGATAAGTAAAAACTTGGAAAACTATGAGAAGTATACTAACACCTAGTAGCCTAAATTTTGTACCAAATTATTGAATAACCATCATGAAAAGAGGTAATCGAATAAACATCAAAAGTATGAATTATGAATATAAAAAACAACATACTATGTTCATTATAATCTTTATAAATCTTAATAACAATGGACCTAATTAAACTCTAAGCAAGCAAACTTTATTTGTTGTTTTCTCCATAAGATGAAGAGATATAGATAAGATGATTTATTTGACCATGCTAAGATAACTCTTACTAATATAAAATGGATAAAACATGCAAGATGAAGATATTTCAATGCTGGATGGCTTGGTTGATGCAAATGAGCTCTTTAAGCTAGATAATCAAGACGTGATATAAGATTAAGATCAAGATATCAATAAGGTATATGGTTGAAAGGGAGGGTTTACCCATCTAATTATAGATTTTGATTTGGAAGAAATTTGGGAATATAGTGCATGTGGGACACATGAATAAGCCAAAATACATCTTTTAGATGTAAAAGTACCTTTTTGACTAGGTTATAAGTTAATTAACCTATTAAAATTAATTACAGATTCTAAACTAGATTAGGAAGCCTTATAATATTTCCTTGAGGAATGTGAATTAGATTTTGGAATTTTTGGAAGTGGAAGATAACCGGTGATAAGGTTCATTAGTTAAACACAAGATAAAAGAATCAATCAAAGTGAAACTAGTTGATTAAGAGAAATATCATTACCCAACCTGTCGTAAAATGGCATCATGAGTGAGTTATTATAAGATTTAGATAAAAAACTGTCATTATTTGAAACAAAGTGAAAGGAGATAAATATAGTTAGTGCAATGTTACAATAAGATTACTTTGATCAAAATTTAGGTGTCTATAGACATAATTCAATACAGAAATTGTAAATAACCATTTACCTGGTCGCACCAAAATTGAAATGTCATCAAAGTCCTTCGATGTTGGAACTTCATTTCGAAAAACAAGTCGTAATGTCTATAAAAGTTGATAACTGGGAAGTGGAGCTAGAGGATGAAAAATCCATCCATCCACCCATTCTTGTGAATCACACTCAAAAGTGAAAAATTTGATACAAGATGTATAAAAACACTTCAAATTTCTTGTCCATGTGTCCCAAAAAGTAGCATTTGATCTATAAAATGAGTGTAGATCATTGGAGCGTGTGAGTTTCATACAATCCTTATAGTTAGAATTTTTTTGTTTTTATATACACCAAAAATATCTACGAATTGTGTAATTTTCTTGAGAACCACAGGCCATAATGTTAATGCACCATTCCACTATGATCTTTACATTTTTCAATTTATCACCATCTTTGTACTTAAAATCTTCTCTTGCAAGAGCTCTTTTCACACATGCCTCTACACCATAATGCTCTCATTTTTCATGTCCATCATTAGTGGAACTCCAAATATGTCTTGTACCCATATTGATGTGCATCCTGCTCAACTAATAAAACATTCATGTATTATAAAACTAAGACGTGTAATTATCTGACCATATATAATGTTGATTGAAGCGGATGTTCCTGTCACAATTTTTTTCATAAAATAACTAGAAACACCCTTGCCAAAATTCAGTAGAATGAATATGATCATCACTGTTATAAAAATGGTACTCTATTAAAATTTTATGATCATTATCTATACTATAAGGACAATGTATAAATTTTATATGCACAAAATTGAAACTTATGTTGTGTTATAATATTATGTTTGAACCTCCATTTTTGGTTGCAATGTGTAATTCTCTACAAAATCGACCACTGAAATAATAATAACAATAGGAAATGTGTCCTTGGATATTTTGAATTGTTCTTCCAACCATCAAACTTTGTGTGTATGCCTAGCATACTTATAAACAATTTAATCTTTAAATTTTATCTTAAATTGAAAAACATGTATATGTTCTATAACTATCTCACACTGTCTAGACTCCTTTCCATATTTGAATTTGTATGGTATTGATTTATATTTATTAAATCCTACTAAATTATGTCTTATTGCACCTCCAATTTTCTTATGAATATGACTTTAAAATTTAGGTAATCTTCCTCACATACCGCAACTTCGATGTAAACAATCCTAACTATAATTTTTTTTCCAACTTCTCTTTTAAAAAATATCGAAGTAATGAAATCCTTGGAAGATAATTGTTGAACTTGAACACAACATTCCGATAACATAGTACCAAAATGCAAATAATAACGAATGCATAAAAAATTATCATAAGTTGTTAGAAATTCAACATTTTACCTAAAACAACAAGTTGTGTGAGCGTGGTTGATTTTCACATAGTATGGTTTCAACATTTCAAAAAAAAAATTGAATAGTTGTAATGTCTTGATGTTTCTATTTAAACTTACGAACAAATTGATTTTGATTCATATCTAAGAAATGCATTGGATGTGGTTCACGATTAGTATAACCAACTCTCCATTTCACAACATCGCTTGTATTAGGTGAAACTCCAGTGTTACCATGCTAAAATTGTACAAATTCTTTTATAGCATCAGATATATATTTGTATTTATGCAGTGATCTAGAAGAAAATACAAAAAAGTCTATGTTATTGGGTGATGAAATGATACTACGTATTTCAATCTCTTTAGTTAGAATTTTTCAATTAAATTTCAACATTTGTCTTCTTTGCCTAGTCAAATGCTATTTTTGTTGATTCACTTACAACACTAGTAGAAAACACATGACACATAACATTACTATCCCTTATGCATCTCTTGACACCAACAGTGTGATATGCATCATGTAGGTTTTCAATAATTACAGTATTTTTACCACATATATTAGATGTTGTCAATCCTAACGTGTTTAATATAGGTCTCAATTTATTCAATTTCATCAAACTAACCAACAAAGTACATATTTGGGAATGATTTATAAGTTCAAAATGATTATTTTAAATTTATTTGGATTTTCTTTTGATTTTTCGTTTAGAAAATATTTCATACATTGGTTTCAAAACCTTATTATCAATTTCAATAAAATAATTAGGTCTCTTTTGTAAAATCCTAGGAGGTGCTTTTGTAACATTTATGTTGTCTACAGTTTCAAAATGAATTTCCTGATTCACATTTTCATTCTCTCCTTCAATTTCAAAATCAATAACATCATGAGTATTTAATTCATCTTCTGTAGTGCACACATTTTTATAGCCTCAATTATCTACTGACTTCTTTATTCATAGATATTATTTGACAGGGATCTGATATATTTTGGACATATTTTTATGTTATTTTATCTTCATGGAAATGTATGGTGATTTGGGCGTGTAACGGAAATTTAGCTTTTATTTGTATGTTGGCACATTTTATTAGATGTTGTGGATACTAACATATTGCTATGTTATTTCGGCCTAATTTATATATGATGGATACATAGTTTAGTCGCACGTCTTGATGATATGAATTATTTGATTATTGATGGGAACACATGATAACATGGATATATGTCATTTATATGTATTGCAATGGATAATACATGATGAATTGTTTGAAATTATGCATGTTTCTGATTTACGATTCCATGTTGATGTTGTGATATTATAGATTTGCATGTTTAGACTTGATCGTTTATTGAGTAGTTGATTTACACTTGTATTGGGTAAATGTGTTTAATGTGTGCATTGAGTGTGCATGTTACAGGACACAAGAGAATGTGGGATTTAGGGTAGCTATGTAAAGTGTGCATAAGTGGCCCATGGGGGAAAGTCCTGACCATTTTAGCGATATGAAGCCTTATTTTTTTCTTCTATTATTTGGGCACCATGAGTGACCCTTATTTGTAATGTTTTATGTCATGTAAAATTAATTGTGTTCATGTTGTTTTGATTTTGTTAGGAAAACAAAGTTTGGGTACTTAATGGTCCCCACTTGCATTAAGTTCTATATTTTGGTAAGTGTGTGTTAATTATAGAGGATTGGGGTCACATGTGCACCCAAGAGTGGGCCCTACATTATATAAATTTGAGTAGTTGATTTACACTTGTATGGGTAGATGTGTTTAATGTGTGCATTGAGTGGGTAGATGTGTTTAATGTGTGCATTGAGTGTGCATGTTACAGGACACAAGAGAATGTGGGTTTTAGGGTAGCTATGTAAATTGTGCATAAGTGGCCCATGGGGGAAAGTCCTAACCATGTTAGTGATATGAAGCCTAGTTTCTAACCCTGTTAGCGATAGAAAGCCTTATTTTTTTCTTCTATTATTTGGGCACCATGAGTGACACTTATTTGTAATGTTTTATGTCATGTAAAATTAATTGTGTTCATGTTGTTTTGCTTTTGTTATGAAAACAAAGTTTGGGTACTTTTTGCTTTGTTAGGAAAACAAAGTTTGGGTACTTAATGGTCCCCACTTGCATTAAGTTCTATATTTTTGTAAGTGTGTGTTAATTATAGAGGATTGGGGTCACATGTGAACCCAAGGGTGGGCCCTACATTCTCTACATTTGAGTATTTGATTTACACTTGTATTGGGTAGATGTGTTTAATGTGTGCATTGAGTGTGCATGTTACAGGACACAAGAGAATGTGGGTTTTAGGGTAGCTATGTAAATTGTGCATAAGTAGCCCATGGGGGAAAGTCCTAACCATCTTAGTGATATGAAGCCTTATTTTTTCCTTCTATTATTTGGGCACCATGAGTGACCTTTATTTGTAATGTTGTATGTCATGTAAAATTAATTGTGTTCATGTTGTTTTGCTTTTGTTAGGAAAACAATTTTTGGCAACTTAATGGTCCCCACTTGCATTAAGTTCTATATTTTGGTAAGTGTGTGTTAATTATAGAGGATTGGGGTCACATGTGCACCCAAGAGTGGGCCCTACATTCTCTAAATTTGTGCCCAAATGTGCTAAACCCAAAGTTAGGCTATTTACAGAATTTTAAGTGACCCATTTTAGTGTTGGGAGTTCACATAACATGAAATTAAGCCCTTGGACCATACCGATTTGGTAGGGGGGCTTAATTCCAATTCATAGAGGGATTTTTCCTCCCATTTAGCCTAAATTTTTTTACCATCCCTGTAAGATGGATTGGAGTGTGCATGTTGTAAAAAGTTGCACTAACTTGTCTCATTTTATGTTTGGGTCATTTGGGAGAAGGGTGTTTAAATGTGATTTTATCTTTTCTTATTTTTATTTTTTGAATCTCTGAATTGGAGGGAAGAGAGGGGTGACACATGTCACCCCCTCATTTGTGAGTAAATTTAATTTCTCTTATCCAAATACTCCATCATGGGAGAGAAAGAGAACTTTTTTCTTGGGTTTTCCTTGGTGCTTAGAGGATTTTGGAGTTAGAGTTTTCTTCGAGAAGGAATTGAGAAAATCTTAGAGATTTGGAGAGCTTGTGGAGGTAGGCTCTTTAATCTCATTTTATTTTATTTGGCATGTTAGATCTTATGTTTTCTTATAGTTAAAATGTGTGTGTCTTGTTGCTTGTGTGGTGTATTACTTGGGTATGTTATTTATTATCTTCTCCATCCATCATATGGAATGATGGATTTTGGATTTTTATTGGGGAAGAGGGAGGTATTTTCCCTCCTAAACTTTTTGGTTTGATGGGAAATCCATGTTGGTTCTTTTTATTTCCCCTCATATGGTTTGAGGTGGGGAAGGTGGTTCATATGGTTTAAACCCCCTTCCCCATCCTTCGAGAAGAAACCCAATGGGTTTGAAATCCTCCCAAGGAGGAATTTAGGTGAATGGGTGGAGAAATAAGGAGGGATTCTTATCTTCAAGGGATAAGGACTTTTTGTGAAGAATGTTGTAAGTGTGCATCCTATGGTTGGACTAAACTCTTTCTCATTTTGGGTGTCTCATCTACTCTTCACCATTGTTGAGGATGAATATGGTTTTCTCCTCTTTTCTTTAGTTGGTAAATGTTGTGTTTCTTTAATGTATGGGTTTTTCTTGTATGTGAATGTTTTTTTTGTTTATGTCTTTCTAAATGTTGTGCACAATTGTAGAAGCTAGATCTCTCTCCCATGGGCTTGGGAGAGGCTAGAATGTCTTCCAACCTTTCCAAAGGCATTTAATGATGGCTATAGGTTGGGTGGTAAAACAAACATTTCTCTTTGTTTTGGTTTCATTGAAAGGTACTAAAAGTTAGAGCTCAAGTTTGGAAGATGGTTGGATTTTCTTAATAACGTGGCTTCTCATTGTTTTCTCCAATTTTTATGAACACTACTCTCATTGTAATCTTATGGATATGGCTATGTGGTAAGTTTATTTGTCTTGTAAAGTTCCCATTTTGTGATTGGGATTATTTGTAAATTAGTATCACATTTGTATGTGTAACCTCCCTTCAATCTTGGAAAGAAGTCTTGTAATGTTGATCCTTATATATATTAAGTATTTTTTTTTATAAATGTGTTATACTTGTGAGCTTAAGATTCTTAGAAATGAAATCTTGTAAAATAGTTGATTCCTTTAATATGGATTTTTGGAACTTCATTTTTGCAAAGAAATTTTTTTCATTGGAAATATGTTTTTGCCCAGTAAAAATGAAAAATCTGATGTTAAGAGCACTAAAATAAAATGTGACATTTGTTTGTGGGATTTCCTTCTTGTTATAAATCTATATTATTTAGTTTTCTATTGCATTTTTAAAAAAAAAATGGTTATATCATCGTGCTTTAGGTTTAATATTGAATGGAATATTATCTATCATGTAATATATCTCCTTCTTGTAAATTATTATAACATCATAGAATGAAATTAAATTAGTTTTTCTTCCTTTCCATGTGAAACTTAATGAATTGAACTTATTAGGAAATCGAATGTGAATATGTTTTCTTCGTTACTAATTTTTAAATATATTCCAAGCCCTCTCTTCTTATTTAAAATACTTTTCTACATTCCTTTTTATCAAAAAATAGGTAAATCATTTTAATATGGATATATATTGAAAAATATCAAGTTTCATACTTCACAAAGATAAGAAAATATAATCTATCATTTTACAACTTGGAATATTTTTATTTACATATTATATGATATAAATATATTAAACTATATTTAATATAGCTATATTATAAAATATAACTATAATATATCCAATCATAGTTAAACAATATTTCATATATATTAATATAGTTATATATTTCAATATCATATATTAAAACATAGTGTACTATATATATATATATATATATATATATACAAATTTTAAAAACAAAAAAATGTAATAATAAAAAAAATCAGTGAAGTTTTATTGTTTAAAAAAATAATGTTGTGGGGAGGGGCCGAGCCCTCCCAAAACTTGTTCTGCAACCTCCACACCACTGCCCATCCTCCCACACCACTGTACCATCATTTTATTCCTAAACCTTGTGTCATACTCCAAACTCCAACCTCCCTCTCCCCATGACCCCCAACCACTTCCACCACATATCCCCCTCCCCGTACACCTCTACACAGAACCTTAACTGTGTCCATTTTCACTATCTCCCTCCACTCCCTTCACTGCGGCCTTTACATGCAAATCACTGATTATTAAAATACACCCCTCTATGCTTTCTTATTGATATTTGCTTTAATATGTTTTACCTATTATATTTTGTAATATATATATACATACTCTCAGGTAGATTTCCTTATTATATAAAAAAATGGATATTCTACATACCTAACCAAAGATTTATCTGGTAAATAAACTAATAATGGGAAAATATTTGAAATCCCTTGGTAACTAAATAAAAAAAAAGGAAACTAGCATGGAATGAAATGGGGGAGAAGGAATTTCTCCATCAACACCCAGCAGAAAAATTTATTCATGGCCATCCACAACCTCTCCCAAACCTGCAAATAATAAAATAAAACTAAACGAGAAAAGAAAGAGAACATAAATATGGATTAGGTCATTTCTAGGGAAACATGAAATATAGGGAAAAGATTACTTTTGTCCTAGGGTCCACATTAAATCCTAAACTACTTTTAACTCATGGGATTTTGTGGGAATAAGAAATACAATAAAAGAAGGGTGTGTGGGGGTAAATTAAATAAAAAGGGGGTGTAGACTTTCAATTGTGACCATAGCAAACATTTAGTGTAAGTAAAGAAATAAAGTTGGAATTTGGCTAGTGGTTAATTAATATGGTAAATTAAATAAGGATAGTAATTTTTTATACTTCAAAAAATAAAAATTACCCAAATTGTTAACTACCCTTTGGAGTGGTTTCTAATATCCTAAGGCAGGGCATTATATTTGGTATCAGAGAAATGGTTCATACACAACGACGCTCTGGGTAAAATATTTAATTAGATATTAATTTTTTAATATCATTAAATGAAAACAACGAAAAAATTTCCGCAACCTTTTACCACTTAATAATAAAAATTCTTACTTCGTGCAAAGCATAAAACCTTCGAAGTATTGATCTATTAGGGACTTGGGACATAGATCACCTACATTTTATCCACAGACACCTGAGCTTGGACCATAGATTTTAGAGGCTCTTTAGCATCTGATTGGCATTATGGAGTAGCATCTTCCATAACCAGAGGAGATGAGAGAGAGGGATGTCCAGTGAGGAGAAGAGGATCTGATAGGTGATGATGACCACTCAGAGCCACTGGATTATGATATCTTGAGGTGGGATAGGTCATGTAGAACTTCCATTCACTAAAATAGGGTGGCCTCACACCATCATAGCCATTCACACATATTTGAGGGATCATTTTGAGATAGACGACCCCATTCACTTGTTAGACTACAATTCCATGATCGTGATACCAGCAGTGTGATTAGAGATCATCTTCTCTTGCAGCCACCTATGTACACCAACACTACAAATGGCTTTAGGGGCAAGGCATGGTTCCTCAGCCTTGATTGCTACTTTGGCTTGCAATATTATGAGAGTAGTGTCAAAGCAAGATTCACCATATGCCTCCTACGAGAGACAATGGGTTTTTGGTGAAGAAATGAGGAGTAGAAGGCCCATTTGACTCGAGATATAGTGACTTAGGAGTTGTTCGAGAAACGTTTTAGGGATCATTATATGTCAGATAATTTCATGTAGAAGAGGATTAATGCATTTCATGACATATGAAAGGGCTCTAACATAGTGGTACAATATGAGAGAAGGTTCCTATAGATTTTCTAAGATGTGTACTACTTGTAAGACGTAAAATTACAGGTTAATAGGTTTATTTAGGGCTTGAATCTGACCTAGTAGGAGTTATTAGGATGTTATCTCTTTGCACACTTGTAAAGGTCGTTGAGAAGGCATACTTAGCTGAGGAGAACAAGACCAGGGCATTGGAAGACTGAGATAGGAACAAGAGAAAATTTTAGGTAAAGATGCAGGCCTTTTAGAGTAAGAGGTCATGGGGTATAACACCACACCTTAAGGGAGGATTCTAGCCTCCTTCAACTTTATCGAGGGCTCCACAACATCCACATCAACGTAAACTACATTC
This sequence comes from Taxus chinensis, assembly GCA_019776745.2. Classification (NCBI taxonomy): domain Eukaryota; kingdom Viridiplantae; phylum Streptophyta; class Pinopsida; order Cupressales; family Taxaceae; genus Taxus; species Taxus chinensis. Next base: position 759,123,258 of record CM034146.1, read on the forward strand.
AAGCCACCACCAGTAGAGGGCTAGATAAACATAGAATTTACAGAGAGGTAATACTATATGAGGTTGTAGTTCCAGCCAGGGATAGGAGAAAAAGGTACTGAACAGGTACAACCAGCTCTCACACAACAGTCTCGTTGGATTGGGCAGGCAGGATCAGTTCACAAGAGTATAGGAGGCACCCCATCTTAGAGGGGTATAAGAGGATGCTTTATTTTTGTCTCCCTTGATCACTATGTGCATGTGTATCCACACACAATGGATACCATGGATATGCATTGAGATCATAGATCTAAGCATATAATGGGTTACGTAGGACATGACCATCATGTATATGTAGTGGTTGACAACTGCTAAGCTAAGCATCATTCAATAATTATTGAGAAATATGTACTACTAGGGGTATTTATGTCTTAGTACTCTTTGATTCAGGTGCTTCATATTCTTCTATATCTCCTTCTATAGTGGACCAATATGGGATAGTGGTGGCTAGGTATCTAGATAGTTGGTAGGTTGAGTTGGCATCTAGGGCCAAACTTGATGTGGACTTGTATGTAGAGATTTGTGTACTTTATTTGGGAGAATTCTCCACTACACTTGACCTCTGAATTATACCTCTAGAATCCTATGATGTTTTTTTGGGTATGGATTGGCTCAAGGCTCGTCGATGTAAGGTGGATTGCTCGAATAAGGTCATTGAGTGTCATGATGACCTTGAGAGTGCAGTTGTGATTTCAAGGATGTAGAGGACTATATATTTGTGCATGATTTTGGCTAAGAAACTCAAACATAGCATGTGCAAAGGCTATCAGTTATTTTTTATCACCATTAGTTATCAATCAGAGATCACTCCAAAGAATTCATGCTTAGATGATCATCAATTTTTGAGGGAGTATGTAGACATGTTTCTAGGTGAGCTTCTAGGTTTACCACCCCACAGATAGGTGGATTTTTCCATTTATTTAGTGATAGGATCAAAAATAAATTATAAGGTACCCTATCGGATGAAAAATCCTGAGCTTCATGAGCTCAACATATAGTTAGAGGATTTATTGGAGAAGGGTCTTAGTCACCCTAGTGTATCTCCTCTGGAAGTGTGATTGATATTTGTGAAGAATAAGGAAAATTCTCTCAGGCTTTGTGTAGACTTCAAGAAGCTCAATAAAGTCCCAATAAAGAACCGTTATCCACTCGCTAGGATTGATTACTTGTTTGATTAGATGCGGGGAGTAAGATTGTTCTCCAAAATTGATCTCACATCAAAATATCATTAGTTTCACATAGCAGATGTAGAAATCCATAAGATAACTTTCCTCACATGTTATGGGAATTATGAGTTCACGAATGTCCCATTTGTTTTGACCAATGCCCCAGCTATCTTCATGACCCTCATGAATAGAGAATTCAGGAACTTTCTTGACCGTTTAGTCTTAGTGTTCCTATATGATATATCTATTTATTCTTGTTTTGAGGAGGAACACAACAAGCATTTGAGATAGGTACTGCAGGTTTTGAGAGAGAAAAATTTGTTTTGTAATTTAGAAGTATGTAGATTCTTCTAGAAAGAGATTCATTACTTTGGACACATCATATCAAGTGAGGGTATCTCAGTAGATCCAGCTAAGATACATGTGATTATTGATTGGCCAGTGCCCATATTAGTCATTGAGGTGAGTAGTTTCATGGGGTTAGTAGGACACTACCGCATGTTTGTATAGAATGTTTCTAGGATTTATCATCCTATAAATTCCCTTATGAGAAAAGAGAATAATTTTTATTGGTCAGAGAAGTGTAAGCAGGCCTTCCATTTTCTTAAGGAGAGGTAAACTATGGCGCCTATCAAAGCAATTTTACACCAAACAAAGGATTTTGTTATTTGTACTGATGCATCAGTAGAGGTTCCGGGAGCAATTTTTATGTGAGATCATTGGGTTATTACCTTTAAGTCATGTCCGCTCAAAGATTATGATCTAAACTATCCTACTCATGACTAAGATCCTACAACAGTTGTTCATTATCATGTGCATTAGCGTCATTTCATTTTGGGTAGGCCATTCATTTTGAGGATTAATCACCTCAACTTGAAGTAGATCTTCTCACAGAAAAACCTCAACACTTGCCAATGGCATTGGATAAAGTTGTTTTGTGAGTACAACATTGAGGTGCAGTATATCAAAGAAAAGGAAAAAAATGTTACAGATGCACTTAGTAGAAAATGACATGTTCTTGCTTCCTTGACACTACAGTCAGAATGTAGAGGTAGGATTCTTTACCATCTTCCATAGGACATGCTTTATAAGGGTCTTAGACAAATGTTTAAGTCACAGGGTTCATTAGAGGGAAGATATTCGAGATGTATTTTAGAGGTAGATGGTTTACTTCAGTTTCATAGGCGCATCTATGTGCCTAAGATAGGTAACCTACGTAGCTTCATCCTTATAGAGGATCATCGAGCCCCATATGTAGCACATCCATGTGTGAAGAAAATGCCTGCCAATTTGAGAGAGTTATATTAATGGCATCATCTTTGACTAGAGATAGCAGATTTTTTTAGCACGTTCCCTTGAGTTTTTAGAGGTTCAAGGAATATGATTCTCATCCCACAATACTTTTACACCCTCATGATATTCCTGAGTGGAAATGGGGATGTGATATCTATGTATTTCATAGTAGTACTCCCTGTGTCTTCTTATCATAATGATGGTATTACGGTCACTGTGAATAAGTTGACCAAGATTGTGCATTTATCATAAACCAAGGTCTCCTATAATGCATAGGCCATCACCAAAGTATTTATCGAGGACATTTTTAGATTGTATGGGATTCCAAAGACCATCATCAATGACAGGGATGCCATTTACACATCAGTTTTTTGGAGTTCCTTTCATACCACTTTGGGTACACAGATTAATTTTTACTCAGCATATCATCCAGAGATAGATGGACATAAAAATAGGGTTAATAAGGTACTGGAGGACATGTTGAGGATTTATGTTATGTACCAGTAGAATAACTAGGAAGATTAATTACACATACTTGAGTTACATACAATAACAGCTATCACAGTTCCATTGGTATGGCTCCCTACAAGAATTTTTATGTTTGAACTTTCAGGAAACCTCTGAGTTGAGATAGGCTAGATGACATGATTATTATGGGACCAACTTACCTACAGGACTTAGAACAATAGGTTGTTATGATTAGGCAGTGTCTTGAGTAAGCTAGAGCATGTCAATAGGCATAAGTAGACACTAAGAGGATTGATCGTCACTTCCCAGTGGGTGACAAAGTCATCTTCAGAGTTAATCCACATAACAACCCAATCCGCTATGGAAAGGGTTATAAGATATCACCTCATTTTTTGGGGCCTTTTAATATTTTTTAGGTCATTTTTCTTGATTCCTATCGCCTAGCTTTTCTACCATGCCTTACATAGGCCAATGATATATTTCATGTTTTTGTACTACGTTGATATGTACCTGATATCTCTCATGTTTTGGATTTTTTGGCATTACAAGTAGAGGACATAGGATAGTGGAGGTTGTAGCCCATACATATACTAGAGCACAAGAGGTTGGCCCTTCATGGTTGAGACTTAGACTAGGTTATATTGTTGTGGGATAGATATGATGAGACAACAACTACCTAGTAGGATGCAACACCATTAAGGGTTAGATATTGCTATCTATTTCAGCAACTTCCAGGAGGAAGTCTAATTTTAGGAGAGGGGGATGTAGTGCCAAAATATTTATAGCCTCAGTTATATTATGAATTCTTTATTCATAGATATGATTTGACAAAGATTTGATATATTTTGGACATTATGTTATGTTATTTGATCTCCATGGACATGTATGGTAATTTAGGTGTGTAGCACTAGTTTAACTTTGATTATTACATTGGCACATTTTATTAGATGTTGTGGATACTAAAATATTGCTATATTATTTGGGCTTTATTGATATATGTTGGATACATAGATTGGTTGCACATCTTGATGATATTAAATAATCACTTATTTATGAGAACACACAATAGCATGGATGCATGTCATTTATATGTATTACAATGGCTAACATATGACCAATTGTGTGAAATTTTGCATGTTTATCATTTATGATTTCATTTGGATGTTTTGATGTCATAGATTTGCATGTTTAGACTTGATCGTTTATTGAGTAGTTGATTTACACTTGTATTGGGTAGAAGAGTTTAATGTGTCTAGTGAATGTGCAGGTTATAGGACATAAGAGAATGTGGGGTTTCAAGGTGGCTATGAAAATTGTGCACAAGTGGCCCATGGAGTTGAGTACTAACCATGTTATTTGTATGAGACCTTATTTTTTTATTGTATTAGTTGGGCACCTTGAGTGACCCTTCTTTGTAATGTTTTATGTCATGTAAAATTAATTGTTTTTAGGTTGTTTTATTTTTGTTAAGTAAACTAAGTTTAGGGAGATAGTGGTCCCCACTTGCATTAAATTTTGTAGTTGAGTAAGTATGTGTTAATTAGAGAGAATTAGAGTCACATGTGCAGCCTTGAGTGGGTCCCATATCCTCTACACTTGTGCCCAAATGTGCCAAACCCTAAATTGGGCTATTTATGTCATTTTAAGTGACCACTTTTAGTTTTGGGAGTTCACTTAGCATTTAAATAAGCCCTTGAAACCTACCTATTAGGTAGGCATGATTAATTCCAAGGAATAGAGGGATTTTTCCTCCCATTTAACCTATCTTTTGTCACCATCAATGTAAGATGGATTGGAATGTGTTTTTTGTAAAAAAATTGCACAAACTTGTCTCATTTTATTTTTAGGAAATTTTAGAGAAGGGTGTTTAAATGTGAGTCTATTTTTTCTTGTTATAATAGGAATATTTGACTTTGAGGGAAGAGAGGGATGACACATGCCACCCCTCATTTGTGAGGAAATTTAATTTCTTTTCTTAAAATACTCCCTCACGGGGGAGAACGGAATTTTTTTTTGGCTTTTGTTTGGTTATTGGAGGCTTTTGGAGTTACTGTTTTCTTCAACAAGGAATTGGGAAGAGATTGGATATTTGGAGAGCTTGTGGAGGTAGGATCTTTAATCTCATTTTATGTTATTTGGCATGTTAGATCTTATATTTTTCTTATAGTTAAAATGTGTGTGCCTTGTTGCTTGTGTGGTGTATTTCTTGGGTATCTAATTTATTATTTTCTCCATCCAACATATGGATTGATGGATTTTAGATTTTTTATTGGGGACGAGGAAGGTATTTTACCTCTTAAACCTCATGGCTTGATTGGGAAGCCATGTTGGTTCTTTCTATTTCCCCTCATATGGTTTGAGGTGAGGAAGGTGGTTCATATGATTTGAATCCCCCTTCCCCATTCTTGGAGAGGAAACCCAATGTGTTTGAAAATCCTCTTGTTATCTCTCGAAAGTGCACCCTGTAGAAATATGGTTTGAGGTGTTCTAAGTGTTCTCTATATCTCTCTCTTTTGTAGATATAATGGAAACACCTCATGTCTGTGGGTATACCTATTGTTGAGGTGACTCTCCGGTATCAGGGGCCGGTTACTTCTTGATGTATCCTAAACTATTTTTTTGGAGTTTTGAGGGTAAAAATATGTCTGTAAATGAGTTAAAATAATGAGGTGATACACCAAACTTATTGAGGGCTTTGATTGAGTACATGCAAAAATATTTGAGAATGGATTCTAAATGCACAAACCAATAGTTTTCAGCATAATATTAAGGTAAAACACTTGATATATTGAGGGAAAGTTTCACAACAATATTGTTAAAATAAACATGCAAACTAATATCATACAGAAATTACAAAGATTGCAGCAATGTGAGATGATAAATGAGAGAAATTTGACATTCACAAGAAAATATTAAACCATACAAAAAGATACAAATAATTGGAAAGGCATAAATCAATCTCTCATTCAAAAGGCAAAACTAGAAAAAAATTCTTCATCACTTACACGTCCAGAAATTCCTCCTCCGTGCTTTGCCAATGCACATAATATGTAGCAAAAATATTCATCTCACCATTCCTAAAAATAGACTAAAAATTGTGCTCACCCATATCCTATCTTTATCCTTTATCATGAATAAATAAAGGAATAAAATAAGCATGTTAATACAATGAGGCATTAATATCCTTAGTTACAAAAATACAAATCAGTCAAACTACAGTTCATTGTTCTATTTCTTAATAATGTTGGTTGAATAATTCTACTAATAATAAACTTTTCTTCATTAGCAAGTCTTATCCAATGCATGAAAATATTTTTCTTCTTGTGCTTTATGTGACATTTACAATTTTAATACACTTGCAATTGCAAAAATAGCATTTTAGACTACCTCTTGGATGAACATGCAAAAAATAATATCCTTGCGTAAGAAAAAATAATTCCTTTGGCTTCAATACTTAGCAAAATTATTCAAATCTACTTTGGGGACCACCTTTTATGTGCACATGCTCAAATTTTGTCTTTCCTATGCTTTGTCTTTTAGTGGATGACATGAAAAATACTCGTTTATAAGAAAATAAAATAACACCACTTTTTTCAATGCGTTAGAAAATACTCTACTCCACTGTGGGGACCACCTGCATATGCTAGAAATAACATCCTCTTTCCTTTGTAGAAGGTTCTTTTGGAAAGGTTAAGATATTTCTTTTTGAAGGCTTAAGATATAGTTTGACATCATTGGTCTTTTAAATTTGACCATATATAATCCTGGGATACTCTATCTTTGCATATATCATTTTTCATAAAATCCACTTTCCCTTTATGTGGTCGGCCCCTTTTCTGAATATTCGTAATGTGTATATACCTTTTGATTAATCAAAAGAATGATTTGTTGGCATTTTATTTTCATGGTATTAAGGTTTTGGACCTTAATCAGGTCAATGTAAATGAAGACTTTATTGTTGGATTGTACCCTCAAAATATGACTTAACCCATCGAAGATTATTGGTTACAATATTTAACTCCAATTAGAATTATTTTTGATGATTCGACCTTGTTCATTGATCGATGTGCATTCGCATCTCTTTTATTGATCCTTGAACCATTGTAAGCAGGGTAGTTAGACTATGGGTTTGATGTTCACTTTTTGATCTTGATACCTTATAACCTAAGCCATGGATGCTCTGAGCATGGAGTTTGCATTAATTACGGGTTACATGGATCCTGCGACTAATCCTTTGGTTTGATTCTGAACCATTGATATTCTCACTATGGGAAGTAAGGTAGTTGGTAGTAGTTTTACAATATTGGTCATTGATCTTCGTTCTGTGATCATCTTGGTTGTCAAACCATTAACGTGAGTTGAGTTGGTAAAATAACTCAACCCTAACTTGTTGTTTACTTTGCATTCTTTGAGCTATGGGTGAAGCCCTAGAAAAAAAATTTCGGGTCTCCGCCATGAATGTGATTTTTTGAGCTCGTTTCTCAGTGGATTTGACCTCCATGAAGATCTGAGCATGAAATTTTGCATTTCAATCTCATTAATTCTCTGTTTGAGTTCTTCTGCGATAAAACCCAAGGGTGACCACAATGAGTAATAAAATGGAGCTTGAAGCTTCTAGTTCTGTGTATTTCATCTCTGCTAAGTTGTATTTTTATTTGATAAAGCTCTATGTTTTTCACCTTATTACGGCCGCTGACATTGGGGTTTTTGAAGCTTGTGGTTGTTTTTATTAGAAATAGTGTAAGAATACATTGCTTCTATATTTTCATCCTTTCGATTATTGGATTTTACACTTTATATGATACTGAATCCTTTCGAAACATTTTTTGGCTTTGGCTCTGTAATGGAACTTTTGAGCTCAAGTCGATTTGGGTGCTTGAAAACCCAATTCTATTCTTTGGGATTTTCAAGAATTTCATCGAGTTTACTCTGGAATTGGGTAAGTTCTTTGATCCATTCTTTGAGATCCTTTTCAAAGAAAAAATTAGTTGCAGGTTTTTTTTTTTGTGTAGAGGAATTCATGGATATGCAACCAACACTGTTTTGTATGTTTGATTCAATGTAATATTTTCCATTAATGGCCTCTATATGAGGCTATGCTTCATCACTTTCAAGTTGGTGTTTATGAATTTTTTTTTTCTCATACGTTTGAGAAGGTCCCTTTTCCTTGCTAGCATTATTTCGTTTCTTACTTGAGCTTTTATCTTGATTTTAATGCCTACCACTATTTATTAATGCTGCTTTTTAATGAAGACTATGCAATTTTTTTTCATACATCCCATATTTGAGCCTTAAATATGTTCATTCGATGATTTATTTATGCTAATTTATCGATAAATATTTAATGTTCTCTGTATTCTTTGTATCAGCTCATTTACTTTCTTGTTTTACTATAAATATGGATATTGTGATACCCAAACCATGTTGTGACCTGGAAGCTCGAAAGGTGAGGCATACCTATGGCTGAATTTTGCTCTTGTTTCATAATTCTATAATATGACTGTGCTTTTTCTAAATTTGAACCCAATGTGGCTAAATTAATTTGAATATGTCACTCTTTTCTTGCATAATGGCCATCATATTTTGAGCATTTTAGAAATTTTGTGAAAAGAAAGAATGGTTTCGAGGGATTTTGTAACTGTCTTTGTGGAATAATGGTACTGAATCCTGATCTATTCTCAAACTTATCAGGAATCTCTTGAACTATATAGCTTTGTTTAATATTCAAATCCTTTAATGAATTTTCCTTTCTCTGACAAAATACTTGAAGTGCCTTTGTAAAAGTCTAATTATTCTTTTCATCCTCTAGTTTTCTTCCATTATTCTGATAATGCATTCCAAAACTAAGATTTTAAAACTTTGATCCTGTCAGTAGATGGAAAAATTCATGAATTATTGTTGTAATCTTTAAATTCATATGAGAACCTTACTTCAATATGCATTCGAACTAATTTACTAGACATATCAGACCCTATTATACTTTGTATTTATGTCGGAAATTCTTGCTTGTCTAATATTGAGATTTTTTAGATGAAAAACCTAAAACGAGACCTATGTAACAAAGAAAAACCTTGAAATATGAAATGTTCTCATTACATCCAATTTTATTAGTTGACAATATTAGCCTATACTTTTATGTTCATGAACATGTTATTTCTGAAAAAAATTCAAAAGTAGACATAATGAACACATTTTCTCCTTCAGTCCTGCATTTAGATTTTCTTTTCATAACAACTATAAAGAATATTTTGCTTTCCTTACTTTGCAATCTGTACTCCCTATTTATATGAGTTGTATCTTATGTTTCCATACTTCTCTGTTGGTTGAGTTTGTTGCATTATGTATTGTAACTTAAATTGTTCATGAAGTAACTTCTATTTATCCAAAATTGTCGTTTTGACTTTACAATGGATTTTCTCTTTTCTTGAGTACTATTTGATTAGTACAAAAGTCATATTTTGTCAAAATATTTCAAGCATATAGTAGTTGTAAAAAACATGATGGAAAGATGTAAAATGTCCATTTTACATGGCAAAGCCCCTGTCAATTTTTTTTTAGATTTCCTTTTCCATTTTGTTTTTAGCTACAAGTTCGTATCAATTTGAAGTTAATATTTTAAATGTGAGCATGGAACTTGTATTTCAAAACAATTCTAAAGTGATATGCTTCTTCTATCTATTACTTGATCACTTTATAACTTTCTACTTTTGAGATTTCACCTAAGGCAATTAATTACTTGAATACCCCTGCTTCCTGATGTAACTTGAGGTAGTTTTTATTGATGAAAGTATCAGTTCACTATAGTTTTTAATATCTAATTGCATTAATTGCCTCTTTTGTACTCATATTTCTCTGTTAGTTTGTACTGTAGCATTTCCTTTATTTCATGAATTACATCTAAAACCTTCAATATATCTTGTTCATTTCTTTTATGTCCTTGCTTGACATGATTAGTTTTTCCCTTTGTTACAACCTGTACCTACACATGTTAGATAAATGAGTTAGAAAACATCAGGATTTTTTCCTCTCTTCTATTCCATAGTTTTTTCCTTCTTCATTTTTGCTCTCCGAAATGAATGTGAGAATCATATGTACTAATGTAGAACACTGATGCTTGTTTTCTAGGGCATTTATATTTTCTATAATAATACCTCCTAATATCAAGAGATTCATTTCCATGAAGATAGATAGTATAATAATATTATTTAATCCTGAGCTCGTGATTAACATTCCATTATTGGTTTATTTTTAGGTACCTTGCAGTGTTGAATAGCAAGGAGTGAAGATGGAGCAAAATATGGAGCTAAGATGAAGTAGTGGGAAAAAGCAAACAAGGAAATGATGGGTTCCTTCATATTATTTTTCTTTTATTTTCATGCACATGCACCTTCTATTTCAGTAGTTGTGATCTTAACATGAGTTACATCCCATGGATTGTGTGGGAACATTTGAAATTCCTTATGAATAAAATATTGAATTCTTAAACTGAGTTGTTATTTCTTTCTATTTTTCAGCTTTCTATATGGATTGTATAATAAATTAAACAACTCAATAAAATAATTGAATGTATTTAATCATGAAGGAAAGAAATTTAAAATAATTATAACTTTAGCAGTGAACCTTGACTATTGCAATCTACAACTATGATTGTTGTTCCAAAACTTAACAATTCATCTATTCTATATTTTCAGTCTTCATCAAGTTTACACATCTTTCCTTTAGGACCTTGTGTTCTTTTACTGAGTATAGACGTGAAATTCCAGACTGAAAGTACTTGTTTTTTAACAAATTTGTGCCTTGTTTCATAGTCATGCAAAAAATTTCCAAAGAAAGCAATTGACTGCTCAATATTTTCATCATTAACATGAGTTAATATGGCTAAGATTGTTTCAACTCCTGCAAGTCCATACACTGTGAAATCTTTATCAAAATTTGGATTTACAAGAGTAGGATCTTGAGAAATAACTAGTTTAATTACTTCAAACCCTTCTCTCTCTTCATTGGTCCAAGATAAATTATTATCTTTCTTCAACATAATTATCAATGGTTTATCCAATGTTGCAAAATCTAGAACACATCTTCTAACAAAGTTGATTTTTACCAAAAAAACTCTATAATGCCTTCTTGTGATGAGACATTGATAGCTGTGATATGGCTTCAATTATGAAAGGGTCCAATTTCTAAACCTTTTTTAGAAATAATATGACCAATAAATTTACTTTGATGTACTGAAAAGATATAATTTTTGGGATTTAATGATATTCCAAACTGTCTGCAAAACTGAAAAGTATGCCTTAGATGTATTAGATGTTCATCTGAATTTTGTGAAAATACAAAAACATTATCCAAAGAAACCAATATTATTTTATTTAATAAGATACAAAAATCCATATCCATTGCATGTTGAAATGTTTGCACTAGCATTTGAAAGGTGAAAAAGGCATTCTTTTGTAAGCATAAGTACCGCACTTTGTGGTAAAAGTTGTTTTGTACCAAACTTCTTCTTATACTAGAATATCATTATATACACTATAACCATCTAGAAAATATAGTCTATCAGAACCAGAAACTGTTCTTAAAATATGATCGATATTGGGTAGTGGGTAATGATCTTTTAGTGAAGATTTATTAAGATCTCTAAAATCTACACATAATTTTATTTATCTATTCTTTTTCTGAATAGGAACAAGATTGGCTACCCAACTTGAATACTTAACTAGAAATATAATACCTGATTTGATCATCTTAGATAAATCTTTTCTCATTAAAGGTTCTATCTTGGGATTTACAGGCCTTTATTTTTTCCTAACATGATTGGAATTTGGTTGTAATTCAATAGTATGTTGTGCCAAACTTGTATCAAACCTTTTCAGATATTTGTATTTCCAAGTGAAAAAATCCTTAAATTCCTTACAAATATTGATAAAGGAAAGTTTCTCAGCTAAGGAACATACCTTTTTGAGAAATAATTTCTTCCCATCATCAATTGAGATCTCTTCATAGTTCTATACATGTGTTGACATATTTATTTTGTATTTCCTTGATTGATCATCAGTACTGAAGATGTCTTTGAATGTGACCAACCATTGAGGTAGTTTATTTGTCTTCAATTTAAGAATTTTTTCACCATTTAAGTGTTGCAATTTCTCTTGATTTATTGCAGAAATTTCAGCTTCTTTCTGCGAAAAACCTGTACATTTGTTCATCATTTGAAAAAATTGTCCAATTCCAATCATTATTAGGTATAGAAGGCTTGACAATAAACTTCATGAGTGGCTGAATCTTGCTATTTTTAATCTGTTCCAGCACTTCAAAAACTAGCACCAATTGTTGCAAGTCTATCTACATACTTGTTTTCTATTGTAGGAATGTACTGGATATTAATAGCATTGAAATATTCCATTAAGTTTGAAATTCTATCTCTTTAAGACTTCATTAATGACTTCTTACAAACATTAAATTTTATTACTTGATTGATAACCAACTCAAAATCACCAAAAATATGTAACATGTTAATACCTCTCTTTCTATCCCAAAGTAAGCCATGAATTAATGCTTTGTATTCAGCTACATTACAATTGCATGAAAATTGGAGACTCGAAGATGAGAAATACCTTTCATTTGTAGGGGAAGTGAGAATCAAACCTACTCCTTGTCCTTTCTTGTTCTTAGGTCCATCAAAATGAAGCTTCCAAATCCCTTTTACTACATTTTTTGTTTTGGACAACAAGGGATTTGGTGTGTTTTTCTTCATGTAGCAATACACACCAAATATATGTTCTTCAAATTATCTATAAGGATCATGAGCATATTACTAATGTGTCTTTTCATCCATAAATAGATTAAAAACACCATCTAGTGCTGAAACATGAGCTATATTATCAAAATCAGACTGGTCTAAGGTTGCATAATTAGCTAATGCATTAGAAGCATGAGGCTTGATATGAAATCTGGCCAATGGTTCATAATTGATAGTAGCTTTTGTCCCAAAATGTGTAGTGAAGAAAAAAAAGGACCAATTTGAAGAGAGATAACCTCATATTTTTGCCATGAAATCTCTAGATAAGAATATAGCAAAGTAAGGAGGTAAATCAATAACAGTAAAATATTGCAAAATGGTAATGTTCGAACAAGCATGTAATGTTACCTCCAAATTTCTGATGACACCAACTATATTTTCTGCAGTCCCATCAAGCTGTAGCACACTCGTCTCTCTAGGTTCATACTACAAGCTCAACTTTTCTACAATTTCTTTTGGCATAACTGTGTTACTTACCCCATTGTCAACCATGTAGTTATGAAAAAGATGTTCTCTAATAATTAGATATAAGTAAAATGGTGGTGGTTTCTTGATATCATGAGAATTTAAGACCTTTTCAACTATCCATTTAAATTTTTTAATGCGGTCCTCTTCCATTTTTCTAAGGAACATGTCTATTTTTTGAACTTCATTTTCTACTATTTTTTCAAGAAATATACATCTTAGTAAGTTCATGAGAAAGCATCTCTAGATGTTCTAGAATACTTAGAGCATCCCATCACAAAATTCCTAGGTGGTTGAATAGCCATTCGAAAAACTAGGATCTGAATAGAGAAATCAATTTGTGGTGAAGGAAGATTAGGAGGAGGGTTGTTAAAACCATACCTATTATAAGGTAGGGTGTTCCCAACTCTTCTTCTTTGTACAAAATTTAAAGCTAAATAAATAATCTCGGAAGGAATTCCTCTTAACGATGATCTTGTAGTCACTTTAACAATGGAACATACTGTAAAAATGGTTTGAAATCAGCCTTATGGAGTTGCCAAATAAATATTTGAATCTTTAGAATATATTTTTGCAGCTCATTGTCCTTAAAGTAACCTTTCTTCTGTGAATCTTCTATAAATTGTTGTAACCTACTCCCAGATCTGATTCGTTGTCTTGCTAGATGTGCCAAAAAATGTTCTCTCTCAAAATTTCACCATGTAGAAAGATGGTTGCATGTGTTCTAAGATTTGTCTTGATCTCTCTCTTTCATAAATACAATGGAAACACCTTAGGTCTGTTGGTATACATATTGTAGAGGTGAGTCTCTGGTATCAAGGCCGATTCCTTCTTCATGTATCCTAAACTATTTTTTAGGGTTTTGAGGGTAGAATGATTTCTATAAATGAGTATAAAAACTGAGGTGATACACCAAACTTGTTAAGGGATTTGACTAAGTACATGCTAAAATATATGATAATGTATTCTAGATGCACAAACCAATAGTTTTTAGCAGAATATTAAGGCAAAACACTTGAGGTATTGAGGGAAAGTTTCACAACAATAGTATTAAGATAAACATGCACACTAATATTATGTAGAAATTACTAATATTGGAGCAAGGTCAGATGATCAATCAAGGAATTTTAATATTCACAAGAAAATAATAAAGTATACACAATGCTGCTAATAATTGGAAAGGAAGAAATCAATCTCTCATTCAAAAGACAAAACTAGCAAAATCTGCTTCATCACTCTTGTGTCCAAAAATTCCTCTATTCTTTGCCAATGCACATAATATATAGAAAAAATATCCATCCCACCCTTCCTAAAAATAGACTAAAAGTTGTACTCACCCATGCACCCTATATTTATCCTTTATCATGAATAAATAAATGGATAAAAATTAAGAATGTTAATACAATGATGCATTAATAGCATTGGTTACAAAAATACAAATCAGTCAAACTGTAGTTGAGTTTTCTATTTTTTATTAAAGTTGGATGAACAATTCTACTAATAATAAACTTTTCTTGATGAGCAAGTCTTCTCCAATGCATGCAATCTCTATCTTCTTGTTCTTGATGTGACATCTGCAATTTTAGTACACCTGCAATTGTAAAAAATAGCATTCTAGACTACCTCTTGCATGAACATGTAAAAAATAATGTCCCTACGTAAGCAAAAATAATTCATTTGGCTTCAATACTTAGCAAAATTACTCAAATCTACTGTGGGGACCACCTTTTATGTGCACATGTTCAAATTTTGTCTCTCCTATGCTTTGTCTTCTAGTGGATGACATGAAAAGTATTCCTCTATAAGAAAATAAAATAACACCAGTGGTTCCAATACATTAGAAAATACTCTACCCCGTTGTGGGGACCACCTACATATGATAGAAATAACATCATCTTTCCTTTTTAGGAGGTTCTTTTGGAAAGGTTAAGGTATTTATTTTTGAAGTGTTAAGATATAGTTTTACATTATTGGCCTTTCAACTTTGCCCATGTATAATCATGGGATATTCTACATTTGCATATATCATTTTTTATAAAAACCACTTTCCCTTTATGTGCTGGCCCCCTTTCTGAACAGTCGTAACATGTATATACCTTTTGATTAATAGTAAAAATGGTTTGTCAACATTTAATTTTCATGGTGTTAAGGTTTTAGACATTAATCATGTCAATGGAAATGATGATTTTATTATTGGTCAGGCCCCCTCAAATGATAACTCAACCTATCGAAGATTATTGGGTGCCAATATTGAACTCCACTTAGCATTTCTTTTGATGATTTGATCTTTTATGTTGATTGATGTGCATTAACATCTCTATTATCGATCCTTGAACCATGGTAAGAAGGTTAGTTAGACTGTGGGTTTCATCTGCACCATTTGATCTTTGTATCTTGTAACCTAAGCCATCGATGCTATGAGCATGGAGTTTGCATTTATTACAGGTTGCATGGATCCTGGAAACTAATCCTTGGTTGTTTGAGCTAGTACTGGTTTGATTCTAGACCATTGATCATCTCACGATGGTAACAAAGGTAGTTGGTAGTGGTTTGCAATATTGGTCGTTGATCTTCATTCTGTGATCATCTTGTTCATCGAACCATTAACTTGAGTCGAGTTAGGTTTGTGGGGATTGAGTTGAGTTGGTAAAACAATTCAAACCTAACTCATTGTTCACTTTGTATTCTTTGAGATATGGAAAAGCTCTGGAAAACATTTTGGTCTCCACCATGAATTTGACCTCCATGAAGATCTGAGCATGAAATTTTGCATTTTAATGTCATAAATGATCTATTTGAGTTCTTCTGCGATAAAACCCAAGGTGACCACCATGAGTAATAAAATGGAGCTTGAAGCTTATAGTTTTTGTGCATGTCATCTATATTGAGATGTCCTTTTCTGTGATGAATCTCTATGTGTTTCACCTTGTTATGTCCATTTACATAGGGAATTTTAGAGCTTGTGGCTGTCATTATTAGAAAAAGTGTACGAATATCATGCTTCTGTATATTCATTCTTTCGATTGCTAGGTTTTAAACTGTATTTGATGTTGAATCCTTTTTTTAAATTTTGAGGTTTTGGATCTGTAATGGCACTTTTAAGCTAAATTCAATTTGGGTGCTTGCAAATATGATTCTATTCTTTAATATTTTCAATAATTTCATCAATTTTGCTCTGGAATTGGTAAGTTCTTTGAACCATTCTTTGAGTTCCTTTTCAAAGAATTTTTTTTTTGTGGGTTTTTCTTTGTGAATAGGATTTCATGGATATGCAACCAACATTGTTTTGTATGGTTGATTCACTATATTATTTTCCATTAATGGCCTTTAAATAAACTCTGCTTCGTCATTTTCAAGTTGGTGTTTATGACTGTTATTTCTACTCAGAACTTTGAGGAAGGTCCCTTTTCCTTCCTATCTTTATTTCTTTTATTGCTTGAGTTTTTTTCTTGATTTTAGTGCCCACCACTATTTTTTAGTGTTGTTTCTTGAATTAAGACTATGTAATTTTTTGCATACATCCATGATTTGAGCCTTAAATATGTTTTGTTAGCTGCTTCATTTATGCTACTTTGTCAGTAACTCTTTACTGTTCTCTGTATTCTCTGCATGTGCTCATTTCCTTTATTCTTTTAATGTAAATCTGGATATTGTGATAGCCAAACCATGTTATGAACTGGAAGCTCCAATGGTGAGGCATACATGTGGCTGAATTTTGTTCTTGTTTTTGAATTCTATAATATGACTGTGGTTTTTCTAAATTTGAACCCAATGTTGTGAAATTAATTTGAATATGTCACTTTTTTCTTGCATAATGGACATCATATTTTAAGCATTTTAAAAATTTGTGAAAAGAAAAAGGGGTTTCGAGGGATTCTGTAACTCCATTTGTTGAATAATTGTACTGAATCCTGATCTATTCTCACACTTATCATAGAATCTCTCAAACTGTGTAGCTTTGTTTGATATTCAAATCCTTTGATGAATTTTCCTTTCTTTGACTGAAGACTAGAAGTGCATCTGTAAAATTTTAATTATTCCTTTCATCCTCTACCTTTTCTTCCCCTATTCTAATAATGCATTCCAAAACTGAGACTTTGAAGCTTTGATCTTGTCAGTAGATGGAAAAAATCATGAATGACTATTGTAATCTTTTAACTTAGATGAGAACCTTACTTCAATATGCATTCAAAATAGTTTACTGCACATATCAGGCCTTGTTAAACATTGCATTTCTGACTAAAATTCTTGCTTGTGTAATCTTGAGATTTTTTAGATGAAAATTTTTGGAAATGAGACCTGTGTAACAAAGAAAGCCTTCAAATATGAAATGTGCTCATTACTTATAGTTTTCTCAGTTGATAATATTAGCATGTGCTATAATTCTGATGAACATGCTATCTCTGAATATTTCAGAAGTAGACATAATGAACAGTTTTCCTCCTTCATTCCTACATTTAGATTTTCTTTTCATAACAGCAACTATAAAGCATATTTTGATTTTCTTCCTTTACAATCTGTACTCCCTATTTGTATCATATGTATCTTGTGTGTCCATAACTTCTCTGTTGGTTGAGATAGTTGCATTGTGTACTGTAACTTAAATTGTTCATGAAGTTGTTTTTATCCAAAACTATAGTTTTGACTTTAAAATTTATTTTATCTTTTCTTGAGTACTATTTGATCAGTACAGTAGTCACATTTTTTAAAAATCTTTCAAGCATATATTATTTGTTAAAAACATGATGGTAATATGTAAAATGTTCATTTTATATGGCGAAGACCTATCAAAATTTTCTCTGTTTTCCTTTTCAATTATGTTTCAGCTGCAATTTTGTCTCAATTTGTGAATTAATATTTTAAATGTGAGCATGGACCTTGTATTTCAAAACAATGCTAAAGCCATATGATTCTTCAGTCTCTTACTTGATCACTTTATAATTTTCTACTTCTGAGTTGTAACCTGAGGGAATTAATTACTTGAATACCCTACTTATTGACTTAACCTGAGGCATTTCCTATTGACGAAAGTATCTCTTCATTTTAGTTTTCACTCTTTACTTGCATTAACTTCCTCTTGTGTACTCCTATTTCTCTGTTAATTGGTACTTTAGCATTTCCTTTATTACATGCATTATGTTGGTATCCAAATTGATTTTCCTTGGAAGCCGAGAAACATAACAAGACACTCAGAGACATACGAATCATAAGTCCTTTTATAGCCAGGGAAGGGATTCAGCTGGCTCTTTATCACTCGGGTGGTGGAGAAATGGATAACACCATATAAGAGGATTTGATCTATCCTCACTGCTTTAGGACATGCCTTTTGAAGAGGGTGAGAGGACCTGTTTTGTAACCTCTATCGATGAAGGACATGAAGAGATCCTTATTTGCACAATTTATAGGGAAACCTTGAGAAAATATGATCAATGCACCACAATTTGAATCTCACGAGTTGTCACGTCTAAAAGAGTGGAGATATTTTCTGAACATGGTTCAGGTTACTAAAGACACTTAAAACCTCCTTGCGTCTGTATATTTTGCTACTATAATTTGTTCATTTTTGTATATACAACACAAATAGGGGTAATTTAGGTAGGATTCATGGTTATTTGAAACTTTTGGTGGGGATTAATCAAGATGAAGTTTATTTAACTAGTTCCTTGAGAACCTTTACAAAAATTGTAAGACTAACACAGAGAATGCTTTAGAATAGACACAATATTACTTCAACCAGAAGGTGTACATTAATGGATCTCCAGATATGCATGGTTTCACACAATATTTGAGAATTCAACATGAAGGGTTGAGATAAATTACCACTGGTTCCTCATGTATAAGATACACTCAAAGGCTTACAAACAATCTTTATCAACAAAATGACAGTAAAAGTGATTTTAAAATGTTTATCTCATTACAGGATGAAAGCTCTTCTCATACAAAAATTTCAAATGCCACTAAATTATCACAGGGATGAGATCTTGTGTGATTCAAAGGGATTTTAACATAATATTGCAACAAAAAACATCAAAATGATTTGAAAAACATTCTGAAATAAAAGAAGACACAATTTTTTTCAAGATCAACACAGATTAATTTGAGATCTATTAGATTTATCAGTAGGGGAAATATTCCTGAATAGACTCAGAGCTTGTTAATGGTTGTACACTCGCAACCCATCTTGATGTGATCAAATCTAAAACACAAGAGATTAACAGGTTTCCTCAAATGGTCTCTCAAGAAGATGGGATTTCTCAAAATTTTCTCGTAAGAATTAAACCCCCAACCTTTTGAAAGATTATTTTCATTACATTTATATAATTCACTCGCTCACTAATCCTAAATTTTACCCCAAATAAGAAGAATATTTGAGTAATCCTTTTCTTGTTACTAATTTTTCTCAGAAAGTGATGTTTAACTAATTTACATCTGAAGCTACCAAGTTGACAAATCATGAAACTGATCACATTTCTCAGACCTTCAACCATGACTGGGATGCCACACCATAGCCTTTTGACAGTCCTTCTAATCATTATTTTATTCTTTCATGTGAGAAATCCCCATTTTAATCATTTTCAAGTGGCTATGTATAGCTGGATTTGACAAGCAATCCTTTTCACCCTCGAGGAAACACCTTTAGAAATGAGTTCCCTCGGATGGATGCCTACATTTGTGCCTCTCAGAAATGAATGTCTGCATAAGGATTATTCCACATACCTATACTACGAGTCCAAGTTGGCCAAGTGTAAAGAGGAATCAATGGAAGCCTCCATGTGTTTCCTTGGCGCAACTGTAAAAGTGAAGTACAGAGGCAAGTTCCCAAACAAGCATGGGCCTTCCACATGCCATAGGCTGAAGAAAATTGTCTTTTGCACTTTGAAAAATTATCAGCACAAAAAGGAGCTAGTGGAATCCTCTACGTGTCTCTTTGGCGCACTTTTGATATGGTTCCCAAAACCAGAAAACCTAAACAAGCACGGGCTCACCATGTGTCTTAGCCCGACAATTTTTTTGAAAGAGTTTAAGGACCAGTGAAAGGTGCCATGTGCCTAGGGTCTGAGAAAGTTTCTTAAGCAATTGAAAAGTCTAAGTATGGGTAGGATCCAGTGGAAACCTCCATGTGTCCCTTCAGCGCTTCTTCAAAAGTAAAGTAAATGGGTACGTTCCAAAATAGGCATGGGCCCTCCACGTGTCCCAATCCTTATAATGTTGCTTTAAAATTTTAAGTATAGAGAGTTGCGAGTGGAAACCTCCACGTGTTTCCTTGGCACAACTACTAAGGTATGACCCAAACGTAGATCTTCAAAGTAGCGATGGCCCTCCATGTGTCCAAACTGAGTTAAAGAGGTCCTTAAAGTTTCAAAATGCCATATCAACCCACCTTTCCACTTCAAACTTGAAAAGCTACCACGTGTCCTTCTTCGAGTCAAAGTAAGAATTTTTCCCTACCACTTCATGTTTGTTGATTAACCAATTAGACGCTATCGAGGTCATGGGGCTAATTTGGTATTTTTTACAAATTTGACAAAAGTGGGAAATTTTCACCAAACAGACCTGCCAAGCTACATCCAATTAGAAAGGACCAAGTTTCCATGGATATTGGGGACAAAAATTGACAAGGAAAACATGTTTGTGGAAAAAAAGAAGGAAGGTGAAAACCCAAATTCATGCCCAAATTACAACTTCTTCCTCATGGAAAGAGAGACAAAAAATAATTTTTGGACTTAATGTCATCCTTGACCAAAGGAAAGGACTGACCATGGAAACCAAATGAAAGAAAAAACTTTCAAGCATCGATACAGGGAGATAGAGAAAAATTCAAACCATGCAAACTGAGACATTTTTGAAGGAATAGGATGATATTAAATTGAGCAATAACATTGTCTTTGAAGAAGGGATGGGCACTCCCTGCGAATGCCACAAGAACAACAAACCATGTGCCAAAAATCGATTGGGAAATAGATTCAAGAAAAAAAATTTAGAGCAGAACAACAAAATCTTCCAAGATGAACAAAGAAACCAACAAAAACTTGTCATTGCGGAGTAGGAAAAACCAAAATAGAAAAACATGAAAGTAGAAAGAAACCAAAAGACTATAGTATACAATGGTGTGCTCCTTGATTCAGATAAAATAATCAAGGAATTTTTTAAAGTGCCTTCGATTCTGGATATGACCATGATAAGCAGTTATGATACGTCTTTAACAACTGGTCATATGATCATTTTTATTTTCCATCCAAGTTTCTATCAGACCACATTTTTTTCAGTATTATCCTTTATGTCAAGGTAAAATTTTTCAGCATCTCTCAAGGATTCATCAGACATAAAAGTACCATAAAAATCAACCTTCTTAGGACATCTGCATTGATCAATTTCATACTCTTTGAAAATAACATAGCTCACAGATTTACCAATATGAATGTCTGTGTGCAATACTTCATAAAAAGCATTGTTGGGGTCCTCAATGAGATATAACAATTTATTTTCATGATATAACTTCACAAGGCTTCCCTTACTTGGTAAGGTGGCATAAGACATGTCCATTTGCACACTTTCTAGATAATAGCATTCCCCACTTAGTAGGATAATCCACAATTACCACATTCAAAGTTAAGTACTTGCCTAGATACGCTGTCAATTGCACAACTAAGCCATTGATACATCTAAATACTGGCACCTCTCTTATATCCATAATAGTACATTTCCCATAAGCTTATGTTACTTTGATATTTAACTCATTCATGACTTCAAAAGGCATTACATTACATGATGCTCTTGAGTCAAACATGTAGTTATGTAACATCCTATCTTTAATAATCATAGTAGTAAAAAATTGATCCACATTCAACTAAGAATCAACCAGAGAAGTTCCTAAATAAATATCAGGTAGTTCACCCAATTCCTCAAATGCTTTTGGTTTTTCTAATTCTACAATTGTAGGAGGAACCTCTACATTGTTTACATTTTTACCCTGTGTGACCTTTTCTTCCTTAAGCTCCAAATACTCAAACTCCTTATTATGCTCAAGAATTCTAAGCAACTAAACAATAGGAATAGTAATCTTGATCTAACTCAAGATTTGGGATATGTCACAAGGAACATATTTGGGTAAGGTAGTATTAGAAGGAAGGTTTACAAATTCATCTGATGGCACGGGATATTTCACAGTCTAAGCATGGGGAGGAACACAAGTTTTATTTAGGGTGACAAAGCCTTTACCATATGCATCCTTTTTAGGGGTTTCCTTAGGGATATTGGTAAGCACTAGAAATTTTTTTTGGCTTGATGCTCTACCCCCTTTTTCAACCTTATTCCTCGTGTTGTATTCCTTTTCTTGGGTAACTACTACATTCATTAACAACTGTTTGTCCTCTTCTGAAGGAATTCCTCCATCATACTTTTTAATCAAAAAATTCCCTTAAGTACACAAAATAATTATTAGGAAACTCAAAATCTTATACCATATCAATTTCAAAAGTATAAATGGGAGGAAGAGGTAATACCTAGTGAATGCAATCCTAGAAATCAATAGCAGTTATAGAACTTATCATCTCAGTTGAGGTTGCTCCCTGATCTGAAACTTGTTGAGCAATCCACCATGCATGCATCATCATTCGTCTCATCGTCATCAGCTTCCTCAAATTCTTTTTCTTCATCAAATGGGGAATGGGGTAGGAAACATCTATCACACCACTCCATATCATGGATATCTTCCACAATAGCAACTTTGATAGCTAAAATATTAGGCACCAATCTATTTTCCCAGGGTTGGGGATGTCAATTTCCTGATCCCCACGGGCCCTTTAACCTTGACATCTAATCTATGATAATGTCTGGGATGATTTGAAAATATTTCTTGACCTTGTGGCTTGTGCTGACCTTAGGAAGCTTGTCCAATCCCCTTCTTTTTTTTCACCAGTTTATATAATATTTCCTTAACAGCTACGGCCAATGTTTTTACAATCTCTTCTAGATCCATAAATTTACTTGACTAAGGCTTCTCTAGATTGATAAGCTTGATACCTTCCCTCTTAGGAGGCTTACCAATTGCTTTGATATTGTTTTCAATTTGCAAAGCCATGGTGAAGGCCTACCTCAAAGTTCTTGGGTTTTTGTCCCTTAAATAATAGGAAGCCTTTTTTTTTCAGAAGCATCTGAATATTTTATTAGACAAGAAACATCACTTGGCTTCATGATTATAGGTAGCCTATTCATGGTCTTATTGAACCTTGTATTGAAGTAATGAATAGATTCATTAGGATTCATCTTGAATATTTTCAAATTTAGACAATAGAAACCTAGAATCTGTCTTATCCCCATATTGCAATCTAAAAGCATTTTTCATTTCTATCCATGAATCTATTGAGTTATTTGGAAAATTCTTATGCTAGTAACGTGCACCCTCCTCAAGAGTATGAATAAATAGTTTTATATACACATCCTCAAATTCAATCTCAAAGTCTTCCATCATATTGACATAAAGTTTTAAATGTTTATCACCAGTGATAACATTATTGCCTTGAAATTTAGGTAGTCTATTGCTAACTTCTTGTGGCACTACATTTGGATATCCATCCATACCTCTAAAATCTATAGGACCAAAATTATTGACAACAAATGGAGGTTTGGGTGGGATTTGTGCCATATTTCCTTGAGGGGGTGATCTTACAAGAGATACAAAATGATGAGGGACAAGGGGTCTTTGAAACATATGAGTATAATTTTCAAAATGAATGTCCTCTAAAGAACTCTATTTCATGGAAGACCATATCAACTTTGGAAAATACAAGGATAGACTGAGAAGCAAACTTATTAGACATAAATGAAGGCCCCCTCTTGAGTTGGAGAATTCAGATATATATGAAAATTACCTGATTCAGAATCACTTGACAAATAATGGTAATCCTCAACCACGGGTTGATCACTTTTTACAATGGATGACTCTTTTCTTGATTCCTGATCTCAAACTATTTTCCAGACTATTTTTTCTTCTGAATTTGTCTTTCCTAGTTCTAGGAATAACTTTCTGGTAGGGTCTTTAGTGATGAAAAATATTCTTCCTTCCATATTTGCAAAGATTAGTGATAGATTTCACTTAGTAAAGGTTAAGGCAATCGTATTTATCAAAATTTAAATCAACATGGAATCGCCACTAAGTATTTTCACCTTAATCATGCAAATGCACTATAAATGACTTGTTAAATATCTATCAACACTTAATTCCTGTAAATATTAGCAGATCTAGCCTTAATTTACCATTATTTATCACTGATGATGCAAATTTAGTGTAATAACCACTAAAAACTGGAAATATTGCACATAGAAAATTTAACTTCACATAATTCTTACAAATCTCAATAGAGGATGATGTTTAAACAGCGTATTTACATTTAGAGCATGTAAGAAACATTACCAGGGACAAAATGTAAGAATGCTTTTAAATATCCCCGAATATGGACCCAAAAGGGTGTTAGTATCCAAATTGATTCTCCCTTGGAAGCTAAGCAACATCATAGATTTAACAAGACACTTAGAGACAAAAGAATCATAAGTCATTTTGTACCCAGGGAAGGGATTCAGCTAGCTCTTTGTCACTTGGGTGGTGGAGAAATTGATAGCACCATATAAGAGGATTTGATCTATCCTCTATCAGTGAAGGATATGAAGAGATACTTCTTTGAAAACTTTGTAGGGGAACCTTGAGAAAATATGATAAATGCACCAAAATTTAACTCTCATGAGTTTTCACGTCTAAAATAGTAGAGATATTTTCTGAACATGGTTCAGGTTACTAAAGACACCTAAAACCTGCTTGCTTTTGTATATTTTAGTAGTAGAATTTTTTCATTTGTGCATATACAACACATACATGGGTACTTCAAGTAGGATTCATGGTTATTTGAAAATTTTTGTGAGGATTAAGCAAGATGAAGTTGATTTCACCAGATATTTGAGAACCTTTACAATAATTGGAAGAATAAAAGACATAATGCTTCAGAATAGCCAAAATATTCCTTCAAATAGAATTTGTGCATCAATGGAGCCCCAGATCTACATGGTTTCACACAATCTTTGAGATTTCAACACGAATGCTTGAGATAAAGACTCAATTAAATATTAAAGACCACTAGTTCCTCACGCCTAAGATACAATCAAAGGCTTACAAATAATCTTTATCAACAAAATGACAGTAAAGTGATTTTAAATTGTTTATCTCATTACAGGATGAAAGCTTTTCTCATAATGAAATTGCAAATGCTACTAAACTATCACAGAGATGAGATCGTGTGTGATTCGAAAGGATTTTAACATAAGATTACAACAAAAACATAAAAACCATTTGAAATACATTATGAAATAAAATCATAAACAATTTTTCCCAAGATCAACACGGATTAATTTGATATCTATTAGATTTATCAGCAGGGGAATTTTTTTTAAACAGTCTCAGATCTTGTCAATGGTTGTACACTCACAACCATCTTGACACGATCAATCTAAAACACAAGATATTAACAGGTTTCTCAGATGGTCTCTCATGAAGATGGGATTTCTCAAATTTTTCTCGTAAGAATTAAACCCCCCTAACATTTTGTAAGAGTATTCTCATTGCATTTATACAATTCACTCGCTCACTCATCCCAAAGTTTTCCCCCAAAAAGAAGAATATTCGAGGAATCCTTTTCTTGTTTCAAATTTACACCCGAAGCTGCCAGGTGGAAAAATCATGAACTGATCATGTTTCTCAGACCTTCAAATAGGATTGGGATGCCATGCCATATCCTTTTGACAATCCTTCTAATCATTCTTTTATTATGTCATGAGAGAAATCCCCGTTTTAGTCATTTTCAAGTGGCTCTGTATAGCTGGATCTACTGGAACATAGTGATTAATTCTTCTGGCCAAACCTTAATGTATATGGATCTATCCCTAATATATAGGTTAATATTTAATAATATGAAATATTTATATTTTTATTATTAAATATGCGGACCTAGGTATACACTTTAAGTTAAATATTTAATATCATAAAGTGATTATATTTATAATATTAAATACTATAAACTTAGGTGTAGTGTCAACCATTTTAGGTTGAAAAGGTGGGTTGAGAGACATACCCGATCACCTTATACAAAAAAGACTTTAGGTCCTCATTTGATATATTCAGGAAATATATCAAAGGTGTGCAAATCAAGTGATTTGGTTTAGACCTTGGTAAATAGGGTTTCAAAGATGGAGGAGATCTTATTGGATGTAAAATAAGTTCTCTTAAGTAAATAATTATTTTCAAAGTTGTTTTTACCCTATTAGGGTTTTCTACTATAAATACTATGTGGCTTGTCCTTTTTATTTCCTGTAAGTATTTCTTTATGTACTTACGTTAATATGTAATCTTTATTTAATTATTTATTGTAACATTATGTAACATGTAAGTTGATTAAATCCGTATTTATTAGAATCAACAAATTCGAACATGGTATCAGAGTGAAGTAAATAAAATAAATTAAGATCAATTTTTTTGTATTTTATTTATTTAATTTGTATGGATTTTTTCAACCAACCGGAAAAGGGTATTTAAAAGTATCCAATCCGCTTCTTTTCTTCCCCAATTTATTTTGGCATTACATTTGTGCAATTAAACTCTTGGTAAAAATTTTAGTGTTTTTCAATTTTAAATCCCTAATATTTTAGAGGGAGATGTAATATGATATGATTCTTATTTTCATTTACATTTTGTAAATTATATGGAATTAATATTTGTTTGGAGATTGCTGTGTGCACAGGTAAAGAGGCTTCAAATATTACCTGTGTGAAAACCAAATACAGAAAAAGAAAAGATTTATTACTATATGAAATAATTTTTATGTTTTATATAATTTCAAATGTTTGCAGGTTAAATATTTTGGAAGGTAAATTCATGCCCATATTCTTTGGTCCCCTCTAAAAGGATTCCATTTGAAAAACTATAGTTTATAGTTAATCTATAACTATATCCTATATAATTTGAAAACTATATTATTATTTTTAAATAAAAATATTTATAATATAGAATAAGGTTTATATAATAATTTATATAAACATCATATTAAATTTATATAGTTTCAGAAAAAAACTATATATTAAAAGTACATGGGATTGAGGGAAGAGTCAACATACTATATTCTAAGCCTGAGTTTAAATTATATTTAAACTTAACTTATAAATTTAGGCATATATAGTTGTTTTTAAAAAAGAAACAAACATAAGTTTGAATCACATTTTATATATATGCTTAGTTTAAACTGTTTAAAATATAAAGTTTATTAGATTTGGTTTATATATGTTTTAAAAAAAACCTAAGTGCTTACTTTTTTAGTAAGAGGACCCATGTTTATTGTTCGGCCCTTAAAGGGATTACTTTTTAAATCTTAATACTTATTAAATAAAACCTAACATGTGTCCCTAACCATTTATATTATCTATGTAAGACCCATTCATTTAGATCTTATAGTTTATAAAAACTATATCAATAAACCTATTTAAAGGTTTTCTTTTATATAAGAGTGAGAATGGAGAATAAAATGAGATAATATCTCAGGTATAAATGTGAAAATCTCATGTATAAATGGAGAATTAAAAAAAGGCTATTTTATTGGGTGACCATGTGAAGTGTGTTAAACATTTATTAAAATATTGGTAGTTATAGCCACATAAAATTTTTAAAGTTTTTATCTTGTAAGAATTACCTAAAATATTTTTCATAGTTTTAAATGTGTGCAGGGTAAAATTAAGAATAAATGAAGAGAGGAGACAAGGTTCATCAAAATAGGGATTTGAATTTATTTCATTGATTGGGTGAAATTACTTGTCCCCTCTATAAAATATGCAGGTTAATCTATACTCTCATAAATTTACTTACACCTGATAAAATTCTTTTAACCTGGTCTATGTCCTTTAAACCCCTTTAATAAGGGTTATGTATTTTTTATATAAAAAAATATAGTATAGTTTATAATTTTTATGAACTATATCTTGTTTTTTATTTTCATTCTATAAATTATATACATTTTTTTATAAAACAAGTGTATATATTTTTACATTATAAATTATAATAGGTTATTATAATCTGTTAAAATATAACCTCCCTAATATTATACAGAAGAAGAAATTATGCAATTTCACATTATGGAAGTACACAAATTTTGGATTCATTAAATTTGATGGTCAAATGACCGTCATGGTAGGCCAAACATAAGACAATATGAGAGTCATTAAGACGTCAAATTTAAGCTCATAGGTTCAAGGAAACTTTAAATGTGTTAAAATTGATGGTCAAATGACTATCACGATAGACCGAAAAATAAGCCATTATGATGGTCATTTAGACGTCAAATTTAAGTTGGCCTTATTTTTGTCTACATTATTTTTTGAAGAAATTTTATGTTGTTATGTATTCTTAGGGGTCTCTTCTTCACTTCTATAAGGTTGGAAATATTTTTTATATAAATATGGAGTATAATGCAGAGCCCTTTATAATGTGGGTTATTATTTTGATTATGGGAGGTTAATTAGTATGCATTGTAATGATAACATTAGTTATGATCAAATAGTTTCTTTAGATCTATAAAATTTAGATATGATTCTATTAGAAGTGTTGTTTTTATTAGCGATAAATATGTATCTAACTCTGTGGTACATTGTATATTATAATGGGGTGTGTTTTCTAGTTTTACAAGTTTAGGAAAACAATGGCATCCAGTGATTTTTGTCTTATCAAAACCTAAATTCTCAATGAAACCAACTACAACATTTGGGTCAAATCAAAATTTATGGTGAATAAACTTTGGACGATTGTTTCTGGATCTAAGGTTGCTCCCATCGGCTATCAAAAAACTATAGATAACATGAATACATTCTTTTAACGAATGTAGGAGGCTCTTTCTATGATTCTATGCAATGTGAACAATAAGTACTTTTTACACATTAGTAATATCGAACATCTGAAATAGGTATGGACACAACTAAAATCTATGCATAAAATATACTTGGTATATCAAGGATAGTAATAAAAGTAAAATAGCTGATGGAATTAAAATAAATGTTTCGTACGTTTTTTATGATTTATTTTCTACATCTTGTTTTATATCTCAAAGTTTGAATAATTCAAAACTATTGCATGAAAGGTTAGGACATGTTAATTATCGAATCTTATATGAATTGTCTAGATATAATCTAGTGAAATGTTTACATGTGTTGTCTTATTCTCTTGAAGTTACTTCACAAAATGCTTCTAAATCATGGTTTTGATTTTGATTTAGTAAATGGTCATGATGATGTTTTGATGCTATAGATGTTTATGAAACTCTTATATTCCTAGATAAGAAATTAAATTGGGCTAAATCTATGTTAGAAATTTCAAATCCTATTAACCTTAGGAAAATGACTAGAAGCCATCGTATGTACCATGCATTAATTACCATGTATGAACCTAAGCCATGAAGTATTATAGTGTCTAGGTGGATCTACAAAGTAAAATGAAATGGTGATGGTAGTATTAAAAAAAATAAAGTTAGACTTGTTGCTAGAGGTTTCACTCAAAAACCTAGTATTGATTATGTTGAGAAATTTCTTGTAGCTAAAATGAGTACTGTTAGG
The DNA here is from genome assembly GCA_019776745.2 of Taxus chinensis. NCBI lineage: Eukaryota > Viridiplantae > Streptophyta > Pinopsida > Cupressales > Taxaceae > Taxus > Taxus chinensis. The sequence continues at coordinate 759,153,123 of CM034146.1, forward strand.
GCCTTATTTGCAATTACTGCTCAATTTAGGTGGGAAATATACCAAATGGATGAGAAAAATATTTTTTTGAATTGTTATTTAAATGAATAAATTTACATGTTTCAACCTAAAGGATTTGAAGAAAATCATAAAGAAAACTATGTTTCTAAGTTGAGAAATCCTTGTATGATTTAAAACAAGCTCTTAGAGCTTGGTATGTAAAAATTGTTTCCTTCTTTAAAGTTTTAGGTTTTGTTAATTGTTCTTCTAACAATGATAAATTCATTAAGCAATAAGGATCACATACTATCATTATACATATATATGTTGATGATTTTCTTATGTTTGGTGATAATTATGATTTGATTCATAGGATTAAAAAGAAATTGAAGCAGTAATTTGAAATGAATGTGTTCGGTCTCTCATATAATGTTATTTGTATGATTGTATTCCGTTCTATTGTTGTTTTTTAAAACACAATAAGCAACCATTGTACTGAAAAAGTTTATTATTATTGATTGTAAACCATTTTCTACTTCAATGGAAGTTGTAATAAATATTGATCATAAATATGCATATGAAAAAGGTTGACCCTATTTTATATACGTTGTTAGTTAATAGTTTGATTTATCTAACTATAACTAGATCAAATATTTCCTATAATACAGGAATTACTTCAAGGTTTATGAAGGAACCTTTTTTAGAGATCATTGGAATGTTGCAAAAAGAATTTTTAGATATTTGAAAGGAACAATCAATTATGGGTAGCATTATAATAAGAATGAAAATGTTATATTATATGGATTTTGTGATTCTAACCATATTGATGTTGTGTTATAAAATATACTGGATATGTGTTCAAATATTTTTGTGTAAGAAGCATTACTTGGAACAAAAAATACAATCAATAGTCTCCATTTATTCTACTAAGGTAGATAAGTACAATGAAAGAAGTAAAGAAGCCATGTGGCTGCAACAACTATTGGTAGGGATACACATGTAAGCTAAAGGAAGTATTTATTTTCTATGTGGTGGTCAGAGTTGTATTACTCTTGATTAAGAATCAAGTTCAACATCTTAGGACAAAGACCATTGAGATACATATACGCTTCACCCATGAGAAGGTGCAAAGTGATGAGATAAATCTCAAGTTCATGTTGACTGAAGAGCAGGTTGCTGACATCTTAAAAAATTATCTGAGTGCTGCAAAGTTTTGTCACTTTCGTGAAAATATTGGATTTTTGGAGTTGCCAATTAGGGGGAGTGTGCATGACAATGTCACCCCCTAATCGAAATTGGTTTTTGTAAAAAACAATTTGGGTGTATATAAAATACCTTCGGGAAAGTATTAAAAAACACCTTCGGGAAAGTTTTAAAAGACCTTCGGGCATGTATACCTCCCCATATTCATTTTTAGAAAGAAGTGTAGAAAGATCCTAAAGGTGGTCTTCAGTAAACTCTTTAGTGTTATTGAGTTTACTGGTAAACATCCAATACAAGCATATTGTTAAGGAGGTCCTTGGTTGTGAAAGGATCCTATATTCTTGGGTTCAATAACCTTTTATGAGAACCTGTGCGAACATGTAAAACTCACAATTTACACTTATCCAATAATCATGGGATGATCTTTTAGATTCTAATTCCTTTTGTACCAAAAGGTAGTTTGATTATTATGAAGGTGTTCTAATTCCTTCAACTGATATGCTAGCTTAAAACCTTTATGGTTTAAGGATTGTAAATCATGTAGTGTACACCAGGCAGGTAATATATTGGAATATGTTATGTTATCACACTTAACATTAATGGGGAGTGTTGGAACATAATGATTAAGTGGTCTATCCAACCCTTAATGTATATGGGTCCATCACTAATATATAGGTTAATATTTAATAATATGAAATATTTATATTTCTATTATTAAATATGCTAACCTAGGTATATACTTTAGGTTAAATATTTGATATCATGAAATGATTATATTTCTAATATTAAATAATATAAAGATAGGTGTAGTGTCAACTATTTTAGATTGAAAAACTGGGCCAGGAGACATACCCCGATCACCCTATATAAAAAGGACTTTAGTTCCTCATTTGATATATTCCAGAAATATATAAAAGGTGTAAAAATCAAGTGATTTAGTTTTACCCTTGGTAACTAGGGGTTTAAAGGAGTAGGTGATATTACTGGATGTAAAATAAGTTCTCTAAAATAAAAGGTTAGTTTAAAAGTACTTTTTACCTTATTGGGGTTTTCCACTATAAATAATGTGTCACCTATGTTATTTATTTCCTATAACTATTTATTTATTTACTTATGTTATGATGTAATATTTATTGTAATATTATGTAATATTTATTAGAATCTTGAAATTCTAATAGGATCTAAAAATTAATCCTTTTCTCCCTCAAGGAAACACCTTGAGAAATGAGTTCCCTTGCATGGATGCCTATTTTTTGTGGCTCATAGAAATTAATCTCCACGCACAGATTATTGCACATACCTGTGTTGTGAGTCCAAGTTGGCCAATTGTAAAGAGGAATCAACGGAAGCCTCCATTTGTTTCCATGGTGCAACTGCAAAGGTGAAGAACAGAGGTGAGTTCCCAAACAACCGCGAGCCTTCCACATGCCCTGAGCCCAAGAAAATTACCTTTTTGCCTTTGAAAAAGTATCAGTATAAAAAGGAGCTAGCGGAAGCCTCCACATGTATCTTTGGCACACTTTTGATATAGTTTCCAAAAGTAGAGACCATAAACAAGTTCAGACTCACCACGTATCTCAGCCTGATAAATTTGTTGAAAGAGTATAAGGAATAGCATAAGGGGCCACATGCATAGGATCTGAGAAAGTTTCTTTGGTGCTTCTTCAAAAGTGAAGTACAGGAGAAGGTCCCCAAATAGGCACGGCCCCTCCATGTGTCCTAGGCCTTAGAAATTTACTTGAAAATTTTACGTATAGAGAGGAGCCAGCGGAAACCTCCACATGTTTCCTTAGCGTAACTTCTAAGATAGGAACTAGAGGCAGATCTTCAAATGAGCGCCGGCCCTCCACATGTCCAAGATTTGAGTTGAAGTGAGCCTTAAATTTTCAAAATGCCTCAGTAACTCGAATTTTCACTTCAAACTTGAAAAGTTACCAGATGTCCTTCAAGGGGTCAAAGTAAGACTTTTGCCTTACCACTTGATGTTTTTTGATTAATCAATTAGACACTATTGGGACCACGGGGCCAATTTGGTATTTTTTACAAATGTGAAAAAAGTGACAATTCTCCCCAAAAAGACCCCATTGAGCCACATCCAATTAGAAAGGACCACATTTCAATGGATAGTGGGAAAAAAATTGACAGGGAAAACATATATGTGGAAAAACATAAGGAAGGGGAAATCTCAAATTCATGCCCAAATTACAACTTCTTCCTCATGGAAAGAGAAACGGAAAAGAATATTTCAACTTAATGTGATCCTTGACCAAAGGAAAGGACTGACGACGGAAACCAAATGAAGGAAACAACTTTCATGCATCGATATAGGGATACAGAGAAAACTTCAAACCATGCAGATTGAGATGTTTTTGAATGAACAGGGCGAGGTTAAATTGAGCACCAACACATGAAATCTAAAACCTTCAATATATCTTATTCATTTATTTTCTGTCCTTTCTTGAGATGATTATTTTTTCCCTTTGTTGCAACCTTTACCTGCACATCTTAGATAAACTAGTTATAAAACATTAGGCTTTTGGCCTCTCTTCTATACCATAGTTTTTCCTTCTTCATTTTTTCTCTCTGAAATGACTGTGAGAATCATATGTACTAATGTAGAACAATGATGCTTGTCTATTATTCATTTATCTTTTTTGTAATCATACCTCATGATATTAGGAGATTCATTTACATTAAGATATATAGTACAAGAATATTATTTAATCCTGAGATCATGACTAACAGTATATTATCTGTTTGTTTTCAGGTACCCTACAGTGTTGAATAGAAAGGAGTGAAGATGAAGCAAAATATGGAGCGAAGATGGAGAAGTGGGACAAAACAAACAAGGCAATGATGGGTTCCTTAATATTCTTTTCCTTTTACTTTCATGCGTATGGACCTTCTATTATAGTAGTTGTGATGTTCACATTAGTTACATCCCACTGCATGTGTGGGAACAGTTGAAATTCCTTATGAATAAAACATTGAATTCTGAAACTGAGTTATGTATTTCTTTCTAATTTTTCAGCTTTGTATATGGACTGTATAATGAATTAAACAACTCAATAAAATAATTGAATGTATATAATCATGAAGGAAAGAATTATCATCTCAAATTTTCCCGCAACAAAATTGATCACACACGACCCTCTGCAGGAAGAAATCAAAGGGACAGTTCCGTTGTACGAGCCCACATTTCAAATCTAACAGTCAAGTTATAGGCAGGCTCTACAATGAATTAGTAGGGTCGAGGAAGAGAAAAAAATGTCAGAGGATCCAGAGGCTCTTAGAAGAGAAACAAGGAAAAGCTCAAAGTTTCGGGCTTCAAAAAGTTATTCAAAGTGAGCCTAAATCAGCTAAGTATGGAAGAATTAGTAGAAGTTGTCATGTGCCTCAATGGCTCTTCTCCAAAGGTCAAAACCAAAAGGGAGTCCCCAAACAAGCGTGAAAAATCCACGTGTCCTAGGCCCAAAAAGGGACAAAGTTGGCCGTTGAAAATTCCAAACAAGTGGAAAGAACCATGTGTCAGCTCGACATAATTTCAAAAATTGGAGCCCAAGGAAGAGACTCAAACTAGCGTTAGCCCTCCATGTGGCCAAGGTTCAACAGAATTCAAATGGAAAGCGGGCCCAAAATGGTTAAGTATAAGAGTATCGGCGGAAGGCACCAAGTGCCTCAACAGTTAAAGGCATGGCCCAAAATGGAGACTAAAATGAGCGCTAGGCTTGCACATGTCTTGGGTTCAAGAAAGGCATCGTCCCAAATTGGTTAAGTATCACAGATTCATGGAAGGAGCCACATGTCAACCTGTCGCATCTTCAAAGGTAAATCTAAAAGTGGGACCAAATTAGCTAAGTATAAGAGTATCGGCAGAAGGTGCCAAGTGTCTCAATTGCACACATTCAAAGGCATGGCCCAAAGTAGAGAATTAAATTAGCGTGAGGATTCCACATGTGTAGGGTTCGCGAAAGGCATTGGCCCGAATTGGTTAAGTATCGCAAACTTGCGGAAGGAGACATGTGTTAGCTTGATGCATCTTAATAGGTAAATCTAAAAGTGGGTCTCTTAGACAAGTGCCAAGTCTACATGTGTCCTGAGTCAAATATATGAACCAGAAAAACAAAGGGACTGAGCCAAAACATGAAGGAACAAAGAAAATCTGTGGAAGGTGCCAAGTGTCTCTTCGGTGCAATGACAAAGTGGGAAGGCGGGTCACCGGAGGCAATTTGAAATTTTTGGCTTTGTATCCAAAAGGCATAAAGTATAAAAATGAGCCACACCTTTGCTGATGCCCAAGGAGCCATGTGTCAGGCTTGAGTTAAATGCCGGCTAGCGAGCCTAGTGAGAACTTTTCACCCAAATGGAAAATGCGAACCAGCAGGCCCGAAGATTGTTTTCTATAAAAATGAATTACGGGGCTGCGGGGTATTTTTACATTTTTTTAATTTTTGTTCCAAAAGGCGTAAAGTGAATTTTGGGCCCGCGGACACATTCTGCTAACTAGTTTTCACCATTTTTGTATGGACAAGACTTAAACATTGAAATTCACATATCTTTTGACCCAGTGCCCAAAATTCAACAAAATTGGCACCATTGGAAAGGTCTCAACCTCATCTACACCATGGAAATATAAAAATATTTATTTTTTGTAGTTTAGGTGGGTGAAAAGTAGGAAAACATATTTCTAGCCATTAATACATGATCTGATTTCTCCAACAACTAGATCAAATTTGATTTGATCCGTCGTTCTTCCTTCTTCAACACACTAGACAAACATGGAGTGACAAACTCGACATACTGCGGGATTTTTTACAGTGGCATTGATGGCCGGTAGCTGAGCTTCAAATCAATTTTCCCACATCTTTTCTTCTTCTCTCTTCACTGCATCTCTAAAAGGAGCTGAGTTCATTGTAAATGGTTGGAAAATTTTATTTTACACTCTCCCTTCTTCCCTTGTCTGCAAGAGAATCTATGGAGCTTTCGAACCACCCATTAAAGTTGTAATGCAAAGTTCTATGTATTGGTTATTGTAACATATTTTATCAACTTTGGAGCAATAATATATGTCTCTGCATGATTCTCAACCCTTTCATGTGTTCATTTTTGTCTTCTGATCTCTCATTAGAGTTTGTTTATATGTGCGTCGTAGATATATTATGTTTCTATGGTCTGTGTTAAATTGAAAAATGGGTGTCTAACATTCTTTTGGTGCATCACCTCGTTAGCTTAGGTTTATTTTTTCATATCTTCTCATCCTTGTCTCCTTGGTAAGATAGATTAGGTTTTAGAATAGATCATCTGTAACTTATTTGTATGTACCTGAACAGAGGAATAGGAATCAACCTTCATTTGGAGAGCTCCCTTGATTTCAAAGTCCCACACTTTGAGAGATGCTTTATGTTTTGCAATCACACTGAGAGTCTCAACTCATCTATTTGCAGGCACTCAAGGGAATTGTGATTCTACTCTAATAGTTTTGGCATGCCTGATGCATCTAAGAGTTATTCACTTCATTTCATCAAGTTGATGTGTTGTTGATGAGATTTATCCTTTAGAAGCACATTCAAAGAACATATGGCAACTCCATCTAGTCAAAAACCCATCTCTAAAGTTTCAGACCTTCTTCCATCCATTTTCATCCATTTCCATCTTGGAACTAACATTTGCAATAACAACAATGTAGTCCACCTCTAGTGTACTTCTCAACTCCTCAAGATCAGCATTATGATCAAATTCAGAACCATAATGCTTACCTATATGAGCGGTGTAAAAACCATTTTGGCCAAAGAGCTTATCAAGAACAAGGGGACACATACAATGGTGATAGCTACATGGAAAATATAGATCTGTTGGAGAAGATTCAAAGAGTGGAGGCTAGCATTGTGCAGTCAAGAGCTACATCACAAATTAAGGCATTCAGGATTGGTTGCAGAGCATTTTTTCCACGAGGAGTCCCTTTTCCAAGACATTACTGCCCCCAAGAGAATCTTAACTTCATGGTGGAATTTTTGCCTCAACATACACGGCGGATTAAGGAGATTGAGGCTTATGAGTTTGGCACAAGACAACCTTTTCAATGGGTAAGTCAATCACCAGCTCCCTGTCCTTCATTTTCTCTTTCTCAAAATGTATCATTTCAACATGATCAAGATTCAAGCCCCTCACTTGCTTCCCCAAGTTTATATTCCCCTTCCCCATCCCCCAATCTTCCATTTCATCCCAATCCTTCTGCCCTTTTTTCTTCCAAGCAGTCATCCCCTCCAAAAAAACAAAAAGTTTCACTCTCCTCTCAACTAAAAAAAAATTGCAAAGCTAGTTGAACCCCAACCTACCACTCCTCTTGCTTTCCCAAGTCCATGTTCAAAAGAGATTCCAAAGACCAGTCAAGGAAAACAACAAGAAGAGGAACCCAATAGAGAATAAATGACATAAACTATGAAGGGTTGGGCTACCAGATTTGGGTTTACAAAGATCTGCTTGACGGTTAAGCCAATAAAGGAGGTCAAGCTTGAAGAGACAGTGGTGGCTTAAGTTTAGTTTGTAGAAGAAAAATAACAAGAACAAGAAGGAGAAGATCAGCAATACGTTTTCTCTGAAGGTAATGTCCATAAAGGCATTGTGTCTTAAGAGGATGTTGATCTGACCCAAGCTACACAACTAGTTAAGGAGGAAGAACAACCTACTCTAAGTACCATCGAATAGGAGCACTTGAGAGAGATAAAATTAGAGTTGAGTCCACTCAATGAAGAAAGAATCATTGAATATTTTTTCTTTGATTTCAATGGCTTGATTTGATTGATGAAACCATGATGGAGGAGGACCATACAGTTTTAGAGGCTTCACCTGCAGAGCAGGATACACAAGAACCTTCAGTTATTCCTCCCACTTCATCACCATCAAGATATAATGTTGAATAAGAGTTTGAGTTTTCAAACTTCATGTTTGAGGATGAAGGTAACCATGTTGAGCAAGTTTCAGCTCAGGAGGACACCATGGAGGAGGTAGAGCACATGCAACAGGAAAATAAGGAGAAAAACTATCTATCTGACTTGAAAGATTTCTTCGGTGGAGAGGAGCCCATGGATATCACATCATTTTATCCTCCATCACCCACCTTCCAAGCACATTAACTTGATGACATGAAAGAGAGCATTAATGGACAAAAACTTCAACTTCATGACAGCCTTCTTGAACAAAGGCTGGAAGATATGAGTCTTCCATTTTCCTTACAAGAGAAGGAAGGGAAAAGGTAAGAGGATGTCATCACCTCCCTCACACCACCCAGTCAAGAAGGTCAGCATGAATATTCCATTCTTAGAGTTAAAAATCAGAACCATGGGCACATTCAAATGACTAGACCTTTCCCAATTAGATACTTGGCTTCATTGGAGCCAGGGGAGAAGCCACAACCAGTCATGCTTGCTTCTAGGAATGAGGGAAAGCCTTAGAGTTCCAAGAATCAACAAAAATACCTCTTGGAACCAAGTGAGCAGTAGACTGAAGAGGTATTTTTTTTGTTTCTAGTTGATACCTTGATGGAGGGAGTGAAGAAACAATTTGGATTAAACCTTCCACTCCTAATAACAACCATATACATTGCCAAATCATCTTCATGGCTGAAAATTATAAGAATGGGTAACTAATTTGCATTACTAGTATGAGTTTTTGTTTGAAATTACTTTTCTATTTCATTAGTGTAGGGTGGAAGTAGGTTTTATTCCTCTAATTTTGTATGCACATTGTCCTATTATAGTTTAGGTTTGTTTTCAATAGACAAAGTGCTTTTGCACACTCTGCATGTCTCATAGGAGGAATGTATGATTTTGTATTTATATATAAGTTTAGTTCACATTGCTTCAAAGGCCGGTAACTTCCTGTAATAGTTGCTAGTTCGAAAATGAAACAAATACAAAGCAACTAAAATCGGGTCTCGAGGAAGTCCATTTCCAGAACAGGTTCAGGGTCACTAAGCAAGCAGTTGGGCTCACAATGTCTTAGGGATCAAATTTTGAAGGATCAGATAAGATTTATGTTTACCAGGAAGAATCCTTGCCCAATGGATGCTTCAAGGATAATGGTCTCTTCATCTAGTAGGAAGATGTCCCTGCGAGTCCTAAAAATGTTATCTCAATTTTTCCTGTGGAAAAATTTATCAAACACGATCCTATGGAGGAAGAAATCCAAGGGATGGTTCCATCATACTAATGCATGTTTCAAACCAAACAGTTAGGTTATAGGAAGGCTGTATAATGGAATAGAAGGGTCGGGGAAGAGAAAAAAATATCAAAGGATCCAGAATCTCTCAAAAGAGAAACGAGGAAAGGCTCAAATTTTTCAGGCTTCACAAATGATTCAAGGAGAGCCGAAATTGCTTAAGTATGGAGGAATCAGTGGAACGTACCACATGCGTCATCAGTGCTTCTCTAAAGGGTAAACCCAAAAGGTTGTCCCCAAACAAGCATGGAGCTTCCACGTGTCCTAGGCCTGAAAAGTGATAGAGTCAGTTGTTGAAAAGTCCAAACAAGTGGAAAGGACCACGTGTCAGCTCGACGTAATTTAAAAAATGGGAGCTCATGTAGACTCAAACTCGCACCATCCCTCCACATGGCCAGGGTTCAACAGAAGTCAAATGGAAAGAGGGCCCAAATCAATTAAGTATATGAGTGTCGACAAAAGGTGCCAAGTGTCTCAAAAGTGCACATTCAAAGGCGTGACCCAAAGTAGAGACTCAAATGAGTGCAAGGCTCCCACATGTCTATCGTTCAAGAAAGGCTTCGACCCAAATTGGCTAAGTATTGCAGACTCCTGGAATGAACAATGTGTCAACTTGGAACATCTTCTAAGGTAAATCTAAAAGCAGGTCCAAATCAGTTAAGTATAAGAGTGTCGTCAGAAGGCACGAAGAGTCTTAACAATGCACATTCAAAGGCATGACACAAAGCAGATACTCAAATGAGTGTGAGGCTTCCATGTGTCTAGGGTTTTAGAATGGCATTGGCCCGAATCAACTAAGTATCGAAGAATCACCAAAGGAGCCACGTGTTAGCCTAACGCATCTTCAAAGGTAAATCTAAAAGTGGGTCTCTCAAACAAGCGTCAAGTCTCCACATGTCCCAAGTCAGATATATGGACCTGATAAATAAAAGGACTTAGCCAAAACATTACGGAATAGAGAAAAGCCATAGAAGGTGCCATTTGTCTCTTTGGCGCAATGTCAAAGCAAGAAGGCAGGTCGCTAGAGGCAATTTAAAATTTTTGGCTTTGTGTCCAAAATATGTAAAGTATAACAATGAACCGTACCTCTTCTGATGACCAAGGAGCCACGTGTCATGCCTAAATTAAATATGGGCCTGCAGGCTCGGGGAAGACTTTTCAACCAAATGGAAAATGCATATGTGCGTGCCTGAAGATGTTTTTTTGACAAAAATGAATTGTGGGGCTGCAAGGTGTTTTTTCATTTTTGTAAGTTTTGTGCCAAAATACCAAATTTAATTTTGGGCCCGTGGACCCATTCTGATAACTACTTTTAACAATTTTTGCACTGACCTAACTCAAACATTCAAATGGACATATCTTTCGACATAATGCCTGAAATTCAACAAATTTGGAACCATTGGAAAGGTCTTCACTTCGTCTATGCCATAGAAATATAAAATTGTTATTTTTTGTAGGTTAGCTGGGTGAAAATTAGGAACATGTCTTTCTAGCCATTAATGTAGGATCTGATTTCTCCAACAACTAAATCATATTCAATTTGATCTGTCATTCTTCCTTCTTCAACACACCAGACAGACACGAAGTAGTGGACTCGAGAAATTTTGGTTTGATTTTTTAGGGCATTGATAGCCAGTAGTTGAGCTTAAAATAAAATTTCCCCCATCTTTTCTTCTTCTCTTTCCATTGTATCTATAGAAGAAGGAGTTGGGTTCATTGTAAAGGGTTGAGAGGTTTTGTTTTACACACTCCCTTCTTCCCTTGTCTGTAAGACAATCTATGGAGATTTCGAACATCCCATTTGATTTGTAATACAAAATTTTTCCTCTTGGATACTTTAATTTACTGTATCAACTCTTGAGCAATAATATATGTCTGTGGATGATTCTCAACCCTTTCATGTGTTCATTATAGTCTTCCGATCTCTCATTACAATTTGGTTATATGTGCATGGTAGTTGTACTACATTTCTATGGTCTATGTGAAATCGCAAAACAGATGTCTAACATTCCTTAGGAGAATCACCTCGTTAGATTAGGTTTATTTTCTCATATCTTCTCAACCATGTCTCCTTGGTAAGATAGAATAGATTTTAGAATAGATCCTCTGTAATTTATTTGTATGCACTTGAACAGAGGAATAGGAACCATCCTTCATCTAGAGATCTTTCTCGATTTCAAAGACCCAAACTTTGCAAGATGCTCCATGTTGTGCAATCACACCAAGAGTCTCAACTCATCGAGTCGTAGGTACTAGAGGGTGCTGTGACTCTGCACTAATAAGAACTTTAAAATACTTGTAACTTTAGCAATGAACCTTGACTTTTGTAATCTACAACTATGATTGTTGTTGTTCCAAAACATAACACTTCGTATATTCTTTATTTTTAGTCTTCATCAAGTTTACACATCTATCCTTTAGGACCTTGTGTTCTTTTGCTAAGCATAGACATGGAATTGTAGACTATGTGATTTGATACATTTTTGTAACAGAACACATGACTACAAATTTCATGTAATTATTAATTCATCAAATAAAAACAATATTAAACTAAAAGAATCTCCCATAGGCTTAGGTTCACTTCACCATTTCCATCCATCGTAATGAAGTTTTGAGTTGCCCATTTTTGCACAAATATAAAAAATTTCAACACCTCTCAAGGAGGAATTTAAGAGAATGAGTGGATCAATAAGGAGGTTTTGTGAAGAATCTTGTAAGTGTGAATCCTATGGTTGGACCACACTCTTTGAAATTTTGGATGTCTCTTCTACTCTTCCCCATTGTTGAGGATGAATATGATTTTCTACCCTTTTGTCTAGTTTGTAAATGTTGTGTTTCTTTAATTTATGTTTTTTTATTGTATGTGAATATATGTTTTTTTTATATATATTCCTAAATCTTGTGGATAATTGTGGAATATGGCTCTCTCTCCCATGGGCTTGGGTGAGGCTAGCATGCCTTCCAACTTTTGGAAAGACATCTAATGATGCCTATAGGTTGGGTGGTAAAACATGTCTTTCTCCTTGTGTCAGTTTCCTTGAAAGACAATCAAAGTTGGAGCTCAATTTTGGAAGAGGGTTCAATTTTCTTGATAAATGGCTTCTCATTTTTTTCTCAATTTTTTTTACACTACTGTCAATGTAATCTTATGGATATGGCTATGTGAGAATTGTTTTTTCTTGTAAAGTTCCCATTTTGTGATTGGGATTACTTTTAAATTAGTGTCACATTTGTCTGTGTAACCTCCCTTCAATCTTGGAAAGAAGTCTTGTAATGTTTCTCCTTGTGTTTCTTAAGTATTTTTTTAAATGTGTTGTATTTGTGAGCCTAAGCTTCTTGGAAATGAAATCTTATAAAATAGTTGATTCCTTTAATATGGATTGTTGGAACCTCATTTTTGAAAAGAAAGTTTGTTCATTGGAAATATATTTTTCCCCAATAAAAATGCAAAATGTGATGTTAAAATAACTAAAATAAAATGTGATATTTCTTTGTGGTATTTACTTCTTGTTAGAAATTTTTAGTATTTAGTTTGCTATTGCATTTTTTAAAAAAATTGGTTGTAACAAGGTGGTTGAGGTTTAATATTTAATGCAATATTATCTCTCATGTAATATATCTCCTTCTTGTAAATTTATGTAACATTACAAAATTAAATGAAATTAGTTTTGCTTCCTTTCCATTGGAAACTTAACAAATTGATCTTATTCAAAAATAAATTGTTAATATGTGTTCTTCCTTACTAATGTTTAAACATATTCCAAGATCTCTATTCTTATTTTAAATAATTTTCTACATTCCTTTTTATCACAAAAATAAGTAAATCATTTAAATATAGATATGTATTGAAAAGTATTAAATTTCATACTTTACAAAGATAAAAAATATAATCTATCATTTTACAACTTGTAATAATTTTCTTTACATAAATATGGACTAGGTCGTTTTTAGGGCAACATGAAATCTAGGGCCAAGATTAGTTTGATCATAGGGTCCACATTTAATCCTACACTACTTTTAGGTCATGGGATTTTGTGGGAATAAGAAATACAATAAAAGTAGGGTGTGTGGGTGTTAGTTAAATAAAAAGGGGCTGCAAACTTTCTATTATGACCCTAGCAAACATTTATTAGAAATAAATAAATAAATTTGGAATTGGGCTAGTGGTTAATTAATAGGGTAAATCAAATAATGATAGTAATTGTTTATACTTAAAAAATTAATAAAAATATCCAAATTTTTAACTACCCTATGCTGTGCTTTCCAATGTCCTGAGGCACAACATTACATCTTCAACATTGACAGTAAAAAATTTACCTAGTTCCTCATTGATTACAATAGTAGGGGTTTAAGATGAACCTCCTCTCTATTCATGAGGTTTCCGCATTCACTCCAAATTTTTTAATCTTTTTGCCTCTAATTCCTCTAGTGTTTTTTTTTTACTGATTTCCTTTTTGAATTTTGTTTTGTGTCTCCTATGATGTTTTAATCAATGTAGGAAAACTCAAAACGACGCAAAAAAACCTAAAAATAGTAAAAAAATAGTTTCCAATGACAAGAAAAAAGTACAGAATGTGGTAGAATTTTGTAGAAATTAGTACAATCAAGTTTGAGAATATCATAACATGCTAAATATGATGTTGAGATTTGTCTAGAAATATTATTCTAATAACCGTGATTGCGGTTTATAAACCACGATCACAATCCTTTTACCAATAGGTCAATTTAGAACCACGATTGCAATCCTAACTGTATCATAAAATCTATCTCTGAAGGCTCAGGATTTTTTTTTCCAAATGTGAGCTTTGCGAGGTCATTACAGCATGTGAAAGGCTAAAAACATCAAATCTGATCTTCCATGGACTTTAACCATGACAAAAAAATTGAAAACATATCACAAAAAATGTACGATTGCATAGGTGAGATTGTTTTTTTTTAATTTTTGGCAAATAGTTTTTTGAAAGGGACTATACCCTTGAGAACAAAAGAGGGCCTAGAAGCCAGAATAGAAATGAGAACCAAAACAAAAAGGATCAAGATCTAAATGGGATAAAGAAACACAAAGTATCCCAAGAGAAGTTACCCCAACAAAACAAAATCAGTACGAACACTGCAGGAAAGCAGCAAAAAAATAGCAAAATAACAACAACAATTACAAAGAAGTGCAGCAAAAGCATCCACAATTACTTCTTGGCAGATTTGTCGATGCTGGATTTGATATTCTGCCAAGAGGTGAACATAGCCAATGTTGTCATGTGGGAAAGGTCAGTAACATCTAGCTGTTCAATGGTCCTTTTGCTTTCCTTTTCTGTGCCCCAAAGGGTTGCTGGAACTCCGCTGAGATTAGAGACGCTAAGGACATGCTACTTAATAAACTCTTCAATTGCATTAAAAATGGCCATATTATAATCATGGCGAGTCTTGGCCTTCCCTAAACGGGTGTCTAACGAGTTCATCTTCTTGCATATGTCTTTAACCTGATTATTATCAATAACCACCTCCTCCTCCTTCCTCTTACCTTTTTTCTTTGCCAAGTTTTTAACCTCTTCCTTCAACAGCTTCATGTCATCTTCTAAGGCTTCCAGCTTTTTATTGGAGATTGTTAGCTTCATATAAATATGTATTTTAAACTGAATAGAATATGATAAATATCATTTTTATAATATTTTAATAATAATAAGTCTTTAAGACACTTTTTTCGAGTGAATGTTTATGTCTATGTCTATAACTACAAATTTTTTTTTTACTTGTCAGAATGTGATAAAACCTATACCATCCCAACTATGGAAAATTTCTATACACGTTAAAAAAAAGTATTTTATTTCGATAATTTTTTATGAAGTTATGGCGGGCAAATGGAAAGTGTTCCATTTTATTTATGTTTCATACCACTTTCATGGAGAAAATCATTAAACAAAAAATAATTCTACAAAAAAATACAAATTAAAATCTATCCGAAGATAGACAATGGCATCTTACTTTTCATCAAATGAAAAAAAACTATATGAATTTTTGGTCTTCCAAATCGCAGGAAAAAGGACAACAATCTTATAGGATTTTTCAAAATAAAAACCAACTCATTGAATTTTGAGTGTTTAATATAGCTAAAGTTTTCCATTTTATAAAAGAAATTAGTAGTTTAGAAACTAGATTCCGAATGTTACGATTCATATTTATATAAATTTTTCTAATTTTGAGTGTCAGAATGTGGTGGTTAAACATTACATGGGTCAACTCTCCAAACAACTAGATGATGTAGGTTACACATGTACCCATGCCTAAACATACTAGTCGGTATCTCTTCAAATTGTTATTGACCGATATTTATGTATTTAATAGATTTGATGAATTTAAATTTTAGGGCTTATTAAAAGATTATATTCTTGACACCAAGGAACCAAATTATAATCCTCCAACCAATCAATAAAATCATAGTATTCAAATAGAAACATTCCCCTTTATAACATGGGTTGACATATAGGATTGAACAAGGACATAATCCACTAATAATCCATCTTTTGCCAATGCCTGAAACATCAATTACACTAAAAAGAATTTTCAAGTTCAAGCCTTAGTAACTATGTTTGTCAACCATCACAAACTTGAGGAGTCAAGATGTTGTGTCATTGATCATTGACAAACACCATCATCAGGACTACTGTCCATGAGAAAATACCTATTCATTACCTTTATCACTACAAGGAGACTTTTATTGCAAATATTAATGGAATCAATGACATAAGGAAAGATAAAATGCAGATTTTTCATACTTAACATATGTAGAGTTTGGAATTCAAACGTCTGCAACTTTTTCCATGGAAGTATTCAATGACCACTTCTTGCTTTCTTTTTCCAAAGTATGTTTTCCTCAATACCCTGCGCACCACATCCTCTTTCCCCTTCATATGATTGACATGTATATGACAAATGTGATGCACCATTTTTTTAGTAAACTTTTGAAATGTTCATATATTTTAATCTGGGTGTTTTTTTTAGTCCACTTTGTTTTTAAACCACTTGTGTCGATGGGACAAATGCACCATTCAACCCGACCTGCCGGGTGGAACCTTTTTCGGCATATTTTTGGGCCCGAAATCTTCCATCAGGGTATTGAAAATTAGGATTTAAGTTGTAGTTCATTTTTTCCTATTTTAATGCATTAGTTAATTTTAGTCTCTTCAATACATAGTAGGTTAGAAATTTGGCAATTCCTCTAATTTACACATGTAGAAGATGTATGGAAATTTTCGTGCCCATAAGAATAACCATGCGAACTTACTACGAATAACATATTTTAGCTGTAAACTGCAAAAAATAGTAAATTTCACCACCTAGAATAGATTTAGTCAAATATAGTTAAGAGTTTTCTTGGCAACTTGAGTTGGGAGTTGTTTTCTTATTTATGAAGCATCGTAATTCAAGATTGAATAACGAAGGAGAAGATTTATTTTCTTTGAGTTCAAGATATTTGTAATATATAGAATGTGTTTTTAAAGTTGGCTACATTAAAATGTTTCATAGATGCCTAGTTGTAAGAAAGATGATTTTTGTATAGGTTCTCCCAATAAAATTCACATGCTTAGGATTCCCACTCCCTGCCCCGCCCTCCCCCACCAATTTATTTCTTTGTCACCCTTATACAACATTATTTATCTCCCTCAAATTTAAATTCCTCATACATCTCCTTCAACATTTCCATCACACCCTTCACATAGGATTCCAACGTATGCCCAGATTTTTAAACCATTTAGTAGATCTCGTCAAAATCTATATTAGTAGTGTAAACGTGTGTATCACTATTATCAATAGAACGAAAAAAGTAGACTTAAAGTGAAAACCTCGTTTGATATTTGCCTTCAAACAAATATCTAACAAGTATAAGGCTCTAAACATTCCACATGACATACCCGGGGGCTGGACCAATAAAAACTAAGATTAATACGTTGTACTGGATTTGAGTGATGGCTGCAGCACGGGATAAAAATCTGGAATGTAGCCATCCGAATGGTGGCGTGCCTTATTAAAACATTCTGACTTTGTTTCTCAGTCCACATCGATGTCATCAGCTTTAAAATTATTCCGTGGCATTTCCTTTTCATGGAAGGATAATATTACAAGTAAGACTCCTTAATACTGTAACCTGCTCAAACCATTCTAATCCCACATGGTGAGGCAATAAATGTTCAAAAGACTGTATATTGGCTCCTCATTTTCGAGTTCGTGAACCCGACAAGTTTATAATGGTGTAGACAATGTTATCTAAAGAATGTTTATTGGCTCTTCATTTTCTAGCTCTTGATCCGAATAATGGCGTGTATTATAAAAATTCTATGCATCACGCTGACTTTGTTGCTTTCCTCGACATAGATTTGCTAGGCTGGACAAATATTCCATGGCATTTCCTCTTGTTGGTAGGATAGTATTATAAGTAAGACTGCTCACTGCAACCTGCGCAAACCATTATAATCCCACATGGAAAACAGAATGACGGTATCTCCCCCTTGTGCAGCTTGTAGATTGCAACGTAAGAAATGTTCCGAAAAATATCAAACATCGCGTGTGTTTGGTAACTTGCTCAATATCAAACATCAAACAAGCCATTAAAGGATTTTAAATTCACGTGTATTAATATTAAAACATAACATTGTATATATAGATAATTTGAAGATCTTCTAAATTAACACGTTATGGAAAAAAATTACAATCCATCTATAATATATATTTGGAAACATAAACAAAGAAAACAAACTATTTTTTAACAAGAAAGAGAATTTAGACTATCCTTGTACTATATGGGATTGTTATTAAATTTATCGAATTCTTATTGAAGTGTTTGTAGTACGGTACAAAACGGCCGTCTTATAGTCTCGGAGTATTTTGTTGTATTTTCATGAGCTCTAAGAGATAAATATTCATAAATTTTATTAGTCCTAAATATAAAAGTAATATCCTTCTTTGCGTTTAGGATTATTTTAATGCATCATGTCTCTAACTATGAGACGGAAAACGAAACAATAAAATAGACAATAATACGCTTGCATTTTTTTTCCATCCTCTCATGGTGTAATTATAAATGAATCTCCTTTTCTCTTCATCCAATTAAAATGCCAAAAAAAAACAATTATAGAAATTAAAAATAAGGTAATTTAATATTCTCTTCTCACCTCTTCTCTTGCAATCGAGATGTTAATTTACATGTTATATTTTTTTTCCTCTTAAGATCAAGAATGATGTTCTTGATATCAAATTTTACAAGTGGCGAATTAAGGAGAAGTGAAATTGAGCGTTGACGGTCTCTACTAAGGCTTAGTTCTTAGTTTTGTATTTGTCCATGCTCTTTGTCATCCGTACTACTGTTACATTGTAAACCCTTACATTTTCAGCAAGATTTTCGCTATTAAGTGTGTTTCATGGGTATTTTACTCCATGCTTTGGGAATCGGTAAACCTACTTTTAACGGCCCATGATTTGAGTCCCTCATCCAATAATGTAGGGATCATCGACAGAGTGACTAAAAATAATGGCTCCAAAGAAAGCACAAAATGTGTTTCCCAAAGGTTTTCAATGAGGTAATGAGTCTGATACTCCTTTACCTAATTGTGTTCTTGATTTTCTTACTTTTGATAATGCAATGCAGTTTGTTTGAAAACTATACCATGCTTGGATATTTTGTTAGTTGAGCCCCCCATGAAATCTTTCTAAATCAATGGGTTCACAACCACTGGAAGAGTCTGTTGGTGCTCAAAATAGTCTAGCCCCATTTTGCATTTGCAATCCATCAATTTATGGCCTCTGTCATATTATATTCCCTCATGTTGTGCCAGGGACTTCTTTGCTTTCTTTTGATGCCATAATTAATCAGTTACTGGGTCGAAGTTCATGTATGGGTCCATTTATGTTTCCCTGTTTCTTCGTTCCTTTGAAAGTGGTTTGTAATTTGGATCTCACATTCTCTGTTTATCTAAAAACTTAGGCTTTCCTATTCTTTCCATTTTCCACAGTCAGGATTTGCTTCCCTTGTCATTTTTCCCCCAAATACTAGAAGGAAAATGAATGGATGTAGCTTTGAGGAGTGTATTTGAGCCTTGTAACATTTACAAATCCTCTGTCCTTGGAGAAATTTTCATCTCGGGGCTCAACTGGTTGTTTTTTTGCATTTTATGGTTTGACGGGTGTTTCTTCTGGTCAAATTTGCATCCTTTGTATTGACCGGGAATGTGGCCTCTTTTGGTTGGTCAAGGGACAGTGGAAAAATGCTTTAACTTATCACTTTTTACTTTTTGGCAAAAAGGAAAATTTTATCCCATGGATCCACTCAATTTTGATTGGTTCATTTTGGTGCTTACGTGGCTTCTCCTGATTTGATGGGACACAGTGGGTTTGTGTTTAAAACTTGTTATTTTTGGCTACTTTGGCAAAAAAATTGAACTCACCCCATGACCCCCGCCATTCATGATTTAAGAAAATTTAAGTGGTGGGAAAAATTCCTTATTTTTGCCGCAATGTTGTCCATGTGTTCATCAATTGATTTGATATTTCTTAGCGGGGCACTCCTAAAATTTGTGAAAAGTTTTAACCCAAAAATTGTGCACATTGAAGAATAGCACTCATTTGAAGGTTTACTTTTTGGTTTGGCCTTGGAGTTACACCGGGATGACACGTGGAGGTTTCCGTTACTTTACCAAGGACTGAGACAAATTTTTATGCAGCTGGTATAGTTTGGCAGAATAGGGACACATGGCGAGCCCGTGCTCATTTAGGTTCAATCATTTTGGGCACCATTTTGAAATTGCAACATGGAGACATGTGGAGGCTTCCACCGGGTCAAGCCACAGGTAAGAAATCTTTCAAACGGTTTTTGAGATCTAGGACACCCTGGAGAACTACGCATTTTGGGTAAGAAGGCCTTAAGTTTCATCTTAAAGACGCATCAGGAGGACAAGTGGAGGCCTTTTATCACTTTACATTTTCCTTGGAATTTTCAATAGCGCCAAAGGAGACTACCTGGAAGCATGACACATGGCATCTTCCACTGAGCTTTTCAAGCCTTCAGAGAAATTTTTCTAGGACAGGACACATTTTCATGCTCTTTCATAGTCTCAAATTTTTGGAACCATCTAAAGATGCGTCATTGTGATGTGTGGCAATTTGAAAAGTCAAAAGGGGTAGGGAGAGGGACCATCAGTTAGGGAACTTCAATTTTTTTCTCCTTGATATTCAAAATATTAAAACACCAAAATGGCCCATAAGCTTGATAAAGGAAAGGTCAAAGCTTGCTCCAGTCAATGGTGGAGGTGCAGACTTTGGGAGAAATTTGGAAAAAAATCCTTTTGGGAGAAAAGAGTTAAAAGCATTAAATATGGAAGAACGGTTCCACTGGGACCCAGTCTTAGGAGATGTCAATATCAAGCCCATTTTGGTCAAGGGCAGAGCTATGGGGAAAACATGGAAATTATTCCCTTCTCTAAAAGGGAGGTCAAAATGGCAAAATTTGGACATGGTTCCATTGGGACCCACCTTAGGACACGTGTCAGGGTCATTTCTTCACAAGGCAGTGGTGCGGAGACAAAATGGAATTTTTTTCAACTTTTCCAAAAAGGTTGTAAAAGGTCAAAGGAATCCCACAAGCACTGTTTTTGAAGTTTGAATCTTCCAAATGGATGGCCCAAATTCAAAGTAAAGATCAATCGACAACTATGAGTCTGAATCTAATTTTCCCCCCATTTTACTGAAACACACCTGGAAGTATGAGTCTTCATGATTTCTTGAAAGTATTTCCTAAATTAAAATAGAGGGGAGTTAATATTGATATATAAGTTTGGAAGGGAAGATCTGGAGACATCTTTACCAGCCATTAAGATGGAATCTGAATTATTCAGTGCTTGAGATCAGATTTTCCATTTTTCTTCTCCCTAAGCACACAATGAGACCAAATTTGATACATTAGGGCTGGAAGTGGAGGTGATTGAGAAAGAGTGTTCTACCAGATGAAAGATCCTTGAATACTGAGATTGAAGAAATCTAATCACCCATGAGCACCTAACGTATTTTTGCAGAATCCGATTATGAGAATCACGATCAAAATCATTGGTCAAGAGCACTGCATTAAAATGTTTTTGTGTTTTGGGGAATAAAGGGGCTCTATTGTAAATGTTATAAATGGCACAATTTTATTTCACTTGCTGAATGGTCTAACAATGTATAGAGTTCGAAGACAAATAACTAGATCTGAAGATTTGACAAATACCAAGTAAGGGTCTTCAGAGGAGTTATATAAATTTGATTTATCCAACTTTATCAATCAAAACTTAGTTTGAATTACATAGCTTGACAGGTATAATATTGTTCTAGAAACTTTCCCCTACTGATAAATTTAATCAAACTCAAGTCCATTCTTGGTTGATCTATAGATAAATGTGTTTGTTTCATTTTTAAATGTATACTAGTTTTTCCTGTTCCTATTGCAATCTTATATAAAAATATATTTTAATCACATAGGTCTCATTCCTTGTCATACAGTTTAGTGGCATCTCCTGTAACACGCCAAAAAATACCAACACAAGGACAACACAATGAAATACAGGATAACTTTTTTTTTTGACTTGCTTGAAGATAGTACGACACTACACAAGTTCTCTAGGGAATACAACCAACCAAAGACATGCTTTCCACAACACGGACCCACACTAGTTACAGATAGACATGAGGCACACACTAAGGACACAATGGTTCATCTAAAGTATGCAGTCTTACAACAAGGTCTTCCCACAGAAGGTTTCTTTAGATTCATGTTTTAGCTGTAAGTGTTTTTACATTCTTTACTTTTCGCAGAGGAATCACGATAGGAGAATCTGAAAGTCATGTCTCCTTTGAAGAATTTTCCCCTACCTTGATAATGTTAATATACAGTGTAAACCAATTATAGAATAGCAAGAGGTTACTTCATTTACTTGATTAACTTATTCATTTGTGAGGAGGCAGTTAATTTCTCAAGGCTCTTAACTTTATCAATCTGTTTTCGACGTTGTGCTTTTGAACATATATGTTTTACCTTTTCAAGCGGTCAATTTTATTTTATTTTATTTTATTCCAGTACATGACTGTCTAACTCTTGGATTCATCATTAAGATCTTATTAGTTGTTAATAAGATTTCATTGGGGTCAAGAGTCTAATCAGAAAAATTAAAGGTTTCACTTGGGCTTCACTTGAAGAGATAGAAATAAGTATACTGTTTACATTTTCAACGGGTAAGACAGATCGAAGAGTTTCTTAGGCAAGTTCCTTCTATTTATTGTAATCTTGTTATCTTCCAAGAATTTAATCATTGATTTCACCTTAAGACCGTTCTAAGGACTCACCACAATAAGAGATTGTTGATTTGTTTACGCGGGATCACAAGGTATATTTGTTTCTCTTGTTTTCTTTTGCTAGGTTCAAAAACATAGTCCTCTACCAAACGACACAAGACCAAGGTAACTAGAGCGATGCAAGATGATTCAAGTTTGGATAATTAGAATTAGGTTTGACAATTCAAGGATAAATCATATTCTGAAAAGTGAAAATTCAACAAAGGATACGCATGTCAAAACAAGTTCATTTAATCTTATTGACAATAATATTTCTCAAATTGACTTTCAAACGATAACAACAACCTACATGAGAACAATACAAAATTATAACACAATGCCTTCTATATAGTCTTCACAATTTCCATACCAACGTTTTAAAGCAAGGAAAACATTCGTACAACAGCAGTTCCTAAGAAGGATGGAATCCACTTTCTACACGTGTTTCTTTTTCTCTCTCTTTTTTTTTCTTTTCTACTCAGGAAATCCTCCTGCACATTTGTTAGCACATGTCAGTTCGCAAGAACTGAGCACGATAAAAGCTATAACATTAAAACAATATGTTGTTATCTAACTGTTTCAAGGAAGAAAAGCACCGTTGAAGAAGAAAACAAAAATTCAAGAGTCTAAACAAGAGCAATTAAAGAGCTGTCCAAAAGCATAAAATGTCTAAATAAAAGGGACGGCACTAACTCTATTTAATTATCATTTTCTCATAGGAGCAGTTAATAAACATCATAGTGAATTTCACCCATATCACAATAATGACCGTCATTTTACAAGATAACATTTCGAAACAAAAACAATTACAGGAAGAGAATTAATTTCAAACGTGATCTGTCCCTATTTGTTTAAGTTAGTTCACCAAGCCAAGGATTCACTATGTCATTGGAAGATCCCAAACAATCAATCGACATGAGAATATCTAAACCAACATGACTTATTAATATTAAGATGATGTGCCTATAACAGTTAATTTTATGTCAGCACAGAACAAATAAATTGGAAAGAAAAGGGATGAGACGCACAAATGACCCCGTATGGGCCACGTCCTATCCTAACAATCCTTCTATTAAACTTTCTTCTAATCAAGAGAATGTCTTAAGAAAAAGGACAAACTTTGACAAGACCAAACATAACCATTATAAATCTTACAGGAGGTTACTCAATCATTCACAAGAACACAACACAGGATACATAGCTTCCAAAGGATCTATCGTCAACAACAAGTCAACTTTAACCTTTTTGGTCAACACATAACCATTCTACTACAATGACAGCAAGGAGGTCGTATCACAACGATCATCACAAAAACCAGTCAACCAATGAGTTTCCAAACACACCAAACTCTAAGTCACAGGAGAATGATATTTAAGCATCTTTACGGAGCAAAATGTAGAGTAATTTCTTACGCATAAAACCAACATCCCAATTTTAAGATTTGAAAACTTCCTCACTAATGATCAAGTAGCTCTCGTATCCTCCAACATGTGTGAAACAAAATCAAGGTAAGAAAGAGTATTTCCTCTGACATTTTAAGCTATCCAAAAGAAATGTGAGTATCGTCAAAAGAAAACATTCCATAGGTTCAGCTACATTCCTCAAAACATACAACAGTCACCAAGGGAGAGAAGGTGATTCCAAAGACAACAATCTCCAAACGGTGAACATGAATTGATATCGATTATGAAAATCAAACATGACACTCGAAGAATAAAAGTATTTCTTCGAGCGATTCAAAACAAAATAACAAAAGCAACTAACCTAGTTGAAAGTAAATATCAACTTGGCTCAATTCAAAAGTCAGTCAAGCTAAGCACACACCAAGCCAACCGGGAAGGGTTACTAGAACCTAAAACAATTGAAAGAAAAGGATAGAGACAGGAATAGCATCATTCACCTATACACAATGCACTCGCAGTACTCAATCCCTAATTCGCAAATACCCGACATAACCCAGGACTACAGATCTCGAACCGAAACAAGAATAAGAACAAAACAGGAACTATAAGGTTGAGTCCAACAACAATGTTTGATAAAACATTCAAATCGTGAGACCAACATAAGGAACTAGGGGGTGTTCATTACAGGACCCCCACCTCTTTTGTTTTATTAGTCTTAAGAACAAAGTTCCCCCAAATAATATTTATTAAAACCCAGAAAACAATATAAAGGCTTCAACCAACGCAATCATTTCTAATGCCAAAACAAATACAAACGAGCCAGGAAAGTGGAAACCAAATAGCATACCATCACACGAGTCATTTATATGAAGAGAAGAGTTATTTAATGATTCAATTAAATAACAGCATAAGAATTAATGGTATAGAGAATATCGTGCCTGATTAAGCTCCCGCAGTCGATCACAAGATGGACGGGGCCTGCAACAGCAACCCAACCAGCGCAACTTCTCTTCCTCGGCCTGCTAAAGGTCCAAACTCTGTTAACGGCCATGCTCTTGACTTCATAACATCAATCGTATAGAGCTCCTTTCTTAAACACATAACAGTCTTAGTTATAGGTCCCACAAATCTCCGCCCATAAAAATATGACATTGGCAAATAAACCATTCGACAGTGACACCACATCCTCCCTGGATGGATGGAAAGAAAATATGGAAGAAGCCAAATCTCTGGAGGCAATGGATTGTTTCCAAACCAATCAAATACTCCAAGCGCCAGAAGCCACATTTTTCCCCATGAAGGTATAGCAGTAGCACTGCCATGGTCCAAAATCCATACACGACCTTTTTCCATTGCTTCTTTATCTCCTCCATCGGACCCTTGGCCAAGAAGTCTCAAAGTTACATAGTTTAGTACTGTCCCAAACATTGTGCTGAAGCCATGATCCTGGAGATTGACCTTTAACTGCTTCTGGAAGGCTGGATTTTTTTTTTTTAGGTGCTGTAGGACAGCCTTAAGAGCCCTCGTTAGCCTGTGATTTGTTGCTTCCTTGAGAGAGGAGTCTGTATGCCTTTCTAATAGAATCCCCATACCAGCATCCACATATTCATCTGATAGTGCACGAGCAAGAGAAGTTTTCACATGATCTTCAAAAGAACTAGAAAAGAGTGTGACATCATGAGATCTAGACAGGCTCGAATGTTCATTCGACCCAAGGCTTTGGTAAGGTGAGGATATCCGACGTAAAGAAGCAACATCCACACGAAGCACACTAGCAGATAATCCACAAAGCTCTAAAAGAAAGGCGCAAGAGGCCACCAAAACATTATTTTCAAAATGCATAACAGCGAGTGGCATTATTGAGATAAGAAGCTTCTTTTCACTTTGTGTCAGCTGTGAAAGCAACACCTGAATCTCAGAGGAGGCTTGTGATTGACCTCGTGAAGACTGTCCCATTTGTTCTTGGACACACCCCAGTGAATTCAATCTCTGTGCTTCGATTTCCAATGAGACAATTGAAAGCTGCAAGTGCACGTCCCCTGTGCAAGTGGTGTTCGATTCCAAAGTCACCCTCCTTGGCCTCTGTTTCTGTATCTACCCTGCGCAAATAATGGCCGCTCAACCGCTCTCGGCTCATGATAACGTGCCGCCTCCATTTTTTTTTTCTCTATTTTCTAATCTGAAAAAAAAAGCACACAGTGGCCACAAACAGAAATACCAGCACAGAAAACAAGCACAATATACGTATGAAAGAACGGGCACAATCACACCATCTTCAACAGTAGTATCCAACGGAGAAGGGAGGTCTCAAAAGAGAATCATTGCAAAGGAATTTCTTCAGGTCTCCTGGTAACACTCTCACTGTCACATGGTCGATTTTGGCAGGGACAACTCAGTACAAGATTTGGATCTGAAAAATATCCTGCTACCTTCATCTCCCAATACATTTTCTCCAACATTGAAAAGATCCCTGTGCCCGTGGGTGCGATCTGTCACCAAAACTGGGACAAGCTTATGGCGGAAACAAATAAAATACAAGCATAGAACGCAGTCTCCAGATT
Source organism: Taxus chinensis (assembly GCA_019776745.2). Lineage (NCBI taxonomy): Eukaryota > Viridiplantae > Streptophyta > Pinopsida > Cupressales > Taxaceae > Taxus > Taxus chinensis. Next base: position 759,179,833 of record CM034146.1, read on the forward strand.
GATCGAGCTTCTTCCATGCTAAATTCATCACCTGGACAGAGTGACTTTACAAAATGAAAAGGCAAGACAGCTCAACAAAACTTTATCTCGTTCTCCAACTACAGCTGCAAGATTTTGCAACAACTATTCACGACTGTGGTCGCGTGTAAACCAGAATAGCAGGTGCAGCACCATCGGTTCCTTGGGCTCACCCTGCAGCAGCTGTCGCACCTAGCTCTCTTTGGGCCACGGGTTTTCTTAGATCATTTTACTTCCCGACCTGCAGCTGCTGCACAAAGCCAGTTACTTCCTCACGGAACTCTCCTAGAAGGATTTCGGTTCTAAGCTCCACTGAACTGCCTGTACAACATGATTTTGAGCAAAAATAAAATATCTTGAAGGAGGAACCCGAAATGACCTGTTGCAGGTCGCTACAGTGAATCCCTGACAAGAACACACCTCGCAGCATTCAAGAAGGTGGATGCAACACGCCTGCTCCACTAGCATCAAGTCAATTTTGTCTGCGTCCAGTGCATTGAATGAGAGGATCAAAACAAAGATTTTGGTGAAGAATAAAATAGGCCTCCACCGACTCCATCTTTCCCCCTCAAAGACAGACATGACAGTCTTAAATTTTGGCAGGTTGGGTGGTTGGGGGGGAGAGGCAGGTAGCAGAAAGGAAGCCCATGCCCAGCGGGGCATTACATTCTCCTCCCCTTAAGAAAGCATCGTCCTCGATGCGACATAACACAACGGAAAAGAAAAGGTTCGCAACCAAGGACAGGTACAGGAGAAAGTACTCTCTATGGGTTTAAATTTTAGTTGATTACAGCACGGTCACAAAGTAGCCTTAGGAACATTTGGTAGAAATTTTAACTTTCAATGTTCTGTGAAGATTGGCAGTTCTTTCTTGTTCATCATTTCATTAGTCTCTTTCCATTATCATTATTTCTAGTTTTAGTTTTTTTTTTTTTTTTTTAGAAAAATTATCATCATTGAAGAGTTTTGATTTATTCCTTATTGTGGGTGCCCAACATGAACTGCTAACACAACACCCTATCGGGTTCACAAGACCCTACAGATTCACAAGCACGCAAGTATATACTTCAAGATTGTATTACACCACAAAAAGGTTACTCAAATACGGAATGGATTAGGCACAGTCCACATAGTACACGTCACACATCAATGACTGACATACCAAATACTCAAACAAAAGAGTACTACAATCCACCAGACATTTCCTCAATTTGCATCAATGAAAGACTCACATAACAACAAACCATGCTACAGGTACATAGTGTCCACAAGGGAATCAATGACATGTCCACAACATCACAACACATAACCATCTGACATGAGTAACACATACATCAAAAGACCACTACCAAACATCACAATAACTCAACATATATCCTGAAACATCAAATATCATAAGCCTCCCTCAAACTCTTATGCCTCCCTCAAACTCTTATGCCTCCCTCAAACTCTTATGCCTCCCTCAAACTCTTATGCCTCCCTCAAGTCTCTTATGCCTCCCTCAAACTCTTATGCCTCCCTCAAGGAGGCCGGTTGTCTCTCTGTGCCCAAGGCACATCGAGTTTGGACACTCCTAACCCAAGTGACATAATAACGCGTGGTTCTCAACAACCCGCTAGTCATATGTACCCCTTGGGGCGTACCCCCATACAACGAAGCGGGTCCATAGGTCCAACCAATCCATGGTGCATCCCATGACCCTATTCCACACATCACGACATTAGAACCAGCACAACAATCTAGTCAAAGTGCCAAGTGGCAAAGTACAAGCCTTGGGCAAGGCGGTAAAAATTCCAAATTTAAAAGAAGACCCCAAATCAAGCTAAAATAAATGACCAAATGGCCAAAGTTAGTATCAAATCCCCATGTTAGTGCCACAAACCACGGAAATGCCCAAAATTGTAAAGCATTGCAATCAAGAAAAGATGCTGGTCCTTGCAAAATAAAATAAAAAGCTCAATTTACGAATAAAATCAACTTATAATAATGTCACATTACGATAACTGTGTGGCCTTATCTGGCCACCAAAGGGGTACTCAACGAGTTGCTGGCACTCGGAACATCGAGCCTCAGCTCGTAAAAAATATATATATCAATCCCGCCACCCTTCGACAAGGCTAAACATAGTCATAGATACACTAGGGTTGCATACATACAACCACATAGGGAGAGAGGAAAGAGTCACATGTACTCTACTAAACCGAGTTTTGACTCGAGTTATTGACCCATGGTACACCATTCCTCACTCTCAACATACACTTCTACCGATCTCCCTCAGGGTCGGTTAGTGTAAGGCTCACAACATAACATGTAACTACATCACTAACACCATGGTGGTACACACATAGCTACCATAACGTCTCACGTATGGTAGGTATACGGGGTAGATCACAATTATACATTCACAGGGCGCAATACATCACTTTACCACATTCTGCACCCAAGGTGCAATCACAATACGATAGGGTTCATACACTCACCGTATGACCCAAAATCACAACATGAAGCATTACATATTACACAACTCATATATACGATGAACATAGTACATCACAACATAACATACATTGCAACATAACAAGGTGGTACACACGTTTCTTCAGAACATGGTAAAAACATCATGATACAACTCGTTTCTTTTAACATCAACTAGTCATACAACACACTGATACACCCACATATCACAATATGCCACAATGCTCCAACACTACGTCATCCACATTAGAATTCTTTTCACACATCACAAACAATAATTTACACGTGAATTCTTCCTAGAATCCACAAGAAGGAGAGAGAATACTCTCATCCCCAACACATCAACATGATGACAAATACGCACTGAGTGACATACACATCACGTGCGTTCACAATATCACAATTACGACAATAATCACATCACGCTTAAAGCACATTACTCTTCCAATATAAATCATCATCATGCAACATCATCATCATCATGCAGTATCATCATGTAACACCACCACCACCATGCAACATCACCATACAACACCAATCCGGCCCATAGGTTCGAGAGCATGAACCTACGCTCTGATACCAAATGTAACACGCCAAAAAATACCAACACAAGGACAACACAATGAAATACAGGATAACTTTTTTTTTTGACTTGCTTGAAGATAGTACGACACTACACAAGTTCTCTAGGGAATACAACCAACCAAAGACATGCTTTCCACAACACGGACCCACACTAGTTACAGATAGACATGAGGCACACACTAAGGACACAATGGTTCATCTAAAGTATGCAGTCTTACAACAAGGTCTTCCCACAGAAGGTTTCTTTAGATTCATGTTTTAGCTGTAAGTGTTTTTACATTCTTTACTTTTCGCAGAGGAATCACGATAGGAGAATCTGAAAGTCATGTCTCCTTTGAAGAATTTTCCCCTACCTTGATAATGTTAATATACAGTGTAAACCAATTATAGAATAGCAAGAGGTTACTTCATTTACTTGATTAACTTATTCATTTGTGAGGAGGCAGTTAATTTCTCAAGGCTCTTAACTTTATCAATCTGTTTTCGACGTTGTGCTTTTGAACATATATGTTTTACCTTTTCAAGCGGTCAATTTTATTTTATTTTATTTTATTCCAGTACATGACTGTCTAACTCTTGGATTCATCATTAAGATCTTATTAGTTGTTAATAAGATTTCATTGGGGTCAAGAGTCTAATCAGAAAAATTAAAGGTTTCACTTGGGCTTCACTTGAAGAGATAGAAATAAGTATACAGTTTACATTTTCAACGGGTAAGACAGATCGAAGAGTTTCTTAGGCAAGTTCCTTCTATTTATTGTAATCTTGTTATCTTCCAAGAATTTAATCATTGATTTCACCTTAAGACCGTTCTAAGGACTCACCACAATAAGAGATTGTTGATTTGTTTACGCGGGATCACAAGGTATATTTGTTTCTCTTGTTTTCTTTTGCTAGGTTCAAAAACATAGTCCTCTACCAAACGACACAAGACCAAGGTAACTAGAGCGATGCAAGATGATTCAAGTTTGGATAATTAGAATTAGGTTTGACAATTCAAGGATAAATCATATTCTGAAAAGTGAAAATTCAACAAAGGATACGCATGTCAAAACAAGTTCATTTAATCTTATTGACAATAATATTTCTCAAATTGACTTTCAAACGATAACAACAACCTACATGAGAACAATACAAAATTATAACACAATGCCTTCTATATAGTCTTCACAATTTCCATACCAACGTTTTAAAGCAAGGAAAACATTCGTACAACAGCAGTTCCTAAGAAGGATGGAATCCACTTTCTACACGTGTTTCTTTTTCTCTCTCTTTTTTTTTCTTTTCTACTCAGGAAATCCTCCTGCACATTTGTTAGCACATGTCAGTTCGCAAGAACTGAGCACGATAAAAGCTATAACATTAAAACAATATGTTGTTATCTAACTGTTTCAAGGAAGAAAAGCACCGTTGAAGAAGAAAACAAAAATTCAAGAGTCTAAACAAGAGCAATTAAAGAGCTGTCCAAAAGCATAAAATGTCTAAATAAAAGGGACGGCACTAACTCTATTTAATTATCATTTTCTCATAGGAGCAGTTAATAAACATCATAGTGAATTTCACCCATATCACAATAATGACCGTCATTTTACAAGATAACATTTCGAAACAAAAACAATTACAGGAAGAGAATTAATTTCAAACGTGATCTGTCCCTATTTGTTTAAGTTAGTTCACCAAGCCAAGGATTCACTATGTCATTGGAAGATCCCAAACAATCAATCGACATGAGAATATCTAAACCAACATGACTTATTAATATTAAGATGATGTGCCTATAACAGTTAATTTTATGTCAGCACAGAACAAATAAATTGGAAAGAAAAGGGATGAGACGCACAAATGACCCCGTATGGGCCACGTCCTATCCTAACAATCCTTCTATTAAACTTTCTTCTAATCAAGAGAATGTCTTAAGAAAAAGGACAAACTTTGACAAGACCAAACATAACCATTATAAATCTTACAGGAGGTTACTCAATCATTCACAAGAACACAACACAGGATACATAGCTTCCAAAGGATCTATCGTCAACAACAAGTCAACTTTAACCTTTTTGGTCAACACATAACCATTCTACTACAATGACAGCAAGGAGGTCGTATCACAACGATCATCACAAAAACCAGTCAACCAATGAGTTTCCAAACACACCAAACTCTAAGTCACAGGAGAATGATATTTAAGCATCTTTACGGAGCAAAATGTAGAGTAATTTCTTACGCATAAAACCAACATCCCAATTTTAAGATTTGAAAACTTCCTCACTAATGATCAAGTAGCTCTCGTATCCTCCAACATGTGTGAAACAAAATCAAGGTAAGAAAGAGTATTTCCTCTGACATTTTAAGCTATCCAAAAGAAATGTGAGTATCGTCAAAAGAAAACATTCCATAGGTTCAGCTACATTCCTCAAAACATACAACAGTCACCAAGGGAGAGAAGGTGATTCCAAAGACAACAATCTCCAAACGGTGAACATGAATTGATATCGATTATGAAAATCAAACATGACACTCGAAGAATAAAAGTATTTCTTCGAGCGATTCAAAACAAAATAACAAAAGCAACTAACCTAGTTGAAAGTAAATATCAACTTGGCTCAATTCAAAAGTCAGTCAAGCTAAGCACACACCAAGCCAACCGGGAAGGGTTACTAGAACCTAAAACAATTGAAAGAAAAGGATAGAGACAGGAATAGCATCATTCACCTATACACAATGCACTCGCAGTACTCAATCCCTAATTCGCAAATACCCGACATAACCCAGGACTACAGATCTCGAACCGAAACAAGAATAAGAACAAAACAGGAACTATAAGGTTGAGTCCAACAACAATGTTTGATAAAACATTCAAATCGTGAGACCAACATAAGGAACTAGGGGGTGTTCATTACAGGACCCCCACCTCTTTTGTTTTATTAGTCTTAAGAACAAAGTTCCCCCGAATAATATTTATTAAAACCCAGAAAACAATATAAAGGCTTCAACCAACGCAATCATTTCTAATGCCAAAACAAATACAAACGAGCCAGGAAAGTGGAAACCAAATAGCATACCATCACACGAGTCATTTATATGAAGAGAAGAGTTATTTAATGATTCAATTAAATAACAGCATAAGAATTAATGGTATAGAGAATATCGTGCCTGATTAAGCTCCCGCAGTCGATCACAAGATGGACGGGGCCTGCAACAGCAACCCAACCAGCGCAACTTCTCTTCCTCGGCCTGCTGAAGGTCCAAACTCTGTTAACGGCCATGCTCTTGACTTCATAACATCAATCGTATAGAGCTCCTTTCTTAAACACATAACAGTCTTAGTTATAGGTCCCACAAATCTCCGCCCATAAAAATATGACATTGGCAAATAAACCATTCGACAGTGACACCACATCCTCCCTGGATGGATGGAAAGAAAATATGGAAGAAGCCAAATCTTTGGAGGCAATGGATTGTTTCCAGACCAATCAAATACTCCAAGCGCCAGAAGCCACATTTTTCCCCATGAAGGTATAGCAGTAGCACTGCCATGGTCCAAAATCCATACACGACCTTTTTCCATTGCTTCTTTATCTCCTCCATCGGACCCTTGGCCAAGAAGTCTCAAAGTTACATAGTTTAGTACTGTCCCAAACATTGTGCTGAAGCCATGATCCTGGAGATTGACCTTTAACTGCTTCTGGAAGGCTGGATTTTTTTTTTTAGGTGCTGTAGGACAGCCTTAAGAGCCCTTGTTAGCCTGTGATTTGTTGCTTCCTTGAGAGAGGAGTCTGTATGCCTTTCTAATAGAATCCCCATACCAACATCCACATATTCATCTGATAGTGCACGAGCAAGAGAAGTTTTCACATGATCTTCAAAAGAACTAGAAAAGAGTGTGACATCATGAGATCTAGACAGGCTCGAATGTTCATTCGACCCAAGGCTTTGGTAAGGTGAGGATATCCGACGTAAAGAAGCAACATCCACACGAAGCACACTAGCAGATAATGCACAACGCTCTAAAAGAAAGGTGCAAGAGGCCAGCAAAACATTATTTTCAAAATGCATAACAGCGAGTGCCATTATTGAGATAAGAAGCTTCTTTTCACTTTGTGTCAGCTGTGAAAGCAACACCTGAATCTCAGAGGAGGCTTGTGATTGACCTCGTGAAGACTGTCCCATTTGTTCTTGGACACACCCCAGTGAATTCAATCTCTGTGCTCGATTTCCAATGAGACAATTGAAACTGCAAGTGCACGTCCCCTGTGCAAGTGGTGTTCAATTCCAAAGTCACCCTCCTTGGCCTCTATTTCTGTATCTACCCTGCGCAAATAATGGCCGCTCAACCGCTCTCGGCTCATGATAACGCGCCGCCTCCATTTTTTTTCTCTGTTTTCTAATCTGAAAAAAAAAAAGAACAAAGTGGCCACAAAAGAGAAATACCAGCACAGAAAACAAGCACAATATACGTATGAAAGAACGGGCACAATCACACCATCTTCAACAGTAGTATCCAACGGAGAAGGGAGGTCTCAAAAGAGAATCATTGCAAACGAATTTCTTCAGGTCTCCTGGTAACACTCTCACTGTCACATGGTCGATTTTTGCAGGGACAACTCAGTACAAAATTTGGATCTAAAAAATATTCTGCTACCTTCATCTCCCAATACATTTTCTCCAACATTGAAAAGATCCCTGTGCCCGTGGGTACGATCTGTCACCAAAACTGGGACAAGCTTATGGTGGAAACAAATAAAATACAAGCATAGAACACAGTCTCCAGATTGATCGAGCTTCTTCCATGCTAAATTCATCACCTGGAAAGAGCGACTTTACAAAATGAAAAGGCAAGACAGCTCAACAAAACTTTATCTCATTCTCCAACTACAGCTGAAAGATTTTGCAACAACTGTTCACGACTGTGGTCGCGTGTAAACTAGAATAGCAGGTGCAGCACCAGCGGTTCCTTGGGCTCACCCTGCAGCAGCTGTCGCACCTAGCTCTCTTTGGGCCACGGGTTTTCTTAGATCAGTTTACTTCCCGACCTGCAGCTGCTGCACAAAGCCAGTTACTTCCTCACGGAACTCTCCTAGAAGAATTTCGGTTCTAAGCTCCACTGAACTGCCTGTACAGCATGATTTTGAGTAAAAATAAAATATATTGAAGGAGGAACCCGAAATGACCTGTTGCAGGTCGCTACAGTGAATCCCTGACAAGAACACACCTCGCAGCATTCAAGAAGGTGGATGCAACACGCCTGCTCCACTAGCATCAAGTCAATTTGGTCTGCGTCCAGTGCATTGAATGAGAGGATCAAAACAAAGATTTTGGTGAAGAATAAAATAGGCCTCCACCGACTCCATCTTTCCCCTGCAAAGACAGACATGACAGTCTTAAATTTTGGCAGGTTGGGTGGTTGGGGGGGAGAGGCAGGTAGCAGAAAGGAAGCCCATGCCCAGCGGGGCATTACATCTCCAATCTCATTTCCTAGAAGAGATTTCATCTTCGACTGAAATAAATGATTTAAAATCACTTTTCTTTCATTTGTTGACATAGATTGTTTGTAAGCCTCTGGGTTTACCTCAGGTGTGATTGATCTTATATTTTGATGTTATATTGGGTCTTCTAACTTGAGCCTTTGTGTTAAAATCTCATATATTGTGTGAAAAAGTTCTAATCTGGGCTTCCATTGAAGCACATATTCTTGTTAAAGGAACATTTTGGCTATTTCTGAAGTATTATGTTGTCTAGAATTCCCATTTTGTAAGAGTTCTCAAACATTTGGAAAATCAAGTTCATTCTGCCTCACCTCCCACAAAAATTTATTTAAAAACAACCGATCCTACCCATACTACCCCTATTTTTCATGTGTGTATACAAATGCATAAATTTTACTACCAAAAAATGTAAAAACAATCAGGATTCTAAATGTCTTTAGTAGCCTAAACCTTGCTTAGAGAATATCTCCACTCTCTAGAGTGACAACTTGTGAGAGTTAGATTTTATTGCATTGATCATATTTTCTTCAAGGTCTCCTTAACAACTTCGTTAGGAAGGATATCTCCACCTCCTCCACAAACAATAGGCTAGAAAAGAGTTCTCTTACCTTAGTTGAAAGGTGAAACCTAAAATAGTGAGGATAGATCAAATCCTCTTGAAAGTGTTATCCATTTCTCCAAATTTGAGTGATAGAGGGCAAATTAGATCCCATTCCAGTATACAAAAAGAGTCATCATGATCTATCTGTCTCTAAGCTTCCTGTTAAACATGTGATGCTACTTAGACTTTGAAGGAGAATCAATTTGGATACCAAAAGAGTCATGGGGTTAAACTTTGTGAAGTTCAAACCCTCACAAAGGATTTTTTTTTTTTGTTTTACAAACCCCATTGTTAACCACGGTCCTTTCTTCATTCACAACTCCTAGGTTGTTTTTTCACATTGGACTCAAGAATTTTAGGTTTCTAAGAAATGCAAGCTCAAAGTCCCTGCATCGATTGAATTTCCAGCCCCTTTGGGGTTTTATCATGGATTTAATCAAACCCTTGGGAAGGTTCATCTGAAATTAACAAGATTTTTGTTTCATGTTGTTTATCAACATTGGGTTGCGTTGAAATCAATTTATCAAAAGAAACGATAATTTTGAGAGGCCTCTAGGGAATTGAAGGTTGAAATTCCCTGTCGAATATCCCTGGAACCAATTTCGTGACATAAGATTTTATTGTGACATAGGAGAATATTGTTACATAGGTGTGAAAAAAATTCTTGTCACATGACAATAAGGTTATTTTATGGTGAAAATAAATTTATTATATCACAAAATAAAGATTATTTTCACACGACAATAATTTTCTTTTCGCATGACATCAAGCTTCTAATAATGCCTCATTCATCATTTACTCTAGTTCTTTCTTTGTTGACCCAATTGATAAGCATTGAACGTTGTGTGTGCTCTAGTTGATCATTAGTTGATTTTGATCTCGTTGTAGAGAAAAATTACCATCCTTCCTCTCCATCTTGTCTTCTCATGTTGTGGTCAATGCTTCTAGTTATGGGCCTCTGTAGCGTCCTTTACTATTATTCTATAAAAGGCAAATAATATTCTAGAATCCAAAGAGGTGGCTTGAATGACATTTTGGCATTGTAGCTCTTATAGAATATCCATTTTTTGTTAGGATGTTAGGGCGTGTCCTTTTAAAATAAATATCTATATAATAATTAGTATTATAAATTGTTGATCATTAATTATTATCATTTTTTTTTGAGCTTGATTGTCAATTATTACTAATATGGTTAATAATTATTTTTAAGCTATAAAAATAATAATAATAAAAATAATAACATTATTATTATTTTAATTGTCGATCGATGATTTTTTTTATTATTATTTTATTGTCGATTTTTATCAATATTATTATTAATTATCTTTCAGTAATTTTATTGTATTATTGATCATTCCCATAGAATGAGCCTCAATTCACGCAAAATAAGAGGATACCCTATTGTGGCGCCATGGTAGGTCGTTGTCCAATGTTTTCTTTTGAAACTTAAACCATTTATTTTTCCCCACTTGGCTCCACGCATACTTTGAATTTACTGGCAATTTATTGGTAAATTTTGTGGAGATATCAACCAACCAATCTACCATTCCTTGTATTTGGCATGTGCGAGAAGCTTATCATTGGGATAAAAAATTTATCATCTCGATTTTTTGTTGGCGGGTGGGAGTGGTTGATCTCCTACCAGTGTTTTTAATGCATTTATTGGACTCCTCACCATATACCTTTCTCCTGTTGGCTGCATACTAATTTAATTGTTTACTCTTTTATGATCTAGTTTTGTCTTCTTTTTGGTTGACTACGTATTCATTTTTGGTTTGGCCACGTGAGATAGGGAGGTTTGTGGATGGGGATTAAGGGGAAGAGGTTGTTGGAACACTCCTTTTTGTGCATGTTATTTGCATTCTTTTAGGGGCACTTGTTGTTGAAATGTTTGACTAGTTCCCTCCTCCCTTGTGCTTCATTGGATGTCCATTCCTATTTAAAATTCTCCATTTGGCACTTGTTTCATACATGTTGGAAAAGGTGAAATGAGAAGACTAGGCACCTATTGGTTTCTTAGGGTGAAGAAGGATTGATTTAGAAGATCCCTTTTTGTGTATATCCGACAATCGTGGCAATCTTTTGAGACCTCATCTCTTAGAGGAATTTTTTCAATAGTTTTTATGCCTTGGGTATCCCCCACGATTTGCATACATGGCTGCTAAGGCACCTTCAACTACATCTGAAAAAGGTTTGAGTTCCATTGTGATTTGATGGATATCCTGTCTTGCTCTTGCATCCCATTTTGACCTTGGCTGGGAGGATGTTTACAAGGTTGTGGAGTCTGGATATCCTCCTATCTTCACGTATGTTGAAGTCCTGGGATTTTTTTTTATTAAGGTCAAATAGTTTTTTGAAAGGGACTATACACTTGTACAACATTGCTCAAATGCTAGATTTGACAAATTCAGTATTTCAACAAGAGATCAAAATCAATATATAATGACAAAGCCCAACAACAGAGAAGAATCTGCCAAGATCACAACCAAAAACCATCAAACAAATAGCTAAATAGCAATTACTCTTTAGTAGCACAGTAGGCTAATAGCCTAGATGTAGCGATGATAACACATAATAAAACAAGACTCATGCCTTGTCCGAGATAGAAAAGGGTCTAGATCCATTATTTTTCCTATCTATTACCTTCCATTGCTCATTTCCTTCTTACACTGAGATTAGAAGAACAAATTCAATTGAATTTATAGGGATGTGGCCCACAGCAAGGAGTGTCGAATCTATCGATGAATCCATATTTTGAGGAGAGGAAGCTTTCTTCTCAGAAGTTTTCTCATCTTGCATGAGTTCTACAACCAAGTTGATATGGGGATTTATTGTTAGGTGTTCAAGAAGGGAATCCTTCCACTATACAGGTTTGATCTGTTGTTTGGAATATTCATAATCCTCTGAAATATGACCAATTTGAAAACAACATTGACATCTGAAAGCAAGACCTACGTAGTCCAATCTCTGCACCCATATTCTATCTCAAATTTGCAGATTGATTTCTACTAGTAAATCTTGAGATGTATCAAGATCTACAAGTATTCAGGCATGCAAACACGATATATTCCAGAGATGAAATGGTAGTAGTGGAAAACGAACCCAAACATGGTAGGTATCAAAAGAATCTTATAAGGGATCAAAAGATGGATACCATGGCTTGAACATGAGCCCATGTTCCCCCCAAACCAAATATTGTTCGAAAGTCAAATCCCTATCCTTAGGGGTTTCAAAGACAATAATGAAATATGCTTTAGCAAAAGCATAAAGCTCAATCTTACCTTGTACTTTTTCTTTCCATCTTTATGCAATCCAGTCATGCAGTTGAGAGAGTTTAGGCAAAAATTTATTAAACCTACAAATGAGGCCAAGTTCAGTAAGATTTTCCTCCTCTTCTAACACCTTGTGAAGTAGATCTTCCTCAATATTTAGTGTTAGTATCATCTGAGAGGATTTCAGGGGTTTTTCTGAAGTCCTACCTCTATCCTGGGAAGTAACTTCAGCAAAGGAAGGGCTTCGATTCCTTTGGTTGGTAGTCCCATTCCCTTTCTTCCCCTAGCCGTTTTCTGCTTCATTCCCATCAAAATATTTGTGGTCTACGTGAAGGGTAGGGTACTTAACTACATATGTCATGGAATTTCTTCCATTCCCTGTCTGAGCTTCAGTTCCGTCCTTGCCCGCAGATTTCTTATTATTTCAAGCATTCACCTTATTCTTTTGTATTGGATCCATTTCGCCATCTAGCTTATCCCCTGTTGCAAGACTCCTATTTTCTTTGCCAAATTATAGATTAATCCATGAAATGGTCTGGTGCTCGACCTCTGTCTGATTGCCTCCACCACCAGGGAGTTTGGCCTCTTCCTAATTGCCGACACCAGGGAGTTTAGGGTTAGGAGAGTGTCGTGGGTAGCAGGGAGTAAGGATTTTAGGGTTAGGGCAGTGTTGTGAGGAGCAGGAGCTGGAGTAGGGAGCCATTGAGCATATGAGTTGTCCAGTCATTCATTAGACCCATTTTGTGTATAAACTGAAATCATTGTATTCCTCAAGGCCACATTCCTTTAAGGAAGATGCATCTCATGGTTTTGGAGCTCCTTTCCTATGCCAACGTGGGATTGAGTAGATATTTAGTGCCAGCATGTATGTGGAAAGAGATTCAACCAGAGGTTTGTTGCTGCAGGTCTATGAGGAGTTTGTGTGTGTTGCTGAAGCTAAAAACTAGGCAATATAAACCTACCCATTTTCTATAATTTCTAAGATCTAATAATATATTATAAAATTGAACCTTCTCTTTCCTAAAATTTATTTGTCTTTGGTGTTTTATTTTTGTGGGTTTGGACGCCTTGCTGGGAAATCTCTCCTTTTCCCTTGAAATCTTCTTGTTATAGCTATAATAGTTTTCAGTGTTAATATTGTAAAGCATATATTTGCCCCTCTTATTCTCACTATTACATTTTCATACTTGAGTGAATGACCTTCTACAATTACTATCTACATTTATTTGATTAAGTAACAAGGTTATCAAGTTGTTTATAGTTAGTAAATTTTTTGGTGAAAGTAAGCATGCTGTAACTATAAACCTCTTACTTTTCAAAAAAGATTATTATTTTAGATTTTATTCTCTTCCTCGGTAAGTGAGTTGTTCCAATTTTTGTGACTTCTATATTTGGCTACTCTAGTAGTTACTTTATCATATAATGACTCTTCTGGGTATGTGATTTTTTTTAGTCATCAAAGGTTTACAACCCCACCCCTTCTCAGTTATTCCTTAATAAACTTGTTTAGTTGGAGTCAAGGCTAGTTTGGTTTTAATTTTTATTTATGAGTATATATATAAAAGTTATCTTTTATTAAACAGGTTTAGGGAGGATTCCAATTGCGTCTATTTGTTTACTTCAGATGAATTACTCTTAAACCCCTCTGAAAACATATGATCCCTGGGAAAGAAGGGTTGTAGGCTTTAAGTGATTCATACTTGGGATAAGTCAGGATGAATTTTTGGTATTATAATTTTTAGAATGTAGAAGTTTGAGTACAACGTATTCGGATCTTGCTTGTTTAAAATTCTCCTAGGTCATTCAAATTATTCCTAGACTTTTAAAACCTTCCTTATGAAATACCTTGACCGTCCTTATCAAGCTAGAACCGTAACTAGTTTCGGATCAGCAAATTAGAAGATACAACTGTGTAATTCTAGTACTCAGTTATTACTAGAACTAATTTGGTTTAGTTCCCTTTCGGGAAGGCTTTTGGTGGCATATTCATTTCATTCTATCTCCTTTTTTTCTCTTTTATAATGGTAATGTTGTTATTTGAAATTGGTTAGATTATCTACATATAAATACCTTGATGGTTTATGATGGAAATTGATATGAAAGTTAATGAAATTTGGGGAAATTAAATATACATTGATACCTAGTTGATTTATGATGGGAAGTGTTGTTATGATAACAATGTTTAGTAATATATGTCAATGCCTATGTAAGAATGGTTTTGATTATATTATCGAGGGTTACTTTAAAAGATCTTGTGTTGAGAAAGTGATAATTACATTTAATTAAACCAAAACTATAGACTTATTGAGGAGGTGTGCAAATCCTTAGTGTTATAAAACTTGGATAGATGTTTAGAATGCTAACTTTTTTAATGGAAATCTCTTTTACACACACTTATTGTTACTATCCTATAAAGGAAATGGCATATTCCTGAATGATCGTGGATTTTTCTTCGATTTAATGGCCAAAAATAGTATTTATTTTCCTTTCCTTTGAAAATAATGTTGAGTGGTGGTCGTGTATTAGATTTCAATCGTATAATCTATATGATTACATGATTGAAATTTAAATACACTCAAATTTTCATGTTTAACCTTTGAATCCCGTGGTTACTCCGAGACAGATTGTCCAACTTTTATCATTATATAAATCTAGTATTGTAGCATGTGCTTGTGGTGTCTCTTGATAATTTCAGATTGTTAGTGGTGTATTATACTTCAACCATATAATACGCATGATTACATAGTTGAGATTTCAATACTCTTGTTCTTTTTTCTAAATCCTAAGGCCATGTTTCCTCCTTGGTTAGGAGTAAAAGTTTTTTACTTTCGGGATATTGGTTCTATCTGCAACTTATGACCTCTTACTAAGATAGTATGGTGAAGATTTTATTTTTGTCCTTCAAATTTAAGTAAGCATATTTTCAATCATATAATCCACATGATTACAAGAGAAAAAATCCCTTACACCTGACATGTTATTGCTAACTCTTATAGTCTTTGACCTTCTTGATCGGTTGTTACACTTTTGTTGAATAAAGGCACTAGTCTTATTTGAAACATATGGCTTCCTTCTTAGCAACATGGTAGAAAATTTACTTTTTTTTCTTAAGAAGTCAATTAGTGCATAGAGACTCGTCTTCCTTTCTTGAAATAGAATGTTTCCTTTCATGATATAGTTAGATAGTATCTTATTGTTACTATATGTAGTCTTATCTTGCCCAGTTCTCGTGAACTGACTCGGGTTAATGATATGTTGTAGATGGAATTTAATAGTAGATGAGGGAAATACTTGTAGAAATGTGCATCAATCCTTGTAATGAATTTATTTTGTACGAATGATTTTTATGTTGTAAAACTATGGAATGCGTTCTATGGGAATTTTAGAAGAGGATCAGTGCATTAGTATTATGTTTTGTGGAGTAATGTTGTCATAACTACTGAAACCTTGACTTGTTTTTACTATCGTGGAAAATATAAAATTGATCACCGTATTGTTATGAGTGTTTTTAATGTATTATAAGAATTTTAAGAATAGTATAGCGTTTCTTGATAAATCTTGTTACCTTTTTTCCCCCTAGTTATAATTCCATAGAATTGTTTTATTCCTTTGGTTTGTACATCGTGTTTGAAAGAATTTATGTAACCATGTGTAGTTTTCACAAAAGAAATAATCGTAAAATTTTCTCTTAAGATCAAATTTTGTGTTGTAAACCCTTCTAGGACATGGTAATAATACAATTCTAAGCATAATAAAATGGATGGGTAATCATTTTAAACGTTAATATATATGTGTGTGTGTGTGTGTGTGTGTGTGTATACATTTATATACACATATAGAGATACATACATACATACATACATACATACATACATATATATATATATATATATATATATATATATGTATGTATGTATATATATATATACATATATACATACATACATATATATATACATACATACATACATACATATTGATAACATTTGAGTCCTTAAGTGATCAAAGAGGAAACTATTATTTTATTCTTTTGGTTTGTATGTCGTTTTTGAAAGAATTGATGTAACCATGTGTAGTTTTCATGAAAGAAGTAATCGTAATCTTTTCTCTTGAGATAAAATTTTGTGTTGGAAACCCTTCTAGGACATGGTAATAATACAATTCTAAGCATAATAAAATGAATGGGTAATAATTTTAAAATTTATAATATATATATCTGTGTGTGTGTGTGTGCGTGTGCACACACGTGTGTGTGCGTGCATAAATTAAGGTAGATGTGATGCACTTGATAACATTTGAGTCCTTAAGTGATCAAACAGGAAATTATATTTTGTGGAAAAAAAAACCTTGTTACCCCCAAGCTAAATTAATAAACTTTATCCTTATTGTGGTGATTATTTTAATAAATTTTAGGTGAAAAATGATATTGAGATTGTGGACAACAGTTTCTCCCAAAGGCTTCTTTACATTAACCTACTAAATACTTGTTTTTAATATTACTTACTTGAACAGGTGATTCATGAATGTCCTCTTACAGCCGAGTATTGTCCTGTCCCTTGATGATAAATATCCATTAAACCCTAAGGTCACACTTGCTTTACTTCAAATGTTTGAATCATTTAAAAAAAAAGGGGTGCTTCATAGGGTCCTTCAAAGCCCTTGACATCCATCTATCTTCTAGTTGCTAATAATAGTAGTTCTTATTCAACGAATCCTATCAAACAAACTAAGCCTTTTAAACCTGAACCTTGGCTATCTCATACACCTTTGGTAGCCTTGGGTATTTCCCATGTTTCTCTTCCTTGAATTTCAACCATGGTTCTATTGGCCTTACCTGAGTCCCCTTTTTTGGTCGACTCATCTCATTTGCATAAGTCTTGGTTAGCACACTCTCATATCCATTCCCCTGAGAGGATGGTGACTATGTGAAAAATAAAAGACACCCTTGGAATTTTGTATATCTAGATTTTGTTCTTACCCGGGTTTCTTCTTCTCATATCTAATTTTGTACTCATTCTAATATCGATGATGAAGGGAACATATACTTTAATCCTTGTCAATGATTTATTACTCTTGGAATATATGTGACCTTACTAAACTGACCTGGAGATATCTAGTCAATGATAGTTGTCTTCATTTTCATCACAATTTTTTTTGTGTTTACAAGACGTCAAGTTGGTTAGCTTTCTGTTCAAAATGAATTTTAAAACATTTTACTCGATTTCGGAGATCCCAATAATGACATGCTTACATCAGCATTGACTTAATAATTACCTCTTGTTGGAAGAAGAGTACTATAAGTAAGAATCCTTACTACAACTTGCGCAAACCATTGTAATCCCACGTGGCAAACATAATGACAGAATCCCCCCCTAGTGTATCTTGTAGATTGCAACACAAGAAATGTTCCCAAAAATTGCCATTCTCTCCTTATTTTCCAGGGCACGAACCAAACAATTTTTCAATGGTGCACAAAGTGTTTCAAATTGGCAATGTTATCAAAATGCTTCAAGTATACATCTTCTATTTCTATATATATGTATGTATGTATGCATATGTATGTGTATACACACACACACACACACACACACACACACACACACATACATATATATGCATATATACATACACACACACACACACACACACACACACACATATATATATATATATATATATATATATATGTATGTATGTATGTATGTATGTATGTATGTATGTATGTGTGTGTGTGTGTGTATGTACATGTATATATATATACACACATACATACATATATATACAGCTGTATATATATATAGAGAGAGAGAGAGACAGAGAGAGAGAGAGAGATGGCCAAATTAAGGTTTCAAATCTCCCTAAGTAGTAGTTGGAGTGTACGCACCCCCCCCCACCCCCACCTAGGACCAGCAACCCACCTGTATGTGGTTCCTTTTTAAAGAATTATAGTATAACTCTTAACACATTTTATTAAATTGATAAAGGTTTTTTTCCTGCCTTTTCCATAGTAAAATTGTTAATGACATCATCATAATTTAATGTTGTAGCAATGTCACATTCAATTGTGAAAATAGAAAGGCTATTTAATCTAGTGTCACCCATTATTGACCTTAAATTTCTTTTTTCTCTTTTTAGAGAGGAAAATGCTCTCTGAGAAATGAAATTTCCAACAAGAATGCAAAGAAACATTCATTTTGCAACATCTAGATTTTGGAGCATTGTGTCTAGTCCACTTTTTCTTAAATATTTTGACACTAATGATATACTTATCAAGTTTTCATGTGTTGCTAATGCCTGGAAATCTATGCATTCAATGTCGAGGAAGGTTTCCAAGTCTTTTTTATATATTTTTAATAAATAATTAGAGCATTTCAATATTGTGTCATTATCGAGATCTTTTAAATTGTTCAAAAACCCAAACCTATCATTTAATAAACTATATGCTTCATTTCGTCTTGATAATTCCCTTATTAAGTTATCTATAATAACATAGAATGCCACCACCCTCATATGATCCCTTTTTGTTTGTGGAATTTTGACATCTCTCATTTGAAAAAAAACTGAACTTCTCTTTTTCTTTTTCTTTTACTATCAATTGTGTGCTCTTATTTTCTACTAATGATCTTAGCATGTTGCTCATATGTATCGAAATTATCTCTAATAGTTTTAATATAATCTATCAATGAATTATAATGAGTCACAACTAGGGTTAAGTAAATGCTACCTTTGTAGATAATTTGTAGTTGCATCCATGCTTTCAAGAATACTATGCCAAATACAACACATCACACAAGTTTCTAACTTATCTAGTTTTTAATGAATGCACTTTGCTTCATGTCATGTGGTATTTGTTTGAGTTTTGTCTTGTGCTATAATTAGGAAATCATCTTGAATAATACTATATCCCAAGAAAAGTGTTTTAACTGCATCAACTCTAGCTGACCATCTTTTTTCAGAAAGAGATTTTACAAGGGGAATTTTTTTTTTGAATGGAATTTGTCTCGTTGAAAAAAACCTTTATATCTTTAATAAAATGTGTTAAAATTTATATTATAATTGTATTAAAAACATCACATACACGTGAGTCGCTAGTCCCAGGTGGTAGGGGGGCGTACACTACGAGTACTGCCTAGGATGCTCTGAAGATTTAATTCCACCATGTCTTTCACACTGTTACACGTGACAGTTGACACATAATACATTTGGAATTTCAATTCCCTTCACACATTGTCACAAGTGACACAATAAAAGTGCACACTCCCATCAGGATTCATAGAGGACCATTTTTTAACACCTTGTAGATTCTTTAAGAATGAAGTTTCTCTTGCAATAATAATAAATTCTTCTCATAAAATTCGGTATTATTGGTTTTGACGGCCTAGTGATGTTTTTTTAATAAGAGATCACAAATCACCTATGAGTTTGTGACCTTTTTCTGGTGCTAAGTGCTTCGCTTGCCTCAATTTATTTTTATATTTGTGAAAAATCGAATGCATTGAATGGGTTGTGGGCTTGCTGGTTCGGACAATCGGATTAACTATTAATATAAATTTTTTTTTCAAAATTGTAACCAAGTTGATTGCCGAACTGATTTTTTTTTATAAAATATGTTGCCCTCCCTTTTGTGTGCCCTAGGCAATTGCCTAGGTTGCCTAAGGTAAGACACGCCCATGGAGAGAGAGAGAAAGACTAGAAATGTGTTTTTGCTTTGGGTTGTTAAGAAAAGTGAAAGAGTGGATGCAGTAAAAAGTATGGTTTATGAAGAAAGTGTGAGATTCAAGGACCCCGTACATGGAACTACAAGTGCAATCCATGAAATGAAAAAGAATATTCCCGACTTGGAATTCCAGTTGAGATCTAAACAAGAAGAGCTTATGAATATGCATGCTGAGTTTGAGAAACTTTTATTTATTTTCGGTAGTAGCACATCTCAACCAATTAAAACTATCATGTACAAAGAAGAGGTTCAAAAAACATTTTGAGATTGTATATGGGATTTTTAAAATTATCCAACTTTTCTTGTTGAAGTGTTTTTAGTACGGTACAAAAGTTTAATCCCTCCTTTCGATAAAGAATATTTTATTCGCATGAAACATAAGACATAAATATCCATAACTTGTATTCGTAATAAATCGTATTATAATAAAGGTAATATAAATTTCTTCTATTTTAAATCAAGGATATTTTAATAATAGTTCTAACATGATAATATATATATATATATATATATATAATGTCGTGTTACTTAAATGTGTGTGTGTGTATATATGGCTTAAATGTGATTTCTTGAGTGGATGGACTCTCGTGAGTGGGAAACATTGTTTTAAACAGGGTACGAGTGGGAGGATGGAAAAGACTCTAAGCGAGGAGATTTAGACGTAAATCTTGAGCAATAAGGTTGTAGATTTCGGTCATGGGTTAGAGCCATCCTGAATGGTGCTCAATCGTGGGCAGACAGGGTAAGAAATGATTCAAATCTGCTCTCCCTTTCCCCTTCTTGGGTGGATGGCACCCCCTCTCTATCTTTGCCTGATCAATTTCTTGTCACAAATTAAAGAAAAAGAAAATTGAGGATTAAGGGTTCTCTAGAGATTATTTCCGTAGCCAATTAAGCTTTTTTATTCATTTTCGGTTTAGTGCTTGATTTATTTGATGTTTTGCAAGGGGGGCTTGTTTTATTACAAAAACCGTCATCAATCTGTAATGTTCCAAGCCAAGGGCATCTATGGACTCTTTGGTTCCCTGTTGGCCAGTTTGGGTTTGTCTTATAGCCCTTCCCATTGAGTTTTAGAAGTAAGAGGTTCTCCTTCGGATAGTTAAATCTTATGGTCAATTTTTATCCTATGCAACTCCTCTTTCCAAAACAAGAATGGTGTCTGTAAAATTTTGTGTCATTGTGTGCCACAAAATATCCCTTCTGCAATCCACTTATCTTATGTCTTCAACTGGGACAAGGGATCAAAATATTGTCTACGAAGGATCCTCTATTGTTTGCACTATTTGCTGCTCGGTTGGGTATGGGTCGGAGTTCTGCACGGCCTCTCTCCCGAGATGATAAGTTAAAAACAACCGGGTTGTGCCCATCTCAACATATAGAGAGATGTCATTTGCAGTCCTTGATTCGCGTGAGTAGTTTCTCCCTTTTGTTGGTGACGGAGATAATCTGAGTGGACGACTTTAAAACCCTACCCTGGATTTTATTTTGGTCAAAAAGGATGATTCAAAAAGATTCGGACGAGGATTTCGATGATAATAAAAACTGCGTTGTTTGTTTGGATGATTTGAAGGATGTTTCAGAGGATATTTCTGAGGATAACAATGATGTTTGCCCTCCCATTTCTGTGGTGTTCGGTGATCCCTCATAGGACGTTGTCTCTGTGCTGGTCATGACTGCTAATGATAGGTGTTTTGGCAAGGAAGGACCTCTTATTCATCTTAACATGGCTTTGGACCACTACGCATTTTGGTGTACTTTCCAATTTGGCCCCAGTGGCTTCCCACTCTAGTTCAAGCCCTTTTTCTATGGAACATTTTAATTCAGATTCGAAAGTTGAGGTTGCAGCTGGACGACTTATTGAAATCCCAATGCATAGAATTATTGAAATCATGCTTAATCTTGATGATCCTCGGTGTGTGTTGCTGAAGGAGTAGCCTAAGAAACTTATGATGAAAGCTTCCCGTGACAAAAACAACCTCACAGTTCTCGATTTCTGGGAAGGTTCGTGTTATCAAAAATACAATCTAAAACTTTTGGTTTTAAGAATTATGATGAAGTTTTAATTAACTTGCTAAAGGAAGGTGGAAGGAGGGAACATAGTGCAGTATAGGAAATCAAAATGTTTCTCTTTTTCTCTTACTGTATGCAACAGTTGTATTTGATATTTGGTTTATTTTTTCTCCTTGAAATTGTATTGACTATATTGGGATTGTAGATCCATTGTAGTAACAAGGGTATAGCTCTTGGAAAAATCCTCCTTTTACTAATTATAATTTTTTTTTTTACTTAAATGGTTCCTAAAATGCAGACAATAACATAGAAATTATTAGTGTTTTGTTAGATACTTTAGTTGCTAACAAACTCAATTTGTTTTCTAACAACAAACATTTTTATTCACTTTTTTTAATTTTTATTATTTAAATTTTCATTAAAATATTGAATTGAGGTTTTTAATAAGGTGTTTACAATTTATACTTTCACTAAAATAAAATTTATGACTTAATTAATATAAAACAAGTTAATAAAGAGATTTGAATTCAAACCTATTTATCTTTTGACTACATAACAATGTTTTGAGTTATCAATAGTAAAAAATAATGTTGTATTATATATAATTTGTATATCTTCTTAATGTTTAGTTTATGAAAAATTATTAGTCTATTCATAATTGCATATTCGGAAACATCAATAATGACAAAAAATTATCTTTCAATAAGAAAGACAATGATGTGGATTTGGTGGCTGATTTTACGAAGGTCGTAACTTTTGATCAGAATCGAAATGATTCTATTTTTAAAAAAGGAAAACTTTGAAAAATATTGTATGTGGTGGTAAACATTGTTTTGATTTCTATTCATATAAAATAATAAATATAAAAAAATATTGAACATTATAAATAAATATGCAATTGAATTCTCTTCATCTTATTTTCATTGTGATATGTACAATAACATACTTGAATTGAATTTTGTCTCTCTAAATGTCCTCTCTCCAAATATGAAAAGGAAAAAATTAATAAAATAGACAAACACTTGGATGTTCTCTTCCATCTTCTCATGGTATAATTATAAATGATGAAATATAAATCTCTTTAATATTTAGCCAATTAAAATACAAAATAAAATAATTCCAAAAATTAAAAAATTATGTAATTCAATAATTATCTCCTCTCCTCTTCTCTTGAAATGGATGATGCTTAATTTACATGTTATATTTCT
Organism: Taxus chinensis; assembly: GCA_019776745.2. Lineage (NCBI taxonomy): Eukaryota > Viridiplantae > Streptophyta > Pinopsida > Cupressales > Taxaceae > Taxus > Taxus chinensis. Next base: position 759,203,205 of record CM034146.1, read on the forward strand.
TCTCTTCCTCTTGAGATCAAAAATGATGCTCTACCTATACATGTTCTTTACCATTTAAATACGATAATATGGAAAATGTTGGCAATGAGGGTCTTTCTTCTCTTTGACATGTTCAAAATGCACTTACCACATTTGTAATTTTGTAAAAGATTACACATGCTTTTCTATTGGAATTTATATCAATACTATTAGTAATGATCCTTCATCCATGATACTCTACTTACCTCTAGTTTAATATTTTTTCCATGACCTAGTGTATAATCTTAAAGTGATGTTACTTTATCAAACATGTTAGTCCTTTTAAGATACCTTCCATCACCCTTTATTTTTCAAGAAATAAATTGATCCTCTCATAAAATCCATATAATACTCACTTGTTTACGCAAAAGTACTAAAAAATTAATTTCATAATAGTGTTATTATTGACTATTAGAATTATGTTCATGTTAAGGTTTTACATTGTGGAAAAACTTTCCATCACATTAGTTTTACACTTTCTATTCTTATTGGGCCTTCTATTGCTCCCTAGATGAAAACACTTCTCTTTAATGAATAATGAGATTGATCACATCATATCATTTTTTATCTTATTAGAAAAGTACTTAATCTATGTACCATTTAATGTTTACCATCTTCCTCATTGGCTTAATGAAGGAAAAGGCTAACATTATTGCAATCATAACAGAATCAAACAAAACTATGAAAATTATTTTTATGAATTATGTTAGTGTTATCTCAATTTTGCCCCCCTGGCAAAATTGATCAAACATGACCCTGCACAGGAGATAATGAAAGGTTTCGCTCTGTATTGTGAGCCCACATTTCAAATCCAATAGTCAGGTTACATGCAGGACTCTATAAGGGAGGAGCTGGGTTGGTACAGGATTGAACAACATCAAAGGAGTCCAAACCTTGATAGGAAAAATATGGGGAAAGGCTCAAATTTTTTGGACTTAACCACATACGAGTCAACTTGGGGCCAAACAACAGACTTGCAGAAGGTGCCACGTGTCATCTTCTCCCAATTCCAAAATGGCACATCAAAATAGAGACCCCAAATGTGTGTGGAGCTTCCACGTGTCCCAGGTTTGAAAAGGGACAGAGTCAGCTGTTAAAAGGTCCAAACGAGAAGAAAGAACCACGTGCCAGCTTGGTGAAATTTATAAACTAAAAGCCCAAGGCGGAGACTTAAACTAGCGCCAGTTCTCCATGTACTCAGGGTCCAACAAAAGTCAAATGGCAGCAGGCCCAAATCGGATAAGTATAGTAGGATCAGCAGAAGCCCCCATGTGTCTCAACGACAAAACTTAAAAGTGAAAGCTCAAGGCAAAGGCCCCAAACTTGTGTCAACCCTCCACGTGTCCAAAAGTAAAATAGGGGACAAAGCCAGTTGTTAAAATCGATAAGTATGAATGGACCGCTAGAAGCCTCCACTTGTCGAAAGGGCGCACCTTCAAGGCTTGAAGCTAAGGGAAGTCCCCTAAATGAGCATGGAGCTCCCACATGTCCCAGGCCTAAAAAGAAGAAGTAAATGGGGGTAGAACCGGCCGTTGAAAATTCTAAACAGGGTAGAGCCAACAGAATGTGCCATGTGTCTCAATGGCACAAATTCAAAAGGCACATCCCAAAGGCTAGTCCCAAACAAATGTAGGCCCTCCACATGTCCCAAGTTTGAAAAGGGGATGGAACACGCAATTGAATCGGCTAAGGAAAGGAGAACCAGTGGAAGCATCTACATGTCATCTCGACACAATTTCAAAGGAAGAACTAAGAGTGGGTTCCAAAAGAAGTGTGGGCTCACCATGTGGTCAAACTAAAGAATGGGGAAGAGTAGGCCCGAATCGGCTAAGTATCAAAGGATCCGTCGAAGCCTCCACGTGTTGGCTCGCTGCAATTTTAAAGAGAAAATATGCAGGTAGGTCTCAAATGTGCATTGAACCTCCACGTGTCCCGAGTCAAATATAAAACCTCTGTAAATAAGAGGTGCTTAGTCAAAACACAAAACTACAGAGTAAGCCCATAAAGGGACACGTGGCAATGTTTCAAGTCAAAGTAGGAAGGCGGGTCACCCAAGGGAGTTTGAATTTTTTTGCTTTTCTTTCGAAAAGGCACAAAGTATAAAAATAAGCCGCACCTCGGCCGACACCCAGAGAAGCCACGTGCCAGGCCTAAATTACATTGTGGGGAGGTAGGCCTTGGAAGGATTTTTTTTCCAAAAGTGGGTCGGAGGACCTAGGGAAGATTTTTCGCCAAAGTGGAAAATGCAGGATGGTGGGCCCGGGGAGGGAAAAATGGAAAATGAGAAGGTTGCGGGCTTGTGGGGGCTTTTTGTTTTCATCATTTCGCACAGTCTCAATGTAAAATCGTCAGACAGCCATATATTTTGATTGGAAGCTTGGATTTTAGCAAGAGAAGACTTTTTGAAAAGGTCTCGACATCCTCTAAGCCATGGGAGTATAAAATATTATTTTTAGTAGGATTTGATTGGTGAAAATTATGAAAAAATATTTCATGCCATTAATGAAGGATCTGATTGCTTCAACCATCGAGATCTGATCTAGATTTTCCATCTTTCCTTCTCCAACATGCCAAACGAACATGGTGAACCAAAATTAATAGATTGTAGGTGGATTTATAGGGCATTGATGGTTGGTGGTTGAAATTTAAGAGCATAATCAATTTTCTCTTCTTTCTCTCTGGTTTTCATCGTCTATATATTGTAAAAATTTCTCATTTGAGGTGGGAGACATTATCGTTGTAGGGAAACTCTGTAAAATTTGTTTCCCAACTCCATTTTGAGTGTAATCCCTCTCCTATGCTTGGAAATCATATTTATTCCTATGAGCATCCATGTAATGGTCTGTGCATCTCATAGAGCCAAAAAATCATGCTTTTTTGGTGTTCTTCAACCCTTTCTCATGTTTTTGATTGTTTCTTTGTGCCTCTCTATCTCATGTTTATTTCCTATGCATGTATTTAAAGTTTTCAAGTGTGATATGTCATGTTTCATGGAATTTTGATGGTTTATTAGGATTTAGGTTTGTGTCACTTTTGTTTGACTTCACTCATCTTCTTTTTCCCCTGTTTCATCCTCCCTTAGTAGAGTATCTTGCCCCTTTCCTTTTCTAGTGTATCACCGCTTTATTGTATGCTCTCTTTTAATTTCTCTCTAGCCCTGTCTCCTTGGAATGGTTTAGATTGTGGTAAGTAGGTTAGGAACAAGAAACAAATTTCACTAAAGGTCCATCTCACATTTTTCCTACACTAGATTAGATTGTGGTAAGTATTTTAGGAACAAAATACAACTTTCACCGAAGGTCCATCTCACATTTTGCAAGTCCCACATCTTGATAGATGGTCTAATGTTATCCAGATCACACCGAATGCCCCATTTCAAACTAAGAACATTCGGGGGTACTGTGATTTTTTGCCAACAGTTTTTGCATGCCCGGTGGGATAATAGCAAAGTTAGATTTTCATCTTTCAGATGTGTCTCATTATAAAAATCAAATCTTAAGCCACTATGTGACCACTCAATAGTTTTGGCACACCAAGTGGGATAGGTCTGAAGCACCTTACCACTTCATTTCATCAAGTTGATATGTTCTTGGTGAGATTCATCCTTTAGAGGAACATGAAAAGCACATTTGGTGACTCCATTTAATAAAAAACCCATCCTATGAGTTACATACCTTATCTCATCCATTTTCATCCATTATTCCTTCAATATATTCCATTTTCTTGCATCCCATGAATTTTTGCAATCCTGAATTCATTCCCATATTGGAATTCACACTTGTAGCAGAAGCATTGCAGTCCACCTCCAATGTATTTCTCAACTCCTCTTGATCAACATGATGATCAAATCCAGAATAATCTTGCTTAGCCATATGAGTAGTGCCAAAAATAGTTTGGCTATGGAGTTTATTAAGAACAAGGGTATGCATATAATGATAACAACTACATGGAAAATGATGATCTACTGGAGAATATTCAAGGGATGGAGGCACACATGGTACAATCAAGGGCCACAGCTCAGATGAAAGCATTCATAATTGGCTATAGGGCACCTTGTCCATGGCCTAACCTTATGCAAGGACATTCGAACCCTCCGGAGAAGTTTGACTTCATGGTTGAAATCCTACCTCAACTTGTACAGTGGATAGAGGATATTGAGGCATATGAGAAAAGGGCGATATAGCCTTGTCAATGGGTAATTCAGTTACCAGCTCCTTATCCTTTATTTTATCTTTCTCAAACTCTATCATTTCATCATGGTCAAGAGTCAAGCCCCTCACTTGTTGCCCTAAGTCTTGATTTCCCTTCTCCATCTCCTAGTATTCCATATCATCTCAATTCTTCTGCCATTTTCCCTTCCAAGCAATCATCCCCTCCAAACAAACAAGAAGTTATAATTCCCTCACCACCACAAAAAAATTCAAGGCTGGTTGAAATCTCATCCACTCATCCTCTTGCCCTCCTAATTCCATGTGGGGAAGAGATTCCAAAGACCATTCAAGGAGAAAAACAAGAAGAGGAACCCAACAGAGAAGAAATGATAGAAATTATGAATATTTGGGCTACCATATTTGGGTTTACAAAAATCCCCTTGATGGTTAAGCCAAAAGAGGAGGTCAAGGTTGAAGTACCAGTGGTGGGTGAGGTTAAGTTTGTAGCAGAATAAGAACAAGAACAAGAAGGAGAAGATCAAACATCATTTTGTTCTGAATGCAATGTCCATAATGGCACTTTTTCTAAAGAGGATACTGATCTAATCCAAGATGCACAACTAGTTAAGGAGGAATAACAACTAGCTCCAAGTCCCATTGAAGACGAGCATCTGGGAGATATCAAATAAGAGTTGAGGCCACTTAGTTAAGAAAGCATTATTGAAGATCTTTTTCTTTCATTTGAAGGGCCTGATTTGATTGATGAACCCATGATGGAGGAGGACCATACGGTTCCAAAAGCTTTAGGACCAGAGCAAGCCACAAAATAATGTTCAGTTCTTTGTCGCACTTCATCCCCTTCGAGCTCTGATGTTGAATAAGAGTTTGATCTTTCAAACTCCATGTTAGAGGATGAAGGGAGCCATGGTGAGAAAGTTTCAGATCAGGAAGAAAAAAATGGAGGATATCAAGCACATGCAGTACGAAAACATAGACGAAAATTATCTGTTTTACTTGGAGGATTACATTGATGGAGAGGAGCCATGGAGGTCACATCATTTTCTCCTCTATCATCTACTTTCCAAGCACATGAGCCTGCTACCATGAAGGAGAGCATTCAAGGAAAACAACCTGCATCTCACATCAACCCTCTGGAACCAAGGTTGGAAGATATGAATCTTCCATGTTCTTCATAGGAGAAGGAAGGGAAAGAGAAAGAGGATTTCATCATCTCTTCCAATCCATCCACTCAGGAAGGTCAGCAAGAAGAATCCATTCTTAGAGTTGAAATTCAAAACAATGGGCACATCCATCAGATCAGACCATTCCCAATTAGGTACTTGGCTTCATTGGAGCCAAGGTAGAAACGAAAACAAGTCATGGCCACTTCAGGTCATGAGGATGAGCTCTAAAGTACCAAGTATCAGCTACAATGCCTCTTCAATCCAAATGCAGAGAAACTAAAAGAGGCATTTGTCTTTCTTCCAGCTGACACCTTGATGGTTTGTGTGGAGGATTAGCTTCCAGTAAGTTTTTCACTCATACAAGAAGCCATATTAATTGTCAAATCATTTGCATGGTTGCTATTTTTGAGAAAGGGAAGCTACTTCTCCCTACCAATTGCATGATTTTTTTGAGCTCCCTTTGCTTCTGGTTAGTTTAGGTTAGTTTAGGTTTGTTTTTAGTAGAATAAGTGTTTTTGTAGACTGTACATGTTCCACTTTGAGCTTGTATGATTTTCAGTTTTGTGCATAGTGTGTGTTGTGGTGTTTTATTGCTTGATCGTAGTCCTTTCAAGTATCAATTTTGTGTTTACTAGGAAGACTCCATGCCTAATAGATGCTTAAAGGCCACTGATTTCTTCATCTAGTAGGAACATGTCCTTGTGAGTCACCAAAATGTTATCCCAATTTTCCCCCACGAGATAATCGAAGGGTCGGCTCAATATTGTGAGCTCACATTTCAAATCCAACAGTTAGGTTCCATGAATGAATCTATAAGGGAGGAGAAAGGTTCAAAAAGTATCAAACAACATGAAAGAAGTCCAGTGCTGAACAGGAAAAAAATGGGGAAAGACTCGAAGTTTTCAGACTTAGCCACATACGAGTTGAATCTGGGGCCGAACAGTAGACTCGCGGAAGGTGCCAAACTTCAAATTTTTGAAATTCCAAAAGGGAACATCAAAATGGAGACCCCAAATGTTCATGGAGCTTCCACATGTCCCAGGTCCGAAAAGGGATAGAGTTAGCTATTGAAAATTCCAAATGAGCAGAAAGAACCATGTGTTAGCTCGACGCAATTTAAAAAGTGAAATCCCAAGGTGGTGACTCAAACTAGCGCTAGCTCTCCATGTAGTTGGGGTCCAATAGAAGTCAAATGGTAGTAGGCCCAAATCAGGAAAGTATAGCGGGATCATTGGAAGCCCCCATGTGTCTCAATGGCACAACTTAAAATTGAAAGCTCAAGGTGGAGGCCCCAAACTTGCGCCATCTCTCAACATGTCCAATAGTCAAAAAGGGGATAGAGCCGATAGTTTAAATAAACTAAGTATGAAAGTACTAGTGGAAGCCTCCACATGTCTCAAAGATGCACCTTCAAGGGTTGAAGCCAAAGGAAATCCCCCAAACAAGTGCAAAGCTTCCACGTATCCTAGGCCCAAAAAGAAGAAATCAAGAGGAGCAGAACCGAAATTTGAAAAGTATAAACAAGGTAAAGCCAGCGGAAGGTGCCACGTACCTTAATGGAACAAATTCAAAAGGTGCAACCCAAAGGCTAGTCCCAAACAAGTGCAGGCCCTCCAGGTGTCCCAGGTTTGGAAAAGGGGGTAGAACAGGCTATTGAATGGGATAAGGAAAGGAGAACCAACGAAATCCTCCTCCTGTCATCTGAGTGCAATTTCAAAGGAACAACAAGGAATGGGTTCCCAAATGAGCGCAGGCTCGCCACGTGGTTAGAGTCAAAAATACGGAAGAGCAGACCCTAATTGGCTTAGTATTGAAGGATCACTGGAAGCCTCCAAGCGTCGACTCGACGAAACTTCAAAGGGAAAATATTGAGGCAGGTCATAAATGTGCGCTGATCCTCCATCGGTTTTAGGTAAGACATAAAACCTTCACCAAATAGAGAGGCTTATTCAAAACAAAAAATTAAAGAGCAAGCCCACAAAGGGACATGTGGCCATGTTTCAAGTCAAAGTAAGAAGGTGGGTCGCCAAAGATAGTTTGAATTTATTGGATTTTTTTTCGAATAGTCGTAAAGTATAAAAATAAGCCACACCTCTGCCGACGCCCAGAGAAGCCATGTGTCAGGCCTAAATTACATGTGGGGAGGAAATCCTTGGAAGGTTTTTTTGCCAAAAGTGGGTCGGCGAGCCTGGGAAAGAATTTTTTCAAAAGTGGAAAATGCGGGTTGGTGGGCCCAAGGATGACAAATGTAAAATGAGAAGGTTGTGGTCTTGTGGAGGCTTTTGGGTAAAAGTGCATTTTTGGGCCAAGGGGTTGTGGGAGGTTTTGTGTTTTTTGCATCTTTTTTCAAAAAGCACAGTTTTTATTTTCAGGCCCATGGATCCGCTTTGTAAATATTACGTTTTCACTATTTTGCACAATCTCAATGCAGAATCTTCAAATGGCCATATCTTTTGACTGGAAGCTCAAATTTGAGGAAGAGAAGACTTTTTGGAATGTCCTTGATACCCTCTATGGCATGAAAAATTAGGAAAATGTCTTTTAGGTCATTAATGAAGGATCTATTTGCTTCCACCACCCATATTTGTTCTAGATTTTCCATCTTTCCTTCTCCAACATGCCAAATAGACATGGGGAACTAGAACTGACAGATTGTAGGTGGATTTACAAGGAATTGATGGTTGGTGGTTGAAATTTAAGAGAAGAATTGAGTTTATCTTCTTTCTCTCTAGTTTTCATCATCTATATATTGTAAACAATTGTCATTTGAGGGGGGAGACATTCTGGGTGTAGGTAAACTTTGTAAAATTTGTTTCCCGACTCCATTTTGAATTGTAAGCCTTCTCCTACACCTGGGAAGTGTATTTTTGCCTCTGAGCATCCATGTAATAGTCTGTGCACCTCATAGAGAAATAAAATCATGTTTTTGTGGTGTTCTTAAACCCTTTCTCATTTTTTTGATTGTTTCTTTGTGCGTCTCCATATCGTGTTTGTTTCATGTGCATGTATTTCACATTTTTAGGTGTGAGAGGTCATGTTTCATGGATTTTTGATGGTGGATTATGATTTGGGTCTGTGTCACTTTTGTCTTACCTCCCTCATCTAATTTTCCCCCTGTTTCATCCTCACTTAGTAGAGTATCTTGCCCCTTTCCTTTTCTGGTGTATCACCAATTTAGTGTGTACTCTATTTGAATTTCTCTCTCTCCCTGTCTCCTTGGAAGGGTTACATTATGATAGATGGGTTTTTCTTTCACTAGAGTAGATTGTGGTAGGTAGTTTAGGAACAAGAAAAAAAATTCTCCAGAGGTCCATCTTACATTTTTCAAGTTCCACAGCTTGAGAGATTGTCCAATGTTATGCAGATCACATCGAATGCCCCATTTCAAACTCAGGACATTCAGGGGTGCTGTGATTTTGCACCAATAGTTAGAAGGTCATGAAACTTGAAGACATGGTAATTAATCATTTTAAATTGTGGTATTAACTTCGTTATATGAATTCATATTGTCATTTCAAGCATGAATCTATCGAGAACACCTCCTTTCATAAGCCATTGTTTTCTTATTATTCTATGCAAAATGTTTCTAAGAGTGGATCCTCTCCTTATCGACCATCTCACCTTTATACATTTTGCGAAAGGTAAAAAAATTCTTGTATAAATTAAAGGAAAAAAAATTGTAAAACACTCTTTATGATGCTATTAAAACATTTAATATTCAAAAGAAGGGGAGTAAAAATGCGAAAAAATTGTGAATCCTATGAAAATTTAAATTTTTCGGAGGAGAAAGAGACCATTGTGGGGAAGGAAACCAAAAATGTGGTGCCTTTCCTGAGGGAGTTTGTCTCTTGTGAAAACAGGATTCCGCTTGGTTTAGGTAGTCGGGTGTTGTGGATCAGGATAGGTGTAGAGGATTTGGTGAAGGAAGAGGTGTATTCTCTGGTGAATAAATTTGACCCTAGCGTAGTTCTAAAGTCCCTAGCCTTGCTGGTACGGAGGTCATATTTAAAACATTTGTTTAAGGAAGTTGATTCTAGTAAAATCAATGTGTTGTCTTCCTGGGTGTCGGGAAAGGACGTCCCTTCTAATCCAATGGAGTGTGAGGTCACTAGTCATATTGATATGGAGGAAATCAAGGTCTAGGGGATCAGTTTCAAAATCTCTATGAAATCGGTGCATGTTGATCTTCCGGTACGAGCAAACAAGTATTTTGTGGATGTCTAAGCCAAACGAGGAATTTTTTATAAATTTGTGGGGGGCTAAATATTCTAGGAGGAATATTTTGAATTGGGTCTTCTAGTTTATGGGTAAGGATCGTAAACCCAGATCGTAAACCCAGGGGTTTCTTTCTTCTAAATGGTTTCTTCCAAGTTCTATTCCATTTAGAGGCCTCTTTGGATAAATTTGTAAGACGGGACCCTGGTTCCTCAACTCCTCCAGTTTATATTTGATAAGTTGATCCCCCAATATCAATTCACTCTCATAAGTAATTAATTTGGCCCCGCTCTAGTTAAACTTTCCTAATCTTCCTTCATAGTTCATGAATTAGGTTTCTCTAAAATATTTAGAGAATTCCCTTGTAGTGTGGATGTCAATCTTTATCCCGTCTCTCTTATCTTAGAGAAATTCATCATCTAAAATTTGTGTCTAGATGGATCTATCCTCTCCTCTTCTTAGATCAGTATCGTTGTCCTTTGATAAGGGTTCTAGGCCATAGTTGATTGATTATGAAGGTTTGAATGTTAAGTATTTTTCTTGTGGAATTTTGGGTCACTTGAAGAAGGCTTTCCAAGAGATTGATAAAATGGTGGTCAATTTTCCTTCATCCTGGTCTATGGATCTATAGTTGGTTTCAACTCGACCCTCCATTCCCTCCCCCCTTTGTCTAAAGCTATTGAAAGAGTTACATAGGGGCAGGTGGTTTCTCTGTTGGCCTTCGCTGGCTCTTCGATGAATTTGGCCCCTCGCTCACTCTTGAAGGAAACTTAGGAGGTGCATAGGGATTTAGGGGCTCTTGCTAGCTTGATTAAGGAAGGAATGGTGTAGAGGTAGGCCTCTTCACTAGAAACCCTTAATGGGTGGATTTTGAATAATTAGATCCTTACTTTTGATATGCCCATCTCCTCAACTGGGGCTTTGGAAGATGGATAGATTGTTCCAGAAGGTGTAGCTCCCAATTTGGTTCCCTCCAAAAAAATTTCTAGTGAATATGGTTTGGGAGTTTCCTTGTGTGGCTCCGCTAGTAAAAGGGGAAGAAATTCTAAACAAGACGTCGCTCAATTGGAAGTGGATTTAGGAAAGCAAAGTACCCTTAAATTCGATATAGTTGATTATGGGAAGGTGAAAATCCTTCCCTATTTTCAATGAAGCTTATTTATTAGAAGGTCATGGGACTCAATTCCTCTATTAAGAAACACTTGCTTAAGCATTGTTGGTCCCTAATTTTTTTCTCCTTTTCAAGCCAAGCAGTAACACAGATTCAATAGGGAGCTTAGAGGAAAATAGATCATAAATATATGTCATTTTGTAGCGGGGGAGAAATCTAGCTGTCCCTTTATTACTTCGATTTTTGGAGAGATGGATAGCACCTCAAAAGGATATGATCTTATCCTAACTATTTTAGGTATTTCCTTTCAACCAAGGTAAAAGAACTTATTGTGTAATCTTTGTCATTTGAAAGGATATACAGGTACCTTTCTTTTACATAAATTTTGTAAAGGAGACCTTGGGGAAAATATGATCAACACACTAGATTTGAATCTCACAAGTTTTCACTTCCAAATCATGGAGATATCTTCACAATAAGGCAAAGGTTACTAAAGACATTTGAGACCATGATCTTTTCTACATACTTTACTACAAGGATTTTTTTCTTGTGTGGGTATATAAAGAAAAAATAGGGTTAGTATGGGTAGGATTAGTTTTTTGTAAATGAATTTTAGTGGGAGGAGAGACAGGATGGACTTGAGTCACCAGATCCTTGAGAGCTTATGCAAAATGGAAAGATTCAATCAACAAAATGCAACAAAAAGTTAAATTGTTTCCTCAACTAGAATATGTGCTTTAATGAAGGCCCAGATCATCACTCTTTCACATAACCTATGGGATTCTGTCAAGAAGGCTCGAGTTAAAGGACCCAATAAAGCACCAAGATTTAAACCAAGTCACTCCTGAGGTACACTCAGAGGCTTACAAAGAATCATTCTCAACAAAATGAAAGAAAAGTGATTTTAAACCATTTATCCCACTCCTAGATGAAGGCTCTTACGAGAAATGAAATTACAGATGCCACTAAACTATCACAAGGACTAATACCTATGTGATTAGACCCTATTATGGTACAATATTACAATAAAAATAAGAAAAACTACTCATATGCATTCATAAATGAAATAAATACACTTTACTTAAGATTAACACAGAATAACTCAAAGTCTGATCAAATTTATCAGTAAGGGAAAGTTTCCATAACAATCTTAAATTTTTTCAATGGTTGTACACTTGCAACCACCTTGACACGATCAAATTTGACACAAAGAGAGATACACAGGCTTCTGTAGAGGGCTTCTTAAAATAGATGGGATCTGTCAAGCTTTTTCTACTGGAGAAAATCAGTCCTGATCTTTCCAAAAACTCCCAACAATTTACATGAAAAATTCACGCCATTTATATCATTTCTAGCAGAGCCCCTTCCTCACAAAAGACAAACTTTAAATGCACTAGTGCTTGTCATGATTCTTTCTTGATTCATAGAATCAGATCTGTAAAAAGTCTACAGGTTCTCGAGGGAAAATATATTTGATTTCCCCCCGCATTCAACTGCATTTTTGGGAAAAACACACCTCCATCCATTCACCAACCACTTCCACCCCATATCAATCAAATCTGGCCACTTGCATGCTTAGGAGAAGAAAAATAGAAAATCATATCAGGCTCAAGAGTCAAACTGCTTTAATGGAAAAAGACGCCTCCAGATCTCCTCCACTAAACTCCAGATATCAAAATTAACTTGATCCTCTACTTGGCATGTAGAAAATAGAAAGAAATCATGAAGACTCGGACTCCTAGTATTTTTATATAAAAATTCAAGGGAAAATAATATTTGGACACTCAGCAGCCATTGATCTTTGATTTTGACTATGGGTCATCCATGTGGAAGATGCAAATATAGGTACGATGGTTTCCTTTGACCTTTTCTGACCTTTTTAGAAAAATGGAAAAATTTCACCTTTTTTCCCCACACCTCTGCTTCTAAAAATGGTCCTGACACGTGTCCTGAGGTGGGTCCCAAAAGAACCTCGAAAAAATTATGACATTTGACTTTTTTTTGGAAAAAGGAAAATTTTCTAAGTTTCCCCCGCAGCTCTGCCGTTCCACTTCAAGTTTCTAATGTGGGTCCTAGCAGGTCCCCAGGAACTTTTATGCCTTTAAATCCTTTTCATTCAAAGGGAGAAAATTTCAATTATCCTCCGAAAGCCTAGACCTCCACCATTAACCGGGGAAAAACATTGACTATTTCCCATTGGGATTGCGGGCCATTTTTTATATTTTAACATTTATGATTCAAAGAGGAAAAAAGTTGAAGTTTCCTCCGATGGTCCACTTCTCCACCCCCTATGACTTTTCACATTGCCACGTGTTACCAGAGCGCACCTTGAGGCCGTTCCAAAAATTTGATACCTTGAATGAGCATGGGCTCACCATGCGTCCTACTTTAGAAAAATTTTATTGAAGGCTTGAAGATATGCGGAGGGCACCATGTGTCAAGTTCTGAGGTAGTCTCTTTTTGGCCTTTGAAAAGTCTAAGTAACATGCAAAGTGAGTGGAGTCCTCCATGTGTCACCCTGGTGCTTCTTTAGAATGAAACTCAAGGGCCGGGTCCCTGAACATGCGTGGTTCCTCCACGTGTCTCCATGGTGCAACTTCAAGATTGTGTCAAAAGCATAGACCCTAAATGACCACAAGCTCACCCACGTGTCTTGTTCCACACCAAAATGCTCCAACTTTATAAAAAAGTTTCTAACTATGGGAAAGCAACAGAAGCTCCCACATGTCTCTTTCCTGCTAACCCTCCAAGTCTCCTCCCGGCACTACATCAAAGAAAAACAAAAAAGTTCATTCTCAAACGATCGTCGTTCCTCAATGTGGAAAAATTTTAAAGTTGAGGATTTTTATAGGATTTTAGAAGTATTAATTTGATCCCCATCCAACCAAGAGGTGCCACGTTTCCCCTGTTGATTTAATCATGCAAATTTGACTGTGAAAAATGCCCTTCAAACTGTAAAACACATAGAAATATCCATTTGAGCTATAAAATGAGGTTTTCTTCAAAGACAGAGAATTTAGATTGTTGCAAGGCTCAAACACGATCCTTACGGACACATCAACTCATTTATCCTCCTATATTTAGGGAAAAAATGGTAGGGACAACAAATCTTGACTGTGGAAAATGGATTAAATGGGAAAACGTGAGTTTTGAAGGAATAGAGCACGGGAGACTCAAAATACAGAGATTTTCCAGAGGAACAAAGGAACCATGAGACAAATATGGAGCCCCACATGATCTCCAACCCAGGAGTAGACTAAATATGGAAACAAAAATTGGCCAAAGACAATATGGGGAAGGATAAAATGACAGAGGTCTTGAATGAATAATTTTTCAAAGGCACAAATGGGGTGAGACAATTTTTAGCACCACCAAGCATTATATCCTCTCTTTAGAGGCTAGTCTAGTTCTTTTACAAGAAACAAAATTGTCCACTATGGAAGCTGAGTGTCTTTTGAGTAGATCCTGCTGAGTCTAAAAAGGATTCTTCTCGGGATCGTACAGTGCTTCAGGGGGGCTAGGTATTCTTTGAAAGGATGGATTTCTCAATGTGGAAATAAAATATCAGTCCCCAGACTAGCAATTTGTATGTGTAATATTTTTCTGATCATAGTTAATATTCTTTCTATTTAGTGTGTATGCACCTAATAATATCACGGGTAAGCAAAATCTTCGGGTGGATCTCCTTCATTCCGGGTCTTCCTTGGGGGGTCAATTGTTCATTCTGCGAGGGGATTTTAATACCATCCTGGTAGTAAGGATAAGAAAAGGGTGTATTGTTTGAAATATGCAATCTCAATTAGACTTCTGTTCATTTATTAGGGAAGGTTCCCTTTTTGATATTTAGCCTAAGTAGGGGTGGTTTACTTAGAGTAATAGAAGAAATGGTTTTTAGCAACATCATTAAAAGGCTTGATAGATTTCTTGTTTTCCCCCATTTTGACTGTTAAGGATATAGTTCTAGAAATGTTTTCTCTTCCTTGGTTTGGGTTAGATCATTTTCCGGTGTCCCTTGTGATCAATTTTGATGAAGCCCCTCTTAGATCACCATTCAAATTCAAGCTAATGTGGCTCAGGGATGCTTCCCCCAAAGGTTGGATTGATCTTTGGTGGAATTATTACAAATTTGAGGGCTCCATGATGTTTTTATTGGCCCAAAAAGATAAATAAATTTACAAAATGACCTACAAGTTTGAAATGTCAAGAGCTTCAAAAATATCTTTCAAGAAAAATATAGGGTTGAATCTTGCCCAAAGGTTCTTAATCTGTAAGTGTTCAAATATGGGATGAATCAAGATGAATTTTATTTAGAGAAATATCTCCTAGGAGATTTGGGTGAGTTTCACCTTAGAGAGTATAATTTTTAGAAACAAAAATCTAGGGAGCTTTTGCTAAAGGATGGTGGTAGAAACACAAAATATTTCCATGCCTCCGTAAAATAGAAAAGGAATTCGAGCTTCATTTTAGAAATTAATAATAGTGAGGGGGTGTTTCTGGGGGATCAGAAAGATATTATCAATGAGACTATCAATTTCTTATCCTCCCTGCTAGTTGGGGATTTGGCCTCCTTTGATGAAGCTCAGTCTTCCCTCCTAGAGTGCATTGCTTCTCTTATCTTTGAGAATCATAATGCTACACTTCTGAACCATGGAGAAGAATAAATCTCCTATCCCAGATGGATTCCATTCTATATTTTTATCAGAATTTTGGGATGGTTGTGGGTTATTATGTTTGTGCAGAAGTGGAGGCTTCAAGGAGATCCTGTTTAGTGCTCAGAGTGTTGAATAGTACCTTCATTTGTCTCTTTCCCAAAATGATTTAGCCCTCCTCTTTTGTGGATTTCAAGCCTATTTCCCTTTGTAATACCTATTACAAAATAATTTCGAAGGCCATTTCCCTTCACTGGAAATTAGTTCTGGATCCTCTGATATCCCAAGAGGAAAAATGGATTTATGTTGGGTAGATACATCCTTGAGGGTGTTATTCTATCGCATGAAATTAATCACTCCCTTTTCTTCATGAAATTCTCCTGGTATGCTCTTGAAATTAGATATCAACAAAGATTATGATAAGATTAACTAGAGGTTTCTCATCAGGATTATTCAAAAGTTTGGCTTCTATAAGATATTTTGTGATTGGATTTTTAGTTGTGTTTTAGGCCCTTCCTTCATTGTTCTAATAAATGGGAGTACTAAGGGAATCTTTGTTAACAATCATGGAATTAGGTAGGAGGACCCATTGTTCTCCTTTCTTTATATATTTGCTACGAAAACTCTTGGCAAGTCTATCAGAAAAATTATGGTGAAAGGTAAGCTTAAAGGTTTGAAGACTGTGGAGGGAATACCTTCTCTCTCCCACAATAAAATTCATGGATGACACTCTTCTTTTTTGGTTAGGTCAGCATTCGGGAAGTTAACGAGTTAAAAGAATCTTTAAAAGGTTACTCGAAAGTGGTTGGGTAAGATGTTAGTGTGGTAAAATCATGCATATTCTTCTTCAATGTCTCCCCTCAAATTGAATTTCGAATTTTTACTCAATGTTTTCAATTTCAAAAAAGGACACTTTCTAATAAAATATATTGGTATTCCCCTGGTTAAAGGTTCAGGTAACGTTTTCTTTATGGAAGGATCTGCTCTTCTCTTTGGAAACAAATTTTTTTTCTTGGAAGGGTAAATGGCTCTCCCTGATTGGGAAATGTTTTCTTATCAAATTAGTTATTTTTTATTCTCCTTTATATATTCTCTCTTTTCTCAAAATTTCCAAAGAGAGAGTTGGAAATTTTAAAGGGCATCTTCAAAAAATTTCTATGGCAAGATCTATTTGGAGAAAAGAAAATTCCACTGATCAAGTGGGATGCTTTATCTAAACCCAAAGAGCTAGGTGGTGTTGCGATACTTAATTTGGGTTTGTAAAACTTAGCACTTGGGGATAAGATGGTTTGAAATCTGATTTCCAATCCCAACAGTCTTCTCATTTAGGTTTTCAAGAAGAACTATATGGGTGCCTCTCTTCCCCAATCCATTCTCCAGATTACCAACCCACCTGGGGGGTTCCCCATATCTAGAAATTTATGCTTGATTGTAGATATTTCTTTTTATTTAATGTTGATTGATGATTGGGGAATAAGGAGAAAGATATTTTTTGGGATAACCCCTAGAATGGTTTTCCTTCCCTCGGGGACATTCCTAAATTTGATGGCATTAAAAGGAGATTGTTAGAGGATTGGGGGTTGTTCATCTCAAATTATGTTTTGGTGGCTTACCACCCTTCTCTCCATGTTAATATGGAAAAGTGTGGATCATATGAAGTCTTTCGAATCATTTAAAGGCTAATGTTTTGTTTGTTTTGCAGGAAAGACAAGTCCTAATTTCAAACAAGCAAGATACAATTGTCTAGACCGCTACTCCCTCGGGGTCTTACTCCTCTCACCTAGGGTAACTTTTGTTACATGAGGATGTTTCTGCCGAGAATCCCATTTGGAAGAATTTTTTGGAACCCTTGTGCCCCCATAAGGTGGGTCTGTTCGCATTGTGGATTTTAAGGGTAAGATTCTTACTGAAGAGAGAAGGTAAAAATTTGGATTTTAGGGCCCTAACAAGTGTATTTTATGTAAAAATAATGAGGAGGATATGGATCACTTGTTATTACACTGCCCCCTTCGTTATGGAGTGTTGTAATTGGTTGTGTGCCAGTCTCAACCTTACATGGGTTCAACCTAATTCCCTTCCGGAAGCTATTTTAGCTTAGCCTATTAAAACCCACTCAAGTGTTCTTTCTTCCATTTGGTTGTGTAGCCTTATTCTTCTACTATGGCACATTTTTTATGAAAGGAATAAAAGTATGTTTAGGGAGGAACGTTGTTCAGTAGAATCATTCCTTTTCAGGTTGGAGGGTCCTATATCCGAAGTTGTGTCCTTGAGATGGTATAGATCATGCTCTTTAACTTCATACGAAAATGTGTTAGAAAGAAGTTGGTGTTTGATTATCAAACCAAGGGATGGTGCCCTAAAATCTCATATGCCCTTCTCCCCAGCTAGGAAACTTACAAAATGGTCCCCCCCTCCCCGTGGGTTTTCTAAGCTTAATTTTTATGGGACTTCTAGAGGGATCCTGGGGGATTTTGGTGCTAGTTGTCTGGTTCATAATTATTCAGGTAAAGTTGTGGGAGCTTCTTCCCTTAAGCTTAAAGTGGGCACATGTAATGGTCCAATGTTTCAATCTCTCATTAAGGGATTTTTCTTAGTCACTTCACTTAACATTGATAACCTAGAGATTGAAGAGGATTCCTTGGTAATCATAAACACCATTATAAAAAAGAGCCTTGTCGTGGAAACTAGATTGTTTAGGTGAAAGAAGTGTTATGGAAATTGTCCAAATTTAATAATTGGAGCATTAGAAATGTATAGGGAGGGTAACCATTGTTTCAATTGGATGGAAAATAAAGGTATTGATCAAGATATTTGGAGAAGGTGGATAAAAATTGTTCAACATGGGAAGGTCTACAAATGATTTTCTCAAAGGATTCACCCCATCATTGAAGTGATAGTAGTCCTTCCCTGTTTGTGACGAGTTATATTGCTATTTAACTTGATAGGGAGGATCATCTTCACTCATTTCCCATTCACAACAACTATGACTTTTCCTTGGGCTCCTATGTTGGCTCTATCATGTGATATGTGGGAGATGGCCTTCCGTTACAAAGTTTCTAACTATAGGTTGAAGAAGATATTTTGTACCTCTTGCGCTAACAATTTAGAGGCCATTAAAAATGTTCTAGGGTTGGATTTATTAAATGTGGAAGGTTGGAAAAGAATTAAAAAAACATTTTTTGACATTTTTTGCATCTTGTGTGAAAAGAGTCAACTCAAAACGTTTAAGTTTCTCAGATTGATCAATTGGATCTACTACCTCGGAATAAAATGTAAATATTAATAATTTGGTTTTGGATAGTCTTAGAAGTGACATTTGGAAAAAATATTAAACTTAGGTACAATTAAATAATTTCATGCCTTATAGATGTAGGCATTTCATTTGAAACCCTCCCCAAAAACTGTACAACAGTCGTAAACGACTATTGCAAGGCCATGAGGAAGGTAGGAAGGGTGGCATGTATTAGACATGAAGAAATCAAGGACAGGGAGCAGAATAAATTTAAGTCAGCCAATGAAGATCAAAATGTGTATTTGACTTTAATTTATTTCCATGATTAAGTGAATTATTTAAGTGTTTTGAGTTGTATAAGTTTTATCCATACAAATAAAGGAAGTATAAAAAATAAAGACATACATCTCAGTACATGGAAATAGCTCATTTATTCAAAAGTAATAAAAGTACATTGAACCCACACAAGTCATGGGAATAACTATGAAAATCAAGTACATGCAATGAGAGGACATATACGTAAAGTTATGAATAAAGAAAGGAGGAAATCCATCATTGCCTAGATTTTCATCAGTTTGCGTTGATTTTTTCCTTGATGCTCCTCTCCACCATCTTCCATATCTCCGGAATTATACATGATAAGGGAAATAAAGGATTTTCAAGAGTCTGGATTTAATGATTTTTGTATTCACAGCATTCAAAAGGTGTGCTTTCAGATAATGACCTTGAAATCAGTACATAATGAATAAAGAAGCATTTACAAAATATACAATTCAGGACTAGTGACAAAAAAAGGACCTAACAATATTATTAATCTTCCTTTCTAATTCCAAGTAAGTAAAGACATAGTTATGCCAATGAAAATAAAATTTAAAATCTTGAAGTATAAAAGTTACAATCAATTGTAATAGATCAGATATGCATACAATAGAATAATTGCATCATTACAGGCCTAAGTAGTTAAAAAACAAACAAATGGCAGTCCTCTCATAGCTATAAAATTCACAAAGAAAAGTTTTCAAGCCAAACTTGACGCCTTTTACAAGCTAAGATGGAAGCACTTTCTAGTTTTAAAGTTTTCATATACTTGCAAGTAAGTTATAACTCATGTGTCATAATATCATCATTCAGGAAACATATGAAAATAAATATAGTTGGTTAACATAAAAACGTTCACCGTAAAATTGTAGATCTAATTGAGGACATATTTAAGGCCATAGTATGTGAAGTGAATTTTTCAGGAAAGTGCATGTCACAATCAATGTATGGACAAAATATCATATTGGTTTCATGTCTGCATTTAGAACAAATTTTATAGAAAATTAAAAGAGGAATGCACTCTAAAGATGAAAAAATACCTTGTATTAGAACGTGGTGATTTACAACCCATCAATATAGGCCAATTTGTCAGTCTCATGCCAAGAAAATCAACTCAATACCCAAATTTTGAAAGATTACAAACCATCAAAATGAGTTAATGGATCATTCGGAGGATTCATGCAGATCATGATAGTAATTTTAATGCTACATCTGAGTACCGAGGCATCATCAAGTTAAAATACGATTTTCAAAAGTAGGATAATAGGGATTGATACCAAATAAAGTAGTCAATGAGAAGCATAGGTCCAGAGATATATAACTAGGTGTATCTTATCAAGGTGTATTTTCATAAAGGAATAATAATTACCCAGACTTGAGTCACCAAAAATCAAAATAAATATCTTTGTGCAAATGATGAGCTCATTTTAAAAAGCACAGAAGTAAAATTTGAGTGATGCATCAAAATTAACTCCTTTGATGGGAGAATGTAGAGTATCATTTCCAAAAGCATGATGTAAATACAGTTGAAGTACAAGTTCAACTCATTAGGGTCATAAAAAGTGTAAAAAAATGATAAGGATCAAGCTTATTATACATAATTGAAGGAGAAAACAAAAATTATCAAATGCTATAGTAATCAGGGAGAGCTAGGTCAGCCATTGAAAGGAGATAAACATTACACGAATGAACAAAATAGGAAGTTACAAGCTAAATGATAAAATCCATATTCAAATATTTTTAACATAAAATGAAACATACGTTCAAAGTATAAATAAGTCAATTCAAGTAAACAAACCTTAGCAAAAATATCTACAAGATGATCGTAAGACTCCAAAACAGAGAATAATGGATTTTGAAATGCAAAATAAAGACTGTAGAAATATCCAATCAATAAATATTATCTATAGAAGAGCTCGAGTCTCTAAGAAGATCCAACATTGAGTTCTATGATAACAGTCTCAACTTGAACTGAAGCATGATACAACAAATATCTAAACCTCTATCTTGCTATGAACATCATTAATTGCTTCAAGTTTTAATATTCATGAGAGAAAGGATTTTTTCAATTTTCAAAGTACAAAATATATTTGGCTCTAAGTATGCACAAGAGGTAGAAAATACATCAAAATATACTAGTAATGGGCTACAGGGACTCAGACCATCAAACACCACTACATCACTAGCGAATTAGGTAGTATCATATACCCTTATCAACATCAAAGAAATACAGAACTTCAAAACATGAATATGCTCAAAAAATGAAAATCAGAGTTTGGTAACCTTCTGATTGGTTCCACGTTGCACCCAAATGGAGTTTCATAGATTCTAGAGCTTCAAGCTTAGTAAAATGGCAAGATGCACAAGAACAATGCTATCCAAATACCAAAAACCTTACCATTTTTACAAAGCATTCGAGTCACTGTTTCCAACAAAAGACAGTCAGAACCAGAAATTTGTACTTTATCCTTGTTTGAGAAAGATTTAAATGGAAACAACAAAAATAGATCAGAATCTCAATATCTCAAACCAGAATGATTAAACTAGATAATAGAGGCGAAAAAAGTTGATACTTCCATGTTTTCAGTCTATCACCATTCAACAGAGTAAACAATACAAAAGTTCAAGCTTCGAATAAGAGACACATTCATACCCAGTCAAATAATCACAAACCCATTAATAGGTATTAATAGATCTAGGTTTTCCAACAACTTACCAAAATATAAAAGGGTAAATAACCTCATATAGCTTCAATAATTTAAGTTACAAGGATTGGAATACACAGATCAGAAAAAACCCAAAGCTCTAAAATGGTTAGACTCTAAAAACCATAAACATAGATGAGTATTTACCCAAGAAATAAGAGTATGTCTCCATATCATTAGAAGGAATGAATGATGAAAATATCATAGCATAAGAATCTCATAAAATTGAAAAGGCGGAGTGGGTCTTACATCTAAAAATGACGAATATCAATAAGATAATCATTTCTGAGTAGAAACCAGAGCTCCACATTGTGTTTAGCACATGAAAACCCCATGAAGATATAATGGCAACCATAGTGACTTAGAATAGTATGAAACCGATGTCACAATGACTAAAACCTTCAATGTCTAGGCAAAACTTTAGGTCAAATCCAAATGGAGAAAACTTATCCATATACATCTTAACTACGAAGTAAATCTAGAGCACAAAAGTGATCAAATGACGACCACATTGAAGAAATAATAAGGAAAAGGAAAATCTCACAAATTCCCCTTGTATAAATGGCAGTCAAAAAACCTCCAAAGAGAAATATCACAAAATAAAATGAGCCCTACATTCCACATAATCCTCCACTCAAGCTCGAGATAAAAACAATGGTGGCCATATAATTTTTTTACATAGTTCATTTAGCTTGAATAGATATTGAGAATGCAAATTAAAATGATTAGGGTTTCCTTTGTTTTTCCTCCTTAACTTGTGGAGTGTTACTTCACTCAACCATGTTTATCAAATAATGCATGTGTCATGCCCAAGAAAACCCTAACTCACCTTGGATTAGAATTCCTATCGACATTGCACAAAGGGTCAATTCATCGTGAGAAAGGGGAACAAATCCTATTTAAATGATTATGTTCAACCAAACCATACAAATATTATATGCAATGATCAACCCAAAAGGGGTAGTTGACCACATAGAGGTTTATGTTTGTTAATCAATGTTTTAGTTTCTGAACCATAGGGCTATTTACATGCCAATAATCTAAAAGGGGGTTGAATAATCAAACAATAATTATTATTCAAACCATGGTCTCAGAGACCCATGTAATAATTCAAAGGTGCCAAATGTGAACAAACTAAGGGTGATAACCAATCAAAGAAATTATCAATGATTTTTAAATCATATTATATGCCACGGAAAAAGAAGAAAAAGAAATGTCAACATCAGAACATGGGTTTGGAGGTGGTCCCCATCAAGTGGATGTTTGGATGAATTATTTTTACTAGTATTACAAATAATGTAATTGATTTTCCTCACTCACAGGAGTATTTTTACATGCCTTCACAAAAGGACAGACCAAACAAGAAGACAAACTTACATGCATAAGGAAGGAGACTTTCTCATCAATCTTTTCTTAAAAAGCTCACCCATGCTTTTCTTAAAAATATAATAGTCAACTACAATTTGAATGTGATGTGTTCAAAGGCTATTAATGCCTCTTTGTATTAATTTTCTTTATTTTATTCCTTTATTAGGATGCATGGACGAGTACAAATTTAGCCTATTTTTAGGAAGGGTGGGTGAATTAATTTTTCTAGATATTGTGGGCCTTGGCAAAGCATAGAGGAGAAATTTTAGATATAATAGTGTTGAAGTGGTTTCTGTGAGTTTTTCACTCTGAACGTGTGAAGTATTTTCTGCCTTTCGAATTATTTGCAGTCTTCTGTATACTCAATTAATCTTGTGAATGCTGAATTCTCTTATTAATCATCTCACCCTATTGAAAATTTCAATAATTTATGCATGATATTAATTTTTATGTTTAACTTAGCAGTATTGTTATGATTTTTCCCTCAATACATCAAAGTGTTTTCCCTTAATAATATGTACAAAATTGTTGGCTCGTGCACCAAGAATTCATTCCTATATCAGTTGTGCATGTACTCAATAAAAGATTGAGTACAAGTATGGTGTATCACCTCAATTTAAAAATCATTTTACAGTAATCTTTTACCCTTAAACCTAAGAAAATTAGTTTAGGATACATCAATAAGGAAATATCCTTGATACCAAAGACTCACCTCAAAATAGGTATACTCACAGACATTAGGTGTTTCCATTGTCTATGCGAAAGAGATAGATAAAAGTTTGCAATCTTAGAACACCTATAGCCATCTCTCTACATGGTTCAATTTTGAGAGATAACAGTTTTTGGCACGCCCGATGGGATGAGGATGAGAGATACTATTGGTGCATTATGAATATTCAAGATCAAAGAAAAACTCATCTGACGACTCTATAAATTTGCTTCTAGATCATTACAATACTTTTTAATGACATTAAATTTTTCAGCTGTAGTTTTTCAAGTATTTACCAAGAAAATCAAATTTTTTAATTTGTTTTTATTAGCCATTTTTACGAGCATCAGACCTATTTTTCATAGTTTCACTATTTTATGAGGTCCTGCAACCATGAACCCTCATTTTCTACAGTATTATCAGCCAAACCAGTAGCCCTTTTTCTCCAATTTCCCCTTTAGACCATTTGTTATCTCTTTAAAGTGCACCCTGTAGAGAGATGGCTGCAATTTTTTTAGGATTGCAAATTTTATCTCTCTCTTTTGTAGATATAATGGAAAAACCTCAGGTTTGTGGGTATACCTATTTTGAGGTGAGTCTCCGATATCAAGGTTGGTTCCTTATTGATGTATCCTAAACCAATTTTATGGGGTTTAAGGGTAAGAGATGACTGTAAAATGGAATTAAACATGAGGTGATACACCAAAAATTGTATGATGTCTTTGACTGAGTACATGCACAATTGATATGGAAAAAAAATTTGATGCACAGGCCAACCATTTTTTGAAGATAATTAAGGGTAAAAATTTGAATGCATTGAGGGATAGAATCAAAAAAATACTACTAAGTTAACACATACACATTAATATCATGTAGAAATACCGAACGTGCAACAGGGTAGGCTTATTAATCAGGGAATTCAACATTTACAAGATTAATTGAAACATACACAAGACTGCAAATAATTGGAAAGGTAGAAAATACTTCACATTCAAAGGGAAAAATGAGTAGAAAATTTCTTCAGCACTCATGTATCTAAAAAATTCCTCCTTCTGTGCTTTTCTAAGGCACACAATATATAGAAAATTTGATTCACCCACCCTTCCTAAAAATAGACTAAGGCTATACTCACCCATGCATCCTATTTTTATTCTTAATTTAATAATAAATAAAGGAATAAAATAAATCAAACTAATAGAAAGAGGCATTAATAGCATTTGATTAAATAAAGTCAAACTGCAGTTGACTGTTCTATTTTTTAAGGAAAGCATGGGTGAATAATTTTCTAATAATAAATCTTTCTTGATGAGAAAGTCTTCTCCTAGTACATGCAAATTTTTTCCTCTTGCTGATCTAAACTTTTGTGAAGCCATGCAAAAATACTCCTGTGTATTGAGAAAAATAAAAAATACAATATTTGTAATACTTGCAAAACTAATTCATCCAAATATCCACTTAATGGGGACCACCTCCAAGCTCAAGTTTTGATGTTGACATTCCTTGTCCGTTAGTGGTCACATGGATTACACACTATAAATCATTTCTAACCCCTTCAATAGTGGGGAACACCTTTTTAGTTCAATAATAGTCTCACCATGGTTTGGCCACTCTTTTGCACTTAGGAAATCACCATGATTTCTCAAAGACATGTGGGAAGGTAACTTTCAAAAAACATCATCCTATGTTTGGCCACCTTTCTATAACACATGTTCATAATGTAGTCTGCCACCTTTGATTAATATTGTATTGTATAGTTGGTTAGCTTTGTATTGTGGAAAGAATATGGTGGACACCTTTTGGTTTGATCATTGCACAACATGATTTGGTCAGCACTTTTTGAATATTCAAGCTTGGATTATAGTTGGTATGTCAAATGAAAATAATTTTTTAAATAATAAGGGTTGGCCCCCTCATGACGATGAATCAATCATCCATGTGATTTGTCAGTGGAATCTTAACTCAGGTTGAGTTTGTTTTGAAATGTGTAATCGATCCCAGGCCATCGATCTCTGTAATGTTTGATTTTTTGTGGTCAATTTATATACTATTGGTTAGGGTTTTAACCCCACAATTAATTTGGTTGGTGGCATCTGACCATGATGGTTTTCTTTGTTTGTTGGAGATCAATCCTGGAGCATTGATCTTTGTACTAGTTGAATATTGATTGTTTGATCACTGACCCTCGGTTAGAATTAGGTTAAGCCAAAGTTTAGGTGGGTGAGTCAAAAAACTCGAATCTCATCAAATTTTTCATTTTGCATCTAGCCCGCAGGCAAAGCCCTGAAAATTTTTTATCGACACCATTTTTATCTTATGAAGCTTGACTTCCTTACCACGTTGAATCTTTTAGCTCGGTCGGTTCTACATTTTGTAGTTTTTCCTCTGTTTTCAGTTTTATGAGCAAGGTATTTGTGGGTATTTGCCTCCATTTTTTAATTCCTTTGAACTCTTCCCCTCTGTATTAATGGTTTATAAGTTCGGTTAAATATTTATCTTTATGGTTTTTCTCAATTTGAGTTCTTTGAGGAGGTGTTCATAGAGTTTTTCACCACTGCCACAATCTTCGAGCTCGACTCTTACTATAGATGGGTTTTGCATCTATATTTTATGTGTTCTTTTCCTTGCTGATCTCGGCTCTTGAACTCGCCAAAAGTTTTAATGGCCACCATTTTTATTTCTCCAAGCTCTGAGAGAGTCTTGCTGGTTTTGTTTCCTTGCTTACTTGACCCCTATAATGTATTGGCGCTAATAATGAAATCTTGGAGCTCATCTCATTTGTCAAGAAGTAATATGTGAGTTATCTGTTCTTGGATTCATTGTTCAAACCTTTATGAGCTCGAATATGAGCTATTAGCATCACTCTATTGATGCAAGGATGGTAAGTATTTGACTTCTAAGCATAGTAACTTCTTCTTCATTATCATTTGACTTCGAGATATTGATATATTTCTCTATCTTTGCATATTTTGTGATCTCCTGGGATGACCTTGGTCTTTGAGCTAAAACCTGTAATGGGTCCTTCATTTTAGTCTTTAACTGATCATCGTTCAAGGGTTTACTCAACTTCAATTTAATTAGTAATTCCTTGTTTCATTTACTCTGATTTGGATATACCCATTAATGGGTCTGCAACTGAAAACTAAGATCTGTATTCCTCTTCTTCTATTCTACTACTTGAAAATGATTTTTTTTAATGGGAATATTGACTTCCGAAGGAAAAATTTGAATCTCTCTTTAGCCTTGATGTAAATTCTAATTTTGATTCAAGGTTTTATGTCTAAATGTGTAGTCTAAAAATAAACTCAGATATGATATACCTAGTTGTATATATACGAACCTATGCTTCTAAAATTCAGGCTTTCACTTCATGAAGCCTCAATACTTGGCTGTCCCTGAAAATATGTATGTGTAAAGTTTTTTTCTTGATGTTCTGTAGCATATTTACCATAATGCATGAGTTTTTTTAAGTGGTGCACTTTCAATTGCTGAAATAGGTGCTCCCCTTCATGTTTCCTTGATACATTCCTTGGAGGCTATTATGATATCTGCATATTTTGATCTATTATAGCTCTC
This sequence comes from Taxus chinensis, assembly GCA_019776745.2. NCBI lineage: Eukaryota > Viridiplantae > Streptophyta > Pinopsida > Cupressales > Taxaceae > Taxus > Taxus chinensis. Next base: position 759,230,438 of record CM034146.1, read on the forward strand.
CACGTTGTATTAATATGACATTTCTATTTTGAGATTTCTTCAGTACTTGGCTATACTACTATCTCTTGACTGAGAGTTTTAGCTTTACTGTTTGCTCCTTGTACTTTGTTCAATATAAGCTCTTGAAATTTTGGGCATCAAGTTTGTCTTTATAGACTTCTAATTTGAACCTTTATTCTTGTGGGTATCTTCTTTCGTTTTGATTCAAACTCAGAAACTAGTTCTCATTGTGGGTTATTCTAGTTCTATTTAATGATGAATCTTTCATTTAAGATTGGCTCTAAAGTATATTATTGGCTCGAGGTCTTGAATCAGTATATAAATTTGAAGTTTTTTGGATACACTTGTAGTTCCCCTATTACAAACATCTATTCTACCATTGATTTTATCTTATATCTTTCTTAATAAGTGTAGCTTGGATCTTCTAAGATTTGACATTGTCTTGATAGATAGATAGGCTTGCATTTGATTCTGGAAGTTACAATATTAATACTTTTACTGTTCTTGATTCCATGACATCTTTGTACCTTTTATGTGGCCTTCTTGAAGTTGTAAATAGTTTCTCATTCTTGTTTCATTTGAAAAATATAATTAAAAATGGATGAACTTTGTAGTATTATCTTGAAACTTCATTTTATTCAGCTGTTAAGCTAGAATGAAAAATCTAAAGTTCTTCAATTTGATAAATGAAAGTGTTGTCCATTTCTTTTCTTAAAATACTACATTTAATATTCATTACAACTTTAGTATGTATGGTAGAAAATTCAAAATGTCCATTTTACATGACGAAGCGCTGTCAAAATTTCCCCAGAATTTTTTCTTTTATTTATATTTTAGCTGTAATAGATGTACTTTCAGAAAGTTGAAAGTACATAATGTATTACTTTTCCTTTTAAAACTGATTTTTTGTTGGAAAACTGAAAAATGATAACTGTTATCTGATTAAGAAATGCTCTTCTTCTTTTTTGTATCACTTATTTGATTTATATACAACTATTAAAGCATGTGTTTAGTTAAAAAATCATGATGGAAAGTTGTAATTGTCCATTTTGCATGGAAAATCCCTATCAAAATTTCCTTAGATTCACTTCTCTTTCTATTTCTGATGTAATCTTCTCTCTCTAGTTAACTTCAACCTTTAAATTCTGATCTTCTTCTTCTTTAGTTGTAATATGGAATATGTAATTTATCTACAAGTGTCTCCTCTATTCTGTAATGTAACTTCTTCTATTTCTAGAATAGCTATTAAAAAATTTTGTTGCATTCTTCCTTCATTCCATCATGTACTTATGAATCATCTACTTAATGTGCCATAGGTTAGAAGTTATTGAACCTTGCAATATTTATCAATAGTGAGGGCTGTAAGACATGATTTATTTATTCTTGGCTGCAACCTGTACCTACACACTTGATAAACTAGTTAGAAAATATTTAGGATTTTTTTTCCTCTCTTATGTCCATGTTTTTTATTTTCAATTTTTTCCTTCTTTCTGATTGATTAAATCATGTATAGTGTTTGATCATCAAGTAATCTATATCTCATGTTATTTAGAGATCCATGTGCATAAACTAGGACAATATAGGAATATGGATTCACCCTGAGCTCATAACTAATTATTTTCTCTCTTCTACTGTTAGGTACTGTGCTTTCAACAATGAAGATGAAGAGGGAACAAATTTGAAGATGAGGATACATCAATCGAAGGAGAAACCTCAAGGAAATTATGGATTCACTAATAATCCTTTATTTTATTTTTCATGCATGTGTACCTCTTATTTCAATAGTTGTAATTTAATTTCTAGTTACATCCCATGACTTCTATGGGAACATTTGAAATTCTTTATGAATAAAACATTGAATTGTGAAATTGAGTTGTGTATTTCTTTCTACATTTATACTTTCTGATATGGATTGTATGATGAACTAAATAGCCCAATAATATAATTGAATGTCTTAATCATGAAGGAAAGATCATTAAAGAATACCTCTAATATTTAGTAATGAACTTTGATTTTTGTAATTTTCAGTCATGATTTTTGCTTCAAATCCTAACACTTCATCTATTCCGCAATTCGCTATCTTCATCAAGGCAACACAGGTGTCCTTCAGGGATTTGTGTTATTTTTCTAAAGATCGCATGAAATTGCAAGCTTTGTGATTTGTTTTGTTTTGTAAAAGCACACATAGCTGCAGATTTCATGTAATCATTGATGAATTCAAGAGTAACAATGTTTTCTCAAATAAATTCCCCTAGCTTAGGTATACTTCATCAATGCAATCCATCGTAATGAAGTTTTGAGTTTCCCATTTTTACACAAGTTACAAAAATTATCAACATTTCTGGTGATCCTACGGGGAAAGTTGTCTGCTAGCTTATAAACCAGTGCCTTGCTCTTGTCCATTGGGTATGGAGTCAAAATCATGTAACAAAAAATATGCTTTCCTGAAGGTCCAACCCTTCTAAAACGAACTAAAACTAGGAAAGGCTATGGTAAACCAAATCACGTGTACGAGTGCACTTATTGAATTGAAAAAAATTGCAATGTGTAGGATTTGCACTTATTTAATCAAAATCCTAATCTAAAAAGACACTATAGGATTTTCAATAACAGTGTTTGAGAAAGATAACATTCATAGGAATGGGAAGTTCCTCTCCATTTAGCCCTGAGAGATGAAAAGTGTTGTGTTCTTTGTAAAATTAAATAATGTAAGGACCACTCCAGATTGTATCAAACTTCATGTGTTTTCCTGGCTTTGCATGATCAACATCCCACTTTAACACAATATCCCATTCATTGAAGATTCTGAATCTGGCTTTCTTATCAAAAGTCTTCTTCATTTGTTTCTAATTTTTTTCCATGTTTAAATGAGCTTGATCTCTTAGCTCTTATAATTCCATTAATTTTGCATAACGAACCTCCAATGGTTCATTTTCAAGTAGCTCCATTTTATACAGCAAATCTAATGCAGGTAACTCAACTGAAATAGGCATTCTTGCTTCTCTTTTGTTAAAAAGCTTGTATGGTGAATTGCCAACTGATGTTTTAGGAGTCACTAAATCAGCCCAAAGTTCTGAATTCAACATTAGATGCCATGCTCTCTGGTTATCTTTGAGTGTTCTTTTGATGATCTTTAAAATATTCTTGTTAAAAGTTTCAGCTAACCCATTACCTTATGGGTAATAGTTATTTGAAGAACTTAGATAAATTCAATGATTAACAACCCATCTGTTACCTTTGTACATAGAAATTCTAAAGCATTATCTGATATGATAGTTCCTAGATCACCAAATATATAAACTATACCTTCATAAAAGGATAGTATCAAAATTTCATCAGCATCTTTCAAGGCTATTGCTTTAGTCCAGTGTGTAAAGTAACATGTAGTAGTCATAATCCAGTTCTGTCCTTGTGACGAAGGAGGGTTTATCATGCTAATAAAATCAAGGCCCCATTGTATAAAACGCTGATCAAATCAAATAGGATGTAAAGGTAGAGAATCCAAATGTTCTTTTCCATCAAAGAAATCAAGTTTCTTACACTTCCTAATCCATTCGAAATAGTCCTTAAATATACTGGGCCAACAGTAACAGTTATCCAAAATGAACCCCCTGCTTATTTTGGCTAACTTGCCTTCATTCTTTCCTTCCTTGTTCTTAAAATTAAATTTTTACACATTTCAAGCACTCAAAGGATTCTAGAAATGGATTCATTAGATAGGATTTTTCTTCCCCTTTCCAGAAAGGTAAAATTTTCCTCGTAACTTGAAATATTTTGAAAGTTATGGCTTGACAGAGTTTTTTGGGGAATTTTTCCCATGACAGACCCACATCCAATGAGAAGATGCCACATAGCAGCGGTGGTCAGGCTGGCAAAGCGAAGTTAATTTTTTTCCCAAAGTCGGCAAAGGGCGCAAAGCAAAAAACTAACCCATGGGAAAGGATGGAGAAAATTTTAGAAGGCCTGCGGACCAACCGGAGGATGCCACATATCCTGTCAATGCCAGGAATCACGGGCGTGGATGAAATTTTGGTTTTTTACCAAAATTTCAAAAGGAACAAAAGAAAATTTTGAAGCACAAACCCACGGGGAAAACTAGGAAGTGACACATGGTAGTGGAGCGGTTGAGCATGGGGAAAGTTTGGGAAATTTTCCCAATGAAAAATCAAAGTGAAAAAGGTGAGGTTTGAGCCCACGTTTCCATCAGGTAATGGGAAAGTGACATGTGGAAATTGAGCGCAGGGGTGCAAGGAATGTTTGGTAAATTTTCCCAAATTAAAAAAATTGAAATTTTTCAAGTTTTGGCCTGCCAACCCAAATTTTTCCCTAAAATTGCCATTTTTGCCCTAAAGTTTCAGAGGGGCATAACTTTTGATCCCTACTTTGGATTTTCACGTTCTTTATATCATTGGAAATTTGTTGAAATCCTCTACACAATGGAATTGTAAATTGTGATTTTTGATTATTTTTTTAGGATAAAAATGGAAAAACGTATCTGGCATGAAAAAACACAGAAAACGACTCCAACCACCAAAATTAATGAAGTATGGGCCTCTGTTTTTCTCTGTAAAGCAATGTACTTCGAAATATGGGATTTTTTATGGAAACCCATCATTTTTCAGCCCCATTAAGTGAATCTTGTTGGTGGTTGAAGTCCCAAATCAATTTTCCCACGTTTTCTCCTTTCTTCCATTCTGCTCGATGGTTAAAAGTTAATTTTGGCTCATTTGTAACGGTTTATTCATCATTATTCTCTACCTATCCTTTCCTTTCTTCCCTAGGGTCAAAAATGGATTTTAAACCTCCTCCCTTGCTCTGTAAGGGTGTTTTTTTGCCTCTTACTAGTGAAATGATATTTTGTGCAAACTTTTGGAGTAATAAAAAACATGTTTTGTGATGCATTTTTCCATCCTTTCTCATTTTTTCTTGTTTTCTTCTTGCCTCTCTTCATTACAGGTATTTGTGCATGTTTGAATGTATATTGTAGGTTTTGGGGCTATGTTCATGGAATTTTGGATCATTTTCTGTGTGAAATCCATCCTTGGTTTTTTGATGCACTTGTTCATCCTTTCCATTGCTCACCTCTCTTTATTTCCATGGAAGTTTTGATAGATGTTAAACATTTTCCTTCTCTGGTGTATCACCATTTTAGTGTAGGCTATGTTTTTCCCTCTCTTCTCTCTCTCTGTCTCCTTGGCATGGTTAGATTAGTATTAGATTAGATTTCCTGCACTAGAATAGCTTGTGGACGGTAGTTTAGGAAGAGGAACTAGCCTTCTCTAGAGAGATTTCCTCATTTGCAAAGGTCCCACACTTTGGGAAAGCTCAATGTTGTGCATTCACACCAAATGACATTGCCTTAGAAAAGAAGATCCATAGGTCATTTTGGGGGTGTTGTGAATTTGCAGTAACATTTTTGGCATGCCCAGTGGGACCTTAGAGGTCTTCAACTTCATCTTTTGCAAGTTGGTGTGTTCATGTGAAGATTTCAACCTTTGTAGGCTATTACAAACACATCGTGCGACTCCATCTGGTAAACAACCCATCTATGAAGTTGTAGACCTTCCTTTTCATTAATTTTCATTCATTTTTCATCCATTTTTCCTTCCATCTCTTCCATCTTCTTTCATTCCATGAAGTTATGCAATCATGACTTCATTTCCATCATGGAATTCACATTTACAATAGAAACGCCATCCAAATCCACCTTCAACATGCTTTAAAACTCTTTCAAATCAACATTTTGAGCAGATTCAAGATCAACATGCATACCCATATGAGCAAAACTGCCAAAATTATTTTGGCTATGGTTCTTTCCAAGAGCAGGGGTATGCATACAATGAAGACAATCAAATGCAAGATGCTTATTTGTTGGAGAAAATCCAAAAAATGGAGATTGGCATTGTGCAATCCAAGGCTCAAACATAAATGAAAGCATTTGGAATCAGTTACGGAGCACCTTGTCCATGGGTGGGACCTTTTCGAAGGCATTACAACCCTTAAGAGAAGCTTGACTTCATGATTGCAACACTACCATTACTTGCAAAGTGGACTAAGGGAATAGAGGTGTATAAGAGGAGTATTTAGTAACCTTGTCAACAGGTAAGCACACCATATCATACTCTTTCTTTTCCTCTTTCTCAATCTGTATCATTTCAATAGTTTCAAGCTTCAAGTTTCCCATATGTTTCCCCAAATGTTGATCCCATTTCTCCATCTCCTAGTCTTCCACCTCATCTCAATTCTTTTTTCATTTTCCCTCTCAAATCTAAATCCTATCTACAAGAGTAAAAATAAATACCTTCCACTCCTAGGAAATAAGAATTTTCATCTCTTCCACGACCACAAACAAATGAAAATATGGTTGAGTCACAACCCACCCCTCCTCTTGCATTCCCAAATCCATGTTGGGAAGAAGAAACTGCAAAAATCAGTCATGAAGGACAGCAAGAGGAGGAACCAAAAAAAGAAGGAATGATTAATAGCTTAGTATGTTTGGCTCTTAGATATGGGATTGAGAAAATTCCTTTACTGGTGAAGCCTAGAAAGGAGGTAAAGGTTTAAGAACAAGTGGTGGTTAGGACTGATTTTGTTGCAGCAAAAGAAGAGCAAAAGAGGCAGATCAGCAATCAATTTTATCATAATGTAGTGTTCATGTTAGCACTTCACTTGAAGAAGATGTTGATCCAATTCAAGTTGCACAATCAGCCATGTAAGAGGAAAGCTCTAAAAGAGACCTTGCCAGCCCCAACTTGTCCTCTAGAGCAGTAGATTGAAGAGTTTGACTTGAAAAAATTCATGCTAGAGGAAGATTTCAATAAAGAGAAAGATTGACTTCAAGCAGTAGAGGAAGGAGAAGCTGCTCCAAATCCAAAAGAAGAGGAGCACATTCAAGTTGTGGGGGAGAAAAGTGCAGATCCAAAATCTTTGAGCACAAAGTAGGCTATAGAAGAACCTTTAGTTATTCTTTCTACTTCATCTCTCTCGAGTTCTAGTGTTGAAGAAGAGTTTGATCTCTCAAACTCAATGTTGGAGGATGAAAGAAACCAGGGTGATCAAGTTACAGATCAAGAGAACACCATGGGAGAGGTTGAACATTTGCAACAGGACAACAATGAGGTAGTTTATCTATCAGATTTGGAGGACTATTTTGATGAAGAGGAACTATTTCAAATCACACCATTTTCTCCTTCATTATCCACATTCCATACACTTGAGCCTGTTTTCATGGAGGAGAAATTTCATTTGCAACAGCCTGCATATTATAGCAGCTCTTTCGAATCAAGATTGGAAGATTTAAATCTTCCATGTTCTAAATTAGAGGAAAGAAAAGAGCAGAAGAGTTCCTGTTGACAATTTTTTCACCTATGAAAAAATGGGCAACTCGCAACTTCGTTACGATAGACAAATTTTGTGAATTATACCTAAGCTAAGGGATTTACATCAGATTATTGTATTATTGCTGATTTGTGAAAATGATTGAGTGAAATCTGCAGCTATGTGTGAAGTTACAAAACGTAACAACTCACATAGTCTGCAATCTCATGAATATTCTCAGCAAGAGAACACAAACCCTGAAGGACATATGTGTTATCCTGATGAAGACATTGGATTGCAGAATATGTAAGGTGTATAGTTTTGGAATAGCAGACATAGTGGCAGTTTTTCAGACAGTCAGATTCACGGTTATTATCTTTATGCCTATAAGTTTTATTGCTCTACGTTCGTTAAAGTTGTAATGATTTATAAGTCTGCATTTACCTATTCTACCATAAGAGATTACAAATCAATTCCTTTCTTGCTACTTCCATCAAGAAAATATTGACATACAAACAGTGACAATAATGTCCAAATGGAGATAGTAGAAAGGAGTCAAAATGAAGAATGGAAGCTAAGATAATCACACAACTTACAAAGAGGCACATTTCATTCAATGATTAACCACTCGAGTTATAGGTATTGACTTCAATTTATCCCTTATGTTAATTCATTTCATTGAGATATTGAGTTGCCTACATCATTGTACAACCAAAAGGAAATTGAATGCAAAAAGAGATAATCAACTTATTATTTTAATTTAATGCTTTATTCATAAGAGATCATAATATTTCCAACACAAGCCATGGGATATGACTAAGTGACTCATCATATAAATGGAAATGAGAATACCACATGTGCTAAAGAACAAGAGTAGAGGAGTAAAAAGGAACCCATCATTGCCTTTTCTATCTTCTATCTCCACTCCTCAGCCTTTCCATCTCCATCTCAACTCCTCCATCTTCCGCTTCCATCTCCATTTCTTAATACCTACAGGACAAAGAGAAGCATCTGTCAAATTGAGCTCAGGGTACAATGTTATTCCAATACTCATGTTCTAAAGAAAATACATATTCTAAGTTTAATGTATATAATGGTACTTGAAACAAAGAAATACAGATGAGCTGGAAATAAGGAAAAGAGAGAGTGCTAAGAGAAAATCAAAGAAGCTAAGGATTGGGTAAGAAAAGGTAAAATCTGAAGTTGTCAGAAAAGAAATAAATATGAAGAATAACACATGAAGTAAGTTTAAAAACAACTTGCAGAGGAAGGCAGAAGGAATAAACCACATGGATTCAAGAGAGGCCAAAAACCCTATTTATTCTAATTTACTTCTGAGTTTTGCAGGAACAGGTTGCAGCATAGAATAAAAATTAGTCTAACTAGTTAAGAAGGTAACAATTAAGGAATGAGGATAAAATATCAGTTTCAGATGATTTAAAGGAAGCATCAAGCACTAGAATGGGTCAAGAAAGATATTTTTTGCAAATCAGAGTTGGAAATCTTGAAAAGGAGAGAGAAAATAGGATTTTGGAAAAAAAATTTCCAGAGTCTCCCCTTGTAAAATTGACTTTTGATTTAAAACAAAATTGAAACACATGCTTTTTAGCTACTACATTGCTTTTTAAGCTATCTGAGCTTCAAAAGGAATTAAAAAAGTCAAGAAAAGTACATATTTCATCACTTCTAAGTTGATATCATGATCAAATGAAACATACAGGTATTCCAGATTTTCATCATTATACAGCTATCGAAAGTTCTTTTTAAATTCCAAATTCAAGTGTGAATCAAAGGCCAACTACTTCACAATTTTTTAGAAGATGTAAAGAATCAAGTAAAGCTAGCATGGAAAGCTTCATTCAAGTGATCGGATAAGTAAGAGAAATGTTCATATCCTTTTAAAATGGTCAATTCATAATAATCTGGAGAGAGAAGGATTCTAGGAAAATTTTGCCAGAGTTTCCCCTTGAAAGATGGACTTTTCCAGAAAAAAAGAATTGAGAAATAATGCAAAAATTAAAATATATTTGCTACTATGACTTCTAAAAAGGGAAAAGTCATTTTATAAAAGGAAATTAATTATTTTCTTCACTTTCGAGAAAAGGAGCAGTTACTTCATTATATAGAATGGAATGTAGTCATGTTTGCAACAAAGAAACAACATACAACTTCCAGAGAGTCAATATACTGAATGCAAATGTTAAAGCTACAGAGTACACAAGATGGCATTCATCTTCCAACTAAAGAAATAAACCAAAGAGCTTAGCAAGTATTCAATACAAACTTCCAAGAATATTGTAAATATCCACACAGAGTTCAACTCAAATGCAAAATATACATCTACAGTCAATGGTTACAGCATATCAAGTATACATAAGCAAAGAGAAAAGAAACGTGATAGATTTGCAAAGAAGTATCATCAAAAAACAATGCTAAGAAGTAAGGTTTCTCTCATTACATCTTCAGACAAGGTCCAACAAGTCAAATATGTATCTATAGGAAGGATGAATTGAATTCCAATACAAATTTGATGAGTGCCTAAGGAGCTTCTATGACCAAGTTTACGATAATACAGGGAAGAAGATTTCAAGTATCAAAACAAGGGATAGAGGAATAGTTGACACTTCCAGGTATAGAGCCAGAGCTACAAAAATATCGAAACCCTTACACATAACAAAGCTTCAACCAATTTCAAAGTGATTAGTTAGGCTCACAGGCTCATTTCAGAAGCATAAACGGATTTTACCCACAAAAAAATTTGTTTAAACGAATATTTTAACCTAGGTTTACAAATATTTAGAGTTGCAAAGCTAAAGCTCGAGCCCGTAAGGAGTTATTAGAAATAGTTAAAGAACTCACCATGCCTGAATTTTAAAAAAATCAAAATAATGGCAGCACCTTCTTCCACAGACTCATGACAAACTCGACAACTGTCAAAAGTACAAAGTCCAGAAAACCAGAAAAGGAAAATCAGGTTATTAGTGTTGTTACAATGATCAAACAACTCAAAGAAACATCTAAAATCAGATCAAGTTCACATCTATAAATCATGCATAAAAAATAAAGCTGAGCTACAGAAAGAAAAAACAAAATGAATACCTTCATATTTCATCAAAAAACGTAGGGCTTAGTCAAGTAACCATGGTGTTGAGGGGCCGAAGATCAAAAAAATAGGCTCGAAGGCCTCCAAGATCTCCATGCTTTCATTAAAATGCAGAGTGGGGGAAAATTTTTCTAGGGCTTCGTCCACATAAATAAAACACCAAATGAAGTGACCAAGTGTGAGCTCACAAGTGGTATAAACTCTCCATCGAACTAGGGTTTCAAAAACTGTAACCCATGGTTAAGGATCAACCAATCACCAAATGCCAAGTGGAAGATCAAACGGTGATCGGTCAACACAGGATTTGAAGTGATAAGCTCTAATTAAATGCCACCAACCAAATAAATGCAAGGGAAAGATCCTAAACCCTATTAAAGAATCAATAGTGGCAGAGAAACCAAGGACGAAGATCAAGGGCCATCATAGATCACAAAAACCAATTTAACCAAGCCCAGTCAGGGTTACCACCACCTATGTCCGCAAGGGTCACACCATCATAGAGGGGGACCCAGCCCACATGGAGAGAAAAATTAATCATCGCCAGGGACTTTACAAAGTCTAAAGTGTGCATGCCCACATAAATGAAAACATCACTATATGCCAAAAGTCCCAAAAAAGGTAATGTTTGTATTATGTGCCAAAGGCGCAAAAAGGGAGGTGGATCAAATACATTGGTGGGCTAGCCAAAGGGTGGTCCCTTTTTTAATCAAATACACATACAATTACCTAAGTCCACAATGTGGCAGCATCAAACCAAATGAACCAAGGTGGTCCCCCACATGGGGTGTTGTATTCAAATTTGCAAAGTGTCACTCATGTGAACATCCAAGAAATGAAAAAATCAGACACATGTGCATACAAAAGGTGGTCCCCATTTAATCCTTATTTTGCAAATATTGCTAAAGGTTGCAACTTTTTTCCTACACATAGGGGGGATGATATTTCGCATACCTCCACAATAGGACAGAAACAAAGAAGATGACGAATTTGAATGTGTAAAGAGGGAAGACATGCTTAGCAAGTAATTGGTAATTTTAGCAAATTATTCACTTTCCCTTTCTTAGAAATAGAACAGTCAACTTTAGTTTTGACTGTATTGTATCTGAGGATGATAATACCTATTTTTATTACATGCTCTATTTTGTATTATTTTATTCCTTTAATTTATTATTGAATAAAGGATACAATTAGGATACATGGGCGAGTGCAACTTTTAGGATATTTTTTAGGAGAGGAATGAGCTTTTGCTATATATTGTGTGCTTTTGAAAAGCACAAAAGTGGGGGTGGGGGATTTTTAAAAGATTTTTCCTAGAAGAAATTTTGATATGAGTACTAAAGAAATTTCTCCTTGTTTTAACCCTTTGAGTGTTGAATTACTCTTTCCTTTGCAAGTTATTCTGTAGTCTTGTGTATGCCAGGATTGATCTTGTGAATAAACATTCCCTAATTAGTCACTTTACCCTACTGTAGATCTACTATTTTATGTTAAATATCATTGTACATGTTAGCTTACTAGTACTGTTGTGATTTTTCCTCAGTACAAATTAAGTATTTTTTTTTACCCTTAAACTTCTGCAAAAAGTGAAATTGGTTCATGCACATAAAGAATTCTTCACGAGTCAGTCGTGTATCCCACTCAAGTCAAGTTCTCCGCTCAAAATATGGTGTATCACCTTCATAATTATTTAAATTTTAGTAACCTCCTAACCCTAAAACTCCTAGAAAGTAGTCTAGTGAACACTGATAAGGAACCAACCTTTTAACCTTGGAGGTTCACCTCAAAATAGGTATACCCATAGACCTAATGTGTCCCCATTGTATCTACGAGAGTGAGAGATCTTTTGTAGGACTTAGAACACCTGCTTGCCATCTCTCTGTCAGGTGCACTTTCGAGAGATAATAGTTTTTTTGGAACGCCTGGTGGTACCACAAATCAGATTTGCATGTAATATTTTAGATTCTAGAGCAGATCAAAAGTAGATTTACCACGAAATAAAAGTTACTTTCGGGAGCAAAGCTGTAACAAGTTAATTCTAAAGATTCTATGATCTTTTCACGACTCTGTTGGACTAATTTTAGACCAGTATTGCAACATGTTCCATGCCTAAAGTGACTACAAGATCATCGGTAAGAGGTATTCCTCCTGAATTTGTTTCTTTACATTTGAAATTTGCTAGAAGAAGAATGGTTGGTAATACTTTGCCTTATAACAGACCCTAGTTTTGAAAACCCTCCTGATATTCCTTCACCAAGAATAAATTTTTCAATCAATATCCCAGTTTTTTCCAATGGCTATTCAACCTCCCCAGAAATTTTACAGCCTTTACTAATGGAAGCCCATTAGTATTTATAGTATATCATGACATACCTAGTGTTGCTCTAAAAATTCTGCCATCACTTACTATTGAAAATCAAGTTACACCAACTGAACACATCAAAGATGTCGCAGCCATATGTGCAGTCCATAATATTACTCATGAAGACGTAAGCTTTAAGACTGTTTCGTTGCATCTTTTAAAGGAAAAGCTTTGCAATGGTAATAGGAACCTAGAAATTGGAAGTATAAGAACTTGGGATGGATTAGGAGAGAAATTGTTGGAAATAGTTCCAAGACAATTCAGATCATTTGTCCCTGATAGAAAAAACTATCTATGATCAAGAGAGCCCCTCATGAATATTTGTCTAGTTTCAACATTCATTTCGCTAGAACTTGGGAAAGAATCCCAGCAAGTGTTAAGCCTCAAGCTGATCACGCTTTCCTTTATTACCTCAGAGCATTAAATAATGATATTGCAACCATGATTCAATCCATGGGTAACTTTTACTCTTCCATGAGCCTATGACACTACCATAAAAGCTAAAAATAACCCTATTCAAGCTGGAAAGTTAGGACCAAGGTCAATAATGCAATTTTTAGCAGATTTAGCTCCTATCCTGTAGCCTATCACAATCGTCGAGGCCCTACTGTTGCAGCCCCATCCCTAGATATGTTTTTAAGCCTTGCAAACTATGGGAAATAAACTGACGTCAATTGAAAATAAGCTTACATTGCCCAATAGGCCATATCAAACTCCTTACTAGCAAAACAAGAAGAATAAGCAGCCTTATCAGCAAAGGCAGTTTGATTCTAATTTTTCTAGTATATATAATGCTTTGGTTCCAGTCAATATGGCTATAAAAGAGTGGGTGCCAACCTTTTTAATCAACCTCATCAAACTGTAAATTTCCCCAAATTGCATTCTTGAACCTGAAATCTTGTTGTGTAATCTCAATTCAAAGCATTGTTTATACCTCAAATGGAGGGGTGGGTAGCAAGAAAGTCATGTTTAGAAAACACCTGAACAAAAATTTGGTCAGCTTTAATGAGAAGGATTTTATTGCTGTCACCTACTAGAGCTCAAGAGAAAGCTACCAAAAAACATACCAAAAACAAAAAAACAACAAAACAGACCTGTGCTGCCAAACTATTACTGATATATCAACATCTACAGTCTCAAAATTAGCTAACAGTCATGCTGCCCCTTAGAAAAACATTGAGTGTTACAGCTCGTAAAGAGCAATAAAAATAGCTTCAACCTGATCCAAGAAGACTTTTTATCCCTCAGATATCCAAGGATGCCAAAGAAGAGTTAATTTATTGCTAAAGCTTATGCTAAAAACGGTCGAATCTATCTCTAAAACAGTTGCTTCTTTCAATATTGTTGATTTGATGAAGAAGCACAATGTTAACATCTCGATGTAGGATGCCTTAAGAATTCAAGGACAACAAGATTTACTGTCTCATGAAACTAGCTAAACTATAGATTTCTTCAAAAACATCAGTAAAGGAGACCCAAAATACATATATTGTCCTTGGAACACTTGATCAAGATCGTGCAAAAGATGTTGGATGGATGGTTCAGAAGGTTCTAAATACTCATGACATAAAGAAGCCACCACCCTTTTACCTATCTCTGATCATTGGAGAAAATTTAGTTCATAACTATATGGTAGACAACGGTGCAAGTAGTACAGTCATGCCTAAGTCAATTATAAGAAAAATTAGGCTTGTCATCACCAAATCCGGCACTATGATAATTCTTCACCGGGAACTCCTCGTGCTATTATTATTTACTAATCCACAGCCTTTAGTTTGATGGATGTAATCTGGAAACAAAACAACAACCGAACACAAGAATACCATCGACTATGATAAGATGGAATGATGACAAATCTGAAATATCAAAGTAAATTATAATATTAACATGAAACTGTTACAATCTCACCCATGAGGTACTTCAACAAGACTATGGGAGAAACTTTACAATTACACCTCTTGATGGCTTCTTCAACACACCTTTAACTGATGGCTTCCTTTGCACACTTCCTGCAATATTTCTCACTACTTCTTTCTATGCTAAATGAGGGGGGTAGCCTCTCTATTTATAGAACTTCCAGGCTTATCCATCTTATCTCTAAGATAGGATAAGAAATCCACACTGACGAATCATATTCCATACCTTAACTCTTATCTGTACATGTAGGCTTATCTGTTAAGATAAGATAAACCTTATCATTTTACATGGGTTCCACATTTTTAGACTTTTTTACAAATAAAATACACAAAATATTTATGACCTCACTCCTTGTCTTTATTACCAATATAATATTTCTAATTCCTAATCATGTAGACCCTACTTCTCTAATTACCCAAACTTTGACATTTTAACATTACCGGACCACTTACGACAAATATTTACTTTTTACAACATTCCTATTGTACTTTGACTGTTACCGTACTCCACATTATTGGCGGCACCGTACTGACGGCGCCGTTATCTTCTATCGGACGCTACTACTAATTACACTTAACAACATCCTATTCATAATACATACATTAATGAAATAGAAATTATGGAGGAAAATTTTAGTGTCGACATCTTCCCCCTTCCTAGCTTCTACTCCGTCTTCGGAGTAGACTATTCTGGTGCTTGGAAAATCTTCAACTTTTCGTGGTTGACCCATTTCGTAATGGGAGTGCCATCCAATTTCTCCAGTTGGTACGTACCATTTTCATGCACAGCTGCTATTTTGAAGGGCCCCATCCATTTTGGAAGAAATTTTCTGTCTTCTTTTTTTGTATCTGGAATCATATACTAGGACCAAGTCATTCACATGAAATGGAGACCATAGGATCTTTTGATCAAAGTATTCCTTCTGCTTCATTTTATTCTTATGGCTTGTATCCTTTGTTATTTCCCTCATTTCCTCTAGCAAATGAAGATGTACCAACCTTTCTTTTACTGAATCACTTTCATCCATCCTTTCATTTTTCATAACTCTCACAGTGGGAATATCAAACTCAATAGGAAGAACTGGATCAATGCCATAGGCCAACTTAAATGGGGAGTATCATGTTGCTGACTTTGATGTTGCCCTATATGCCCACAATGCTGCATGAATCCTTTTATCCCATTTATGTACCTGCAAGGCTGCATTTTTTGCTAGAATTTGACACAGCACAAAATTTGTTCGTTCCACCTGTCCATTTGTGCTTGGCTTGTATGTTGTTGCCTTCCTGTGCTTAATAGAAAACTTATTGACTAGGGCTTCTACCACCTCATTAATGAAGTGGCTTCCTTGATCTGTTACAATTTCTAATGGACAACCAAATCTGGTGACAATGCGTTCATATATGAACCTTGCCACTTCATCCATGGAAGCTGTTTTCAATGGCCTAGCTTTAACCCACTTGGTTAAATAATCTGTGGCAAATACAATATACTTATTTTGATGTGATGTAGTTGGAAGTGGACCTACAATGTCTATTCCACATTTTTCAAAGGGACCAAGGGGAAGAATAGGACATAATGGAGCTGATGAAGTCTTATGGTTACCATGTGTTTGACAAATATCACATGTCTTACAATAATTATAACAATCTTTAAAAAGAGTGGGCCAGTGATAACCTGCATCCAAGATCCTTCTTGCTGTAAGTTGTCCAGAGAAGTGCCCTCCACATGTACCATTGTGGAATTCTTCTAGCAGCTCCTTTCCTTGATCACGTCCAACTACCCTCTTGTACTGTCCATCAAGTCCTATTTGAAATAATGCTCCATGCAGAATAGAATATGGACAACTGGCTTGAGTAATCTTTCTCTTAGTCTTTGCATTGGCACCATCAGGAAACTTGAATTAATTCAGATAATTCCAAATATCTATGTATTCACTAGGGATTGTGTCAAGGGAGAACAATGCTGCATCGGGAAAATCATCATCATCACAAGATGATCCTAAACCATCATAGGCTCGAGAGAGTGCATCTGCATTGACATGCTTCTTTCCTGGCCTATCTATAATATAAAATTCAAATTCTTGTAGAAAAATTATCCATCTTGCTATCCTCCCTGATGGGTTAGGCTTATTGACAATATATTTCAGATCCTGATGATCCGTTACAACTATAAATTTCTGCCCTAGCAAGTAATTTCTAAACTTCTTTACAGCAAAAATGATAGCCAGATCCTCTTTTTCAGTTACAGTATATTTTTACGTCAGCACTGCTCATTTGTCTGCTCCCAAAGTAAATTGGATGTTCATTCCCATTTTCATCCTTTTGGCTCAAAGTACTACCTAGTGCTGCATCTGAGGCATCAGTGTACACAATGAATGGCTTGCTCCAATCTGGATTCTTCAAAACAGGTGAGGACACCAGGGCTTCCTTCAGTTGTCCAAAAGCTTCATGCGCCTTGTTTCCTGGTTCATAAGCAACATCCTTCTTCAAGAACTGGGTTAGTGGCTGTGCAATCTTTGAGAAATTCTTGATGAACCTTCTATAGTAAGCCACATGGCCTAAAAATGATCTCAACTTACTTCTATTCATAGGAAATGGTAAATCTTTGATTTTTGAAACTTTATCAGGATCAGTACCAATACCATCTCTGGATACAACATGCCCTAACAAAACACCTTTAGAACATCCAAAGACACACTTTGTAGGGTTTAGTGAGGCTTGTGCTTCATCTAACCTTTGAAATGTTGTCTCCATCTGGTGCAGGTGGTCCAACTTGCTCCCATAGATGTAAAAATCATCCAGAAATACTCTGATGAAGGTCCCAATGTAGGGTTCGAACACCCTATTCATCAAATGTTGGAATGTTGCTGGAGCATTACACAACCCAAAAGGCATAACTCTATAAGCAAACGTTCCCCAAGGAGTGGTGAAGATGGTCTTCAGCTGATCTTTCTCTACTATACGAACTTGGTTGTAGTCGCTATATCCATCAGCAAAACTATAACACTCCCGGCCAGCTATTTCGTCCAAGATCTGATCTAAAAATGGAAGAGGGTAATGATCCTTCTTTATTGCCTTATTGAGCTTCCTGTAATCAACACAAATGTGTAGCTTCCCATTCTTTTTTATTGAGATCACAATGGGAGAAACCCATTCTAAATTCTCCACAGCAAATATGAATCCTGCATCAAGAAACTTATCTATTTCTTCTTTTACAGTCTTGGAAAAATTAGGATTCATTCTATATGGCATTTGCTTTATGGGCTTAGCACCATCTACCAGCTCAATACAATGTTCTACCCAACTTAATTGACGGATTTCCTTGTAATCAAAAGTGAATAGGTGTATGTAGCTTCGAAAGAGCTAGAGGTAGGTTTCCTTCTCACTCTCCATCACAGCATCACCAATCTTTATTTGTTGGAGACGATCATCAACTTCTTCTTCAGATAATTTTATGGGGTCCTGGGTTGGTGTGACTGGAAGAATATCTATGACTAAAACATCAACCTCACTTTCTTCATCTTCAGTGTCCACTTCACTGGCGCTAGAGTAATCAGAGGATGTCCAATCATCAGTTTCATCACTTGAATCCACAGGTTCTGCTTTATGATGTCAAGGGATCACGTTTATCTTCACTCTCTCTCTACCATGTCCAAGTGTCATGAAACCTTCATTCTAGTAGTTTCTTGCATGAACTCTCCTTAGCCATGGTCTTCCCAGCAGCATTGGGTACGCAACAGTACCATTTTTCATCACCTAAAAGTCTACCACACATACAACACCCATAACAGATATTTCCACATTTGAAACTACACCTTCTGGTTTAGTTTTTCCCTTATTTAATGACCTTAACATAAGTGTTGAAAGGTGATCAATTTTTAAACCCAACATATTCATCACAGACTCGGTCATTACATTAACTACAACACCTCCATCAACTAAGACATCATGAATTGAAATACCATTACATAATACCTCAGCTTGTGGAGCATAGGGATCTGCCTCTGCCTCCAAAATAGGGACCTCAACCTCCTTCCTTCTTCGAGCATTGAGTCCACCTCGCAACTCCCACCTCTTCTCAGAAAAGATAGCCAAGAGTTGACCATATGTAATATTTGTAGGCCTTTTGGACAGATCTTCCAAGATGGAGTATGGTCCTTTCCCCTGTGAAATCAGAAAATCCTACACACCCAACTTTCTTCTCCTATGTTTCTTACTAGTTTCTCCTTTCATCTTCTTAGGATCAGTTCCATCTTGATTATCTTTTTCTTTCTTTCTTTTTGTTACAAACACATCTACTTCATTATTTCTACTCTTATCTACTACATCAAGAGAATTCACAGGTGCTTTTCTTTTATCATTATCTCTTGTACCAGATGTAGAAGCTCTATCTGGACAATTATACTTATAATGACCCTTTTTATAACAACCATAACAAACAACTTCAGAAATATTTCTTTTTGGACCTCTATCTCCTCCCTGAGAACTAAATTCCTTTCCTTGAAGAAGATTAATAGTTAACTAGCCCATCTTCCTAAGTAGATTCTTCATACTCAGTAGATGCACTAGGAGAAATATTTTTGCTCACCGGGAGTGGTTGTGGATTCTGGACCAAAGGTGCTGGTGTAGGCTCTACTTTAACAACAATTTCTTTGGGCTCCTCTTCCATGCTTTCTTCTTGCCTTCTTACAATCTCCTTTTCTTGTTCAATGGTAGCTAGGCGGTCATACTTCACTCGTTTTCTGATCTCTGGCTTCATCCCAAGAATGAAGTGCTTACAGAGGAGATTATCCACGCCATTCATCAACCCATCCTCTAGTCCCTCCTTCCGGATCTGGGCATCGAGCTTCCTCCTTAGCTCTAGAACACGAGCATGATAATCCCTTATCTTCTCCTTCTCTCCTTGGGATAGCTTTGTGATCTCGATCATGAGATCTGCATATTTCTGTTGTTCACCAAATTCTTCAAGAAAACTTTCGGTTAATAAATCCCATGAATTTTTCACATTATCACCTAGTGTTTCAAACCACCTAAGTGCTGAACCATCCAAAAAGGTAGGAAAAATTCAGTCCATTATTCCCTTCTTATAAGGCCATTACAAATACAAGATCGTTTAAACTCTTGAATGAAAGAAGAAGCATATTCATTAGATTGAGCTGAAAAAACAGGAATCTTTCCCATTTTCAAAAGTAACCACCGTGAAATACCAACCCACAAGTACAATTAACAAGACTTATGTGCACAAATAATTGGAATCACTATACTAGAAAGTGACTTTACACCCTTCTACAGTAAAATAGAAATGACCACGGTAAACTATGGTAAAACTTGACTTACTGCGGTAAAAACTGACTTTACTGTGGTAAACACTATTCACGGTAAAAAGTGAAGTTACTGCGGTAAATACTATTCATGGTAAAAAGTGACTTTACTGCGGTAAATACGATTCCAACAAAAATGACTTTACCATGGTAACTACTATTCATGGAAAAAATGACTTTACCATGGTAACTACTATGCATAGTAAAAACAAGGTTACCCTCCAATTGATTTTTCACTAAATGGGAATATCTCTCCAGAAAATCCACCAACGAGGAATGGTCCCAGCAACGGAACAAAAATGTCATCACCAATCCGACACTATGATAATTCTTCACCGGGAACTCCTCGTGCTATTATTATTTACTAATACACAGCATTTAGTTTGGTGGATGTAATCTGGAAACAAAACAACAACCGAACACAAGAATACCATCGACTATGATAAGACGGAATGATGACAAATCTGAAATATCAAAGTAAATTATAATATTAACATGAAACTATTACAATCTCACCCATGAGGTACTTCAACAAGACTATGGGAGAAACTTTACAATTACACCTCTTGATGGCTTCTTCAACACAGCTTTAACTGATGGCTTCCTTTGCACACTTCCTACAATATTTCTCACTACTTCTTTCTATGCTAAATGAGGGGGGTAGCCTCTCTATTTATAGAACTTCTAGGCTTATCCATCTTATCTCTAAGATAGGATAAGAAATCCACTCTGACGAATCATATTCCATACCTTAACTCTTATCTGTACATGTAGGCTTATCTGTTAAGATAAGATAAACCTTATCATTTTACATGGGTTCCACATTTTTAGACTTTTTACAAATAAAATACACAAAATATTTATGACCTCACTCCTTGTCTTTATTACCAATATAATATTTCTAATTCCTAATCATGTAGACCCTACTTCTCTAATTACCCAAACTTTGACATTTTAACATTACCGGACCACTTACAACAAATATTTACTTTCTACAACATTCCTATTGTACTTTGACTATTACCATACTCCACATTATTGGCGGCACGGTACTGACGGCGCCGTTATCTTCTATTGGACGCTACTACTAATTACACTTAACAACATCCTATTCCTAATACATACATTAATGAAATAGAAATTATGGAGGAAAATTTTAGTGTCGACAGGCCTGTAATATGAACCTATAGAAAGGATTGTTTTATAGCTTGATGGGACTGCAACCAATATAGTTGGAGTAATCAGAAATTTGGAGGTAACCTTACATGCTTTCCTAAATTTTTCCATTTTACAAGATGTTACTATTGTGGATTTACGTTCATATTTTACCTTGTGCCTATCTAGAGACTTTACAACAAAAATAGGAGGCTACCTCTCTTCTGATTGGTCTTTCTTATTTTTCACTACACATTATGAAGAAAGTGCAAAAGTTCCCTTGCTGTCCAAAATAGAAAATGAAATAGAAGGGATTTGGAAGCTTCATTTTGATGGAGCTAAGAATAAAAGAGGAAAGGGAGTAGGTCTGATGCTCACTTCCCCAACAAATGAAAGGTATTTTACAGATCTGAGTCTTCAATTTTCATGCACTTGTAATGTAGTTGAGTATGAAGCATTAATTCATGGGTTAGTTTGGGCCAAAAAAAGAGGGGTCAACACGTTACAGGTTTTTGGTGATTCTGAGTTAGTAATAAATCAAGTGAAAAACTTCAATCTATGTAAGAATCCATTAATGAAGTCTTACAGGCATAGAGTTTCAGACTTAATGGAAGATTTTGATGCCATTAATATTTAGTCTATTCCTAGAGCCGAAAATAAACATGTTGATAGGCTGGCAGTAGTTGGTGCTAGTTTAGAAGTGCTAGAACAAATAGAAAGCATCAAAGTTCAGCCTCGTGTTAAGCTAATTGTCAAACTTTCTATACCTGATAATGAATCTAATTGGTAGGTGTTTGAGAGCGATGATCAAATCTGTAGGTTTTTACATCAAGAAGCTGAATTTTCTGCAGTGAATCAGGATAAATTAGAACATCTATATGGTGACCAAATTGTTCAGTTAAAAACAAACAAGTTTCCTCGAGGACTGGTCACATTGGAATATATCTTTAGCACTGATGACTAGTTAAGAAAGGGAAAAGTTAAGATGTCTACTCATGCTGATAATTACAAACAGGTTTCAATTGATGAAGGAAAGAACTTATTCCTTGTAAAGGTATGTTCCTTATCCAAAAAACAGTCTTTTATTAAGATTTTCACTAAATTTAAAGATGTTTTCGCTTGGAGATACCAAGACTTGAAAGGGTTTGACCCTAGTCTAGCACAACATATGATCGAATTATAGCCTAATTCTAAACCTATTAGGTAGAAACAAAGGCCTTTAAATCCCATAATAGAACCTCTTATGAGGAAAGAATTATCAAAATTGATTGAATCAAGAATTATTTTCCTAGTTAAAAATTCAAGTTGGGTAGCCAATCTCGTTCCAGTTAGGAAAAAGAATGGAGAAATCAGATTATTTGTGGATTTTAGAGATCTTAACAAAGCATCATTAAAAGATCATTATCCACTACCAAACATGGATCATATTTTGAGTACAGTTTCAGGATCAGATAGACTATCCCTTCTAGATGGTTACAGTGGATATAATTAGATTTTAGTATGAGGAGAGGATAGATATAAAACAACTTTTACCACCAAGTGGGGTACTTACGCTTATAAAAGAATGTATTTTGGTATTTCAAATGCCGATACAATGTTTTAACGTGTAATGGACATGGATTTTTATAGCCTACTGAATCAATGCATACTTGTTTATTTAGATGATGTCATTGTATTCTCAAAAGATTCTGATTAACATCTAATTCATTTGAGACAGACGTTCCAGATCTGCATGTAGTTTGGAATATCTTTGAATCCCAAAAATTCTATCTTTTCAGTACACGAAGGTAAGATACTCGACCATATTGTTTCCAAAAATGGTTTAGCAATTGATCCCTTCAGAATTGAAGCCATATCACAACTATCATTACCTCACCACAAGAAGGCATTACAGAGTTTTCTGGGTAAAATCAACTTTGTTAGAATATTTTTCCCATATTTTGTAGCTTTGGTTAAGCCATTGACATCCATGCTAAGGAAAGATAAAACATTCTCTTGGACCAGCGAAGGGAGAGAAGGTTTTGAGGCTATTAAAATAGCTATTTCTTAGGCTCCTACTCTTGCAAATCCAAATTTTGACAAATATTTTATAATGTATGCACTTGCAAGAGCTGAAACAATTTCAGCTATTATAATTCACGTTAATGACGAGAATATCGAATAGCCAATTGCTTTCTTTGGAAAGAGCTTACATGATTACGAAACAAGGTACACATTCCTTGAAAAACAAGTACTTTATGTAGTCAGAGGACTAAAGAATTTTAAGTACATGCTTTCAAACAATAGAATGCATGTTCTTGTTTCTCATCCAAATGTGAAAGCTTTCTTGTTGAACAAAGAGTTCAATGAGAAAAGAGTAGGTTAGATAACAAAGATTATGGAATATGATGTTGATATACAAGTTGCAAAGACAGTTCGAGGTAAGGGTTTATGTGAGCACTTAATTATTGATATGGAAAAACAACAGGCTACAGAATCCAAAGATTCAAAACAACATGTTGAAACCATGTATCAATAATAAAATGTTATGTTACAACCAAGAGATCAGCAACCTGAACTTCCTCAAGAAATTCAGGAATCGAGATGGATGACTGATTTGGTTAACTATCTACAACACGAAACCTATCCGGAAGGTATGGATAAGAATAAATGAAGATATTTCATATTACAAGCTATTTCTTATCTTTTCATGGATAGTGTATTGTTTAAAAGAGATTTAAATGGAATCTTGATGCGATGTGTCGATTATGACAAAATTCAGATAATATTATCAGAATTTCAAGAAGGACCTGTAGCAGGTCACTTCTCAACAAGAACTACAGCTTTGAAAATCATGAAAGTAGGTTACTATTGGCCTTGTATATTTAAGGACTGTTTTGAATGGATCAGAAAGTACAAGAAATGTGCTTGCTTTGTCGGAAAAAAATGTTTAACTTCTCTGCCTTTGTAGCCTATTTCAGCTGATCAGCCCTTTATGTAGTAGGGTCTTGACTTTATCGAAATGATTAACCCTCCTTCATAGGGATATGAATGTATTCTAACTACTACAGATTACTTTACAAGATGGACTAAAGTTGTATCCTTGAAGGATGCTAATGAAGCTTCAATACTAGCCTTCTATAAAGGTATAGTTTGTAGATTTGGTGTTCCAACAACTATCATATAAGATAATCCTTTAGCATTTCTCGATGTTAAGGTAACAGATTGGGCTGTTAGCCATGGAATCTACTTGATCTCTTCATCTAATTATTACCCACAAGGCAATGGATTAGTTGAAAGCACTAACAAGAATCTGTTGAGAATAATCAGAAGAACACTCTAAGAGAATTAAAGAGCTTGGCATCTAATGTTGAATTTAGTACTTTGGGTTGATAGGGTGACCCCTAAGATATCAGTTAGAAATTCACCATATAAGCTTGTGTATGGGAAAGAAGTGAGGATGACAATTTTAATTGAGTTACCTACATTGGATTTGTTGCATTAGATAGAACTACTTGAGAAAAAACCATTGTAGGTCTGTTATGTAGAGTTGATGGAATTACAAGAACTAAGAGATCAATCTCATTCAAATAGGGAGAAGAATTAGAATCAGATGAAGAAGAATTTTGATAAGAAAGCCAAATTCAGAATCTTCAATGATGGAGATATTGTGTTAAAATGGGATGTTGATTGTGCTAAGCCAGGAAGACACTCAAAGTTTGATACACTTTGGAGTGGTCCTTATATGATATCAGCTTGCAAAGAACACAATGCTTTTTAGCTTTCCAATCTGAATGGAGAGGAAATTCCCATTCCTGTGAATGGTATGTTTCTCAAACACTATTATTAAAATTATTATAGTGATTGGTTACAATAGTATTTCCCTTTCAATAAGTGCATTCATGCACATGGTCTAGTTTACCAGATCTTTTCCTAGTTTTTGTTGTTTTGAAAGGGTTGGACCTTTCGAGAGAGGGCGGAGTTTTTTTTTATATTTGGACTCCATACCCAATGGACAAGAGTAAGGCACTAGTCTACAAGCTAGCATCCAGCTTTCCCCGCAGGATTACCAGAAATGTTGACAATTTTTGCACCTGTGTAAAAATGGGCAACTCGAAACTTCATTACGATGGAAAACTTTGGTGAAGTATACCTAAGCTAAGGGATTTACATCAGATTATTGTATTATTGCTGATTTGTGAAAATGATTAAGTGAAATCTACAGCTATGTGTGTTGTTACAAAACGTAACAACTCACATAGTCTGCAATCTCATGAATATCCTTACCAAGAGAACACAAACCCTAAAGGACATCTGTGTTATCCCAATGAAGACACTGGATTGCAGAATATGTAAGCTATATAGTTTTGGAATAGCAGACATAGTGGTAGTTTTCAGACAGTCAGATTCATGGTTATTATCTTGATGCCTATCAGTTTTATTGCTCTATGTTCATTAAAGTTGTTATGATTTATAATTCTACATTTACCTATGCTTCCATACGAGATTACAAATTGATTCCTTTCCTGCTACTTCCATCAAGAAAATATTGACAAACAAAAAGTGAAAATAATGTCCAAATGGAGATAGCAGAAAGGATTCAAAATGAAGAATGGAAGCTAAGATAATCACACAGCTTATAAAGAGACACATTTCATTCAATGATTATCCACTCGAGTTACAGGTATTCACTTCAAGTTATCCCTTATGTTAATTCATTTCATTGAGATATTGAGTTGCCTACATCATTGTACAACCAAAAGGAAACTGAATGTAGAAAGAGATAATCAACTCGTTATTTTAATTTAATTCTTTATTAATAAGAGATCATAAGCTTTCCCACACAAGATGTGGGATATGACTAAGTGAGTCATCATATACATGGAAATGAGAATACCACATGTGCTAAAGAACAAGAGTAGAGGAGTAAAAGGGAACCCATCATTTCCTTTTCTGACTTCTGTCTCAACTTCTCTACCTTTCCATCTCCATCTCAACTCCTCCATATTCTGCTTCCATCTCCATTTCTTAACACCTACAAGACAAAGAGAAGCATCTGTCAAATAGAGCTCAAGGTACAATGTTATTCCAATACTCATGTTCTAAAGCAAATACATATTCTAAGTTCAATGTATGTAATGGTACTTGAAACAATGAAATACACATTAGCTAGCAACAAGGAAAAGAGAGAGTGGTAAGAGAAAATCAAAGAAGCTAAGGATTGGGTAAGAAAAGGAAGAGTCTAAAGTTGTCGGAAAAGAAACAAATATGAAGAATAACACATGAAGTAAGTTGAAAAACAGCTTGCAGAGGAAGGAAGCAAGAAGGAATAAACCACATGGATATAAGAGAGGCCAAAAATGCTATTTATTCTAATTTAATTCTGAGTTTTGTCGGAATAGGTTGCAGCATAGAATGAAAATCATTCTAACTAGTTAAGAAGGTAGCAATTGAGGAATGCAGATAAAATATCAGTTTTAGATGATTTAGAGGAAATATCAAGCACCAGAATGGGTCAAGAAAGATTTATTTTTGCAAATAAAAGTTGGAAATCTGGAAAAGGAGAGAGAAAAATAGGATTTTGGAAAAAAAATTCTAGAGTATCCCCTTGTAAAATTGACTTTTGATTTAAAACAAAATTGAAACACATGCTTTTTAGCTACTACATTGCTTTTTAAGCTATCTGAGCTTTAAAAGGAATAAAAATATTCAAGAAAACTACATGTTTCATCACTTCTAAGTTGATATCATGATCAAATGAAACATACAGGTATTCCATATTTTCATCATTCTACAGCTATCAAAAGTTCTTTTTAAATTCCAAATTCAAGTGTGAATCAAAGGCCAATTGCTTCACAATTTTTCAGAAGATGTAAAGAATCAAGTAAATCTAGCATGGATAGCTTCATTCAAGTGATCGGTTAAGCAAGAGAGATGTTTAGATCCTTTTAAAATGGTCAAATCATAAGAATCTGGAGATAGAATGATTCTAGGAAAAAAATTCCAGAGTTTCCCCTTGCAAAATGGATTTTTCTGGAAAAACAGAATTGAGAAATAATGCAGAAATTAAAATATATTTGCTACTATGAATTCTGAAAAGGGAAAGGTCATTTTAGAAAAGGAAATTAATTATTTTCTTCAATTTCCATAAATTGAGCAGTTACTTCATTATACATAATGGAATGCAGTCACGTTTGCAACAAAGAAACAACATACAACTTCCAGAGAGTCAATATCTTGAATGCAAATGTTAAAGCTACAGAATACACAAGATGGCATTCATCTTCCAACTAAAGAAATAAACCATAGAGTTCAACAAGTATTCAATACAAAATACCAAGAACAGAGAAAATATCCACAAAGAGTTCAACTCAAATGCAAAATATACATCTAGAGTCAATGGGTACAACATATCAAGTATACATAAGAAAAGAGAAAAGAAACGTGATAGATTTGCAAAGAAGTATCATCGAAAAACAATGCTAAGAAATAAGGTTTCTCTCACTACATCTTCAGACAAGGTCCAACAAGTCAAATATGCATCTACAGGAAGGATGAAGTGAGTTCTAATACAAATTGGACAAGTGCCTAAGGAGCTTCTACGACTAATTTTATGATAAAACAAGGAAGAAGATTTTGAGTATCAAAACAAGGGATAGAGGAATAGTTGACACTTCCAGATACCGAGACAAAGCTACAAAATATCAAAACCCTTACATATAACGAATCTTCAACTAATTTCAAAGTGATTAGTTAGGCTCACAGGCTCATTTCAGAAGCATAAATGGACTTTACCCACAATTTTTTTTGTTTATATGAATATTTTAACCTAGGTTTGGAAAGTTTCAGAGTTACAGAGCTAAAGCTCAAGCCCAAAAAGAGTTATCAGAAATAGTTAAAGAACTCACCATGCCCAAAGATAAAAAAAAGAAAAATAATGGCGGCACCTTCTTCCACATACTCATGATGAACTCGACAACTGTCAAAAGCACAAAGTCCAAAAAACTAGAAAAGGAAAAGAAGCTTTTAGTGTTATTACAATGATCAAAGAACTCGAAGAAACATCTGAAATAGACCAAGTTCACATCTATAGATCATGCACAAAAAATAAAGCCGAGCTACATAAAGAAAAACAGAATGAATACCTTCGTTTTTCATCAAAAAGCATAGGCCTAGTCAAGTAACCATGGTGTCGAGGGGAAAAGATAAAAAAAAAGGCTCGAAGGCCTCAAAGATCTCCATGCTTTCATCAAAATGTAGAGTGGGGGGAAAAAATTTCTAGGGCTTCGCCGACAAAATGAAAAACCAAATGAAGTGACCAAGTGTGAGCTCGCATGTGTATAAAATCTCCATCAAACTGGGGTTTCAAAATCCTAACCCATGGTTAAGGATCAACCGATCACCAAATGCCAAGTGGAAGATCAAATGGTGATCATTCAGCACAGGGTTCGAAGTGATAAGCTCAAATTAAATGCAACCAACCAAATAAATGCCAGGGACAGATCCTAAACCATGGTAAAGAATCAATGGTGGTAGAGAAACCAAGGACGAAGATCAAGGGCCATTAGAGCTCACAAAAACCAAGTTAACCAAGCCTAGTAAGGGTTACCACCGCCTAAGACCACAAGGTTCGAGCCATCATAGAGGGGGACCAGCCCACGTGGAGAGAGAATTAATCATTTCCAGGGACTGTACAAAGTCTAAAGTGTGCATGCCCACATAAATCAAAACATCACTATATGCCAAAAGTCCTAAAAAAGGTAATGTTTGTATTATGTGCCAAAGGGGCTAAAGGAGATAGATCAAATAAATGGTGGGCTATCCAAAGGGTGGTCCCTTTTTTAATCAAATACATATACAATTACCTAAGTCCACAATGTTGCAGCATCAAACCAAATGAACCAAGGTGGTCCCCACATGGGGTGTTGTATTCAAATTTGCAAAGTGTCACTCATGTGACCATCCAAGAAAAGAAAAAATTAGAAACATATGCATACCAAAGGTGGTCCCCACTTAATCCTTATTTTGCAAATATTGCTAAAGGTTGTAACTTTTTCCTACAAACAGGGGGATGATATTTTGCATATCTCCACAACAGGACAAAATAGAGAAGATGACGAATTTGCATGTGCAAAGAGGGAAGACTTCCTTAGTAAGCAATTTGTAATTTTAGCAAGTTATTCACTTTCCCTTTCTTAGGAATAGAATAGTGAACTTTAGTTTGATTGTATTGTATCTAAGGCTGATAATGCCTATTTTTATTACATGCTCTAGTTTGTATTATTTTATTCCTTTATTTATTATTGAATAAAGGATAAAATTAGGATACATGGGTGAGTACAGCTTTTAGGATATTTTTAGGAGAGGGATGAACTTTTTCTATATATTGTGTGCTTTTGCAAAGCACAAAGTGGGGGGGAATTTTTAAGAGATTTTTCCCAGAAGAACTTTTGATATGAGTACTGAAGAAATTTCTTCCAATTTTACCCTCTGAGTGTTGAATTAATCCTGCCTTTCCAAGTTATTTTGCAGTCTTTTGTATGCCAGCATTGATCTTGTGAATCAACATTCCCTGATTCGTCACTTTACGCTACTATAAATCTACTATTTTCTGCTAAATATCATTGTGCATGTTAGCTTACTAGTAATGTTGTGATTTTCCCTCAGTACAAATTAAGTGTTTTTTTTAACCTTACCTTCTACAGAAAGTGAAATTGGTTCGTGCACATAAAGAATTATTCACAAGTCAGTTGTGTATCCCACTCAATTCAAGTTCTCTGATCAAAATTTGCAGTATCACCTTCGTAATTATTTAATTTTTAGTCACTTCCTAACCCTAAAAATCCCAGAAAGTAGTCTAGTTAACACCGATAAGGAACTGACCTTTTAACTCTAGAGGTTCACCTCAAAATAGGTATACACACAGACTTGAGGTGTCTCCATTGTATCTACGAGAGAGAGAGAGATATTTTGTAGACTTAGAACACCTATTGGCATCTCTCTGCCGGGTGCACTTTTGAGAGATAACAGTTCCATCATTTCTTGCACACCATCCATTCAAGAAGGTGTACAAGAAGACTCCATTTTTGCAGTTGAAAATCAGAGCTATGGGCATATCAAACATATCAGACCTCTCCCAATAAGGTATTTTTCTTCATTAGAGCCAAAGGAGACATCACAACCAGTCATGTATGCATCTAAGCATGAGGATGAGCTAAAAAGTACCAAGGATCAGCTGCCATACCTATTCAATACAAATGTAGAGCAACTAAAAGAGGTATTAAATTTTCTTTCAACTAACACCTTGCTAATTTTGGTAGAAGACCAGCTTCTTGTTGATTTTCCACTCATCCATGCAGAAATACTCAACTCCAAATCATTTGCATGACTGCCAATTTTGAAGAAAGGAAGTTATTTTGCACAAACAGTTACAGGGTTTGTTTATCCCATCTTTGCTTCCAGTTAGAGTAGAGTAGGTAGGTTTCTTTCAGTAGAAGAAGTGCTTGTGCACACTCTGCATGTTCCATTTGCAGCATGTATGATTTTCAGTTTTGTACATAGTTTTTTGGTGTTGTTTTGGTTACTCTTATACAGTCCATTTTAGTGGGTTTTGGTGAGGATCAGTTTCAGTTCAGTGGGTTTCCAAGTGGCTCAGAGGTCAGATTTTCATAGTTCATATACAAAATGGTTATTAGGCTTGAATCCATGCCCAATGGATGCTTCAAAGGCCATTGATCATTCATCTAGTAGGCAAACGACCCCTGAGAGTCACCAAATTGTTATCCAAAATGAGCCCCCTGTTTATTTTGGCTAACTTGCCTTCATTCTTTCCTTCCTTGTGCTTAAACTTTAATTTTTACACATTTTAGTCACTCAAAGTATTCTAGAAATGGCTTCATCAGATAGGATTTTTCTTTTCCTTTCTAGAAAGGTAAAATTTTCCTCCTAACTCTAAATATTTTGAAAGTTATGGCTTGACGGAGTTTTTTGGGGAAATTTTCCCTTGACAGGCCCGCATCCAATGAGAAGTTGCCACGTGGCAGTGAAATTCAGGATGGCAGAGTGAAGTTAAAAAATTTTCCAAAGTGGACAAAGGGTGCAAAGGAAAAAACCGGCCCGCACGCCCGTGTAGGAGGATGGAGAAAAGTTTAGAACGCCCGTGGACCAACCTGAGGATGCCACGTGTCCTGTCAGTGGCGGGAATCAGGGGTGCAGAGGAAATTTTTATTTTTTTCCAAAGCTGAAAAATGCACAAAGGAAAATTTTGAAATACAAACCCATAGGTGAACCAAGAAGCGACATGTGGTGGCAGAGCAGCAGAGCGGGGGGAAATTTTGGGAAATTTTCTCAGTGAAAAATCAAAGTTAAAAAGGTGAGGTTTGAGCCCGTGTTTCCATCAGGTAATGGGAAAGTGACATATGGTAGTTGAGCAGCAAGGCATGGGGAATGTTTGGGAATTTTTCCAAATTCAAAAATTGGAAAAATTTCAAGTTTCGGCCCGCAAACCCAAATTTTTCCTTAAAATTGTGATTTTTGCCCTAATTTTTTCAGAGGGGCATAACTTTCGATCCTGAGATCAGATTTTCACATTATTTATATCATTGGAAAGCTATTGAAATCCTCTACATGATGGAATATTAGATTTTGATTTTTTATTGATATTATCTAGAGAAAAATTGAAAAATGTATCTTCCATGCAAAAAACACATAAAATGACTCCAACCATCAAAATTAATGAAGTATGGGCCTCTGATTTGCTCTGTAAAGAAATGTACTTCAAAGTATGGTATTTTTTATGGAAAAACATCATTTTCAGGTCCATTAGATGAATCTTATCTTTGGTTAAAGTCCCAAATCAATTTTCCTATGTTTTCTCTTTTCTTCCATTCTGCTTGATGGTTAAAAGCCAATTTTGGCTCATTTGTAACGGTTTGTTCATCATTCTTCTCTGCATCTCCCTTCTATTCTTCCCCAGGGTCAAAAATTGAGTTTGAACCTCCTCCCTTGCTTTGTAATGGATTTTTTTTCCTCTTACTAGTAAAATGATGTTTTTGCAAAATTCTGGAGCAATAAAAAACATGTTTTGTGATGCATTTGTTCATCCTTGCTTGTTTTGCTTGTCTTCTTCTTGCCTCTCTTCATTTAAAGTATTTGTGCATGTTTGAATGTTCATTGCAGGATTTGGAGCTATGTTCATGTATTTTTGGAACATTTTTTGTGTGAAATTTATCCTTTGTTTTGTGATGCACTTTTCCATCCTTTTCATTGCTCACCTCTTCTTGTCCCATGGTAGTTTTGATAGATGTTCAGCATTTTCCTTCTCTCTTGTATCAGTATTTTAGTGTAGGCTCTATTTTTTCCTATTTTATCTCTCTCTGTCTCCTTGGCATAGTTAGATTAGCATTAGATTAGCTTTCCTGCACTGGAATAGCTTGTGGTAAGTAGTTTAGGAAGAGTAACCAGCCTTATTTGGAGAGATTTCCCCATTGGAAAAGGTCCCACACTTTGGGAAAGATCAATTTTTTGCATTCACACCAAATGACATTGCCTTAGAAAAGTAGATCCATAGAAAATTTTGGGGGTGCTGTGAATTTGCACTAATAGTAACAATCTTTCATAATTTTTAAGGGTGTGGTACATGTTGAGAAATGACCTCTTGGAGGTCATTCATGGAATTCTGATAATAATTGCTGATTTTTTTCATATTCAACACATCGCAGCAACATTCCATTTATATCCCTTTTGAATAATACACCATCAATGAAAACATAGAGTACATCTTGTAATCTGAAATACCTTCATTTATCATTGTTCATACCTTTTGGATAGATGCCATGCCGTAAATAGGTAACTAAATCAGTCATCCATCTTGATTCCTAGACTTCTTGAGCAAGTTCAAGTTGTTGATTTTCTGGCTGAACCATAATGTTTGATTTTTGATACGTAATTTCATCATGTTGTTTTGAATATTCAGGTTCTACAGTATGTTGTTTTTTAATATCAGCAATTAGATGTTCACACAAGCCTTTTCCTCGAACTGTCTTCACAACACAAATATCAACATCATACTCCATGACCTTCGTTATTGAGCCTGCTCTTTTCTCATTCAATTCTTTATTTATCAAGAAAGATTTTACACTTGGATGAGAAATAAGAACATGAATTTTTTGTTTGAAAGCATGTACTTAAAATTCTTTAACCCTCTGACTACTGAAAGTACTTGTTTTTCAAGAAATGTGTACCTTGTTTCGTAATCATACAAGATCTATCCAAAGAAATTAATTGGATGCTCAACATTTTCATCATTCACCGGAATTAATATGGCTGAGATTGTTTCAGCTCCTGCAAGTGCACACATTGTAAAATATATATCAGAACCTGGATTTGCAAGAGTAGGAGCTTGAGAGATGGCTGCTTTGATTGCTTTAAACCTTTCTCTCCCTTTGCTGTTCTAAGAGACAACCTTCTCTTTCTTTAAAATATTTTTCAATGGTCTCACCAATGTTATAAAATCTAGAACAAATCTTCTAACAAAGTTTATTTTTCAAGGAAAACTTTGTAATGCCTTCTTATGATGAGACAATGATAGCTTTGATATGGCTTCGATTATGAAAGGATCAATTCATAAACCTTACTGAGAAACAATATGACCAAGTAATTTTCCTTGATGTACAATAAAGATAGACTTTAGTGGGTTCAAAGATATCACAAATTGTCTACATAACTGAAAAGTCTTCCTAAGGTGTATTAAATGTTCTACATATTTTTTTTAGAATACAGTAACATCATATAAATAAACAAGGATATATTTATTTTACAAGCTATGAAAAGTCATGTCCATTGTGCAATGAAATGTTGCAACATCATTTGAAAGGCCGAAAGGCATTATTTTGTAAGCATAAGTACCCCACTTAGTGGTGAAAGTGGTTTTGTACCTATCTTCTTCTCGGACTAAAATCTTATTGTATCCACTATAGCCATCTAAAAAAGATAGTCTATCTGAACTAGAAATTTTTCTAAAAATTTGATCCATATTTGGAAGTGGGTATTGATCTTTTAATGAAGCTTTATTAAGATCTCTAAACTCCCCACATAATCTGATTTCTCCACTTTTCTTCTAAAAGGAACAAGATTGGCTACCCAACTTGAATGCTTAACTAGAAAGATAATTCCTGATTCAATCAACTTAGATAACTCTTTCCTCATTAGAGGCTCTATTTTGGGATTTATAAGCCTTTGTTTTTGCCTAACTAACTCGGAATTTAGCTGCAATTCAATAGTATCGTGTGCTAAAATGGGATCAAACCCTTTCAGGTCTTGGTATTTCCAAGCAAAAAAATCTTTAAATTCTTTGCAAAGATTAATAAAAGAATGTTTTTCAGTTAAAGAACATACCTTTCCAAATTTTATTTTTTTACTTTCATCACTTGAAATATCTTCATAGTTATTAGCATGTGTTTACAGCTTAGTCTTGACCTTCCTTAACTGATCGTTAGTGCTAAAGATGACTTCGAATGTGACCATACCTTGGGGTAGTTTATTTGTCTTTAACTGAACAATCTGGTTGCCATATAAGTGTTGTAGTTTATCTTGATTTACTGCAAAAAATTTAGATTGTTGCGGCAAAAACCTCCATATTTTAACATCATTTTCAAAAACTTTCCAATTCAAGTCATTATAAGGTATTGAAGGCCTTACAATCATCTTTATATCAGGCTAAATTTTGTTATTTTCAATATGTTCTAGTACTTTAAAAGTAGAACAAATTATGGCAAGTCTATCTGCATGCTTATTTTCTATTCTAGGAATGGATTGGATGTTGATAGCCTCGAAATATTCAATTAAGTTTGAAACTCTATGTCTATAAGAATTCATTAATGGATTCTTACAAACACTGAAATTTCTTACTTGATTGATAAACAACTTAGAATAACCAAAGATCTGTAACATGCTAATACCTCTTTTTTTTTCCCAAAGTAAGTCATGAATTAATGCTTTGTATTCATCTACGTTGCAAGTACATGAAATTTGGAGTTTCAAAGATGATAAATACCTTTTTTTTGTTAGGGAAGTTAGCATCAAACATGTTGCTTGTCCTTTCTTATTTTTAGCTCCATTGAAATGAAGCTTCCAAATCCCTTCCATTACATTTTCTATTTTAGACAGCAAGGGAATTGATGTATTTTCTTCATGTAAGCAATACACACCAAACAGATGTTCTTCAATTTTTTTGAAAGGATCATGATCATGTTCTTCATGTGTCTTTTTATCCATAAACAGGTTAGAAACAACATATAATGCTGAAACATGAGCTATATTATCAAAACCATACATGTCTAAGGCTCTATAATTAACTACTGTATTAGAAGCGTGAGACTCAATGTGAAATCTGGCCAATGGTTTTGAATTGATATTAACATTGGTCCTATAATGAGTAGTGAAAAACAAGAAAGACCAATCTAAATAGAGAAAGCCTCCTATCTTTGCTGTGAAATCTCTTGGTAAACATATAGCAAAGTAAGGAGGTAAGTCTACAACAATATTATCTTGCAGAATGGAAATATTTTGGCAAGCATGCAATGTTACCTCTAGATTTCTGATGAAACCAACTGTATTAGTTGCAGTTCCATCCAACTGTAGGACACTCTTTTATGTAGGTTCATACTACATACCCAATTCTTTTTAATTGCTTTTGGCATAACTATGTTATTTGCATAGTTGTCCACCATATACTTATAACAAGATGTTATTCAATAATTAGTGATAGATAAAATTGTGGTGGCTTCATGATTTCATGAGTATTTAAGAATTTCTAAACCATCCATTTAACTTAATTGATACGGTCTTGTTCCATTGTTCCAAGGACCATGCCTGCTATCTAAACTTCCTTTTCTGATGTTTTTGAAGAAATCTGTAGCTTAGCTAGTTCATGAGAAAGTAAATCTTGTTGTCCTGGAATACTTAGAGCATCCCACATTGAGATGTTAACATTATCCTTTTTCATTACATAAACAATGTTAAAAGAAGCAACATTTTTAGAGACAGATTCTAATGTTTTAGCATACGCTTTGGAGAAAACTGATTTTGCTTTAGCTGCTTTTGATATCTAAGGTATGAATAACCTTCTTAGATCAAGTTGTAGTTGTTTTTATTTGTTCTTTAGAAGATGTAACTCCTATTATTTTTTGAGGAACATATGCATTGTTAGCTATTTTTTTGCTTATAGTTGTTGATTTATCAGTGATACTAGGTAGAACAGGCCTATTCTACTGTTTTTTGCTTGCTACGTCCTTTTCTTGAGCCCTAGTAGTAACTACAATGAAATAATCCTCACTGAAATTGACTAAATTCTATTAAGGTACCTTCTAAACCTGAGTATCTTGTTTCCCAACCTCCATTTTAGGCATAAACAATGTCTCATTTTGAGGTCGTGCAAGAATACTAATGTTCAAAAAAGCATTTTCAAAACTTGCAGCTGAATGAGGTTGATTACAAGGTTGACACCACTCTTCTATAGTCATATTAACCAAGAATAAAGTGTTAGATAAACTAGGAGCATTTGGTTCAAATTGCCTTTACTGATAAGGATGCCTATAATTTTGACTCTATTAGTAAGGCTTCCTATTTTGTTGGTTTAGCTGATTTTGCTAATAAGGAGCCTGATAAGGTCTACTAGGTAATGCAAGCCTGTTCTCGATTAAAGTAATCTTGTTCCCCATAGTTTGAAAATATTTAAAAACATCATTTGATGGGACTACAACAATGGGTTCTATAATTTTTATAGGCTATGGAATAGGAGCTAAATCTATTAAAAAATGCACTTAAGGCCTTGGAGCTAATTTTCTGCCTTGAATAAGACTATTTTAAGCTCAGATGGTGATATCATAGGCTGCTGGGAGAGTCTATCCTCACATAGACTAAATCATAGTTGAAATATTACTTTTTAATGCCCTCAGATAATAAAGAAAAGCATGATCATCTTGAGGTTTGACACTTGTTGGAATTCCTTCCAAAGTTCTGGAAAAATGGAAGTTAAAACTAGACATAAAATCATTGGGAGAACTTTTAATGGTAGAAATATATTCTATGAGAGATAAATGATCTGAACTATCTTGAAATTGTTTCAACAATTTATCACCTAATTCATCCCAAGTTCTTATGCATCCAATCTCTAGATTTCCATACCATTGTAAGGATTGTCCTTTAAGAGATGCATCTAAAAGTCTCAAACCTACATCCTCATTGGGTGATATTATGAACTACACATAAGGTTGCAACATCTTTAATGTGCTTTATGGGTGTGTTATGTCATTTTTAGTGATTTTAGCTGAAATTGAGATAACCATAGAATTTTTTGAGAAAATCTCCTAAAAATGCCCTTTGAAGGAGATCTTCACGTTTTTGGGTTTCCATTGCATGGAAGCATGTATTTTACATATTTCATGTCAATTGTCTTATAAAACCTGAAACCCAATTATATTCCAGTGTATCAGGTTTTCGGAACTCAAGAGCATCAGAACATACCTTTCAAAAAAACATGCTTCATGCTGCTTGTTTCCCAAAACCCAAAACCCAAACCTTTCCTTTGTATCAGGTTTTCAGAACATGATAACATCCAAACATGTCTTTTACATGCTTCATGTCAGTTTGTTTCCAAAACACGATTTGATAAGAAAACCTTTGTATTAGGTTTTCAAACCTATTAAGCATGATGACATCGCATTAATGTCAAGTTGTCTGGTAGTTAGCACACGTGTAGAAGGAGGTGTAATAAATGCTAGGGATTTACAAATAGTTCAATTTACACGTCATTTTTACCTAGCATATTTTCGTTGCGTGGATTTTTTGTACATGCTCCTTCGACCTCCAAACCTGACTGAACCTCTTAATCGAGTTCGTGATTGATTTTCGACCATTTTTTGAATTTATTAAAGGTATTTTTCTCTTCTTACCGCTTTGAGGTCTTTAGGATTGATTTTGAAGTTTTCATTTGGTGTTTCTCCCTGTTTTCTTTTTCTCTCCTCTGGGTTTTGGGTTTTCGGTTGTTTTCTTCATTTTCTATTGTATTGCCATGAAACCTCTTGTTTAAATTTCATCCTGGGTGTTTTCTTATTTTTCCTATGAATATACTCTTTAGATTGTTTAGAAGAATATGAAAACATTAACTTACAAGCTTGGTGGGAATTTTACATCTTTTGACATCCCAGAAACCTGACGCTTGTGTTTAGGGTTTTATAGGGTTTTCGACATCTTCCAACTTCTTCTTGTGTCAGATTTCTCCAAGTGTCTAAAATCATTTGGTTCACGTAGAGTGTCATATTTCTTCAAGTGTCTGACATCGTTTGGTTCCTGCAAAGTGTCAGATTTCTCCAAGTGTCCGATAACTTCCAACTTCCACTTGTGTCACATTTCTCCAAGTGCTCAACATCACCTGAGTTCCACCTTTGTGTCAGGTTTCACAAAGTTTCTGACACGACCTAGTTTCTAATATACACTAGACTGTGTCATTTTTCATGAAGTGATTTGTAAGTCTCAAAGTCCAGTTAAGTGTGGTGAGTCTATAGGGTTGCTCAACAAGCTTTCAAGCCCGATTGTTTAACCAAAAGTAATATAAGCATTCTTCCTTTAGGAATTCTCATGTCGGATCCTGGACAATCTAAGGATAAGTCAGACAGATCAAGAAAGATGAAGTACAAGTATTGGAAGATGGCCTCACCTTCCTACACAGATTGTAATTACAATATCTGGGACACGGAGCTTGGTAACATAGACATGGAAGACTTTTGGAAAAGAACCAAGGATTCTTCTTAGAATCCCTTGATGAAGTCAATAACCGGCAATGGCCTCCCTCTTGCAGCAGGATTCCCAATGTTTTCTCAATTCCCCGAGTTTATTTTGGCCTGCGCTTCTAATTATGACTCAAATTCCTGTTCAGTGAGGAATCAAGCAGGAGAAATCATAGTGAAGTTGGATAGGGGTTACTTTGATGACCTCTTGAGTTGTCCAAACTTTAAGGAATATGTTGATGTAGATCTTAAGTCAGCATAGAAATCTTGGGATAAATATCAAGAAGACTACATCAAGCATGTGAATAAAAAGTTTTTGATCAAGGCCAAGTAAGTCGTCTCTAGGTTTCGCAAGTTTGTCCCTAGGAGTGATTTCATCCTTGAAATCAGTGACATTATCACCCTGCTGAGTCAAGTATTTAGACTCCTCGAGTCAAGAGACTTCTAAGGGTGGATGTATCAATTCATGGTCATTATAAAGAAGAAAAAACAAGGGATTGATTGGATCAGTCTTATAAGTAATGAGATTGATTCCCAAATGAAGAAAGTCTTGTCTACTAGGAAGTTTTATATGTCATCATATGTCACCTATGTAGCAGCTGGCATGAGAAATTATCCAGGGTTGGATGCAAAGGAAAATAGGGTAATAAAACACATATATCGATATTTCCCTCAAGTGACAATGAAGGGTTTTGAGGATCAATTCAGAAGAGTGAACGATGCCTTCTTTTATAAAAATATCTGTAGGATGAACCCTAATCTAAGGAAAGGGAGAGTCTCTAATGAAGCATGGGATGAAGTATCAAAATGGGGTTGTATCTTCTTGCAATTCAATAAGTTCACATACCTTTGCATGGTCATGTATTTGGGTGATCCTTTCTAATTTCCCAGGTTCCCAGGTGATAAGCTGATCCTGATGGAGTTGGTTAGAAAATTGTTGGATTTTCACAAATTCCAATAGAGTAAGCACAAGGCCACCATCTCCTTCCCTATTTCCATCGAAAGGTACACATGCTCAAAAGTGGTTAAAGCCAAGAATGTGGTGCATGAGTTGTAGGACAAGTTGAAAAAGCACATGAAGCACAGAGATGGGTTTGATTTCTGAGGATTCCTTAAGTCATATGGGACCTTATATCTACATGTGTGTAGTATAGAAGACATTTGGGTTGATCTTCGGGATGAAGTTTCCATCCGAAGAAAGGAAAGTAGCAGGTTAACACTTGAAGAGATTCAGATGTTAGATCTATCTTACATCCCAGAAGGCACCATGGACAATGAAAGTGTCCTTGACACCTCGTATGATGGGTTAAATGAAGACCAATATGTATTCCCAGCCATTGATTGGTCCATTGCTGAGAAAGCTTCTATCACAGGAAGAGCTGCTCAAATTATTACTCGTGCTAAGGCGTGGCTCATTTCTTGGGGAATGAGTTATAAAGAAGGGAGTTTTTCAAAGCTAGCTACTTTGGAAGCAGGACCCTCCAAGAGAAAAAATGAAAAGGATAAAGACTCTTCCAAAGACCAATAAAAGTTAAGTTTGTCAGAAAGGGGGAAGAGCAAGTGACTACATCAGTGGCCACTCTCCCACAAATGGTTGAGGTTCTTGATTCACCTCCACCACCTGAACTAGGAAATATTCCTTTAGGAGAAGTGGTTGGTCAACCTTTCATTTCCCTTTTGGTTGACAGTTCATCAGAGCTAAGTCTTCATCTTATCTCTCAAGCTCTTATTTCATAATCATTACCTCCCCCCATTCAACCTCCTTTGCTTCAGGTTTCTTCACCAAGTTCCTCAACCATGACCAACATCTTCTTTGTCCTCTAACCTCTCCCCCTGGACCCAAGTTAACCATGGATATTCCTCCTCCTTCTGTGCCTTAACTCCCTGAGTCCATTTCTATGGACACTACACTCACAGTGACCACCACTCCATAAGAAAACCTTCCTCCACCTGAAGATGTGATCGTAACATCTATGATGGGAGAAAATGCTTCTAGCATGCCTTAATGGTTAATAGATCAAACTCCAAGGAAGAGGAAGGTGGTAGTTCCCCTACTAGCCTTTGATTTCAGTTCCCTCAAGGTCACTCCTACCAAGTCTTCCAAGAAACCCAAAATAGTTTCGAGGATTTCAGTGGATGCCTCAGGGCATAAGTTTGCAGAAATTTCCACTCCCATGGTTGAAAAAACAAAGGATGATATAATGGTCACCTATTATCAGATCACAAGCGTTGATCTAGGAAAGGTGACAATGGAAGGAGCACAACAAGATGCACAAGATGCCATGAATGTGTTGTGCCAGAAGCTGAAGGAAATAAAGGTAAACAAAGATGAGCTAAAATAGAAAGTAGAGCAGCTGACAGAAGTATTACTCAAGCTCTCAAAGCCTCCTGAGTCAACACCATCATCCTCTACTCCTATCAGGTTTGATTTCTCATCGGTACCCATGATTGAGGAGATCAATGAGAAGGAAAGAATGGTAGATGAATGGATCCAAAGGCTACTCTGACAAGGAAAATAGGTCATTGATGACTCCATGGAAGTCTACAAATCCTTAGAGGATATAAAGAAGGATGGCGAGAAAATGGATGATGAATTGTCGAAAAAATTCGGGAACCTAGAGTTAAATTCGAAGCTATCAATATGCTGAAACAAGTTGCATCCTACATCTTGATCAAATAAGGTATCATTCCACATGGGGATAAGCATTTTCAACTGACCAAAGCCATTAGATTCAGAATAAATATTCTCAACGAGGCTTGCAACAAATTGAGGGAATTAAGCGATCAATTGGTTGATGGCACAAATGACATAGAAGAAGAGCTAATCAAGATTTGCGCTAAAGTGTTAAATGAAAGCTCGAGTATTCTACCTATTGATGTTCTTTACAAGAATATCTAAGAATAATTTCAGCACGAACCAACTAATGCTTTATCCTAGAAATCATTGATAGGTTCGTAAATATCGAACATTCTTTGGAAACATTGAGGAAACTCAAAAAAAGACTGATGAAACTTCCTGGTAATGCGAGAAATACTCAAGAAATGTGTGAAGTCATGAGTGACCATTCCACCACACCTTATGAAGATGAGATGTAGGGCATAATCTGAAAGTTCCAAGAATTTCGGGACAAGTAGTCTTTGTTGGAGGAAGACAAAAATGATAACATAGAATAGGCATAATGTTTCATGTCATTTCAATCCTGAAATCGACATGTCTTTTTCATTTTCGTTTCATCATGTAGGAAGAAAATTTTGACTTGGTCTCTTACGTGAGAGTCAAGAAAATTAATACTCTTATTAAAATGGCTATTTTATAGGATTTATCCTATTTTCGCTCAACTCCTTTTATTATAAATAAGGGATTCTTGTGTGTTTTAAAGGGTTAAGATTTTTGGAATATTAAGAACTATTGTGAAGAAGAAAAACTTTGTGTTTTCTTTTAATCATTTGAGGAATAGAAACCGATGCCATTTTTGCAGACTTTGTGTTATGAGATTCATCTCTCTTAAGATATTGTTCTTATGTTCAGGATCTTAAGCTATTCTTTGTTTAGCATTCTCGATTATTTTAACTATTTCAAACATTACATTACATTTGTTATCTAGAACTAGTATGATTATTTTGTGATCTGTGTTTGCTCGAAAGAAAATACGGTCCCCTCATTTC
This sequence comes from Taxus chinensis, assembly GCA_019776745.2. Taxonomy (NCBI): domain Eukaryota; kingdom Viridiplantae; phylum Streptophyta; class Pinopsida; order Cupressales; family Taxaceae; genus Taxus; species Taxus chinensis. The sequence continues at coordinate 759,273,040 of CM034146.1, forward strand.
TTTTCCATTGTGTTTCTTCCATAATAATTTACTTTCTGATCCATTCCATTTATAAAAATAAGAACAACATTTTCACGTAGTGTGGATATGGATTTCTGGATTCTGTCCCAACCCTATTGGTTAGATTAGTGTGAATACTGTATATATTATTTCTACTGTGTTTTAGATTAGTAATAAATAGGAAGTCTCACCTATCCTTGAGGAGGGATTTAATCCCACGTATTGTGGTTGGACCTCATATTTTGGCTTGAAAAAATATCCAACCAACAAGGTGTAACCTAATTTTCACCAGTGAATGATGGTAAACTTTTCATGGCAGAATTAGAGATGTCATGGTAAACTTGGATTGCTAATGGGCTGCCATTAGTAAAGGTCAAAAAGTTCCTAGGTAGTTGAATAGCCCTTTTAAATATTGGGATATGAATAGATAAATTGATATGTGGTTAAGGAATATTAGGAGGAGGGTTATTAAAACCATGCCTATTATAAGGTAAAGTATTACCAAATCTTCTCCTTCTTCCAGAATTCAAAGGTAAAAAAATAAAATCAGAAGGGAGTCCTCTTACCGATGATGTTGTAGTTACTTTAGGCATGTAACATGCTGCAATACTTGTCATAAATCATCCCTACAAAGTTTCCAAATAGATCTTTAAATCTTTATAATAAATTTTTGCAGCTTGCTATCCCAAAAGTAACTTGTATTTGTTATAAATGTGCTATATATCTGCTATAAATAGATGTAACTTGCATATAGATCTAATTTGTTGTCCCACTGGGCATGCCAAAAATTGTTATCTCTCCAAAGTGCACCCTATAGAGAGATGGCTGCAGGTTTTTAGGCTTGAAAAATTTATCTCTCTCTTCAAAGATACAATGGAAACACCTTAGGTCTATGGGTATACCTATTTTGAGGCGATTCTTCAGTATCAAGGCCAAGTCCTTATTGATTTATCATAAACTGATTTTCTGGGCTTTAAGGGTAAGAGATGACTATAAAATGGAATAAAAAATGAGGTGATACACCAAAGTTGTATGAGGTCTTTGATTGAGTACATATATAATTGATATGGAATTAATTTCTGATGCACAAGCCAAAATTTTTTTGAAGATAATTAATGATAAACTCTTTGATGTAGTGAGGGATAGAATCACAACAATACCACTAAATTACACATAAACTCTAATATCATGCACAGATATCAAACTTGCAATAGGGTAAGATGATTAATCAGGGAATTCAACATTCACAAGATTAATGGAAACATACACAAGACTGGAAATAATTGGAAAGGTAGAAAATACTTCACATTCAAAGGGAAAAACTGGTATAAAATTGCTTCATAACTCCTGTATCTAAAAAATTCCTCCTCCTGTGTTTTACCAAGGCACACAATATATAGATAAATTGATTCACCCACCCTTCCTAAAAATATACTAAGATTGTACTCGCACATGCATCCTATTTTTATCCTTTATTTAATAATAAATAAAGGAATAAAATAAAGTAAACTAATACAAAGAGGCATTAATAGCCTTTGATTAAATATAGTCAAACTATAGTTGACTATTCTATTTTTATGAAAAGCATGGGTGAATAATTTTCTAATAATAAATCTTTCTTGATGAGCAAGTCTCTCCTAGTGCATGAAAATTATGTTCTCTTGCTGATCTAAACTTTTGTGAAGGTATGTAAAAATACTCCTGTGCATTGAGCAAAATAAAAAATACAATATTTGCAATACTTGCAAAAATAATTCATCCAAATATCCACTTAATGGGGACCACCTCCAAGCTCAAGTTTTGATGTTGACATTCCTTGTCCTCTAGTGGTCACATGGATATCACACTGTAAATCATCTCCAACCCCTTCAATAGTGGGGACCACCTTTACAGTTCAGTAATAGTCTCACCATGGTTTGGTGACTTTTGTGGACTTAGCAAATCACCATGGTTTCTCAAATACATGTGGGAAGGTAGCTTTGGAAAACCATCATCCTATGTTTGGCCACCTTTGTATAACACATGATCATACTATATTCTGCCACATCTGATTAATATTCTATTGTATAGTTGGTCGGCTTTGTATTGTGAATAGAATAAGGTGGACACCTTTTTGTTTGATAATTGCATAACATGATTTGGTTGACACTTTTGGAATATTCGAGATTAGATTATAGTTGGTATGTCAAATGCAAATAATTTTTTAAATAATAAGGGCTGCCCCCCTCATGACGATGAATCATCCCTCTATGCACTTTTTCAACGGCATCTTAACTTGGGTTGAGTTTGTTTTAAAATTTGTAATCAATCCTTAGCCGTTGATCTCTGTACTATTTGATATGGTGCCAAAAATCTCTATACTACTGGTTATGGTTTTAACCTATCAATTAATGTGGCCGGTGGCATCTGACCGTGATGGTTTGCTTTGTTTTTTGGAAATCGATCCCTGAGCATTGATCTTCATACTGGTCAAATATTTATCGTTCTATCACTGACCCTCAGTTAGGGTTAGGTTAAGCCAAAGTTCAGGTGGGTGAGTCAAAATATCTCAAACCTCATCCACTTTTTCATTTCATATCTGGCTAATGGGTGAAGCCCTAGAAAAAAATTTATCGACACCATTTTCATCTTATGAAGCTCAGCTTCCTTACCAAGTTGACTCTCTTTGCTTGGTCGGTTCTGCATTTTGTATTTTTTCCTCTGTTTTGAGTTTTCCGAGAAAGGTATTTGTAGGTATTTTCCACCATTATTGAATTTCTTGAAACTCTACCCATCTGCATTAATGCTATCTAAGCTTAGTTAAATCTTTATCTTTATGGTTCTGCTATGTTTGAGTTCTTTGAGGAGGTGGTCGTGGAGATTTTCACTACTTTCGTGATCTTCAAGCTTGGATCTTACTACAGATGGGTATTGCATATTTATTTTTTGTGATGTTTTCCTTTTCGAGTTCGGCTCTTGAACTCACTGCAAGGTTTAATGGCCACCATTTTTATTTCTCTGAGATTTCAGAGGGTCTTGTGGGTTTTGTTTCCTTTCTTACTTGAGCTATGTAATGTATTGGCTCTAATGGTGAAATCTTGGCACTTTTCTTCTTTGTAAAGAAGGAATCTGTGAGTTATGTGTTCTTGGATTCATTATCCATCCTCTGCGAGCTCGGATATGTGCTATTAGCATCATTGTCTTAATGCAAGGATGGCAAGTTATAGACTTCTAAGCATGGTAACTAATTTGTCATTATAATTTGACTTCGAGATATTCATATATTGCTCTTTCTTTGCATATTTTGTGATTTCTTGGGATAACCTTGGTTTCTGAGCTAAAACCCACAATGGGTCCTTTATTTTATTTGTTAACTAATCACCATTTGAGGGTTTACTCAACTTCAGTTTAATTAGTAAGTCCTTATTTCATTACTCTTATTTGGATATACCCATTGATGGGTTTGTGATGAAAACGAAGATCTATATTTTTCTTATTCTATTCTACTACTTAAAAATGATTTTTTTCAATGGAAATGTTGACTTCCGAAGGAAATATTTGAAAATCTCTTTAGCTAGGATGTGCATATAATTTTGATTCAAGGTTTTCTGTTTGAATTTGTAATATGAAAATATACTTAGATAAAATACACCTTGTTGTATATATATGGACCTATGCTTATGAAGTTCGGGATTTCACATGATGATGCCCCAGTACTTGGCTATCCCTCAAAATATATATGTGTGAATATTTTTTCTTGAACTTCTGTAGCATCTTTATTGTAATGCATGAGTTGTTTTTAGTACTGCACTTTCAATTGCTTAAATAGGTGCTTCCTTTGTGTTTCCTTAATACATTCCTTGGAGGCTGTTTTGATATATGCATATTTTGATCTTTTATAGCTCTCCACATTGTATTAATATGACATTTCTATTTCAAGACTACCTCAATACTTGGTTGTACTACTTTTCTCTTGACTGAAAGTTTTTTCTTTGTGTTTTCTCCTTATACTTTGTTTAAGATGAGCTCTTGAGCTTTTGGGTATCAAGTCTTTCGTTATAGACTTCTGATTCGAAGCTTTATTCGAGTGGGTGTGTTCTTCTGTTTGTATTCAAACTTGGAAACTAGTTATCCTTGTGGGTTATTCTTGTTTTGTTTAACCATGAATCTAGTATTTACAATTGTCTCTGAAGTATACTGTAGCATACTGTAAATTTCCATCTGTCGCAGGTTTGGGCTTGAGGTCTTGAATCATTATGTAAATTTTAAGTTTTTTGGATACACTTGTAGTTCCTCTGTTACAAACATCTATTCTTCCATTGATTTCATCTTCTATCTTTCTTAATTAGTGTAGCTTGGATATTATGAGATTTGACATCTTCTTGATAGATAGATAGGCTTTAATTTGATTTTGGAAGCTACAGTATTAATAATTTTAGTGTTCTTGATTCCATGAGATCTTTGTACCTTATAGGTGACCTTCTAGAAGTTGTAAATAGTTTTTCATTCTTGTTTCATTTGAAAATTGTAATTAAAAATGTCTGAACTTTGTTGTATCATCTTGAAACTTCATTTTGTTAAAATGTTAAGCTAGAATGAAAGAACCACATTTCTTCAATTTGATGACTGAAAGTGTAGTCCATTTATTTTCTTAAAATACGGCATTTAATATTCATTACAGCTTTAGTATGTAGGCTAAAAATTTCTTTTATTTCAATTTTGGCTGTAATTTATGTACTTTCTGAAAGTTAAAACTACAAAATGTATCACTTTTCCTTTTGAATCTCATTTGTTGTTGGAAACTAAAAAATGATAACTATTATCTGATTAAGGCATGCTTTGCTACTTTTCTGTATCACTTATTTGATTTAAATACAACTTTTAAAACATGTATTTAGTTAAACCAACATGATGGAAAGTTGTAAATATCCATTTTCCATGGCGAAGCCCTATCAAAATTTCCTCAGATTTCCTTATCATTCTATTTCTGATGTAATATTTTCTGTCTAGTTAACTTCAAGTTTTAAATTATGACTCTTCTTCTTTAGTTGTAATCTGGAACATGTACCTTTTCTACAACTGTCTCCTCTATTCTGTAATGCAACTTCTTCTATTTCTAGAATAGTTGTTGAACTTTGTGTTGCATTCTTCCTTCATTCCATCATGTACTTATGACTCATCTACTTCATGTACCATAGGATATAACTTATTGAACCTTGCAATCTTTATCCATACTGAGGACTGTAAGACATGATTTATTTATTCTTGGTTCAAACTTGTACTTGCACACTTGAGAAAACAGTTAGAAATATTTAGGATTTTTAGCCTCTCTTATGTCCATGTTTTTCTTTTCTACTTTTTCCTTCTTTCGGAGTGAGTTAATCATGTATACTGTTTGATCCTCAAGTAATCTATATCTCTTGTTATTTAGAGATCCATGTGCACAATCTAGGACAATATAGGAATATGGATTAACCCTAAGCTCGTAAATGATGATTTTCTCTCTTCTACTTTTAGGTACGGTGCTTTAAAAAATGAAGATGAAGAGGGAACAAAGTTGAAGACAAGGATGCATCAACCGAAGCACAAACCTCAAGGTAATTATGGGTTCACTCATACTCCTTTATTTTCTATTTTATGCATGTGTACCTCTTATTTTCGTAGCTACACTTCACTTCCAGTTACATCCCACGGCTTCTGTAAGAACATTTGAAATTCCTTATGAATAAAACATTGAATTTTTTAAATTGAGTTGTGCATTTCTTTCTGCATTTCTGCTTTATGATATGTATTGTATGATGAACTAAACAACCCAATACTATAATTGAATGTCTTAATCATGAAGGAAAGATCATTAAATAATACTTGTAACATCCAGTAATGAACTCTGATTTCTGTAATTTGTAGTTATGATTGTTGTTTCAAAACCTAACACTTCATCTATTCTATAATTTGGTGTCATCATCAAGGAAACACAAATTTCCTTCCAGGCTTTGTGTTTTTTTGCTAAAGATATCAATAAATTGTAGGCTATGTGATCTGTTAAGTTTTGTAACAGCACACATAGCTGCAAATTTCATGTAATAATTAATTAATTCAACAGTAACAATATTGTCTAAAAGAACTTCCCCTATTTTAGGTATACTTCACCAATGCTATCCATCGTAACAAAGTTTCGAGTTTCCCATTTTTGTACATGTGTAAACATTGTCAACACCAGTTTCATAACCCCTATCAGAATGAATATCCTTATGACCCAAACCTTGGAAATGAGTATGATTTTTAATATTATGATCATTACATTGTTCAAGGTCAAGGTTATTTAGAGGGGTATGCTGAATGTGAAAGGTGAAGAGATCTTGAAATTGAGCTTAATGAACTTAAGAAATCATTTTTAGCTGTCAAGGAGCTATACTAAGCATCAGGTTGTGAAACCCTATCAAAAGAGTTTTCCCACTTACTTCCCTATCATAAGTAGGTGCCTATATATTCCCCTTCCTAGCTAAAACATGTCATTCATCAAATTTTAAATTATCAGGCTGCTACAATTCCTTCTTTTCCTACCCCACAATCAGGAATCAAACCAAAATTAGAGTGTCCAAGTTGGCATTCATATGTTGTCCTAAAAATAGATTTTGTATCCTATCGTCTCTTTAAAACCTTTCTAGTTAAGGGTGAGATTACTCCCACTCCTACTTTATATGTACTTCAATTTGATGAAAAAAAAGATCATAATATCATTTAGGAGGGATATCCAGCTCAAGAAAACAAGAGGTTAGAGTTTTTACAAAACATTGAACAATGGGTTTCTATATTTCAGTTTGATTATACAGTCTATTTTTATAGCAGATCAAAATCAAGGTAAAAATGATCATCAATCTTCATATTTTGAGCATAGTGTGCTTTCAAGCACCGTACTCCTACAAACTACTAATTCATCCCACTTAGTAGAACCTAAAGGAAATTTTCAAATCATTTCCGAAGATAAATCAGCTGATCTAAAGGATGAGCACTCGATTTGCAGCTTATATGTTTCCACGATCAATGACCAAAAGGAAACAAATCAGTTTCAGAACAATCATGATCAAACAGTTGAGTGTGAAGACTCTTGTTGTGATGCGTGCATGGAAATAGCTAAGTTATTAGGGAATTAAAGTGTTTCGCAAGGACTATCAGGGGATACTTCAAGTATTTGTGAGCAAAAATCTTTGATTAAGGAGGAAACAAAATGTTTAGAGAACATTGTAAGGAGTCATAGAATGGAATAATACAAAAATACTACTGAAATATCAATCATGGTAATCATGGGTTAGTAGGTTGAAAAGGATAAACAAAAGTTTGAAGATACTGATAATATTTTCAAACAATTTAAAAAGGTATAACAACCATCTTATCATTTCTATGATGTTATGATGGATGAAGTGCAAGAACTTGAGGAGGTTGATTACTTTCTAGATTAGTTTCAGATTTTCAAAGAAAAAAAAATTAGTTTATAGAGACAGGCTAGATTTCAGCACAACCTTCAAAATAGTTTCAAAAAGAACCCATGTTTGAAAATGTGGTTCACGATTCAATTCAAAACAAGAAAATTAGATTTTCAGTTTTTTGGAGGCCATGCCCTATTCGATATATCACTGGTTCACAAAAAGCTATAGTAATATTTGGGTTCTTACCTGTATCAAATCCTAGAAATGAGCATCAGATCATCAAAAATCACTTCTAAAACCCTTTAGAACAGTTTGCAGAACATTTAGAAATATTATTCTTATTTTGGGCTAATTTTTGCAACAAATTCAAGGTACATATCTCATTTTCAGTTCTATCATTATACTTGATTAGTAAGATGAATTCATCATATCAGTTCTGGAGAAAAGGAAGCTATTTTTCACTTCCTATCTAAGGTTTTATTTATCCTCGATTTACAGTTGGTTCAAATAGGGTAGATTAGGATATCCCTTTCAATAAGTACAGTTCATGCACATTGCAATTTTTAATTCAATAAGTGCACTCATGCATGTGATCTAGTTCGCCAGAACCTTTCCAGTTTTAGTTCGTTTTGGAAGGGTTGGACCTTCAGAAAGACTGATTTCGGTTACATATCTTGGAATTCATGCCCAATGGACAAGAGAAAGGCATTGGTTTACAAGCTAGCAGGTAACTTTCCCCACAGGATCACCAGAATTGTTGACATTTTTCACACCCTTTGTGAAAAGAGTCAACTCAAAAAATTTAATTTTCTCATATTGATTGATTAGATAAGCCACATCTAAATAAGATATGGATTTTAATAATTTCATTTTGCACTCTTAGAAGTCACATTTGGATAAAAATAATAACTTGGGTACAATTAAAGAACTTCATGCCTCATAGATACAAACATTTCATTTGAAACCCTCGTCAGAATTGTGCATCAGGTGTAAACGACCATTTCAAGGCCCTGAGGAAGGCAAGAAGGGAGGCATGTATCAGAAATGAAGTAATGAAGCTGTAGACAGGTTGCCAGTTTAAAGGACAGGGAGTGGAATAAATTTCAGTCATCTAATGAACATCAAAAGGTACATTTGAATTTAATTTTTTTTTATGATTAAGTGAATTATTTAAGTGTTTTGAGTTGTATAAGTTTAATACATACAAATAAAGGAATTACAGAAAATAAAGACATACATCTCATTACATGGAAATAGATAATTTATTAATAAGAAATAAAAGTACAGTGAACCCATACAAGCCATGGGAATAACTCTGAAATCAAGTACATGCAATGAAAGGACATATACGTAAAGTTGTGACCAAATAAAGGATGAAATCCAACATTGCCTGGATTTTCATCAGTTTGGGTTGAGTGTGTCCTTGTTGCTCCTCTCCACTATCTTCCACAGTTGCTACATTGTACCTGAGAAGCGAAATAAAGGTTTTTCAATGATCTAGATTTCATGCTTGCTTCATTCACAACTTTGAGCAGGTGTGCTTTAAAATAATGAACTTGAAATAAATACAGAATATATAATGAATCATTTACACAATATAAAATCTAGGACCATTGAAGAAAATGGACCTAATAACATTATTCATCTTCCTTTTTCATTCCATGTAAGTAAAGACACAGTTATGCCGATGAAAAGAAAATTTAAAAGATTTAAGTATTAAAGGTAAAATCAATTGTAGAAGATAAGACATGTATAGAAAAGAATAATTACACCATTATAGGCCAAAGCAGTTCAAAATCGATCAAATGACAGTCCTCTCATAGCTGTAAGATTCACAAAGAAGATTTTTCAAGCAAAACTTGAAGCTTTTTACAAGCTAAGATGGAAGCACTTTCCAGTTTTAAAATTTTCATAGACTTGCAAGTAAGTTACAACTCAAGATCCATAAGATAATCATTCAGGAAACATATGAAAATAAATACAACTGGTTCACATCAAAAGGTTCATGGTAAAATTTTCGCTCCAATTGAGGATATTCTTAAGGCCATAATATGTGAAGCGAATATTTAGGAAAGTGCATGTCATGGTCAAAGTATGGCCAAAATATTATACAGGTTTCATGTCTGTATTTACATAAAATTTTACAAACTTTGTAGAAAAGTAAAACGGAAATGCACTCTCAAGATCACAAAAGACCTTGTATTGGAAAATGGTGATTTGAAAATCATCAAACAGAGGCAATTTTTTTAGTATCATGCCAAGAAAATAAAGCCAATACCCATATTTTGAAGGATTATAAACCATCAAAATGATATAACGGATCATATGGATGCTTCGTGCAAATCATGATAGTAATTTTAAAGCTACAACCGAATACCGAGGCATCATCAAGTGAAAGGACATGTTTTAGAAATAGGATACTAGGGATTGATACCAAATAAAGTAGTCAATGAGAAGTAGAGGTCCATAGATATACAACTAGGTGTATCTTATCAAGGTGTATTTTAAGAGTAGAATAATAAATACCTAGACTTGAGTAACCAAAATTCATAATAAATATCTCTGTGTAAATGATGAGGTCATTTAAGAAAGTACAAAATTAAAATTTGATTTATGCATCAAAATTAACTCCTGTCATGGGAGAATGTAGAGTATCATTTCCAAAATCACGATGTAAATAGAGTTGAAGTACAAGTTCAACTCACCAGAGTCACAAACAATGCAAAAAAATGATAAGGATTGAGCTTATTATAGCCAACTGAAGGAGAAAACACAAATCATCAAATTATATATAAGTTAGGGAGAGCTAGGTCACCCACTGAAAGGAGATAAGCATTGCATGAATGAACAAAATAGAAAGTTGTAAGATAAATGATAAAATCCAGATTTAGTGATTTTCAAGGAATTTAAAAATAAAATGAAACATAGGTTCAAAGCAGAAATAAGTCAATTCAAGCAAACAACCATTAGCAACAGTGTCTACAAGGTGAACCTAAGACTCCAAAATAGAGAATAATGGAATTTGAAATGTAAAATAAAGACTGTAGAAATATCCAATCAATAAATATTATCTATAGAAGAGCTTGAGTCTCCAAGAAGATCCAACATTGAGTTCTATGATAACAGTCTCAGCTTGCACTGAAGCATGACACAACAAATATATACACTTCTATATTTCTATGAACATCATTACTTTCTTTGAGTTTGAATATTCAAGACAGAAAGGATATTTTCAATTTTCAAAGTACAAAATATATTTGGCTCTAAATACACACCAGAGGCAGTAAATACATCGAAATATACTAGTAATGGGCTACAGGGACTCATAGCATCAAACACCACTACATCGCTAGTGATTAAAGTAGCATTAGAGACCCTTATCAACAACAAAGAAATACAGAACTTCAGAACATGAATATTCTCAAAACATGAAAATCAAAGTTTGGTAACCTTCTAAATGGTTCCACGTTCCACCCATATGGATTTTCTTAGAGATCATAACTTCAATATCATTAGAATGGAGAGATGCACAAGAACAATGCTATTTGAATATAAAAAACCTTACCATTTTTGCAAAGGATTCGGGTCAATGTTTCCAACGAAAGACAATCAGACCTAGAAATGTGTAGTTTCTCCTCATTTGAGGCAGATTTAAATGGAAACAACAATAATATATCAAAATCTCAATATCTCAAAACAGAATGATCAAACAAGAGAATAGAGGTGAGAAAAGTTAATACTTCCATGTTTTCAGTCTATCACCATTCAACAAAGTAAACAATACAGAAGTTCAAGCTTCAAATCAGAGACACATACATACCCAAGTCAAATAATCAAAAACTGATTAATGGGTATTAGTAGATCTATGTTTTCCAACCACTTACCTAAAAAAAAGGGTAAACGGCATCTGATAGCTTCAATAATTTCAATTACAAGGAATAGAATACACAGATCAGAAAGCAACCAAAGTTATAAAATTGTGAGACTCTAAAAACCATAAATAGAGATGAGTATTTACCAAAGAAATCAGAGTATGTATCCATATAATCAGAAGGAAGGAATGATGAAAATATCATAGCTTAAAAATCTCATACAATGGAAAAGGCAGAGCGGTTCTTACCTCTAAAAATGATGGATATCAATAAGATAATCATTTCTGGGAAGAACCTAGAGCTCCACTTTGTTTTTAGCACATGTAAACCCCATGAAGATATAAAAACAACCATAGTGACTCGAAATATCATGAAACCAAGGCCATAATGTGTAAACCTTAAACATCTAGGCCAAACTTTAGGTCAACACTGAAGGGATAAAGCTCAGCCATATACATCTTAGCTATGAAGCAGAACCAGATCTCATAAGTGATCAAAGTGATGACATCATTGAAGAAAGAATAAGGAAAAGGAAATTCTCAAAACTTCCCCTTTTCTAAATTGTGATAAACAAACCCTCCATAGAGAAATATCATAACAAGAAACAAGCCCTACATTCAACATAATCCTCCACTCAAACTCGAGATAAAAACAATGGCGACTGTCAAATTTTCTTGCAGAGTTCATTTATCTCAAACATAGCTCGAGAATGTAAATGAAAATGATTACGTTTTCCTCTATTTTTCCTCCTCAACTCATTTAGTGTTACTTCACTCAACCATGGTTATCAAATAATGCACGTGTAATGTCCAAGCAATCCCTAATTCACCTTGGGTTAGAATTCACACGGACATTGTAGAAAGGTTCAGTTCATCGTGAGAAAGGGGAACACTTCCTATTTAAATGATTATGTTCAACCAAACCATACCAATATCATATGCAATGATCAACCCAAAAGGGGTGGTTGACCACATAGAGGTTTATGTTTGTTAATCAATGTTTTAGTTTCTAAACCATGGGGCTATTTACATGCCAATAATCCAAAAGTGGCCGAATTATAAAATAATGATTATTATTCAAACCATGGTATCAGATACCCATGTATCAAATAAAATGTGATGAATGTGATCAAATGAAGGGTGATTACCAATCAAAGGAATTCTCAATGATTTTTAAATCATATTACATGCCACGGTAAAAGAAGACAAAGAAATGTCAACATCATATTTTGGACTTGGAGGTGGTCCCCATAAATTGGATGTTTGGATGAATTATTTTTACAAGTATTGCAAATAATGTAATTTATTTTCCTCACTCACAGGAGTATTTATACATGCCTTCACAAAAATATAGAAAAGACAAGAAGACAAATTTACATGTACGAGGAAGGAGACTTGCTCATCATGCAAGATTTATTTTTGCAAATTATTCACCCATTCTTTTCTTAAAAATATAACACTCAACTCCAATTTGACTGTGATCTGATCAAAGGCTATTAATACCTCTTTGTATTAGTTTTCTTTATTTTATTCCTTTATTTAATAATAAATAAAGGATACAAATAAGATGCATGGGTGAGTACAACTGTAGCCTATTTTTTGGAAGGGTGGGTGAATTAATTTTGCTATATATTGTGTGCCTTGGTAAAGCACAGAGGAGGACTTTTAGATACAAGAGTGTTGAAGTAGTTTCTACTAGTTTTTTCCTCTAAATGTGAAGTATTTCCTTCCTTTCTAATTATTTTTAATCTCATGTATGCTCAATTAATCTTGTGAATGTTGAATTCCTTGATAATCATCTAACCCTGTTGCAAATTTTAGTAATTTCGGCATGATATTAATGTGTATGTTTAACTTATTAGTATTGTTCTGATTTTCCCCTCAATACATCAAAGTGTTTGCACTTAATAATATATAGAAAATTGTTGTCTTGTGCACCAATAATTCATTCCTATATCAGTTGTGCATGTACTCAGTCAAAGACCTCATACAAGTTTGGTGTATCACCTTAGATTTAAAATCCTTTTACAGTCATATTTTACCCTCAAACCCAAGAAAACCAGTTTAGAATACATCAATAAGGAACCAACCTTGATACCAGAGACTCTCCTCAAAATAGGTATACCTGTTATCCAAAATTCACCCCTCAAGGTAATTTTGATAACATGCAAGCAGTTATATTGATTCAGGGCGAAAAGTCATGTTTCTAGGGTCCCCTCATATTTTTCTAACTCCCCTGTCCAAGTAGAAGAGAGCAAGTTTTGAGAAAATGTAAAAATTACATAAAAAACAAGCTCGGGCAAGGAAAAATCATGAAAAATGGCTAAGTCCTAGTCCAGGCAGTCCTTGGGACAGTTGGGACAAAAGGGTGCGAACCGGCCGAAATGCCTCCAGGCGGTCTGTGCAGCATTTGGGACAAAGGAACGCGCGGGACGCGGAAATCCGAACTGGCCGAAAAGTTGAAAAAATTGACTAACTGTTGAAACAGGCAGTCTGGGACATCTGGGCAATTAGTACGCGAACCGGCTGAACCGGCCGAAATTAGTCAAGGCGGCCCAAAAGCAAGTGGGACAAGCGGGCCGAAAAGGCGCGAACCGGCCGAATCGGCCGAAATTGTCCCAAAGGGTCCAAAGGCAAATGGGACATCTGGGACAAATGGGCGCGAAATGCCCGAACCGGCCGAAAGGGAGAAATTTCGCACTAACTGCTATGGGACAAATGGGACAGAAATGCCCGAACCGGCCGAACCGGGCGAAATGGGAACAAGCAGTCCAAAACAAACTGGGACATTTGGGCCAAATGGGCGCGAACCGGCCGGTTCGCCCGAAATCAGCACAAGGAGCACTGTGCCATCCGGGACAAAGGGACGCGTGGGACGTGAAAAGCCGAAGCGGCTGAAGGCAGACAAGAAAAGTCAACGTTTGACCCGTGGAACTTCAAACGGCCATAACTTTTGACTCCGAGCTCCGATTTTCACAAAATTGGACTTTCTGGATTTCTTATTTTTAATGAGGGTAGATATATTTAATTAAGAGAAACATATTCGGCTCCAGTCAGTCAATGCTCATTCCCGTCAAATGACAGAAAACGCCTGCGAGGCCCAAAACAGCTGCCCACACTCAGAAGGCCATAACTTTTGTATTTCTCAACGAAATCGCACAAAATTGGTACCATTGGAATCGTGGTTCCGAGACCGACGTACAGAAATCAATAAATTCCATATTTGATATAAATTGATTGAGATTTTTAAGATAACGTGGCCGGGTTCAGAACAGTGTTTTATTTGGTAGCTGGGAGTGCAATTAAGAGGCATGGTCTTCATTCCTTCTCTGCTGCAGCACATGGGACAGTATGGGGAGCCTTTTCCAAGTAATGTATGCCCATTCCACTCAATTTAATGCCTCTTACAGGTGGTTGAAGGACAGATTTCGGGATTTCCATTTTCCCTTCTCTTTTCCTTCTCATTTTTCTATAAAATGAAGTGTTGGGCTCATTGTAAGGGGGAGAGTTTTTGGGTAACAAAGCTCTGTCAAAATTTCTTTGTGAAGCCAGTGTGTTGCAGGCCCTTGTAGTGGACTCCTTGCATGGTGATCCAGGCCCTTATCTTGTAATAGACTGAACTGTGCATATCATGAAGCAATAAAATATCAGTTTGTGGATATATCTTCCCTTGCTGTGTTTCCTTGCATTCTTCTTTCCCCTTTAATCTCTCTACAAGTATATTGTGTCTATTTATTATGTTCTCGCAGGAATTCATTATTATTGTGTGTGCTTGGAATATTGCTGTGAATGCATTTTGCTGGATTATGGTGAACTGTCATCACCTCTTCTAGTGTGCATTTTGCCTCTGTATTTAACACATTTGGAGATTACTCTCACACCCTCTTTTTCTGGTGTATCACCGCTTTAGTGTAGGCTTTCATTTTATGCATTCTCTCTCTCTGGTCCCTTGGAATTTTAGGTTAGAATAGCTAGTTTCTCCTGCATTAGAGTAGATTGTGGCAGGTAGTTTAGGAGCAAGAACCAGCCTTCTCTGGAGGTCTATCTCAAGTAGCAAGTCCCACAACTTGGAGATAGTACCCATGTTATCCAATCACACTGGATGCTTAGAGTGATCAAACTAGAAATCTGATCAACATCCAGGGGTGTTGTGATTCGGTGATAACAATACCCACAGACTGAATGTGTTTCCATTGTATCTACAAAAGAGAGATACAATTTTATAATCTTAGAACACCTACATCCATCTTTCTACAGGGTGCAATTTCAAGAGATAATAGTTTTTGGCATGCTTGGTGGGACAGGGATGAGAAATAATATTGGTGCATTATGAAGATTCAAGATCCAAGAAGAACACACCTATCAACTCAGTAAATCTGATTCTAGATCAGTAAATCACTTTTCAATGACATTAAATTTTTCAGATGCATTTTTCATGTAGTTATCAAGGAAATGAGATCTTTTTATTTGTTGTTATCAGCTGTTTTGATGAGAAGTAGACCTATTTTTCATAGTTTCACTATTTTATGAGGTCCTGAAGCAATTAGCCCTCATTTTTGGTAGTATTACTAGCCAAACCAACATCATTTTTATCCAATTTTCCCTTTAGACCAGATTCATAACCCATATCAGAATGAATATCCTTATGACCCAAACCTTTGAAATTTGTATGATTTTCAATATGATGATCATTATGTCATTCAAGGTAAAATTTCTATAGAGGGTTATGTTGAATGTGAAAGGCGAAGATATCTTGAAATTGAGCTTAATGAACTTAAGCAATCAGTTTTAGCTGTGAAGGAGCTATACGAGAAATCATTAGCAATGAAAACTGATAAGCATCAGGTTGCAGAAGCCTATTAAAAGAGTGTTTCCACTTCCCTTCCCTATCATAATTCAATGCCTATAGATTCCTTTTGCCAGCTAAAGCATCCTGTTCATCAAATTTTAAATTATCATCCTGTTGGGATCCCTTCTTTTTCTACCCCAAAATCATGTATAGAACCCAAATTAGAGTGTCCAAGTTGGTGTTCAGATGTTGTCCTAAAAATAGAGTTTGTACCCTAGCCTCTCTTTAAAAAAATTTCAGTTAAGGGTGAGATTAGTCCCACTCCTCCTTAATGCGTAATTCTAGTTGAGGAAAAAGAGGATCATAATATCATTTGGGAGGGACAACAAACTGAAGAAAAGGGTTGGAGTTTTTACAGAACATTGAAAAATGAGTTTCTAGATTTCAGTTTGATTATAATCCAAAATTATAAGATCAACCCAATCAAAATGTACAGTCTATTTTTACAAGAGATCAAAATCAGGTTAAAAACGATCATTAGTCTTCATATTCTAAGCACAGTGTGCATGAAGACATAATACTTATATGAACTATTAATTCATCCCAGTTGGTAAAACCTGATGGAAAATTTCAAATCATTTCCATAGATAAATCAAGTGATCTAAAGGACAAGCACTCGATTTTCAGCTTATCAGTTTCCGTGATCGATGACTAAAAGGAAACAGATCAATTTCATAACAATCATGATCAAACAGTTGAGTGTGAATACTATTATTGTGTTGAATGAATGGAGATAGCTACATTTTTAGGGACTAATAGTGTTTCACAAGGACTATCAGGGGATACTTCAAGTATTCATGAGGATAAATCTTTGATTCAGGAGGAAAAAAAAGTTTAGAAAACATTGTAAGGAGTCATAGAATGGAATAATACAAAAATACTATTGAAATATTAGTCATGGTAAGCACGGGTCAACAACTTGAAAAGGATAAACAATAGTTAGAAGATAATAAATATATTTTCAAACAGTTTAAAAAGGTACAAAAACCATCTTATCATCTCTATGATGCTATGATGGATGAAGTACAATAACTTGAGGATGATTAATTTCCAGATCAGTTTCAAATTTTCAAATAAAATATATAGTAGTTTATAGAGGCAGACCAAATTTCAGCACAACCTTCAAAATAGTTTCAGAAAGAACCCGTGTTCGAAAAGGCGGTTCATGATTAAGTTCAAAACAAGAAAATTATCTTTTCAAGAGTTTAGAGGCCATGTCCTATTTAATATCTTACTGGTTCACAAAAAGATAAAGTAATACTAGGGTTCATGCTTGTATCAAAGCCTAAAAATGAGTATCAGATCGTAAAAAAATAATTCCAAAACCCTTTAGAACAGTTTTTAGAACATTTTCAAATTTTTTGTGTTTTGGAACACATTCAAGGTACACATCTCATTTTTAGTTCTGTCATGCTACTTGTTTTACAAGATGAATTCATCATCTTAGTTTTGGAGAAAAGGAAGTTATTTTTCACTTGTTGTCTTAGGTTTTATTTAGCTTCAATTTATAGATGGTTATAATAGGGTAGATTAGGATTTCCCTTTCAATAAGTGCACTCGTTCTTGAGATCTAGTTTTCCACAACCTTTCCAGTTTTCATTCATTTTGGAAAGGTTGGACCTTTAGAAAGGTATATTTTGGTTACATATCTTGGAATTCATACCCAATGGAAAAGAGAAAGGCAATGGCTTACATGCTCATAGAAAAATTTTCCCATAGGATTGCTATAATTTTTGACATTTTTTACACTCTGTGCAAAAAGAGTGAACTCAAAAGTTTAATGTTTCTCAGATTGATTGATTGGATCAGCCACCTCGAAATAAGATATAGATTTTAATTGTTTGGTTTTGGATTATCTTACAAGTCACATTTGGATCAAAATTTCATCTTGGGTACATTTAAAGAATGCCATGCCTCATAGATGTAACTATTTCATTTGAAACCCTCATCATAACTATGCAACTGCTGTAAATGTCCATTGCAAGGCCTTGAGGAAGGCAAAAAGGACGGCATGTATTAGACATGAAGTAATGAATCTATGGACAAGTTGTCGGTTTGAAGGATATGGAGGATGAAACAATGGGAAAAGGAGATAAGGGAGGTTAGATAGAGGTGACAGAGACCTAGATCCAAATATGCCATCAAAAATTCACAAATCATGACATCTTACACCTACAAGCGTGAAATACATGCACAGGAAACAAACACAATATGCAGAGGCACAAAGAAACAAAAAAACATGAGAAAGGGTTGAAGAACAACACAAAAACATGAATTTATATCTCTATCAGGTGCATGGACAATTTCATGGGTGCATAGAAGCACAAAGATGCGTGCTAGACATAGGAGAAGGCTTACAAGTCAAAATAGAGTCAGGAAAGAAATTTAAAAGAGTTTCCCCACACCCAGAATGTCTCTCCTTAAATGAGAAGTGTTTACAATACATATACGATGAAAACTAGAGAGAAAGAAGAGAAACTTGATTCTAATCTTAAATCCCAAACACCAACCATCAATGCCCTGCAAATCCACATACAATCTATAAATTCTGGTTCCCCGTGTCTGTTTGGCATTTTGAAGAAGGAAGAAAGGCGGGTCAAATAAAATCCCATCTGGTTGTTGAAGCAATTTCATCATACATTAATGGAATAAAATATGTTTTCCTATTTTCACCCACCTAACCTTGTCAAAACTAAAGTTTTAGGCTTCTACAGCATAGAGGAAGTTGCAATGTTTCCAATGGTACCAAATTTGTTGAATTTTGAGCACTGGATCAAAAGATATGCCCATTTGAATATTTGAATCAAATTCGTACAAAAATGACAAAAAACTAGTTTTGTAAAGTGGATTCATGTGCCTAAAATTCACTTTGCGCCTTTTGCACAAAAATTAAAAAAGTGCAAAAACTCCCCGCAGCCTCGCAAACCTGAAATTCACTTTTTCCCAAAATCCCTCACAAGCCCACAACCTTCTCATTTTCCATTTGGCAAACAAACCTTCTCAGGATCATGGGACCAGGGACCACACATGCAAACAATACTTTTATGAAGGTTAAAAAAAATGCAAAAAAATCCCGCGACCCCGCAACTTTTCATTTCCCAAAATTCATCTCCGGGCCTGTCGGCCTGCTTTTGGCAAGAAATCGTTCTAATGCCGACCTACCCACATGTAATTTAGGCCTGACACATGGCTTCTCTAGGTGTTGTAGAAGGTATAGATTACTTTTATACTTTACACATTTTGGAAACAAAATCCAAAAGATTCAAACTACCTCTCATGACCCGCCTTCCCGCTTTGACTTGAAACATGGCCACTTGTAGAGATGGCGCATGTTTGGGGACTACTTTTGGATTATGCTTTTGAATTTATGTCGAAGAGACATGTGGCTCCTTCTACGACTTTCAATTATTTCTTTGTGTTTTGGCTAAGTCCCTTTTGTTTGGCGGGGCCATATGTCTGACCTAGGACATTTGGAGGCTTCGTGCTCATTTTGAAACTGCCCCCATATTTTACCTTTGAAGTTGCGCAAACAAGGCAAGTGGCGAGCTAGCGTATGTTTGGGGACTACCTTTGGATTCACCTCTTGAAAGTGCATTGAAGATACATGTGGCTCCTTCCACCGATTCTTTTATACGAAGCCGATTCGGGCCTGCTGTGCCACATTTTTTTCCTCAGACCACATTATGAACCTGTGCTCATTTGGGAACCCGTTGTTGGTTCTTCATTTAAAATTACACCGAGATGACATGTGAAAAATTCTGTTAAATCTTCTATTCTTAACCAATTTGGGGTTGGTTCAACTTTCAGGCTCTGACCACGTGGTGGGTTGGCACCAATTTAGGGTTCCTCTTTGGGCCGCACCTTTTTAATTTACGCCGATGAGACACGTGGAGGCTTCCACTAGTTCTCCTTCCGTTAGCCGATTCAGTAACCTATTGTGTCACCTTTTAGAACCTTGTACATGTGGAGGGATATCACTAGTTCAGGGTCTTTCTTTAGGCCACACCATTGAAGATGCGTTGTTGAGACATATGGAGGATTCTGCAAGTCCTTTAATAATTAACTGATTCAAGCCCGGTGCCCATTTGATTTCTATGGGACCCTAACTACGTGGCAAGCATGCACTCATTTGGAGTATCTTTTTAGGATTCTATCCTTGGAGTTGCTCCGATGAGGCATGTGGCACCCTCCGTGGGATCTTCCTTGTTTATAATTTTTAACGGCTAGTGAGACCTCCCTCTAGACCTGGGACACATGGAAGCTTTGCACTCATTTAGGGACTATCCCTTGGGTCTCACTTCTGAATTTATGCTAATTGGGCATGTGGAGGCTCAGCGCATATTTAGGACCTTCCTTTATGATGTGCCTTTTTGAATTGTACCAAGCTGACACATGGTGCCTTCCGTGACTCTATTGTTTTTCCTTGAGTCGAATCGCATACGGCTAAGTCTAAAAAAATTGAGACTTTCCTCATTTTCCTCCTATGAACCTCTAGCCTCTTTTGACATTTTTTGATCCTTTGCTGACCTTGATCCTCCGTTTTCGATCCCTCCTGAACCTTGATTGTTGGATTTTAATGTGAGCTCGTAGGACAGTGCCGACCGTTTGATTATCTCCTATGCAAGGTCATGTTTGATCAATTTTTCTCGGGTGAAAAATTGGGATATAGCTTGGCGGCTCATGGGGAAATCTTCCTACTAGATGAAGAGACCAGTAGCCTTGAAACATCCATTAGGAATGGAGTCTTCTTGGTAAACACAAATCTAATCCCTAAATGGACTACGCATGAGAAACAAAACACCACAACACACATTATGCATAAAACTAAAAATCATACACGCTCTAAGTGGAACATAAAAAGTGTGCAAAAGCACTTATTCCGCTAAAAACAAACCTAAACTAACCTAACCTAACCATAAGCAAAGGTAACTCAAATAAATCCTACAACTTGGCAAGGAGAAGTAGTTTCCCTTTCTCAAGAAGGGCAGCCATGGAAATTATTTGACACTGAATATGACTGCTTGTTTGAGTGAAAAACTTACTATAAGCCTATCCTCCAGCCAAATCCTCAATGTTTTAGCTATAACCAAGACAAATTCCTCTTTTATTTGTGCTGCATTTGGATGGAAGAGGCATTGTAGATGATCCTTGGTACTTTGATACTCATACTCATGCCCTGAAGTGGGCATGATTAGTTTTGGCTTCTCCCTTAGCTTCAATGAAGCCAAGTACCTTATTGGGTAAAGTTTGATCTGATGGATATGCCCATGGTTCTGAATTTAAACTCCAAGAATGGAGTCTTCTTACAGACCTTCCTTGGTGAGTGGTGTGAGAGAGATGGGATCTGTGTTTTTTCCTTCCTCCTACTCAGAATAACATGGAATATTAAGATCCTTCAACCTTGTTTTGAGAGGGCCGCTACTAGAAATATGATGTTGTCCTTGAATGTTCTCCTCCATGGCAACAGGTTCATGTTCTTCAAACGTGGATTATGGAGAGGAGAAAATGATGTGATCTCCTCGACATCCTCTCCATTAAGACAATATACCAAGTCTGACTGAAAATCTACCTCCTTGTTGTCTTGTTGCTTGTGCTCAGCCTCCTCCATGGTGTTCTCTCGATCTGTAACTTGCTCACCATGGTTTTCTTCATCCTCAAACATGAAGTTCGAAAGAGAAAAATCTTCTTCAACATCAGACATCGAAGTGGATGAAGTGGGAGGAAAAAATGAATATTCTTCTATGTCCTACTTAGCAATTGGAGCCTCTGAAACTGCATGGTCCTCCTTCCCAGGTGAAATACACTTATCTTATTTTGGATTTAGAGAAAATTCTTATTCTAATGTTCATTTTGTAGCCAAAGCTTCCACCACTTATTGATTTTCCTCACCTTCCTCAATGGGCTTAACCAACAAGGGAATATTTGTAATTCTGAATGTAAGAGCCAAGCTTACCTAATTTTTGATCATCTCTTCTTTGGATGGCTCTTTTTCTTGTTGCTCTCCTTGACTTGTTTTTGGATTCTCTCCCTGACATAGACTTGGGAGAGTAGGAAGAGTGGTGGGTGGGGTTTCCATTAGTTTTTTGTTTATCTGTGGTGGAGGGGAAGGTATTTATTTTGGCTCTTCTAGAGGGGACTCAAATTTGGAAGGGAAAAGGGAAGAGAAAAGGGAAGAGAAAAAAAGATGAGCTGGAAGACTAGGGGATGGAGAAGGGAATTATGCGCTTGGGGAAGCAAATGGGAAGCTTGGATATTGAAGCTTAGGTTGAGATGTTGTTTCTTGGGAAGTGAAGAGAAAATTACCAAATGATGGTGTAGGACTTACCTGTTGACAAGGCTCCCTGACACTAAGTTCGTAGGATTCTATCTCCTTAACCCACTGTGTGAGTTTGGGAAACATCTCAATCATGAAGTCAAACTTCTCTTGCGGGCTGAAATGTCCTAGCATAGGGCCTACCCATGGATAAGGTTCCCTATAACCAATCCTAAATTCCTTCATTTGAGTTGCAACCTTGGAATGCACCATGCGTGCCTCTCTTCTTTGAATCTTCTCTAGTGAACCAACATTCTCAGTTTTACTATTGTCACTGTATGCATACCCTTGTTCTTGATAAGCTCCATAGCCAAATTGGTTTTGACCTTGCTCATATGAGTAAGCATAATGGTTCTAGATCTGATCATAATTTTTATCTAGAGGAGTTAAGAAGTACATTGGAGGTGGACTGCACTGCTATTGCTGCAAGTGTGAGTTCCAAGATAGAAATTATGTCATGATTGCACAACTTCATGACTGGTACAAGTTGAAAGATATAGAAATAAAAATGGATGAAAATGGATGGGATAAGGTTTGCAACACATCGAATGGGTTGTTGACCATATGGAGTCACCAGATGTGCTTTGAATGTGCCTCAAAAGTTTGAATCTCACAAAGAACACATCAACTTGATGAAATGAAGTGGTAAGGTGCTTTAGACCTATCCCATCGGGAATGCCAAAACTATTGGTTTAAAATAATAGCAACCTCGAATGTCTTGAGTTTAAAATGGGGCATTCAGAATGATTGCGCAACATTGGACCATCTCTTAAGCTGTGGGACTTGAAAAACTTGAGATGGACCTCCAGAGAAGGTTGGTTCCTTCTTCCTAAACTACCTACCATAAGTTACTCTAGTGCAGAAAAAACTTATCTATCCTAATCTAACCATTCCAAGGATACATGGAGAGAGAGAGAGAGATAGTGAAAGAGAGCCTCCACTAAGTGGTGATACACTAGGAAAGGAATTGGTGAGATAGTCTATGGAGGGATGATGAAACAAGGGGAAAAGGAGATGAGGGAGGTCAGATAGAAGTGACACAAACCTAGATCTAAATATGCAATCGAAACTTCATGAAGCATGAAATATTACGCATGCAAATGTGAAATACATACATAGGAAACAAACATGAAATGGAGGGGCACAAAGAAACAACAAAACATGAGAAAGGGTTAATGAACACCACAAAAACACAATTTTATTGCTCTATGAGGTGGACAGACCATTACATGGGTTCTCAGAAGCACAAACACACATTCCAGGCATAGGAGAAGGCTTACAACTCAAAATGGAGTTAGGAAATAAATTTTACAAATTTTCCCCACACCCAGAATGTCTCTCCTTCTTAAATGAGAACTATTTTCAATATATAGACGATGAAAACTAGAGAGAAAGAAGAGAAATTCAATTCTACTCTTAAATCTCAAACACCAACCATCAATTCCTTGAAAATCCACATATAATCTATCAATTATGGTTTCTTATGTCTATTTGGCATGTTGAAGAAGGAAGAAAGAAGGTTCAAATAAAATCCGGTCTAGTTGTTGAAGAAATTGGATCATACATTAATGGAATAAAAGATGTTTCCCTATTTTCACCCACCTAACCTTGTCAAAACTAATTTTTCAGGCTTCCACAGCATAGAGGATGTCGTGATCTTTCCAATGGTACCAAATTTGTTGAATTTCAAGCATTAGATTGAAAATATGCCCATTTGAATATTTGAATCGAATCTGTACAAAAATGACAAAAAAATAGTTTTGTAAAATGGATTCATTGGCCTAAAATTCACTTTGCGCCTTTTGCACAAAAATTACAAAAGTGCAAAAACTCCCTGCAGTCCCATAACCCCGAAATTCACTTTTATCCCAAAAGCCTCCGCAAGCCCGTAACCTTCTCATTTTCCATTTGGCGAAAAAAAATCCTCGGGGTCGCGGGCCCACACTTCCAAAGTGCACTTTTATGAAAGTTACCAAAAATGCAGAAAAATCATATGGCTCCGCAACTTTACATTTCCGAAAATTCATCTCCTGGCCTGTTGGCCCACATTTTCCACTTTGGCAAAAAGTCTTCCTTAGGCCCACGAGCCTACTTTTTGCAAAAAATCCTTCTGAGGCCTGTCTGCCTGCATGTAATTTACATCTGACACATGGCTTCTCTGGGCATTGGTGGAGGTGTGGTTTAATTTTATACTTTATGCATTCTAAAAACAAAAGCAAAAAAATTCAAGCTACCTCCGGAGACCCGCCTTCCCGCTTTAACTTGAAACATGGCCATGTGTAGAGCTAGCACAGGTTTGGGAACCAATTTTAGATCTTTCTTTTGAAGTTGCGCCAAAGAGACTTGTGGCTCCTTCCACAGCTTTGCATTGTTTATTTGTGTTTTAGCTAAGTACCTTTTGTTTGGCGGGTTTGTATGTCTAACTCAGGATGCATGGAGGCTTCGCGCTCATTTGGAAACTACCCCCATATTTTACCTTTGACGTTGCACGGATGAGGAACGTGGTGAACTAGTGCATGTTTTGGGACTGCATTTGGATTCACCTCTTGAAATTTCTCTAAAGAGACACGTGGATCCTTCCGCCCATTCTTTTATACTTAGCCGATTTGGGCCTTCTCTACCCTATTTTTTGACTCTGACCACGTGGTGAACCTGTGCTCATTTGGGAACCCGCTCTTGGTCCTTCCTTTGAAATTACACCAAGATGACATGTGGAGAATTTTTCTATCTCTTCTATACTTAACTGATTTTTGATCAATTCAAATTTTGGGATTTGACCATGTAATGGGTTAGTGCTAGTTCAGGGTCCTTCTTTGGGCTGCACCTTTTGAATTTGCGCCTATGAGACATGTGGAGGATTTTACTGGTTCTCCTTTCCTTAGCTAATTCAATAGCTTGTTCTGCCCACTTTTCAGACCTTGGACATGTGGAGGGCTAGGCCTAGTTTAGGGTCTTTCTTTTGGCAACTCCTTTGAAGATGTGTCACTAAGACACATGGATATTTCCACCAGTGCTTTTATACTTAACCAATTTAGGCTCGATGCTTATCTAATTTCATTTAGACCCTAACTATGTGGCAAACTTGTGTTCATTTGGAGTCTCCATTTTGGATTCTATCCTTGGAGTTACGCCAATGAGGCATGTGGCACCTTCCATGGGCTCTACCATGTTTAGACTTTTCAACATCCGAGGAGACCTCCCTTTAGACTTGGGATGCGTGAAAGCTTCACATTTATTTAGGGATTGTCCCTTGGGTCTCACGTCTAAAGTTTCGTCAATTGATTACATGGAGACTCAATGGACATTTGAGACCTACCTTTTATATGTTCCTTTTTGAATTACGCCAAGATGACACCTGGCACCTTCCGTGAAACTATTGTTCTGCCCCAAGTTGACATGTATGTGGCTAAGTTTGAAAACTTCGAGCCTTTTCCCATTTTCCACTTGTGAGGCTCTAGCCTCCTTTGACGTTGTTTGATCCTTCACTGACCGTGATCCTCCATTTTTTAGAGTGTCTAACCCTTGATTGTTGGATTTGAATGTTATCTCACAGAATAGAGCCGACCCTTTGATTATCTCCAATGCAAGGTCATGTTTGATAAATTTTGCATGGGGGAAAAATTGGGATAATAGAACCCACACAAGCTATGGGAATAATTTTAAAATCAAGTACATGCAATGAAAGGACATATACGTAAAGTTGTGAACAAAGAAAGGATGAAATCCATCATTTCCATGGATTTTCATCAGTCTTTGGCTGAGTTTGTCCTCACTGCTCCTCTCCACCGTCTTCCACCGACTGCTAAATTGTACCTGAGAAGGGAAATAAATGATTTTCAAGGCTACTATATTTCATGCTTGTTGTATTCACAACTTTGAGCATGTGTGCTTTCAAATAATGAACTTGAAATCAGTACAAAATGAATAAATAAGCATTTACATAATATGCAATTTGGGACTAGTGACAAAGAAGGACCTAACAACATTATTCATGGTCCTTTCTCATTCCAAGTAAGTAAATACATGGTTATGTCTGATGAAAATAAAATTTGAAAAGATGTGAAGTATAAAAGGTACAATCAATTGTAGTAGATCAGATTTGCATACAACAAAATAATTACATCATTACAGGCCAAAGTCAGTTCAAAATCAAACAAATGATAGTCCTCTCATAGCTCTAAAATTCACAAAGTAGAGTGTTCAAGACAAAACTTGAAGCCTTTTAGAAGCTAAGATGGAAGTACTTTCCAGTTTTAAAGTTTTCATAAACTTGCAAGTAAGTTACAACTCAAGTGCCATAATATCATCATTAAGGAAACATATGCAAATAAATACAACTAGTTCACATCAAAATGTTCACAGTCGAAGTGTAGCTCCAACTGAGGACGTATTTAAGGCCATAATGTGTGAAGCGAATTTTCAGGAAAATGCATGTCACGATTCAAAGTATGGCCAAATTATTATACATGTTTCATGTTCTACATCTACAATTGTTTTTACAAATTTTACAAAAAAGTAAAAGAGGAATGTCACTCTCAAGATCACAAAAGACCTTATATTGGACCATGGTGATTTGCAACCCATCAAACAGAGGCCAATTTTTCAGCTCTCATGCCAAGAAAATCAACTCAATACCCAGATTTTGAAGGATTACAAACCATCAAAATGACATATAATGGATCATCTAAAGGCTTCATGTAGATCATGATAGTAATTTTAAAGCTACAGTCTGAGTATTGAGGCATCATCAAGTGAAATCCCGAGTTTCAGAAGTAGGATACTAGGAATTGATACCGAATAAAGTAGTCAATGAGAAGCACAGGTCCACAGATATCCAACTAGGTGTATCTTATTAGGGTGTATTTTCAGAGCAAGAATAATAAATACCTAGACTTGAGCCACCAAAAATCAAAATCAAATATCTATATGCAAATGATGAGCTCATTTAAGAAAGTACAGATGTAAAATATGAGTTATGCATCAAAATTAACTCATCTCATGGGAGAATGTAGAGTATCATTTCCCAAAGACCACGATGTATATATAATTGAAGTATAAGTTCAACTCACCATGGTCACAAAAAGTGCCAAAAAAATGATAAGGATCGAGCTTATTTCAGCCAACTGAAGGAGAAAACACAAATTATCAAATGCTATAGAAGTCAGGAAGAGCTAGGTCATCCATTGAAAGGAGATAAGCATTAGCACAAATGAACAAAACAGGAAGTTGTAAGCTAAATGATAAAATTCAGATTTAGAGATTTTCAAGGATTTTCAACATAAAATGAAACACAGGTTCAGAGCAGGAAATAAGTCAATTCAAGCAAACAACCCTCAGCAATGAGTGTCTACAAGTTGAAAAAAAGGCTCCAAAATAGAGAATAATGGAGTTCTGAAATGCAAAAGAAATACTGTAGATATATCTAATCAATAAATTTTATCTATAGAAGAGCTTGTAGTCTTCAAGAAGATCCAACATTGAGTTCTATGATAACAGTCTCAATTTGCACTGAAGCATGATACAACAAATATCTACACCTCTATCTTGCTATGAACAACATTAATTGCTTCAAGTTTGAATATTCAAGATAGAAAGGATTTTTTCAAGTTTCAAAATACAAAATATATTTGGCTCTAAATCTACATAGGAGGATGAAAATACATCAAAATATACTAGTAATGGGCTAAAGGGAATCAGAGCATCAAACACCACTACAATGCTAGTGAATCTAGTAGCATCAGAGACCCTTATCAACAACAAAGAAATACAGAACTTTAGAATATGAATATGCTCAAAACATGAAAATCAGAGTTTGGTAGCCTTTTGAATGGTTCTAATTTGCACCTAAATGGAGATTCATATACACCAGAAATTTGAGCTCAGTAAAATGGCGAGATGCACAAGAACAACACTATTTGAATATAATAAACCTTACCATTTTTGCAAGGCATTCAAGTCACTGTTTCCAATGAAAGACAGTCAGACCCAGAAATGTGTAGTTTCTCCTCATTTGAGGAAGATTCAAATGGAAACAACAATAATAGATCATAATCTCAATATATCGAACCAAAATGATCAAAACAAATAATAGAGGTGAGAAAATTTGATACTTCTATGTTTTCGTTCTATCAGCATTCAATAGAGTAAACAATACAGAAGTTCAAGTTTTGAATCAAAGACACGTGCATACCCAAGTTAAATAATCACAAACCCATTAATGGGTATTAGTAGATCTCAGGTTTTCCAACCACTTACCTAAAGATAAAAGGGTAAATGAACCTCAGATAGCTTCAATAATTTAAGTTACAAGGAATGGAATACATAGATCAGAAAGCACCCAAAGCTCTGAAAAAGTGCAAGACTCTAAAAACCATAAACAATAGATGAGTATTTACCCAAGAAATCAGATTATGTCTCCATATCATCAAGACAGGCAGGAATGATAGAAAATATCAGAGCATAAGAAGCTCATAAAATGAGAAAATGTAGATTGCAGGTCTTACCTCTAAAAATGAAGGATATCAATAAGATAATCATTTCTGAGCAGATACTCCAGAGCTCCAAGTTGTTTTTTAGCACATGCAAACCCCATGAAGATATAACAGATAGCCATAGTGACTCAGAAATAACATGAAACCGAGCCCAAAAATGTTTGAAACCTTCAACATTTCTAGGCCAAACTTCAAGGTCAAAGCCAAAATGAGAAAGCTCAGCCATAAACATCTAAACTATGAAGCAGAGCCAGAGTTCAGAAGTGATCAAAATGACGACCACATTGAAGGAAGAATAAGGAAAAGGAAACTCTCACAACTTCCCCTTGTATAAATGGCGGTCGAAAAAACCTCCACATAGAGAAGTATCATAACAGGAAATGAGCCTTACATTCCTTTCAGAATCCTCCACTCAAGCTCGAGATAAAAACAATGGAAGATCGTAAATTTTTTTTGCAGAGTTCATTTATCTCAAATAGAGCTCGATGAATGCAAATGAAAATGATTAGGGTTGCCTCTTTTTTTCCTCCTCAACTTATGGAGTGTTACTTCACTCAACCATGGTTATCAAATAATGCACGTGTCATGCCCAAGAAAACCCTAACTCAACTTGGGTTAGAATTCCCACCGACATTGCACAAAGGGTTAATTCATCATGAGAAAGGGGAACAATTCCTGTTTAAATGATTTTATTTAACCAAACCATAAAAATATCATATGCAATGATCCAACCAAAAGGTTCGGTTGACCACATAGAGGTTTAAGTTTGTTAATCAATGTTTTAGTTTTTTAACCTTGGGGCTATTTACATGCCAATAATCCAAAGGGAGGCCTGAATAATCAAACAAGATTATTATTATTCAAACCATGGTATATGAGACCCATGTATTAAGTCAAAGGTGCTGAATTTGATCAAGTGAAGGGTGATAACCAATCAAAGTAATGCTCAATGATTTTTAAATCATATTATATGCCACAGTGAAAGAAGACAAAGAAATGTCAACATCATAAGCTAGGCTTGGAGGAGGTCCTCATCAAGTGGATGCTCAAATGAATTTTTTGTGCAAGTATTGCAAATAATGTAATTGATTTTGCTCACTCATGAGGGAGTATTTTTACATGCCTTCAAAAAAGGATAGAATAGATAAGAATACAAATTTACATGCACAAGGAAAGAGACTTCCTCCTCAAGAAATATTTATATTTGCAAATTATTCACTTGTGCTTTTCTTAAAAATAGAATAGTCAACTAAATTTTTACTGTGATGTGATCAAAGACTATTAATGCCTCTTTGTATTAATTTGTTTTATTTTATTCCTTTATTTATTATTAAATAAAGGATAAAAATAGGATGCATGGGCGAGTATAACTTTAGCCTATTTTTAGGAAGGATGGATGAATTAATTTTGATATATATTACATGTGCCTTGGCAAAAAACAAAGGAGGACTTTTAGATACAAGAGTTTTGAAGTAGTTTCTACCAATTTTTCCCTCTGAATGTGAATTATTTTCTACCTTTCCAATTATTTACAGTCTTGTGTATGCTCAATTAATATTGTGAATGTTGAATTCCCTGATTAATCATCTTACCCTGTTGTAAATTTTAGTAATTTCTACATGATATTAATGTGTATGTTTAACTTAGCAGTATTGTTGTGATTTTTCCCTCAATACATCAAAGTGTTTTCCCTTAATAATCTACGGAAATATTTTGGCTCATGCACCAATAGTTCATTCCTATATCAGTTGTGCATGTACTCAGTGAAAGACCTCATATAAGTTTGGTGTATCACCTAAGTTTTAAAATCCTTTTACAGTCATCTTTTACCCTCAAACCCCATAAAATCAGTTTAGGATACATCAATAAAGAACCATCCTTGATACTGTAGACTCACCTCAAAATAGGTATACCCACAGACTCGAGGTGTTTCCATTGTATCTATGAAAGAGAGAAATAAAATTTTGCAGTCTTAGAACACCTGTAGTCATCTCTCTATAGGGTGCACTTTCGACATATAACTACATTAATTCCATTTTTGTAGAGAATTTATTTGTTTTTCATCCCTCAAAAGCGGAGGTGGTTAAGATAGCTACTCACTGGATTTTCCCTACATTCTAAGGGTATTTGGCCTCGGAGGTTTCCATCTTCAACTTGGTGTCTTGGCTAGCAAAGGATGGTGCTCTGGATTCTTTGGTCAGTAATGTCTCGGCCTTTTATGACCTAGAAAATCACTTCAAGGTCCTATTGGAATTTGACGAATCCCTAGTGGACTTTGTAACGGAGAAAAATTCGAGTCAAGCATGTATCAAATTTTCAAATGTGAAAGCTCTTGGCTTACCTTTAGAGCAGGTCCTGAGCTATTGGTCGGAGCCGCGTTCCACTACGGGGGATTCATTTCATTATCTATGGTGTGGAAGGCTCAAAGGAAACTTTGCAGATGGCGATTCAGATGG
Organism: Taxus chinensis; assembly: GCA_019776745.2. Lineage (NCBI taxonomy): Eukaryota > Viridiplantae > Streptophyta > Pinopsida > Cupressales > Taxaceae > Taxus > Taxus chinensis. The sequence goes on from CM034146.1 coordinate 759,304,426, forward strand.
GGAGCTTGGGCTGGATCAGGAATAGCTTGTTGTGGGCCTCAATGTTTTAGTAGATCATGTCTTTTATGTATAATCAAGGCTAGGTATAATATATAGAATAAATTGTTTTTTTTTAGTATCCACTTATCTGGTTGTGGATGTTTTTGGAATCACTTTAGGTATAGTATCCTTTTTGTATATAGGGAAAAGATCCCTTCAACTCACCTTATTTATAAAAAAAAATTAATATTCAATAAATACACAATAAAATATATATTTATAATAATAGTACATTCTTATATCGTGGAATGAAAAAGTATCTATTTATTTATGATCATAGATGACAACACATGTTTTCTCAATCATATTAATATTATAACACCGAAAATAATTCAACTCAAACCCATGCTAGAACCCAATAATTAATTGATCTAAAATTAAGGAATAATTTTTTCAAAGGATAAGACATTAGCTAAGATTTAAATTAAATCCCGATTATAAAATTTTAAAATACTACCTGCTGCCATATTTTAAAATAACAACTAATTAAATTTTTGGAGAATCCCTAATTAGAGTTACGCTTTAAATCTTATTATAAGAACCAATGTTTATTTAAATAAACCTTATGTTGCCTTTCATTACTTAGCCTTGATGATTTCCTTTAAATCTATATTATTAATTAAGGACCCTAAATTAAATTCAAAAAATTAATTAGGTAAGAAAAATAATCCTCTAGTTTAGAATTATGTACATTAATATTTAATTTATTTCAAAAAAAACGTCAAGGTGACACATCTAGGAATAACCCCCTTAGGCCCCAATAAAAAATTACCCATACTTTAATTTTAAACATTCCGACCAAAATCCATATCAATTAAGTGATGTAGGGTCCATTCTTCACCATTGGATCTAATCTATTTGATCAATTAGATTTAGGTTAGGCTAAAGACACCCTAGAAAACCTTATGTGGTCTCTTATATTCATTTCTTAAACCTATTTTCTCATTTTCTCTTGTTCGGTTTGTAGGTTAAAGAAGGAGGAGAAGAAAATGAAGCCATAAAGGCCATTAGCGAGGGTTGGAAGTTCTTCTTTAATTAAAATAATGTGTTTGAGACAAGGATCAACCAATTTCCTTCATGGGTTTTCATCTCTCTTCTTTATTTGTTTCTACACAGTATTTTTCTTACAGGTTAAATGCATATACAATGAGTATATACCCATTTTGGTAAAATGAGAAACCATACTTATTTATTTTGTGAAAATACATATATTTATTACGCTGAAAGATGTGAACTCGAGCGGAAATGCTTCAGGGTGCTGATAGCGAAGGGGACTACAGTGGCGGAGATGTATTGGTCGATGATGGATGGCACTTCTAGATCCCTACACGTGTATTTTTGAACAGTGACCCGGAATTGTGAACACTGACCCGCAGAGGAGAAGATCCCGATAGCATGCTCACAGGAAGGAGATCCATATTAGGAGCCAGAAATGGAGGATAGATGCCAGAGTCCTAGCTGGAGGTGAACATGCCTCTTCCGTCAGCATGAATTGGGGAGTATGGGTACCTCCTTCTCTGGCAGTACGTTTTAGTATAGGAAATATTTAAAACCATATTTGTGAGGCCTGCAAGAAGAGCTTTGGGTTTGTTGTTGTCTGTGGCTGTCGAATACTGAAGCATAGAGGACCCATTCTATTTGGCTGCTCGTTGTGTGATTGAAGCTGGAGGAACCCGAAGTCATCATCTGATCAGGTATTGCTCTTCATTTTGTTAGAGGATGAACAAACCTACTGGTTTTCCCCAGAATATTAGGTTTTCTTGTTTCAATCGATGCTCAGTTTAACATTCTTGCTTGCACTGTACATTAGATAGATAACCTGCAGGTACTAATCTCTTGTGCTTGAGCCCTATAGTTTTCACGCATACACATTCCCGTCGGCCCCTGCCTTCATGAGCATTTCCTTAGCTTATTAATACTGAAGATGATTAATGGTATGTCTGGATTATAGTTACAATGTAGATCTCTAATACCTTGAAACTTAGAGCTCGGATATATATCTTAAAAATCCGATGGTGCTTGATTTTATTTTCATGTGGTCGTGTACAGGAATTCCTTAACAAGTACTACCAAAAATGAGAGGAAAAAATATTACATGCAGACAAACTATCTATTAATATGTCTTAATGTCGTGTGGGAGTGTCCTGCCTTGGCCAAGAGGAACAAAATAGGTCCTAGGGTAACTAAGCCTATGTCAATCAGGTTGAGTCCTCGTGAAGAAAAAGATGCAGCAGTTAGGGTTTACTAGAAGCCGTCTGCTCTGTAAAGATCTGAGCCATTAATGCATGAATATTGTTGAACAGTTCGTGGAGGAGAATATTTTTTTGCGCATAATCCTGTGTTTGAATTTGTGCCTGATTTAAAATGGCAAAGGCACTATATTTTGGTTCTCTTTTTGTATTGTTAGTTTGTGTTGTGTAGGGTGATAAAAGAGGATAAACACAGAAGTGATTCTAACAACATCACATCCTACCAAAAAGTGACAAATAAGGTCAAAGCACAAACTTTTCATTACTCGGTCTTGACTAGGGCTCCAGTTTGACACTCACAGTTGCTTTCAGCTTACAGTAATTACTTAAATTTAGTTAACAATTTTTTTTTTACTTTTTTCTATGACCATCAAGTCGCCTCAATAGGACTGCAATTCACTGGTGAAATTTAATTGTCAGTCATACAACTCATTAGGTTTCTTTGAGGATGGCACTACTTCTGAACCCAAAAATGTAGGCTTCATTAAGGATGGATCTACTTCTGAAGTCTGTGCTAATAGTCACATAGAGCAGTCTCTGCTAATAGTCACACAGAGTGGACTGTTGACCATAAGGACAATTATGATGAGTTGAGAACATTAAACAAGGGTTTAGTTTGCATATATTTTCTTGAAAAGAAATGCAGCAATCAGACCAAACTAAGTCTCATGTATAACAATATCACGTGTAATTAGTAATGGTGTTGGTTTAAATATTATCATATGTATAACATCCCTTTAGGTTTGCAAGCATAATCTGCACATCATCTGTCCCTACATTGAGTCTCCAGTGTTATCTACTTCTATACTCAATATAAAGCTATAAACATAACATATTTTCACTCCTCTCATGAAGGTCCAATTCAGTCCATCGAAGGTAATTTAGGGAATGGAAATCTTGAGAAGCATATGTTTTTACATTGCACAGTGTAGTTTGTAAAGATGTTTTTGGAATAGGTCACCACTGCCCAGTTGTCATTTGCATTACTATTTCAAGCCTCTTGTATAGGAGTGTATCTTTTGTAGGCCAAATGAAAATTTTGTGGTTCTCATGGTTCTGAAATCTTGGAGTGTATATGACCAAGATTTCAGAATTATTCTTTATGGATGTATCTCCAGTACTACTCTGTAGCTTCTTGATGGGTTGATGGTTTAATTCTTTCAGTTTATTCATCATAATAGGATATTCTGCAGCCTTTCCAACAGCTTCTTCTCCAAACAATATCTGTTTTTTTAAAAATCGATGCCCATTTTGTACAAAAATCTATGTTACAAGTAGAAGGGATGAAGGATAATAGGTGCTCCTCACACATTTTGATATAAAAACCCTGCTACTATTTTGCATGTATCCCTGGAAATAAAGCTAGTCAGTGTGGAGAAAACACTCCCTTTCCAAGCAGCTCCTACACACCTGGTAACTCTGAAATGTAACCAGTCGTGAGTGGCCCTACAATAGCTCCTACAGACCTGGTAAAACATCAATTATTATGGTAATAGCTGTTAAAATGTTTTCACCAAAATGTACTTACGCATCTGAGTGTTTATAATAATGTTGCCAGGTCCCGAATATGACTTGGAGGAGCAATTGTATCACATTTTCAATGAACTCAAGCCTCAAACTCTGAGGTCCTTTGGCCCCTTCAACCTTTTTGATACTGTCATACATCCATGTTTATATAATGACCATATGGTTTGTTTTTAGAGTCCCTGTTTATATAATGACATCAGGAATTGGGTTATTAAAATAAAATAAATTTTAACTCCTTTATCAAAGATTATTAAAATAAAATAAAATAAAATTGTGACTCCTATATCATCTAATCTAGCTGCAAGGATGTCTAAGCCATCATTCACCTTAACCTCATCTTTCCTCGTTACCAATTTACTGAGTATGTGTAGTTGAGCATTAGGATTTTAGACTCTTTAAATATAGTTGGCTCATTTCCATTTCTGTTGTTTAACAAGGACAGCTCCTTGAATCAGGTTTACCTCTCGTTTCAACACTTTGATCTTGATATTGTGTATGCTATCTGTATAACAAGTATTTTGAATTCCTTTGTAAACTCCAATATACATCAACTTGATCCATACACTTCCATTCAGACTCCCATGAGGTTTTTATAACATTAATAGTTGATTTATTGCTTATTTATTTTAGCATATAAAAATGTCCTACATATCCATTTGTTATTACATTAGATCTACACAATACAATCTTAGTTTAGATATCCTATTCTATTGTGTGATGAATATGCGTTTAGTCTGTTTTATAAAGTTTAATAAAACATTTTGATTGTAGTTATTATGCAACATTGCTTGTTATGATCTTGTGAACCTTTTTTAAGGTTATTGGATACTAAATTATACTATTGTAAAGTAGGAGTTACAGCCACGTTATGAAAACATGAAAGCTTATTAGATGATTAGTTATGCTAGGAGATCCATCCATTTTAAGAAGACATGGAAGCAGCTCCAACATCTCTGTGATTAGGAAATTAAAATTTAGGAAATTAGACACTTTGAATTTAAAAACTCATGTAGCAGATTTATTTTTGTGGATAATTTGAGAGCATTACTAGTTTTGTGCACTGCTGGTATTAGAACAGAGTAATGTTGTTTTCAAATGGATATTTTATTTATCAATCACATATTTTTAAGACATTTCATTTCCAGAATTTATAGGTTTCACTTTAATTCATTACAGTATTCATCAGAGCTAATTGATCAATTTTTTGTTAGGAAAGTGAGATTTCTCTCTTTATCTCTTTGAGGATATTATGCTTGTTATTTGGTCAAAAATTAGTATTTCCTTTTTTCTGCAAATACATTAATTCCTGGATGTTATGCCTGTTATTTGGTCAAAAAGTAGTATTTGGTTATTGAAAATGTGTTGTTTTTTTCATTAATTCCCATTTACATTTTCATAGATTCTTAATAATGTGGTTGAAGTTGTCTATCTTTAATTACGTTATTGTTGTATGTCTTGCATAAAGAAAACTATTTTTTTATTTCATTCTTTAGCCATGGCATAGAGGCGCAAGTTCCTTTGCCATTGGGAGGATTCGGTGTGTGCTGAGGGGTTTTTTCCCCTAGGATGCCTCATCGAAACACCCTTTGTTGGGTGTTAGACTATCCATTGGCAAGGCTTTTAAAGCTTCCTGCCAAAACAGACAACACCCAAATATTTGTCTTTGATTCCTTGTTTGTGCTCTGCAACAAGAAATAATGTATTTAACTTCCATTTCCAGCGTAGAACTTATCGAGGTTCATATGGCATCTATGTATTTTTTTTTTTCATTTTTATTGTTTTTGGTTGCTTGTGAGCTTGCAGCTATGAAGACTCGTAATAAAATTGTTATCCCTCCACATGGTGTGACAATCACCACTCCATACTTGAAGTGGGAAGATTCTTTCAACTTGACAAAGTTTTTTGTCAATGTACTCCATTGTAGGCAACCGAAGCCGGAAAAACCTGTGATCGCTGATTTGGTTAGAGATTGTCTCCGCTTGCATCCTTCTTGTCCTCTTTATCTTTCAAAGCTCCGTATGACAGGCTTCAACTCGAGGGGATTTGGACTTGTATATGATCACCCCGAAGATGCTGTGAAATACGAACCTCAGCACAAACTAAAAAATATGGGGATAACTGCAAAAGCTATACATGCTGGAGGGTAAAAAACACATGGTGCTAAAAAAAATTGCTAATGTAATCAAGGGAAAAAAATGAGAAGCCAAAAAAAATTGAAAAACTTTAAGGGCGTGCTCTATTGAACTTATGTACATAAGTGTAATTTAGGTGACTATATGCTACAAACATCTACTATGTTGTCTTTTAGTTGCTCGATCAAAATAACAGTATGTTATGTTTATGATAGCTCTTGCTCGCTGGAGTTTGAGACTTGCTTCATTGTACATTTGCCATTTTGTCAAACTTATTAATGTCAAACAAAATTTTAATAGATAGATTTCATACTATGTTTGGTTTTGTATTCAGCTAGCTTTCCTCTCATCATATTATCCATCTTGTGAACGTAGCTTATAAACATCATGTTTTGCTCTTATAGGTAATCTTCAGTTATTTGGCACAATTGTTGCAGATCGTTTTCTATTTGTTTTTTGAAAAGAATTCTGCCATATAGTCATCCCTTGAAACTATTCATTGCTACATACAGAACATAAGTTGCCAAAAAAATATTTTACTTATTGCGTACATTTCTTGACGAAACTATTCGAGTTGCATTTCTAATCATCTCTCCGAAATATTCAGATAAATGAAATACTGTTTTTTTTTAGTTGATGAAATAATGTATTCTTGGAAAGTTTTTGAATTCTTTATGATAATATTTGTTATATATTTCCCTTCGAAATTACTTGGCAAATCAATTTTTGTAAGCTTAAACTTCTCTTAATTACTTGTAGATATTCAATGTTATTACGCTAATCTTCAATTGCACTTACTAAGTCCTATTGACCTTTCCTGGGTAATTATTTGGTTTTGAGTGGTAACAGAACACCTGTACTTGTAAAGCATCCATCTTTCTTGTAGGTCCAAAACTATTTAGGGCTATCTTTTCTAGCTAACTGGCTGATTAGTTTCATGACTGAAAATGGTTCTCAAAAACATTAGATAATAATGCACTTTGTTTCACTGTATTCGCTAAATTTTACAAGAGTCTATGATAGCCTCTTCTTTCTTCCATAGATTTTATCATGTAGCATTTATCGAATTGAAGGGTTCATGGATTAAGTTAAAAAACAATCCATCCCTTAAAGTTTTCTCTGATGTGCAACCAGAAGAGAGATTCTGTTGTTTTCAATGGTCGAAATGGTGTTGCATGGTTGTGACTCAATATAAATCTCCAAAAACTTGAAATGAAAGACTTTTAATGATGTCCACGAGACCAAGCAGTCTAAGGGACCTAGAGCAGCAGCCTTAAAAAATTTTCAAGTTTATTTCGATGTCGGATCGTCTATTATGAATCTTGAACAAGAAGTCAGAAATTTTGTGGAGTATTTTCTTGTCAAATAACTCATTTAGGTTTCCCACCTTCAAATCATAATGTGATCATATATCCTCATAAGATGTACATTCCAAAATGAATTGCCCTTCAGTTTCAACCATCCCTTTATTGCAGAAAATACAAGTTCTTGCTTCCCAATTTTCTTTGGGGACTGTTCATCTACTAGTCTCACACCTAAGATGATGTGATCCAGTCCATAGCTAAGCCACTAACATTCTAGCCTTACCTTTGAAATTGCCAATTGTTAAATTTTGCCTAATGATAAAAATAGAAGTCTTGACCACCTGGCTCTCTGTTTAAGCATATGTGTGTTTTTTTAAATTTATTATGTTTGTTGAAGAAACTTTAAAATACAAGAGTAAGTCAATTACGTGGTAAACAGAGTTCATCTTAGGGAGTACATAGGAGATTCATCCTTGTGAGTACAAGGGTATTTTTTCAGCAAGAGTTTGTATTCTGTATCATGTGATCTAAACGATGGTTGATAGATGCACCTCTTTATCATCCCAAAAACTTGAAACACCCATATGTTAAATCTCTGAGAAATGATAAAAAATCAGTCCACCCATATGGCTTTCTGTTCAAAAAAATGAGAGTTTTTTAAAGCTATATTGTGTTGACGAAATTTTCAATTTTAAGAGTACCAATTACACGGTAACTGGAGTTTATCTAAGGTAGTACAAAGGATATTCATCCTTGTGAGTACATGAGGATCTTTCAGCATGGTTTCTAAATTCTACTTCTAGTCTGTTTTGGGTGATTTAAATGGTGTTGGTTGGATGTGCCTCTGTATCATTTCAATAACTCGAAACGCCATTTTGTTAAATCTCTCTGTAATGATGAAAAAGCAGTCTCTATCCATAGGTCTCTCTGTTCAACCAAATGTGTATTTCTTAAAAATTACTATATGCATTGAAGGAACTTCCAAATACAAGAGTCTCAATTGCATGTTAACTAGAGTTAATACGGCTGAGCACATACGGGATAAATCCTTGTGAGTACATGGAGATATTTCAGCACGAGTTTCTAGTGTTTTGGGTGATCAAAATGGTGTTGGTTGGATGTGCCTCTATATTATTTCAAAAACTTGAATTTTTTTTTTTTAAAATTTCTCTATAATGATGAAAAAGCAGTCTCCATCCATATGTCTCTCTGTTCAACCAAATGTGTGCTTTTTAATTATTATTATGTCCTAAAGAAACTTTCAAGCACAAGAGTGTCAATGACATGGTAATTAGAGTTTATCCTATTGAGTACACAGGAGATTCCTCCTTGTCAATAAATTTCAGCAGAAGTTCACATTATGTTTTGGGAGTATTGAATACATATCAAGTAATGCATAGGGCTCATTTGGAGTTCACTCTAGTGAGTACATAGGAGATATTTCAGTGGTTTGGATTTTGTTTTGGTAGCTAACATTCACCAGAATTGAACCATATAAATTTATTTCTTAATCATATGTTTGAATCCCTTAAATTATTGTTCAACATCATGACAAAATCAACCTAGATCATGCTTGTGGTTTACAAATGTGGTTTGCATCAGTTTATCCCTATTGGATTTTCATCCTGTATATATAGTCGCTTCTGTGACCTCTTTTATTTCTATTGTTGCAGAAATATTTTTTCGAAATCAGTAGTTTTTATTAATGGAATAGAGTTTGTTTCACCTATATGTTAATGTAAGGATTGTATGCTTTATGTAATGAAGTTATGGCTGGACTATATTTGCAAAAATTTCCTGCCCTTTTCAAACCATCTCTTTAACATAAAATTTGGCTGTTCGCCATTGATTTCCTGTGGAAGAATAGATATAATACTTCTTTTCATGAGAAAATTATCTGCTCAAATTTGGGGATTTTAGGTCTATTAAGCAGGATGCAGCTATGCTGGGTAAAGGAATGATAGTTTTTCTGTAGAGATGTTGAGTCTCTACCTTTTGGGACATAGGCTCAGATGTTAAACTGCTTAGATTTCATAAGGCAAGACTATCTTGGTAATCTCATCACCAAGTTGTACTTTTTTATTTTCTAAAGTCTGTCATATACGATGTTTTTTTTACCAAAAAAAACTATTCTATTCTTTGATGTCTTATAAGTTGCGTTTCTTTGCAAAAAATAATTATCATGTTTTTGAGGTATGTGTTCTCTGCTCACTCTCTTTATAGCTGCTTCATTAGCTCCTTAGTTATATTCTGTCTTCCAACTTAATATATCTTGATCCCTCTTTTTTTTTTTTATTGTTGTTGTTATGGTGCATCGATTCTGGTTTTCTTTTTTCTTTTTAAAGCATTCTGCCATACATTCCTCCCTTGAAACTGTTCATTGCTACATATAAAAAGAATTTTTTTTGCAAAAAAGTATTTTACTTATTGCGTACATTTCTTAACGAAACTGTTCAAGCTGCGTTTCTAATCATCTCTCCGAAATATTCAAATAAATGAAATACTTTTTTTTTTGTTGATGAAATAATGTATTCTTGGAAGGTTTTTGACTTCTTCATGATAATATTTGCTATATATTTCCCTTCAGAATTACTTGGAAGATCACTTTTTCTAAGCTTCAAATTCTCTTAATTGCTTGTAGATATTCAATGTTATTACATTAATCTTCAACTTAGTATATCTTGACCCCTCTTTTTTCGATTTTTTTTTTTATTGTTGCTGTTATAGAACGATGAGTATTTCGTTTGCTTGGAATCACATGTTTGTAGCTGACTACTGAAATAGTGGCCTCTAACTTTTTGATTTTTTTAAAATGTCTAAGGAAAGTTTGATCTTGATCTATATCAAATCCTGTAAGGAAACTTGTTAGAGATATTTATTCCTCTTTCTTCAAAGAAATGAAGCGAGTTGATTAATAAAAAGACATGTTGTTTTCATATATAGATAGTTGTTATTGTATTAAATTAATATACATGACACAACATATTCAATAAACATAATAATAACCTTTATAAAGATGGATGAATCATAATTGTAGATGACATACTAAAAAAAGATGAATCCTATATGACATTCGTACTTACAAAACTTGTCAAGCTTTTTTATAGGTAATGAACTTTGAATTAATTATCAATTGCACATGACATTAAAATAGTACATCAAAATAAGTAACTAAATTTCCAACCGATAAATTTTTTCAAAGTTTTCGCTAGGGTCAACTCCGACATGATTTTAAGCTCCCATGATTTAATTGATTTAGTGAATAACAAAATAATAATTTGTTGTACTTACAACTAGTAACAAAATCAAAATATTTACTTGTGATAACAAAAGAAAAATAATCAATTAGTCTACCTGTCCATTGAATGCTACAACATTTCAAACCGCCCTAATACAAATGAAAATCATAAAATATTCTAGCTTACTAGTTAAAATTCTTTGATAGCAAAGCATATCATAAACCAAGGTTTTTATCTGATCTCCAACAATATTCTTGAAAAATCATTTGAAATTGATTTCTAACAAAATTGAGTTTAAATAAAATAGTAGATCATATGTAGCACATAGAACATGTCAAAAACCACACAGAGTTTCTCAAAAAAACCATTTGAGATATAACAGAAATAAACTTTATGGAAAAAAAAACAAACTACAGTGCTTCAAATTGTTCTCCAACAATTTGGCCCTGCACCACTTTCAATATTATTGCTTGTTTTAACAATATTTCATGAAGTTCCTATTATCACATTAGGATATTTTCGGTGGGAGTTGATATCGAATCAATAGAATGTATTAGAGATTCATCCTATACTCTGGATGGCTAAGATCGAAATCCCTTTTTTGGAAAACAATAGAATGATACCACAATAATGCAATATGTCCTGCAAATTACAGTTTCCTTTAAAAAATAATGACACTATATGATTTATAAAATTATTGATCTATATATACCTTTTGATCCCATATATAGTTGCTTTTCTCATTGCACTTAACCTATCGAAGTGGGTTTTTCCTTTCACCAGGCTACACCTTTGACATATGGTGGCATCTCCATGTTGATTGAGGGTAGTATAGACGTTGAACCGATAGTCCAACTTCTCAACATTCGTCCCCTTCAATCTGCGTTGAACACTGAGCTCCAGCATCGCGTGCATCTCTCCCATGGTGTGCACTTTCAAATAGCTCTTTTGCCCTCTAAATTTGCAAGCCAAATTTCAGATGACCGATTAAAAGATGGAACCATTGTCTACCTATGGAAAACCATTTGCAGAATGATAAAACATGAATTGTAAGCATCCATTTTCCTTTGTGCATGTGTCCTCTGCTTTCATTTCTTTTATATTCACTAAATTTTTGTCCCTTTTCATTTTCATCCTTTGCAAGACTGTTCTTGTCTCCAAACTTGAAGTTGTGATAGAAAATCATCCACAAATTGGTGCTCCCACTCCTCTTCCTGCCCATGTCATTCGTGGAAAGCAATCAAATCATGATACAAACCATGGAGCAAACGGAAGTTTGGTCCCACAAACACCTCCCCAAAAGAAATTTGGCCTCCCTAACAGTTCAAGAACGCCTCTAAAAATAAGTGCACTGAATACAACCATGCGTACATGGTATATTGATGGTCGTGCCCTTAGGAAAATAGCACTAAGGGAATATGTTAATGCAAATGGCTTCGGCTCATATTTCGGCTTTGATTTTGTGGATTGTGAAGGTGGGGAAGTATGCGTTACTTGCTTCAACGAAATTGCAGCAATGTTTTTTGGAAAAATTGAGGCAGGAAACTTATACACCATCGCAAATGAAAGGATAGAGAATCCAAAACTAGGTTACAACCACCTTAACAATGAATTTGAGATATTCCTTCAAGCTTCTTCCACTATCTCTCCGCTGCTTGTCAATAATGCCATGATACATTTGCATAACTTTCACTTCACAGGAATCAAAGATATACCTGCAAAACCTGTTGGTTCCTTCATTGAAATTATTTGCATTGTTTTAGCAATCTCTCCTTACTCCACTATCCACAGGAGGGATACTAGTGAAACTAAATGAAGAAGCTTACAATTGAAGGACATGTCAGGATTTAGTGTTACTGTAACTTTATGGGGCCAGCATTTACATGATCTCACTCAAGAACTTGAGGAACTCCTTTCTATTCCAAAACTCCCAGTTTTTGCTTTAAAGCCAGCACGTGTTTCAAGTTTCAATGGCACTTCCATAGACACTGTCTCCAGCACAAAATGGTTTGTTAATCTTCAAATTCCTAAAACTAAAACACTGCACGACTTGGTTGCCTCTGAAAATTACACTGTTGAAACTCCCTCTGTATAAACTTGCAAGATTACTCAGGAGAGCTACAATCGGTAACAACATTTTACACAGCTGCTAAAGAAATCATAGGTGTCACGGTAGCAGACCTCCAATTTTTGTGCATAGATGACGACGCTACAACGGAGATTACAAACCAGATAATTGGCCATGAATACAAATTCAAACTATCCATGAAAAAATAAACCTTCCATGGAAAGACACAACTGAAATGTGACATACTTGATTCCATTAAATTGGACGAATCGAAAGTCGTTGCTTGACTTTGCCTTTCCTAGGCGCCATAACACTTTACTATATTTTAGTTTCTTCATTGTTTGCTCATATCTCCTATGTAATATATTTTTGTCCGCAGATACATTTGTAATATGATTTTTTCCACATGTTATAATGGACTATAACTCTCCAAGTTTTCCATTGAATGGTTGTTAGTATTGGTTTACATGCGCATCTATATCACAAAGAAACCTTTTTTGTAATTGATAAAAATGTATGGTGCAATATATATATATATATATATAGTTTTTGCTAACATTATGGAACACTTTATTCATTTCTTTAATGTTTGTCTATGTTTAACATGAATTTTTTTCTTCTTTCTACCTTGTTCCTTCTTAATACCTATGTAAACAAAAAATGAAGCCATATCTCTATATTTTTTCCTAATCAAAAACTCCATACACACCCCTGTATTTCTTCCTTTACTTCCTTAAAAATATATGCAACAACAAATCATTTTGCTTTTGTTTTATTGCCTTTAGCTACCAAAATATAAAACATTCCCACCAAGATTAGCATTTACAAATGGTTTTTGCATCCATTTCCCCTTATCCACATACATAATTTAGCACTCTTTTAATCTTCTCTTATGCCACCTTTTTTTTAATTAATTTTCGCAAGTTGTTTTATGCACAATGCCTACCTCGGAGCAACGAAAAACAAAGAATAGATATTTATGCCTTGCACAAAGAATAAATCAATGCTTCCCGACGCGAGCGCCATCACCAAATCCAACAAATGCCTGCAAGTTCTATCCCTTTCCAAACAAGTGGCCGCCCCCCTTTCATGTCTTCCCTTGTTGCTTTCCCCCCCCGCACCGCACAATTCTCCTTTTCCTCTTTGCATTAACCACACCACTTGTGTCGGACCTTGTCTTCATCATGTACGCAACAATGAATCACATTCTTCAGACCTTCTACTCCCTTCCTCCCATATTCACCGCGATGGTCAACCCAAATTTTCCAACCTGCCCATTCTACTCCTCAAAACATTCCCTACGTTACCTTCTTGGGTAGATGCCTAGCACAAATTCCGTTAAAGACTGGATCTTTTATCGCACATCCACACCTGCTCGATTTGTCTTGATAACTACCCAGGCATACACACAACCTTCCATGAAGGAAAACACACATGCATCAGGTGCAAGTCCGAAAGAAAATGACACCGCTTCTCCTCTTGGAACAATATGGATCCTGGCATTCAACCTGTCGTTCTCAAATCTTTAACCCAGGTCGAAGAAATGTTGGTTGCTCACATTAATCCAGTTTTACAAGTCATAAAAATGCGCGGGGGACAATATAAATATTCAGGTCACACAATAAGTTTCCCACAATAAATTTCTTCCATTGCCAAATACCTTCCTCGTCGGCTAGGAGATTTGGATCTCTTGTTGGTTCAAAAAAATGGAATTCAACAAACAAAATACGACTTCTATGTTAGCAGGTCCCGTGTTTGGGAAGCGCTTCAATATAAAATTATCCATGACCCCTACTATGAGGATGTTCTTATTAACATTAAGGCTCTTTCCTCTCTCCCGCCAGAACCGAAAAACATTTCCTCCTCCCTTAACTCTATTCCTATTGACCATCCAGCCTCTCACTTCTCTGAAGCACAGGATAATGACAACCCTCCTTCCAAACCATATGAGTATCCCAATGAAACATCCTCATTTGTTCCTTCAAACCAAAACACTGGCATTGAAGAGGAGTTAATCGAACAGTACCTGCTTTCAAATGGATGCGCTACACCCTACTCCTTGGCTTGGCCTGAAGTCGGGAATTCGCCAATTAATGAGTACACAATAGAGGGCCTTTTCTCAATGGCTTTTCTAACTTTTTTTCCAATTGGTGCAGCATTATTTACAAAACCATGCATGAAGGATGTTCAAATGCATGAATATGCCCTCCACTTGATGGGCTACCATGACGATCGGTTTGGCTCGCACCCCACGTTCCAGTATTTTTTGCTTAACCTTATTATGAGACATAGGAGAAATCTACAGCTATAGTTTTCATGAGGTTGAACCTTGAACATGGTGTCCCCCCCCACTATAGGCCAACTACGGAAATGCCTGCATGATTTCCCTGATGATTTCCTTCCACAAATCTTAATGAGATTTGGAACCAACCTGCAGGGGACACAAACATTTTTGTCAAAGAGCAAAGGGGAGGTTTCAGACATGATTGAACAATTGGGGGCGCCTACACTCTTCTTCACTCTTAGTGTCGTAGACACAAAATGGCCAAACCTACGTAACATCATGCTAGGATTTAGTCCTTCTGAGGCCCGTGCAGCGCAACAATGGAGGACCAAGAACATTGTTAGACACCCTCATCATTTCGCTGCATACTTACATCAAAGATTCATAATATTTCATGAATAAGTGTTGCAAAAACATCTTCGAGCCAAAGACTATTGGTACAGGTAATTTTCTTCAAAGCTCTCTACTTTTGTTTTGCTTAAATACATAACGATTAAACTTCCTTTACCATAGGTATGAGTGGAAACATAGAGGTTCAGCACATGTTCATGGTTTCCTATGGCTTGAAGATGCTCCCGATGTTGATTGCATCAGCTGGTCAAATAATGAATATGTGAACAAAGCAAGACAATACTTTGATACCTACATATCTGCATGGAATATGTGCCCTCATTCCATCCACTCAAAATTTTTTCATAGGAATATCCAGGATGACCCTTTCCTTTTAGTTTCATCTCAAGTCCTTGTAGTTTCCCCGTTACAGGATTTGGAGGAGTTGATAAATCAAGTTCAATGACACACAAAGTGTTTTGAGAATACTTGCCTCTGGAAAAAAATAATCACCTCCAGTGACGGTACAACACACCTTGGGAGAATAGAGCCACTTCTCTTTTTTTTGTTGATAAGAGTGCTTCAGTTAAATACCTCCCTTCAAGGAATGATGATAGATTAAACACACACAATCCAACAATGTTATCCATATGGAGAGCCAATATTGATTTTCAACCTGTGTTATCTCACCGTGCTATCCTCAAATACATTGCTAAGTATGCTTCCAAAGACGAGAAAGGTTAGAAACATACCACCAAATGCTTTCTAGATTGTCGAAAGCTTTAGATCCTGATCTACCAGCACAATTAGGCATAAAAAAAATCTTGACTTAGAGTGTGGTTGAACATGACATTAGTGCACAAGAAACATGCCACATGCTCCTCAAATTGGCACTTGTAATGTGCAGTCGTACTTTTGTGTCGCTTAATGTAGGTAGAAAAATCTTAAGAAAGTTGGTTGAAACAGAGTGTGAGGATGCAGAAACATCCCTCCTTTTAGATGCATACAAGGTCCGGCCTTTAACCATGGAAAACCTTACACTCATTGAAGTTGCATGTGACTGGAGTTATAGCAAATACCGTAAACACAATAGATGGAAGAATCATTTCATTCCAGCTATTGTTCGAGTGTTCCCCAAGTTTCAGTGCGTTCCATCTAAGGATTCCCCCTCTTTTGAAATTTTCTGTTGGTCATAACTCCTATACAAACCTTTCCGCAACATTTCTACTAATATTGGTTCAACACTTCAAGAAACCATTTCTACATGGAATTTATCAGATACAATTATCAGCCCTGGCATATTACATGACGTGAATCAAATCCGTCACCAACCTCCAACAGTGACAATGAGTCAGAGGGTGAGCCCCCCCTGCCTGTTCAGCAACTATATCATTGGCAGGTTTTTGTCTCGATTCCGGCCAGGGAACACTTCTCTCCTTGACAGCTTGCAAATGTTGGGCCTTAGTGAATTTAACACCCTACACAATTGGAGTGCACATCAAGTCCCTGTTTCTTTGCAGTCTCTTGGGGCCACTTTTATAGAAGACAAAAAGGAAGAGCATATTTCAACTTCCCTAGTGGATAGATTCCACCCTTCAGCTTCAGGTTTATCTCCAGAATAACAAAAAGCTTTCGACATAGTTATTCAACACTTCACTCAGAAATCCAACCTTCCTCCACTGAGACTTATTATACAAGTTACTACTGGTACTGGAAAATCATTCCTCATTAACATTTTAAAGTCTTCATTTGCATCTTCATCCATCCAAGGCCTTTCACCTCTCCAACTACTCGACCCAACAGGGGTTGTAGCTTTCAACATTTCAGCTTCAACAATACACGCAAGCCTCCGAATTCCCATTAAAGAACTCAAACCCTTAGAGGGCCAAGCTTTATCGTCTCTTCAAGACTCCCTCAAGCACACCGAATACATTCTAATTGATTAAATGAGTTTTTTCAGGCCAAATTTGATTTCCAAAATTGACTATCGTCTAAGGGAAGCTTTCCCAAACTTCAAGAATTATACATTTGGAGGCAGATCTATGATCCTTGTTGGAGACCTCGGTCAACTTCCTCCAGTTATGGACATTTCTCTTTATGATAGCAAGTCATACGGAGATACCCTTTGGGAAGAATTCAACATATCTGTCTTCCTTCATTCAATCTTCTGTCAACAAGGTTGTGATCCAGCATAGGCATCATTCCATAAGTTGCTGCTTAACATTCGTAATGCAATACCTCTACTGTAGGACTGAGAAGCTCTTATGTCAAGATATGTTTCCTCCCTTTCTGAACAAGAAAACATAGATTTTAAAGATGCCCCTCATCTTTTCACTCAGAATGACCTTGTGGACTCCCACAACCTTATTATGTTGAAATCCCGTAACTCTCCTTTTGCCAGATCAATTGCTAAAAGGACCAAATGTTTTGCATCAGGTGACACAAAAGACGATCAATTAAAGCCCAAGGTTCTTCTTTGCATCAACCAAAAATTAATGCTTTCCGCAAACTTGTGGGTTGACATAGGTCATGTCAACGACACTACTGGTTCTATCATTGACATAGTCTATGAGGAATCATCCAGACCTCCAGGTCTACCTCTTTTTGTCGTCATCAAGTTTGATCATTACACAGGACCTCCCTGGGATTCGAACAACCCCTTGCATGTTCCTATTCCTCCCATTTCTAGAGGGGGTCGCAGACAAATACCACTCAAAATGGCATGGGATTTTTCTATCCACAAGTCTCAAGGACTTACATTAACATGGGCTACAATCGACATTGGCAGAACTGAAAGACAAGGCCTAACATTCACTGCTATCTCAAGAGTTCCATCTCTTTCTTCCCTTCGAATTTCTCCATCATTCTCTTTCTCCCGCTACTCTCGCATGGCCTCCACTCACCTTCTTCAATCCAGGCTACAAGAGGAATCTTTCCTTCATTGCCTTCCATCTTCTATCCTACACCTCCCCCAACACTTGTCTTAACAACTTCGCCTCTTCCACCTTTCTCAATCTACAAACTCCATCGGTGCAAGAACTTCCTTATAGCAAAATCGAATGTAACTATCGCATACATTTTGTATCTAATTCCCCTTTTTTCCATGAGTTTGAAATGTCTGGAACTACTTTTAATGCAATATTTAAACTATGTTCCTAAACTTAAGTTTTCAAAAGTTTTTTTTGGGATTGTACTGCTAGCCGATCTACTATAACTAATACTTTTAAATTGACTCCCTGTTGTTCTTTTATATTTAACTTTCAAAAACATGATGCTTTTGTTTTATTTTCACATTTTCTTAATTTGCCCATTTGCCCACCGATCTATATAGTGTTCTCCTTGTGCATTCATTAGATTACAATTGTCTTTCCTTTTGTTTATATTTCCTCCACTTATTTTTCTTTTCCTACTCCTACCTTTACTTGTATTAACGAAGAATTTTTTTAAAACCAATCTCCTGTTTTGCTCGGTTTTACCACTATTCTTTCCCTCCTCCATTTCCTTCCCCCTTTTTCTTTTCTTTTTTTCCTTTACCTCAACTATTTTGTTCTTTTCTACTTCGTTCTCCTTCTTCCCCTAGCTCTCTTTCGGTGTTTCCATTGCACACATCACGTGCGATTGCTAGTATATATACTCGTATATGAATTTATATGTATATATATATACTTGGGTCACATCATATGCTAATGTTGAGTTACCACTTTCCATGGCTGCATTGATGCTATCGCATTCGCTATTTTAACAAAATATAGTGGTGGGTAATTTGGTTTGTTTGTTTTTTTTAATTTTTTAATGGGGTTATAGTGTGGGGGGCTTGGCGACGACCCCACCCCCAGCCCATATATAATATATGAGTTGGTGGTGTGGTAAGCGACCCCCCCAAACCTTATAAAATGTTTTAAACTATAAAAACTATGGACGCGGCCCATGGCCAACCACCAAGCTCCTTACCACAAGTTGTTTTTTAATTTATTTATTATTACTTTTAGGATTTCTCTTAGCCGCTATAAAATAATATAGGATTTACTATTAATTTTGATTGTGTGTGTGTGTGTGTGTGTGTGTGTATAAACACACACACATATATATTAATTAATTTAGTTTCCCATAAAAATTAGGGGACTGAGAAAAGAGTGGGGAATTAAACATTGCAATTGTAAAATTTTATGAGTAAATATTTTACATACACCTAAGCAATTGTAGTAGTGCAAAAATTTGTTTATTTATCAAATTTAACAATTTATCACTTTTGTTTTCATTTATATAACTATTTTAAGGGTATAATTAGTTGTGGTTCATCCATTTTTCTTAATTCAAATCCTATTCCAATAAGGAGGAAATTATATTATAAAAACAATTCCATATATAGTCCTTATTATACATCATTTGAATAGGAGAATATTAAACATACATAAATGAAATTTATCTCATTCAAACCGAATTTCCATTAATGCAAAAAAATTATCAAAATTCCCTCTCCATTTGTTGGGTTTCAAAATGGTACTCTAACAAAACCATAGTCAGGGGACAACAATTCCCTCCTCTTTATGGTAGAGGTTCCCTTATTGAAAGCAAGCAGCAAAGCTTATATACAAATGTACAACTTTCATCTTAAGGGTGGACTTCTGAAATCTTGAAATGTTTTTTTACCAAAATAGATTATCAATACAACCAAATGGAAGAACTGAAAAAAGGAAAGAGAAAAATATACCATTAATTTTAGGAAATATAGATAGCAGAGTATAACCTTATATGTACTGAGCAAAGGTGATATAGAAACAAAATCATTCTCGTTCAAAACAAAAGATATCATTCCATAGACACCAAGTTATAGAAATCATATCAATAAGAACAGAAAGTTTCTTATTACAGAAGATAAATTATCCACAAATTTTAGGAAAGCAAGAAGAGTCAATAGATAAGATAGAGAGAAAGGGGAAATTCTTTTGTATTGATTTCTTTTGATTCTATTTACACTTCAAAACTATTAGAGTCCAAAATTTGTAATGAGCCAAGGTCTTACATTTATAGATGAAATGAAAAGAGGAGAAGAAGAGAAGGAAGAAAATATGATTTGGAATCTCAACCACCAACCATCAATGCCCCTGTAAATCTACCTATAATTTATCAAATCTCATTTTGCATGTCCTTGGCATGCTGAAGAAGGAAGGATGGAAGATCAGATCAAATTTGATCTAGTTGAAGTAGGTCAATCACATATTAATGGCATGAAATATGTTCTCCATATTTTCACCCAAATCAAGATATCGAGTTGGTTCTCCATGTCTGTTTGGCATGTTGGAGAATGAAGGATGGAAGATCAGATCAAATCTAATCTATTTGAAGCAATCACATCATGTATTAATGGCATGAAATACATTTTCCATATTTCCAACCATCAAATCCTGCTGAAAATAATATATTATGTTTCTATAAAGATAGCTGAGAGACTTGATAGCCTCGAAAATGGCAGACCAGATCATTAATGGTGGCGGGTGAGTAGTACGCATTGAGAGCTCTCTAAAAAGTCCTTTCCCTCTCTATTCGGAGCTCTTGGTTGAAAGACATGGATTTCTGAGGGTATGGGGTTGAGTGTTTAACGTGGCCTCATAATATGCAAAAGGATCTTTCCATAAAGGGGCCACGTGGCAACCTCACATGTCTTAATATTTTTCCGCCTCTTTTTACTCCTCAACTTACACCAAACTGACACATTTTTTCACCTGCGGGCCCACTCCATTTTCTTTATATTCTGCATAAGTTCCTCCCATTGGTTTAAACTTTATGCCTGACATGAGACACGTGGAGGGCTGGCGCACGTTTAGAACTGCCCCTAAAAATTTTCTTTTGAAAGAAAACCAATTGGATGCTAGGAGGATTCTGCAGACTCTGGACTTTTCAACCGCCGGTGTCCCCTTTTTGGGCCAAGGACATATGGAGGGCTGGCACTTGTTCAGGATCTTTCTTTGGGATGATCCTTCAAAGTTGCACCGATGAGGCATGTAGAGATTCTTTGTCACTTAGGATCTTGTTTTGAACTTTTCCTTTCGAGGTGCGCCATTGGGACTAGTGGAGGCTTCCGTCAGCTCTTTATACTTAGTTGATTAAACGATTGGCTTTGTCTTTTCAAACTCTTACCATATGGAGGGCCTGCGCACATTCGGGGTCTCCACATTTGTGCACCATACCAAAAGCACATCGAAGAGACACATGGCACCTTCCACAGTCCTTCTATACTTATCAGATTCGGGCCTCGATTGAACACTTCCTTTATCCATTTTGACTTTCGATGTGGGCTTAACATTTGACTTTATCCCTTGGCATGAGAGGGGCCATGGTTCACTTTATCAATTTATGCTTTATATGGAAACAAAGCCAAAATTTTGAAAGTGTCTCGACAACCTACCTCTCCGCTATAACTTTTGATGCTGACTCAACATTTGAATTTATCCCTTAGCATGAGTGGGGCCGCTGTTCACTTTATCAGTTTGCACCTTTTATGGAAACAAAGCCAAAATTCCTAAAGTGTCCTAACAACCCACCTCTCCACTTCGACTTTTCAATAGATATTCAATACATGGCTTCAGAAGAGTTACGGCTCATTTTTGTAACTTTACTCCTTTTGTAAATAAAGCCAAAATATTCAAATTTCTTTGATGATCCACCTTCGCACCTTAGCTCAATTTGACCAATCAGGATCCTTCAAGGCCATGGAGCCAATTTGAAACTTTTGCAAAAATATCAAAAAATGATAAGTTTGCAAAATAATCTACCACATTGCATCCAATAAGAGATGTCCACGTATTCATGGATGTTGGGGGCAAAAATTGACACGAAAAATATGCCCATCATTCAAGAATGTATAAAAAAATATAAAGGAGGGTAAACTCCACCATTTACAACCAAATTTAAAATTATTCTCCATGGAAAGAGAAACTAAAGACAATACAAGGCTCGACATGATCCATAGCCAAAAGAGAAGGATTGAAAATTTCATTCGAATGAAAGAAAAAAAATTCAAGCATCCAAACGGGAAGACATAAATTTTAGCAAACCATGCGGACAACAAGATTTTAAATTAACATGGAGAGATTGTAATTTATCACCAACTTCTTCAAAGTATGAATTTTTCTCTCTCTAGAATTCTCAATCTGGTTAAACATCTCTCAAAGGCGCCAACTCAAAATTTATGAAATTTGACTTGAAAAATGAGGGATATTTTGAGGGTGACAATAGCTGGCTTGTTTTAGGGATTACTTGGCTTGGACAAAGGAACGAGGTAAGATCAAGAACTCAAGAAAAACTCTAGGAAATTAGACTAGTGCCTTGTCCATTGGGCAAATAGAGTTAAGGGTAAAACCAATATAGAATACAACACACACAAAAGGGAAAAAAACCAAAATGGAAAGACAACAACAAAACATAGGACACATTGAGGAGAAGGAAAGTATATATAAAGAAATAAGAGGATCTTTACAAGTAAAAGAAGGAGGACTGCATTGAACTTACACAACTCTAGAGACAAGATGAGAAAAATAAGTATCTTTGTGGAATAACATGGTGAAATTATGAGGCACCTGTCAATTGAAGATGAACAGTTGGGCATAAAAAAATATCATGAGAAAACTATGTGGCTTGAAAAGAAAAATTGAGAAAATAAGGCCATCCAGATAGTGATACGCCATACTAAAAACATTTAGTCCTTGTGAAGACCTGAATATCTTCTCAAGGCTCCTCTTCTATGGATGAATGGTGCCATACAAAGGCTTGTACAACCCTCAATGGATTTCATACTAATTTATACACATCAAAAAACTCTGACAACTAGATCCATGAAAAAATCCAATCATAATAGTGTCAACTCCCTATTTTTATGGAATTATGCTAGCATATGAATGAATATTGCAATTATCACCATGGCACATCTCATGAGAAACATAAACTTCCATTGAATTTTCCTTGTAACCATCTTCAAGAGGGATTTGGAAAAAGGTACTGGATGGTTTACCATTAGGTGTAATCTTGACCATGTTTATGAAAAAGATATTTGTCGTTTTTGCAAAATCAGCACATGATTTTAGAAGATCACGACTCTTAGGTACAAGCTGCATTGTTGATTTCTCTTCATGATTAGAAGGGAATTGAAATGTTGTCAGACTAAGTAAAGATGGATCAAAAACATCACCCTCTTCCTTTTTTCTGCATTCTGAAGGGTGACCTAAGACAATATTTTCACAATTGTGAAGAAAAATATTCTAGGCATGGCTCTCCATTTTCTATTTGTTCTAAAGGACAACAAAAAGGCTCATGTGTGATCATCTCATCTGTAGATATAACAGAGGAACTAGTGATATCATTAATTTATTTTTCTTCGGGTATAGACCCTTGCTTATCTTTGAGAAAACTTAAAACAACAAGAGAATGGTCTGCAGTGATCTTCATCTCAGTGCATTGAAATTCTTCAGTCATAGGAGAGAGAGGGATCTTGTCCATTTTGTTATGATGAACATCCACTTGCACCGGCATAAGGGCACTTCTTTCAAAATAAGAACATTAAACCTTGGTACATGACATATCTTCTACAAACTCTATTTCAAGTTGAAAGAAATCCTCACGTTGTTTATCTTCTTCATTATTTACAGGAATATTAAATTGACATGCATCAGGTAGAGCAACAAGAAGACATTCATTGGTGGAATTGAGATAATGCTAAGGAATGAATACCTAATGATTTGGAGAATCATCATGAGTAGTTTCTAGAACCTGAATGTTCTCCTCTTTGTTAAAAGATGTCTCAAATTCATTAACTGAGTGTTCTTCATCTTGTTTTACCTTCTCACATTCGTAGAGCTTCCTACATTGTCTTTGTACTTATCTTATGAACTGTATGGAATATACAGGTTGCAAAAATGTTGGAAAAAACAATCTTGGACATATGCCCCCATAGAATTTTTGTAGAAACTGAGTTTGTTTTGAACTGACTGGAGCTTAAAAACTTTTAATAGGTAGATATCCATCATCATGCTCATCACTGTCACTATCACTCATTTGTGATGTGGGCCAAAAAGTGTTTTTCATTTTCCTTAATTCCTAGAAAGGTTCATAGATCAATAGAATGAACATGACAAGAGTTCATTCCCTAGTGGTCTTTTTCACACTTGTATATTGCGGAGTCACCAGATAAAAAATGATCTTCAAGTTTTTCTTTTTAAAGGGATATGCTTGAAATGAAATCCCCAGCGGAGTCACAAAAAAAATGTTCTGTTTTAAAATGGTACTTTAACAAAACCACACTCAGGGGACAACAAGTCCCTCCTCTTTATGGGAGAGGTTCCCTTATTGAAAGCAAGTAGCAAATCTTATATACAAATGTACAAATTTCATCTTAAGGTTGTACTTCTGACATCTTAAAATTCTTTTTTACCAAAATAGCTTATGAATACAAACAAATGGAAGAACTGAAGAAAGGAAACAATAGAATATAACAGTACTTTCAGGAAATATAGATAGTATAGTATAACCTTATACGTACTAAGAAAAGGTGATACAAAATATAATCATTCTCATTCCTAACATAAGATATCATTCCATACACATAAAGTTATAGAAATCATATCAATAAGAACAGAAAGTTTCTTATTACAAAAGATAAATGTTCCATAGATTTAAGGCAAGCAAGAAGAGACAATAGATAAGATAGATAGAAAAGGAAAATTATTTTGTATTGATTGCTTTTGATTCTATTTACATTTCAAAATTATCAGAGTCAAACATTTGTAATGAGACAAGCTCTTACATTTATAGATGAAGGAAAAAGAGGAGAAGAAGAGAAGGAAGAAAATATGATTTGGAATCTCAACCACCAACCATGAATGCCCCTATAAATCCACCAAAAATCTATCAAATCTGGTTCTACATTTATTTGGCATGCTGAAGAAGGAAGGATGGAAGATCAAATCAAATTTTATCTAGTTGAATAAGTCTGATCACATATTAATAACACGAAAGGTGTTTTCCGTATTTTCACCCAAATCAAGATATCAAGTCAGTTCTCAATGTTTGTTTGGTGTTTTGGAGAAGGAAGTATGGAAGATCAGATAAAATCTGATCTATTTGAAGTAATCAGATCATGTATTAATGATGTGAAATACGTTTTCCATATTTCCAACCATTAAATCCTGCTAAAAATAATATTTTATGTTTCTATGGCAATAGGTGAGAGACTTTAAAGCCTTGAAAATGGTAGAATGGATCATTAATGGTGGTGGGTGAGTAGTAGGCATCAGGAGCTCTTTGAAAATTCCTTTTACACTCAGTTGTGAGCTCCTGGTTGAAAGACATGGTTGTCTAAAGGTGCGGGGTCAGGCGTTTAATGTGGGTTTGCAATATGTGAAATTGTATGTCCATACAGGGGCCATGTGGCAACCTCGTGCATCTTAATATTTTTCCCCCTCTTTTTACTCTTGTAGTTGCACCGAACTAACACATGACTTCACACACGAGCCCACTCTATTTCCTTTATATTCTACCTAAGTCCCTCCAGTTGGAAAAAACTTTCTGCCTTACCAAAGACACGTGGAGGGTTGGTGCATGTTTGGAACTGCCCCCAGAACTTTTCTTTCGAAAGAGTGCGGATTGGACGAGTGGAGGATTCCACAGACTCTGGACTTTTAAATGGCCAGTCTCCCCTTTTTAGACTTGGGACACATGGAGGGCTGACACTAGTTCAAGGTCTCTCTTTGGGCCATTCCACTGAATTTGTGCCGATGAAGCACATAGAGAGTTTGCACTCACTTAGGATCCTATTTTGAACTAATCTTTTGCAGGTGCATCGTTACGATGCATGAAGGCTTCCACCAGATCTTTATAATTAGCTAATTCAATGGTTGGATTTGTCTTTTTGGAATCTAACCATGTGGAGGTCTTGCATACATTTAGGGTCTCCGCGTTCATGCAACATACAAAAATTGCGTCGAATAAACATGTGGCACCTTTCTTGGTCCTTCTATACTTATCCGATTTTAGCCTCAATTGAAAACTTCCTTTCTCGAATTTGACTTTTGATGCGGGCTCAAAATTTGACTTTATTCCTTGACACGAGTTGGGTTGTGGCTCACTTTATTACTTTACACCTTTTATAGAAACAAAGCCAAAATTCCTAAAGTGTCCCAATAACTTGCCTCTCCACATTGACTTTCGATGTGGGCTCAACATTTGACTTTATCCCTTGGCATGAGCAGGGCTGCAGTTCACTTTATCATTTTATGCCTTTTATGGAAACAAAGCTAAAATTCCTAAAGTGTCCCTATAACCCACCTCTCCACTTTGAATTTTCAACGGGTATTTAATACATGGCTTCAGCGGAGTTGTGGCTCATTTTTGTAACTTTACTCCTTTTGGAAATAAATCAAAAATCTTCAAAGTTCTCTAACAATCTGCCTTCCCGCATTAGCTTGATTCGACCAATCAAGATCCTTCGGGGCCACAGAACAAATTTGACACTTTTGAAAAAATAACAAAAAATGATAAGTTTGCAAAATAATTTGTTGTGCCGCATCCAATTAGAGATGTCCATGTACTCATGGATTCTGGGGCTAAAAATTGACATGGAAGATACGCCTGTCATTCAAGACTATAGAAAAAAATACAGAGGGGAAAATACACCATTTACTCCCAAATTTCAAATTTTTCTCCATGGAAAGAGAAACTGCAAACAATACAAGCCTCCACACGATCCACAACCAAAAAATAAGGATTGAAAATTTCATTCAAATGAAATAAACAATTTTCAAGCATCTAGACGAGAAGATATAAATTTTATCAAACCATTTGGACTGCAAGATTTCTAATGAGCACCAACTTCTCCAAAGCACAAATTTTCCTATCCCTCCAGACTTCTCAATCTGATCAAACATCTATCAAAGACACCAAATCAAAATTTTCGAAACATGACTTGAAAAATGAGGGGGATTTTTAGGGTGACAACACTATTCAAGGATACTAAGGTTTTTTCTTTAAAACGAAGGTTTACAATTTGAATAACATTCATATTTAAAAGATCTTTATTTCCATTACAATATAGTTTCAAGGTTCCCATTTCAATAGAAATAATGCAAGCCATATTAGACTCAATTACAAGGTTAACCAATGTACTATACGAGGGATAATTTGAAAGTAGTCAGGTCATAATAGAACAAACTACAACTTCATATATATTTAACCATTTTATTCAAGGAACTACGAACCAATCTTCACTTGAAATCCAACATATTCACCAAAGCTCAAGAACACAATAAAATGGGGGAGTCGGCAACACTCTTCACCCATCCAAATATTCCAATGAGGGAGATAATCCTTCTTCCTCATTGACCCCCAAGCCCCAACAATCAAGAAATGAGGGGTATAAAACAACCATTGGCAAATTTAAAAGGCCTCCATAAAAAACATACATTTCATAACATTGAACACAACTTTAAAATAGTCCACTAAAATGAAATAGTCCACAATTTTACAACTTCCTCAAACAAAACAAAGGTTTGAAATCAAACTAAACAGAGCAAGAAAAATGTGAAAACACCTCTTTTTTCCTCCCAACTGAAGTTGGATTTTCACCCTAAGCCTCCAAGTGCACAAAACAAGCAACACAATATCATTATCTTTCCCTTTAAAGTATGCAAAAATATGACCATGATTTCCGTTACATTACCCATCGGTGAAACTCCCAATAACACTCCTACTAAATGCATGCCTCAAAAAATCCCTTTTCCCTCATGCATTTTCCTATAAGTGCATCTCCCACACCCAAATTAAGGCATACTACCCAACCACACAAAAGCATATTCATAACACTCATACTATATTAAACAAGCACCATTTTAACATTTACAAACCTAAATAAGAAAATAAAAGGATGGAGATCCTACCTCTCCATCAAGATCCCAAGAAAAATTGACTCCACAAGTCTTTAATACCTCCAAGTGAATAAAATTACCCAAAAGAAACTTTGACGAGCTCTCCAATTTCAAAATTGAAAAAGGAAGAAAAAGAACAAGTAATCCCCTTTCCATCAAAATCCATCTATAAATAGAAATGGAATTTGAGGACGATGAGTTGGATCCTTGTAGGATGCCACTTCATCATTCCTCCATTCCCACACTCAAGTCAAAACACCATTTCCAAGACAATAATGAGCATGTAAGACTATGAAAACCCAAAACACACTCAAACTTGCACACCATTCCTTATAAGGACAAAATTAATTGAGGTGAGAAGGAAACTACAATTATTTTCACTATTTTACACTCCTAAAAGGATAAAAAGGTAAACATTTAACTCCCCACACCATATGTAGGGTTTTTGGGTAACTTTAAGAGGCATGAGACAATCTTAACTTGTCTCATAAGCCTCCAAAAAGGCCTCCTAAGTCAAAATCCTAATTTTGTAGTTAGGGTAAAGTATATAACACACAAACCAACAAAAATCTCACTTATATTCACAATATTTCAAGGACAACCTAACCTCCTGATTATCTATTTGTTACATCTTTTTTTAGTTAATAAATTAAGTAGGATTAGCTAACTAAGACACAATTAAAAATGTTGATAAGGTGACAAAAATTTCCAAATTTTAAATATAGATAACACAAAATAAAGAAAACACAAATTAAAAGAAAAGGGAAAAATTATCCTGATGTCCACATATGTGAGGTCACCCCCATAGAAACCTCCTAACAAGGCATCCAACAACACAACATAACATTACACAAGTTGCCATGGTGAGCTATTGGAAATACCCCACATTCCTTCGTTGTTGGTCTCTTATCATCCGTACTTTGTTGTGATATAATTTCCTGCAAAATCTAATAATACCTTTTTGCCTCATGGCCACATTAATGATGTCGAGATAATAAAACACACATATATTTATATAAAAATTCACATCATCGAATATCATAATTAAACCAATGTTGGAATCAAGAAATTCACTAATTGTTCAAATTTCTAATATTTAAATTATACCAATCCATTAATTTGTACTAAGATCATAACATCAACAGTCGTCTAGAATATACATAATTCATGTCCATTGTGTTAGTACAATAGGAGCACTCAAAACATCAATATTGAAATGTAAATAAAGAATATAAAATCCATCTTCTAATTCACATCATGTCAGGAGTCTAACACCTCCATATTGACTATCAAGTAGGTTAATTAAATCATATATAGTATTGCACATCAAATTCAACACTACAACCATACAATCAATAACAATCGAAACATAAAAGTAATCATGATGTCCTACGCATCTTACTGGTACATTTACTAGAATACAGTAGCAAGGTTCAAGATTATTATTAATTCAATATTGAAAACATGGTTCGAACAGTGTTGAATAGGAGTGGGCATTACATCCCCTCCCCTTATATTTGACTTCCTCTAGGAAGTCACGAAAAAGAGGTAAGGAACAATGAATAATAATACAAATCACACCATCTATGGAATTTCTTTACTTCAAAAAAAAGTGTGTCCTTAGAGCCCAAGTTTGGTCCAATGCTATTTAAACAAGGAGAATGGAAAATTTTAGGCATGAATGCTAAACTTTATTCAAGCAAGGTTGTAAGAATTTAAATATGTAGAGTAACTGTTGACAATTTTTTCACTTGTGCAAACATGGGCAAATCAAAACTTCGTTATGATGGATGGAATTGGTGAAGTATACCTAAGCTAAGGGAGTTTTGATATTATTGTTACTGTTGAATCAGTTAATGATTAAAGGAATCTGTAGCTATGTGTGCTGTTATAAAACATAACAGATCATGTAGTCTACAATTTCATGACTTTCTTCAGCAAAAGAACACAAGGCCCTGAAGGACAATTGTGTTGTCTTGATGAAGACATTCAGTCACAGAATAGGTGAAATGTTGATTTTTGGGATAGCAAACATAAGTGTAGATTGCAGAAATAAGAGTTCATTATTGGGTATTACAGTTTTTCTTAAGTTTCTTTCCTTCATGATTAAGACATTCAATTATATTACTGATTTGTTTAGTTCATCATATAATCCATACAGAAAGCTGAAATCCATAAAGAAATACACAAGTCAGTTCCAAAATTCAATGTTTTATTCATAAGCAATTTCAATGTTGCCACAGAAGCCGTGGGATGTAACTAAAAAAGTAAAGTACAACTACTGAAAGAAGAGGTACACATGCATGAGAAAGAGAGTAAAAGAGTATGAGTGAACCCATCATTGCCTTGGGTTTTTCTTCATTGTTCGAAGCATCTCCATTCCAACTTTTGTTCTTTCTTCATCTTCGTTGTAGAAGACACTGTACCTGAAAAGAAGAAAAGAGAAAACTGTCAGTTATGAGCTAAGAGATCAATTCATATTCCTATACTTTCCTAGTTTATGCATATGAATCTCTTTAAAACCAGAGATATAATTTACTTCAAGATCAAACTACATACATGCTTTACTCAATTAGAAAGAAGAAAGAGAAAAGAAAAGAAGAAACATGGACATAAGAGGGGCCAAAAACCCTAATTATTTTATAACTATTTTCGTAATTGTGTAGGTACATGGTGTAGCCAAGGAAAAATAAACAAGTAACAAGTACATGCTATAAAGAAGGATTAATGTAACTCAAATTCAATATTTTCTGCAAATGGAAGAATTTATAGTATAGAAGAGGGACTGGAAAATAGAAGTACATGTTTCAATTTTCAACTAAAGAAGAAGAATCATATTTCAAGAAGTTGAAGTTAATTGGAAAGAAAGATTTACAGCTAAAACAGAATGAAAGGAAGGTTCTGGGAAAATTTTGACAAGGCTTCGCCATGTAAAATGGACATTTATAGCTTTTCATCATGTTGTTTTCAATTATTAAATGCTTTGAAATAAATATTTAAATCAAGTAAGTGATACAAGAAAGCAGAAAATAATGCCATGGTAAAGATAAGTAATTATTATGTTTCAGTTTTATTCACCAAATCAGATTCATTTAGAAGTGTTACTTTCTGTATTCTGAACCAGAAAAATACAACTACTATAGCTGAAACAGAATGAAGAAAGAATTCTGGAAATTTTTTACCAGGGCTTTGCCATGAAAAATATACATTTTAAATTTTCCAACATGCCAAAAATACTACTATCAAGGAAATAAAGCATCTATGTAAAAGAAACAAGATTACAGTATTCCAACAAATCAACATAATCATTTTCAGAAACAAAGTATGCAACTATAGGTTATAACGGATCATTTCAGAATGTGAAATGAAGAGAGAGAAACAAAAAAATGATAAAACTTTTGTAAACAAGGCGCTGGAAGTAAAGGACATAGTTATCTTTGATATTGAAATGAGAACCATATTCTATGGAATACAAGCATTCATAAACACAAACAATGAAATACTTCAAAAGGCCAAAATGAGCAAATCGAAATTCTCTCGAAAGCCCCATAACAGATCTCAATCAATGTCATCACTAAAAAATGAAACAAAATTTTGCAAGGCTATGTTTCCAAGTGAAAGTAGGGAACTCCTTAGAAGCAGAGCTTTGAAATCAAAACAATGGTGACATATAGTCAAGAAGGAATGTGTATCGCTAAATGTCTAGATAAATAATCATGGCTACAGTGAGAAAACAAAAAGATATTTACAAAGTAACTCAGATGAAAATATCACTCAGATCTATTCTCATTTCAAGAAAAGTAAGGAAATGATAAAACATGAATACCCAAATCAAGAAATTCCAGATCTAGAATTTGAAGCAAAGAATGCACGAACAGAAAAACCCTTAAAAATGAAGTTTTATATTCATCATTCAGAACAAAAACCATTCGAAATATTGTAATAGCAAACAAAGGAGGTTCGAATATTTGGAGAAAGATGTCAAATATTTCAAAAACTATGACATTGCTTCTTTTTCAAAAGTTTTATGAAAATCCCATTAAAAATGATTAAGAAACTTACTGCTTTAAATTGTTTTCTTCAAACCATTGAGTTGTAGAGGAGGTAAAGGAACCTTAGAAAAGAGTTTCAACTCAAAATGACCAAGTTGGAGCCATGAAAACATAAGAAATACAAAGAAAAAACTAATTATCAGTATTTCTTGAAGGCCAAGACACAACACAAGGATCCAGAGAATAAAGAACACCTCATAGAGCTCAGAAATAATCAAATATACAGCCAGAAAAACCTCAAAAACTGAGCTCAAACAGACAGAAGTGACGACCGTTTTAAAAATCTTCCAGAGACTGAAAAGGGGAACATGACCAAGCTTTAAGACACAGAAACCATGGTGACAAATAAATCTCACAGAGTTCCAAGAGCACAAAAAGTCAGATTGCAGAAAATCTCTAGAATGAACAAGTCACGACCATGAAAAATCAAGGAATTCAAACTTATGATTCCCTCCATAGAAGCTGAGCACCCAAATCTTAAAACGGTAGAGAAATACCAACGTTTCAGCTCTCATGGCTACACTAAACCATGAAACCAGAAAGTTTTGACCATGAAAACCTAATAATGACAGAGAGCTTTTGTAGAGGAGATAAGCTCAAAAATCCAACAATGACGTCAAATTTTTTTACCTGGGCTTCTCCCGAGTACTGAAATTCCAAATGAAATGATCATTAGGGTTGAGCTTCTCTTTACCACCTAAACCCAAGAATTGATTTGGTTTTAACTCAACCAAAATTTAATATCAACAGCTGTAAAACAAAAGGACAACTGATAAACGCTTGAATATTGATCCCAAAGTTTTAAGTAAATCATCAAGGTCATCACCATGCCAAAAATATTGAATGCAGATTATAACCCTAACCGAGAGTCAAGATCAATGGTGCAAGTCCATCAGGTATAGAGATTAATTTTCTTTATCAAGGAATAAACCCAACCAAGGTTAAACGATGCATATACGTGGCCAGATTTCATAAAACCCTAATTAGGGTGGGGTTTAATTTCCTCCGACCAACATGCCAATGGTGAGTCATCGTGGAGGAAGCGGCCAGCCCCACGTTAGAATTAAATAATCATTACATTTTTAATTTTTAAAATGTCCAAATTCCTACTATAATGTATGCTTTAAATAATACAAGTGTTAACCAAATAATTCCAAAAATGATCATCGAAAAGCTGAATCTTTTAAAACAAACATTATCTAATATGTAAAGGCTTAAAAATATACACATACAAGTATTAATCAAAATGTGATGAAGACTATAGTGGCATGTTCCATGTAAAATTCTCACCCCTTTTATGTTCGCTAAGTCCAAAAATGTGGCCAAACCATGGTGGAGTGGAAAGGTGGTCCCTACTATTGAAGGAGCTAGAGATGATTTGCAGTATGTCACCCTTGTGACCAGTAGAAGCCAATAGATTTCAACATCAGAACATGTGCACATGGATAGGTGGTCCTCATAGTGGATGTCTATTTTTTGAAGTATTGTAATTATTTTTATTCACAAACAGAGAGTTGATTTTTTGCATGCTTCACAAGAGGACTGAACAGACAAGGAGACGAATTCACATGCACAAGGAAAGAGACTTGCTCAGCAAGAAAGCTTGTTATTAGCAAATTATTCACCTTTGTTTTCTTTAAAATAGAACAGTCAAAATTTAATGTGACTGTATTGTAATCAAGGTTATTAATGCCTATTTGTAATTGCATGTTCTATTTTTTTCTTTGATCTATTATTAATAAAGGA
Source organism: Taxus chinensis (assembly GCA_019776745.2). Classification (NCBI taxonomy): domain Eukaryota; kingdom Viridiplantae; phylum Streptophyta; class Pinopsida; order Cupressales; family Taxaceae; genus Taxus; species Taxus chinensis. Next base: position 759,338,307 of record CM034146.1, read on the forward strand.
TAAAAATAAGATGCATGGACAAGTACAAGCCTTATGATATTTTTAGGAAGGGGGTGAAAACTATTTTGCTATATATTGTGTGCCTTTGTAAAGCACAAAGGAGGAATTTTTGGATATAGGAGTACTGAAGCAATTTTTGCTAGTTTTGCCTTCTGAGTGTGAAGTATTTTCTACCTTTCCAATCATTTGTAGTCTTGTGAATGCAATTACCTGATTAATCATCTTATCTTGTTGCAAAATTCAGTTATTTCTGCATGATATTAATGTGCATTCTTAGTTTAGTAGTATTGTTGTGATACTTTCCCTCAATACCTTGAAGTGTTTTACCCTTAACATTTTGTAGAACACTGTTAGTTCGTACATCAAGAATCCTTTCACATATTACTTGTGCATACACTTCGTCAAATCCCTCATAAAAATTTGGTGTATCACCTTAGTTTTAATTATTTTACAGTCATCTTTTACCCTTAAACCCCATAAATTAGTTTAGGGTACATCAACAAGGAACCAACCTTGATACCAAACACTAACCTCAAAATAGGTATACCCACAGATTTGAGGTGTTTCCATTGTATCTACAAAAGAGAGATCAATTTTTTCAAGCTTAGAAACCCTGTAGCCATATCTCTATAGGGTGCACTTTTGAGAGATAATAGTAACTCTATGTGATCAACCAAGATACAACACAAAGAATCAAAATAGTAAATAGCCAAAATAATCTCGAGAACAACCACCAAAGTAAAATAATAACTAGGAGAATTCCGTGAACTCGGGATGACCACATTTCCAGGAAAGGATTCAACACACTGCAATAATAAAGGTTAAGACTTCCACTTAGGTAGGGTTACACCTCAATGTTTGTTATTTTAAATAAGGTGAACAACTACCAATCATAACCATCAATTTTAAATGAGAGGACATTTCCACTCAAAGGTCTCACAAATTTAATATCATAAAAGGTAGAGTTTAACAAGGAAAAACATCTAATTTAACAAAATATTTATAATCAAGAAAACTATTCATTGAAAACACTTCTATAACTCGAAAAGATTCAATTTAATTTTCATGGTAATACTAAGCAAAATATTTACCATAAGGTTTTCTATAACTTGTCTTAGCACTCAAAATCACACACACAACACTAACCTGGTTTAGAAATTTCAACCACTTTGATAGTATTTCCACTTTGAAAGATAAACAACCCTGTCCAAAACTAGCATATCAACACCAGAGACATTAATCACTCTACATAATACAATGAATATAATTTATTTTAATTCCTTACCAAGATCAAATAATCATAAAGGGAGCACATGCCTAATTCATCATATAAAAGAGCACTTAAGGGAGCTAGGAGAGAAAAATAAAATGTAACAAGAAGGGGTACAAAAAAAAATCTACTAGTGTATTACACCAATAATCGAGTAACAACTAAAGAAAAAAATTACACCTTCCCTTCCAAAGGACAAAAGGGAAAAAATATCAACATGGTTTCCAAAGAGAAGAAATAGATCACTTCCCAAAATAATTTCATATCCTTAACATATGTTTCCTAAAACTACCAATAATCTAGATTCCAAGGACTTAATCTGCACACAAGGAGGGTACCATTCTTAAAACGAGAGATAATATCTTCTCCCAAGGGCCACAATCACACTCAGCAAGCTAAGAGTCAACAAGGGTGCGACGGCCCAAATACTACGAGAAGGGGAAATACCACACACAATTATGATCAAGAGAATACAATACAACTAGAGCACATCACCATCAACAAGGTATTTTATTAAATCAAGATAGACAAGCAGATCTAAAAGTTTAGTTTTTTACCACCCTTGGCATGATGGGATGGAGGGCCTTTCAACACAAACATATCTTTTGATTCACACTAACAAGGGATAAAGTATTTATGTATTTGAAAATCTTATGCTACTCAAAGAGGGGGTCCATAAATGACATGGCATAAAAAAATTTCATAACCATTTTAAATATGATTATTATTTTCTATTACAAGGAGGTAGGTGAAATACTTCAACATGTTAAAATCCCATAATTTTTGCCACAAAAGTGGTTAGGTAACCCTACACTAGCTCAAGGAAATATTTCAATTATCTCAAACCTTTCAAATTATGTATTCTATAAATTTATGTCATGCAATAGCCATTTATACAATCAGGGTTACCTAATTATACATTGCATTCAATACACATTAATTTTACTCATTCTATAAACCAATCTATTAAGTCACAAGTTATAGTTTCAGTTGCTAAGAATATTTCTTAATTAAATCTACCATGTGTCATGATATCAAATATTTGCATCATTAAGGAGCACCCAATAATGTTGACATGATATCTTTCCATCCTGTACAGGCAGCAAGATAATTTATTTTAAACTATAGGGAATGAGAGATAATAAGGTTCTTGTTATTTTCACACATTTTTATTCTTGCCATTACTCCATTTGGATTAGAGTAAGGAACCATTTTCCTTTTCTAATTTTCCATTTTACTTGTTAGGTTTCTAGGTCCAAGACCCTAAATTAGAGTTTTATTATGCTCAATTTAATCATATTACCAAATAGAGTTTTATGAGAAGGAATATTCAAACATATCATATTATTACTTTTAGGGGATAAGAGATAAATCAAAAAATCACATTTTAATTCTAAAGGAACAAGAGACCATTGAACATAACACATCATTAATTTACACGTCCTAGAGATCAATCAAATAATATGCAACACACTAAGATTTCAAGAGTTTACCCCCCCCCCCAAAGAATTACAAGTATCACAAAACCACTCCAAGCGGGTCTCCACAAGTATTCGAAGAAGTTACGATCAAAATCCTTTTAGACGAGAAAATTTACTTTTATGAGTTTAAGAGGTTTATATAGGCTTGGGGAAAGAAAAAAATGTTTGTTTTTTAGGTTCAAAATCAGTTCACTTTTTAAGAAAAGGAGAGTTTCCAAGCATAACTCATACCTCGACGAGAAACACCCAACCAAACAAAAAGATGACAAGGGAAAATTCACTACGAGGGCACCAAATTTCCCATGTAGAAGACATAAAATACAAGAGGAAAATAAACTAATTTACCCAAATATGGCCTCTATGAAAAACAGTTGTAGCTTTAAAAGAAAGGGCACAACATAAGCACCACTAAGATTAGAATTTTAAGATCTACAAAACTAGAATTATCTAAGAGAAAGGTCCAAAGACCACAAGATATCCATTCAAGCCTCAATGTAAACTAATAATTAATAGGTTATAAAGTGGTAAACATAAAAAAATTAAAATTTAAGGTAAGGGTAGAGCTATTTATGGGTCAATGAGAGAAAAACAAGAACACTTAATTAAGCACCATTTCCTAAATGGGCTTAAATCTAGCCATATTTACCAAGATACATATAGTTAATTTGATGATACTTTTCTATAATGAAATAAGAAAACCATGATAAAAACATTGCATTCCACTGGTGGAACATCACATCCAAATAAAACACTTTCCACTAAAATCTACAATCATCCAAGAGTTAATCTGATCCTAACACAATCTATAAACGAATAACCAAAACACATCTATTATGACGAGGAATAGAGGGTCTTAGCAAATTACAAGAGAATCACAACTACTCCTATCAAAACTACCAAAAATTTTCTCATGACATAACTAACTCTCTCTAAAAAGGTTTTGGTAACAAAATGAGTCACTCCAAGATCCTAGACACACACAAGGTTTCGTCCTTGCAAAACCAAAAGGCATAACCAGAAAAACCTAATAAGACAATCAAAGCACCTAACATGTACACCCATATGATGATAATATCACCGTCAAAACCGTGTAGAACTAGCTCATCCATAGATGAGAAAATAATAACGTAACATTTAGCTAAGTAGCCAATGAGATAAATGAGCTCTGAGTCACCAATCAAAAAGTAAAAATCCAAGAAATATCAGCAATCAAAGAAAATGGATAGGTATCCGCATTGCAATCTCTGAAAGTCTCACAAAAATATAAATAACAAAAAGAGCCTCAAAGCTTCTCAATCTAATTACAAAATAAAATAATTATCCTTGATAAAATAACATAAGTTTACGAATATAAAATATAGAAAATTCCACATCAAATTCACTTCATAGTCACTTCATGGACCACTAGTAGGGGTACTATACAACGAGCTTAGATATAAGAATGCGTACGTAAAAACTAGATTAAATGCAACACCCGTGTCTTAATATCTACCCCTCCACCAAATGGGTATTAAGTTGACAAAACAATAACCAACACCAATTTGCTTTATCCATTGAAGGAAGGGGAATTTTAAACAACCGAACAATCTTCTAATTCCCTCCAACTGACCCCTAGATGCAAACTCTAGGAGTAATCTAGAAGATTCACACCATGAAAATTATCATTCCGTACAAGGAATAGTCTCTATGAGGTCAACACATCGCACAACTACAAGAAAGAGTTATGGCTCAACAATAACATCTTTGCAAGGGAAGACCATGTTCCCAATACACTAGATTCTACATTAATATCAATCTAACTAAACATTTTATGTCTATTGGGGTTGGACAAATGCCACTACGTGAGTACAAAAATATAAAGAACTTTTATTATTTAATTGTTATTTTAATAATAGAGGTTCAATTTTTGCTAACTTGTTAACAGTATTCCCAAGTTGGCCCAGGGTCCAAGAGTTAAACCCAGAGCACTGATACCAATTGTAACACCAAAAAATAATCCCACTCAAACCCATGTTAGAACCCAATAATTAATAGAGGAAAAACTAAGGAATAATTTATTTTATTTTAAAGCATAAGACATTAGCTAAGAGTTTAATCAAATCCCAATTATTAAATTTTAAACAATTACCTGACATCCAGAGTTTAAAATAATGACTAATTAAAATTTTATGGAATCCTTAATTAGAGCTACAGTTTTAATTATCTTACAAGTTATTCCTTTTAATCTATTTAATTAATTAATTACCCCTAAATAAATTCCAAAATTTAATTAGGTAAGACAAATAACCCTCTAGTTTAGAATTATGTACATTAATATTTATTTATTCCAAAAAAAAAATCAAGGTTACACATCTAGGACTAACCCCCATAGGCCCAAATCAAAACATTACCCATAATTTATTTTTAAACAATCCTTCCAAAATTCCTATCAATTTAAGTGATGTAGGGTTCACTCTATACCATTGGATCTAATCAATCTGAGCCATTAGGATTAGGTTATGCTAAAGAAACCTAGAAAACCTTATGGGATCTCTTATATTCATTTTTTAAACCTACTATCTCATTTTCTCTTGTTTAATTTGCAGGTTAAATAAGGAGGAGAATAAGATTTAGCCATGAAGGGCATTAGAGACTGTTGAAATCTTTTCTTTTGATAAATATTTATGTTTAAGATAAGGATTTACCGATTTCCTTTGTGATTTTTGATCTCTCTTCTTTATTTGTTTCTACATAGTATTTTTCTTATAGGTAAAATGCATATACAATGAGTATATACCCATTTCGGTAATACAAGAAACCCTACTTATTTATTTTGTGAAAATACATACATACATATATATATATATATATATATAATCATTATTAACAAAAAATACTTGGGTCGCGTCATATTCTAAGGCCGAGTTACCATTTTCCATGGCCGCATTGATGTTATTGTGGTTTCCGTTTCTACAAAAATACAGTTGTGGTTATTATTTTATTTATGTTTTAGTGGGGTTATAGTGTGGGGGGAGGTGTGCTGAAACCACCCCCACCCGATATATAATATATGGGTTCGGGGTGGGGTCGATGCCTCTCCCCCCGAACCTTATAAAAAATTTTAAACTATAAACCCTATGGCCGTAGCCCAGGGCTGACCACCAATCTCCATACCAAAAACTTTTTTAAAAAATTATTTATTATTACTTTTTGGATTTCTCTTAGCCATTATAAAAGCATTTAGGATTTAATGTTAGTTTATATATATATATATATATATATATATATATATATATTACTTTAAAAATTTTATAATATAATTTTAAAGTAATCAAAGTATATATATATATATATATATATATATATATATATATATATATATATATAATTTTGTTTCCCATCAAAATTAGGGGATTGCAAAAAGAGTGGGGAATTAAACACTGCAATTGTAAAATTGTACAAGTAAAGATTTTATAGACACCTAAGAAATTATAGTCATGCACAAATTTATATATTTATCAAATTTAAAAATTTATCACTTTCATTTTCATTTATATAACTATTTTAAGGGTATAATTAGTTGTGGTTCATCCATTTACTCAATTCAAATTCTATTGCAACAAGGAGGAAATTATATTATAAAAACAATTCCATCTTTTCCTTCTTATACATCATTTTAATAGGAGAATATGAATATACATAAATGAAATTTATCTCATTCAAACAGGATTGCCAATAATTTCAAAAATGATCAACACCCCATTTCCATTCAAGGACACTAACTTTTAAAAATAAAAAATAAAAATAGGTTTACAACTTGAATTTCATTCAGATTTGGAATCTTTTTATTTCCATTACAAAACATTTTCAAGTTTCCCATTTCAATAGAAATAATGCAAGACATATTAGACTCACTTACAAGGCTAACCAATGAAATAAGTTAGCCTTCAATGTACTGTAGGAGTGAAAATTTACAAGTAGCGGGGTCATAATAGAACAAGTTGCAACTTCATATCTCTTTAACCATTTTTTTTCAAGGATCTATGAACGAATCTTCACTTGAACTCCACCATATTCTGTAATTCTCAAGAAAACAACAAAATGATGGAGTAGGAAACACTGTCCACCCAGCCAAATATACCAATGAGGGAGAGAATCCTTCTTCCTCATTCACCCCCGAGTCCCAATAGAGAAGAAACAAGGGGTGTAAAATAACCATTGGCAATTCTAAAAGGCTTCCACAAGCAACATACATTTCAAAATATTCAATACAACTAAAATGACATACTCCACAATTTTACATCTTTCTTAAACAACATAGGTTTTAAATCAAACCAAATGGAGAAATAAAAATTCGAAACCACCTCCTTTTGCCTCTAAATTGAAGTGGGATTTTCCCCCTAAGCCTCCAAGTGCACAGAACAACAACACAGTATTGTTATCTCTTCCCTTGCAAGTATGCAACAATATGACCATGATTTCCTTTTCACTCACCATAAGTGAAACTCCCAATCACACTCCCACCAAATTCATGCCTTACAAACTCCCTTTTCCTTCCCCAATGGTCCCATAATACCGTCTCCCACACCCAACTTAAGGCATACCACCCAACCACACAAAAGCATATTCACAACACTCATAATATATTAAACAAGCACCAATTTCACATTTACATAATTAAATAATAAATAAAAGGCTGGAGATCCTACCTCTCCATCAAGCTCACAATAAAACTTCACTCCACAAGTCTTTCAAACCTCCAAGCCAAGCAAATTCCCCAAAAACTACTCCAACAAGCTCTCTAATTTAGAAATTCAAAAAGAAAGAAAAAGAACAAGTAACCCCCATTCCATCAAATTCCATCCATAAATAGAAATGTAGTGTGAGAATGATGAGGTGGCTCCATGTAGGATTCCACTTCATCATTCCTTCATTCCCACACTCAATCCAAAACACCATGCCCAAGACAATAAATGGGCATTTAAGACTATGGAAACCAAAAAGACACTCGAACTTGCACACCATGCCTTCTAAGGAAAAACTTAATTGAGGTAAGAAGGAAAGTGTAATTATTTTCACCCTTTTACACTCCAAAAAGGATAATAAGGTCAAAATTTAACTCCCTATACCATAGGTAGGGCTATAGGGTAACTTTAAGAGGCGTGGAACAATCTTAACTTTTTCCATAAGCCTCTAAAAAGGCCTCCCAAGTCAAAATCTGAATTTTCAAGTTGGGGTAGAGTATATCACACACAAGACAAGAAAAATGTCACTTACATTCACAAGATTTTAAGGACCACCTAACCTCATAATTATATATTTATCACATCTTTATTTTATTAAATAAATTAAGTAGGATTAGCTAGTTAAGACACAATTTAAAATGTTGATAAGGTGACAACAATTTCTAAAATTTCAATACATATAACAAAAACTAAAGCACATACAAATTAAAAGAAAAGGGAAGTGTTATCCCCATGGCCACACATGTGAGGTCACCCCCCATGGAAACTTTCCAACAAGGCATGCAACAAAACATTATAACATTACACGAGTTACCATGGTGACCTGTTGCCAATATCCGACATTCCTTTGTTGTTGGTCTCCTATCCCCCATAGTTTGTTTTGCTATAATTTCCTATAAAATCAAACAATACCTTTCTGGCCTCGTAGCCACATTAATGATGTCAAGATAATAAGACACATATATTTACATCATCGAATATCATAATTAAACCAATGTTGGAATCAAGTAATTCACCAATTGTTAAAATTTCTAAAATTTTGATTCTACCAATCCGTCAATTTGTACTAAGATCATAACATCAACAATCATCTAGAATATCCATAAATCAAGTTTATTGTGTTCGTACAATAGTAGAACTTATAACATCAATATTGTTATGTAAATCAATCATATAAAATCCATCTCGTAAGTCACATAATGTCAGGAGTCTAAAACCTCCATACTATCTATCAATTAGGTTAATCAAATCATATACAGTATTGTACATTAAAGTACACACTACAACCATACAGTCAATAAAAAAATGCAATAGTAATCATGATGTCATGTGCATCTTAGTGGTATGCAAACTAGAATACAGTAGCAAGGTTCAAGATTATAATCAATCCAAAATTTAAAACATGGTTCAAATAGTGTTGAAGAGGATTAGGAATTACAAATATACTATAATTATCTATATTTTAGTTACAAGAATAGACAAAATAATATGGTAATGAAAACCATCTTCACACACACACACACACACACACACACACACACACACACACACACACACTATAACACCCACAAATTTCCTGAACAAAACCCCAGGACAACCCAATAGTTAGATTTGAAAATTTACGGAATAATATTTTTTGTTTAAACTAGTTGCTCACATGATAACCTTCAACTAGGTTTAATTTATTTTTCAGTTAACATTTATTCATTTTGATTAACATTTAATAAATATTATTTAATTCCCTAGTTTAGGCTTAAAATCCCATTTTATGTTCTTTATTTAATTTAGTAACCTAGGTCTAATGTCATTTATTAATTTATTACCATAGGGCTAAGTTTAAACTTACCCTCCCATTAAGTTAAATACAAATAAATTTAATCCATAATTTAAATGTTATATGGTTACCCTTGAGTAAATTTGATTTAACTAATTACAAGGGTCAAGGGGTTTGTATTGTAAAATTCACCAACTAAACATTAAGGTCACAAAATAACTTACCTCCTAACACCCCTTAAGAGGCCCCATTCAAAAGTTATACATGCATTTCATTTAAAACAATATATTCCCACCTTAGTTCTACCTAAAACTTGCAAGGCTGAATCAAAACCCTTAGATGGATTCAATGAGGGCCCTTGGATCTTAGGGATTTCACACTATCCCTAATCATCTCTATGGAGTGTTCTTATTATTTTCCTTTGGCATATTTGCTCATTTTTTATTTGTATGTTTTGGAACAGGAGAACGAGGAGGAGCCATGAGAGAAAGAAGTACAACCATGGAAAAAATTTCTTTGTTTTAGTTGAAAGGATTTTACTATTGTAATATTGCTCATTTGTTTAATGTAGAGATCCTACAATGTTTCTGTTTTTTTATTTAATGGTAACGGTTTTTAGATTTTTTTGGAGTTCATCAATTGAGGAAAACCTCATTTCATAAAATCTAATAATTTTACACATATGGGTGCCATAAATAGATTGGAGAGCTTAAAAACTTAAATTTTATTCATTTGTAGTTGCAGGAGGTTACCTTTAAGTTGATTTAGGCTTAGATTGCATTTAATTTAAATCTAGGTTTTTTTTCCACAAACAGATTTTATTTTTTCGTCAAAATTGACGAAACTGCCACCCTATGCATTATGACAGTCCTATGACCACTGCCATTCCTAGGCGCAATTCATCGACCATCACTCTGTGCTGGGTGGTGGTTCTAAAACCGCCACTCTACACAAGGTGAAAGCTTTTTACCCCAAAAACAAAACCTTCAAACAATGCATTTTTAAAATTGTTTTAAGCTTAATCTGATTTTTAAAGCAATAATAAATTGAACTATGTTGTCTTCAATTCATTGCTTGATAGATTGATAACATTTCAAGTTTCATACTCAAATTATATAACATCAACTCATTCTCTATTCTTTCCTTTAATATAACAAGAAATGTAACAAAAAATTCCATATTTCCCAATATAGTTTATTGTTAATAAGGAATAATAAACTATGTCCTTTCTTCAACATAATGAGTATATGACAACAATTTTCAATACAAGTGTATTTTCAACAAGAATACCAATCCTCTTAGAATGATTCTATCATACTTTGAAGGAAAGGATTTAAATTGTTTACAAGCTTGGATGGAGATAACTTCATTTGCATTTCCAAGCCATTTCAAGGTTCATATTTAATCTTACTAATACAAGCCTTTCAGTTTAAAAGAAACAACATACTTAAAATACAAATTTTCATTAAATAAATTCTTAGTAAAGTTTACAAAATGAAGTAATATTCATAGTAGGAAATATAAATTATTTTTCTTACTTTCAAACACACGTAAATTTTGAGATTTAAATACAAATAAACTATTTCTAAACATATTTACAAGAGATTGGAATTATTAAAAATGCAATTTACAAGCCCTCCATTCAAATTTAGACAACATGGTAAAATTTTTACAAAGGGGGATCTTGCTTCTTTCTCCAAGTGCTAGTAAGACCATTCTTCACTTGAGCTCCACCTTCTTCCCAAAGTTCAAACACAAAAACCAAAATAGGGGAGTATGCAAAACTCTCCACCCAACCAATAATCCAATGAGGAAGAGAATCCTTCTTCCTCATTGACCCCCAAGCCCCAACAATGAAGCAATGACAAGTATAAGACCACCATTGGCAACTTAACAAGGCTTCCATAATTACACTCAATCAAGAAATTCACACAATCAACACAAAAACAAAGGTAACAACAAAATAAACAAATTCCTGAGCACAAAGGCTTCATACTAAATCAAGAAGGACAAAGGAACATGGGAAATCTACTTATGCCTCCTAATGGCTTGGGTGCCTAATTTAAAACCTTGAAGAGCTCAATCAAAAACTACAAAACTCTTATGTGTCCCTCCTTAAAAAATAACTCTTATGCCTCCCTCACTCTTATGTCTCCCACAATAAGACAACAAGTTAATCATAAATTTTACTTATCATGAGGTGGGACACCCCACCCCAATTCCAAATTAAAATGCTCAATAAATTCTCTTATGCCTCCCTCCAAAATATCTCCATTTTCCATTTTCTCCTACACAACCTAAGGGCCATTCTATTTCCCAAAATCCCACATGTAACAACTATTCATTCACAAACATATGCAAAAAACAATAGATAAAGAAAACATGGGTGAAGACCCTACCCTGCTATAACAAGAGTATCCAGTCCACAAGCAAGCTCCAAGCCTTTTTCCAAATCCAACATGCAACAACTGTTCTACTTTCCCAAAATCCCACATGGGTGAAGACCCTACCTAAGGTCCATTCTACTTCTGAAAATCCAATATGCAACAACCATTCATTCAAAAACATATGCACAACAAAAAAGCAAAAGAAAACATGGGTGAAGACCCTACCTTACCATATCAAGAGTATGTAATCCACAAACAAGATCCAAGCCTTTTTTCAAGTCCAAGCAAGAACAATTAAACTCCACGCTCCAAACTGTAACACTCTAAAATCAAGCTCCTCTACAAGAAAAAGTCCCAAAACAAAAGAGTAACCCCCAAATCCTCAAACAAATTAGATTAAATAGAAAAGAGAGGAGATAGACATTATGTCGTTTCATGTAGGATACCACAATATTTCTCCTCCATTCCACATCACAAGGTCAAACCCAAACCCCAAATCACAATAAATTTCTGGTTGAAGGAATGAAAACCCTCTTAGACACTCAAATCCAAACCCATACCTGTAAAGGACACAACTAAACACTCTTGTAAGAAAAGTGCAATCAATATCTCCTTTTCTCCATTAAAACACATAAAAAGGACTAAAATAAGCCCCTAGCATCATTGACATAGTGGATGGGTGAATTTAAGAGGTGTGGGACAAGATTAAATTGTCCCACAAGCCTCCAAAATTGGATTAAAAGTCTAAATCCGAAATTTACATGTAAGGATGAGTGCACCACACTCAAAAGTGATTAAATTCATTCAAATCCAACACAAAACAAGACTTCATACTCACATTAATTACCCCATTTTGTCACATCCTAAATTACACTAATTAATCAAGTCTAAATAACTTAAATGGAGAACTTAACAAAAATAATACAAGTGACTCACAATACTTAAAAAAATACAATTACTCACAAATAAATAAAACCAAAAAGTGAAAACCGTAATTTACCCAAGGTCACATTTGAGGCCACCACCCAATGGGAACCTCCTAATAATCTAACAATAATAACATCATACATTTAGACTAGTTGCCAAGGTGACTTGTTTCTGATACCCCAAATTCCTCCACTATTGGTCTCCTATCTTTTTTTGTTTGTTGGGTTGAAAATGCCTGCAAAACTCAAAACAATACCTTTTTGGCCTCATGGCCATGTTAATGACATCGAGATAATAAAATTAACACATATACATATTAAATCACATCAGCAATATCATAACTAAACCATTTCTAAAATTAAGTAATTCACCATTTGTTCAAACTTCTAAATATTTCGATTTTATCAGTTTATCAATTAGCAATAAGATTAAAAAACCAACTAAATCATCTAGTAGCATCTATATATCAAATCCAATGTGTCAGTATAGTAATAGCTCAAGATCATCAAATACTAATATGTCAATCCATGCATATAATCCATCATGTAAATCGCATCATGTCATAAATCTAAAACACTCATATTGTCTATCAAATAAGATAATCAATTATTAAAATGTCATTCTATCAATGTATAAAGGTCAATATGATAATAATTTCTATTGCTCTAATCCGAAATAAGAAAAATAAGAGTAATATAAATGTCGAAGTGGATTGGCACTACACACACCAAATCAAATAAAATCAAATAATAAATATATAATAACAAATATGCCCCCTACAAGCATGTCTCATATAATATCCTTATAAGATTCATATATTAAACATTGGAAATCTATGTAGTACTTAGAATTTTTAAGCCACACATATATATCATCAACCTTGAGAGTGTCATTATGACATATATAATTCACCTCCCTCTACTAAAATTTTTGCATAAGATTCCTACAGAGTCTACAATTTAACCATAATATATAAATCAAAATTTTTCGTAGAAGGAAACATAGGTCACATGTCGAGCTAAGTATATTTGTAATATTGTATCCCATTTAATATTGTATAAGATATAACTACTTATTGTTATCGATCCGATGTGCACCTTTGTGTTAGATGGCTATTTGACTCTGAGTTCAGCTAGTACTCTGAGTTTTGGGTTCCTCAAACTAAGGAGAACCTCCAGAGCAGGTTGGTTCCCTTGATAGATCGTGTAAAACTATTATTCTAATAGGGTTGTGCCATAGAAAACAACACAATCTAAACGGATGTGGGAAAATTCGATGATACACCAATGCTTTTGGAACTCAAATCTGCACAAGACACACCAATTGTCTAGTAAAGATCTGAAAGGTTCACTTCAACTATGGTTTGATTAACTTTGACACTCATAAAAGGAATCCACAAAATTTCAGTTAAGCATGGGAGGGTATAATTAAACTTCCACGCTTTTTCATACACTAAATCTGCAGTTAAATAACCCATAAAAGCTTTGCAATAACTCAAAGAAGGTGCTTGAAAATTTACTAAGCATGAAAAGGTAAGAAAATTTCACTAAAACATACCATAAGCTATTGTTACACACTGTTGAATAGGTGCAAGTGGAGGAAATCGGTATTTATTCATCAATAAGTGATCCACTACAAAAATCGGCATGGCCTAAGCACATGACTAGAATAATGACCCCCCGTATACAATTTCAAAAAAGAGGTATAATTATAAAATCGCAATCCTCAACTCTCCAAAAATATTCCTCACTAAAATTAGCCAAGTTGGCTAATACTAACACTTTACATGCACAATTTAAGTCCCCTTTGTAATTAAATACAAAAATAAAGCTAAACTTGGCTTGCATGAGATTCCAATACTAAAAATAAGTTATTCTTTCCAATTTTCGACTTTTGTGAGCTTATTCAAAACTTCTTGACTCTCAAATAGTTGTATGGATGCCTTACATGTCTAAAGGTAAAAGAGATTTTCCTTTTTGGATATAAAGTTTATTTTTTTATTTTTCCCATTGAACCTTTTGAGGGCATGCATTGCAAGGTGAATACTTGATTTCTTTTTCTTTCTGTAAGTTTTTCAACCCCGCCACATGCATTAGGCATAATTGTTGAAAGCACAAAGAAACCATCCCACGGGTAACTAACCAAGCATTTGGGATTTCGAGGAAATAATAACCATGGTTAAAAGTATACCATGATTAAGTTATGCACACCGAATTCTGTCTCCTAGTTTGGTCGAAAACCTAAACACACTTGTATATAATTTACCGGGAATTATAAATCACATGGAGACGTAGCAAACTCTTACCAAATTGTACTTGGCTACCATTATTTCTACTTTCAAAGCTCGGGTATGGATTGTTCCAAATCTGGGCGGTTAATCTCTATGGATGCTTCTTTTTGTATTTCAAAATAGTCTAGACACCATGATTTGTTCTTTGGAATCTCCACTTTTACTTGCTTCAAGTTTAGATTTGTGCACAAGGGTTGTGAGGTTTCGTAGAATCGAGTTTATCATTTTTCGTATTGTCATTATCCTACACAACTCGTGCTATCTTCACAAATATGTACCATTCTTTGGAAAATTGCTTGTTCGTCATGGAATAAGAAGACTCTATTTCATTTCTCACATTTATAAAAGCTTGGCACATTATCCAACCATGAATTGGCAATGATCACATTTATGCTCTGCCTCTGTGAGAGCTAATCATTTTGCTTCACTTATAGTTCAGCCTTGAAGCTGCGTAAGCTTGGGAGGATTTTCATTTTGGTTTGTTTTTCAAAACTCACCATATTGGCTATCGCTATTATGAGCTTGGTGAGATGCCTTAAGGGTTTAGACAAAGAGTTTCTCTGTTGTGCCAATTCATGGCTTGAACTAAGGGTTTCTCGCTCAAAATGGTGGCTCGTGCTACACATTTTAGTACTCAGTTTTCTTCTTTTCACATCCTGGTGAACTTTCCGAAAGGTAAACACTTATTACGCTTCCTTTTGCTTATCAGAATTGTATTTTTTAACTTGTGTTCTGCATTTTAAATCATTAATAAGCGCTTATGATTTGAGCTCTGAAGACGGCTTTGCTATTCGAAGTTCTCTCAATTTTGGGTTTCCTAAAATCATTAACCAATCCCAATGGCCTATGTGGTTCCAGTTTGTGCTCTGTTCAATGCATCATGTAACTTAGCAATTTCTATTTTCCAAATATGTATTTCATCTTCACCACTGAGTTGGCTTACTTTGACCTGTGTTTTTCTTGTAGACGAGCTTTTATATTTTTGAATTTACATTAAAATATTTCCTCAGCCGTTGTATTAGCTCATGGTTTAGTTAAATGGTTTGAAAATTTGAATGTTCAGCGCATTCTAGAGCTTGCATTTACCAACGTGGGGCTTACCTCTGTAATGATTAGGCCGTCGTGGATCTGTATGTTCTATATCGAGATCAAATATGTAAATCAGTCAGTAGTTTTTTAGTTCTTTTTGTATGTCCTTAGAATACCCATCTCAGATCTACTTGTAATAAACACATTTGTTGATACCAAGATCAAGTTTTCTTCATGATATTTCATATTTGATTTGGCTTGACTTAGTTTGTCTTTTGTTAAGTGTGTGTATAATACGGTAGCTCTGAATTGTTTTGTACTTGTCCACCAAGCCATCTGCTTACCATTCATTATATGTTTATTGCTCGCCATTCCTTCTTTTTATCTTGCTGCAGTCGCTCGAGCCATTAGCACTAGTTCATCCTATTGTATTTGCATTAAAAGCTCGTAAGTTGAGCTCACAGTTATTTGCAACGCTTGATCTGTATCACATTGCTTTATAAGTGTGTCATTACTAAGCGGCTTGACGTAAGGTTGAAAAATCTCCTCCGCTTGTTCATTACTAGATAAAAGGACTTTCTGTGAACCTTATACCTTCCTTCAAATGCATTAGTAGAATTGAAGATCTATGTGTTTGAGTAAATATGCCACTTTTATCATTTTAGCTGCAGATGCATCTTTCTTGACTCTGAAAACTATATTTTTAATTCCTTCAAACTTAAAATAGTACAAGAATTGCTGAAAATATTGAATTTCTAATCATAAAAAACTAGGATCTTTTCCTGTGACGATCAAACTAATGATTTACTCAATCTCGTGAACATTTTATGGATGGTGAAACTGGAATGGAGAATTTTCTTTATGAATGATTTAAACTTGCAAATAATGTGACCCTTGTAATCATAGTTATAATATTCTAATTCCATTTGTATTACTACTGATCGATTTTAAGGATTATGGTTATAAGTTGCATCTTTGGATAGATGAAAAATATGAGTGTGGAACTCACCTCCAAATCTTCGTTCATGACCTTCTTGTTCTTTGTATGATCAATGTAATGATACCAAATGGTATATCATTTTCAGTTGTAGGCACGTGATACGCATCCTTTATGAAGTAAGGAAATCATTATAACTCTCACAAGATATAGTGTTTAAAGAAGTGAGTTCATGTAGTAAGTAGTTCCTTTATTATTGAGTCCCACAAACCTTGTTTCTTGTCATTGGATGAATTTGGTAAAAACAAGACCTAAAGTTTTGGATTCAAGATTTGTGAGAGTAGAGAGTTGTTTGAAAGCTGAAAACTTCTCCCTCATTTGATTTTCTGCAAACATGATCAGTTGGAGTGCAATGAAAACTTCTAGATCTACTCCAATATGGATATTCATTAGATTTAATTTCTTGTGGCCACAAGTCTTTTCCATGAGTGAGATGAACTGTATATAAGCATACACCAGAAGCAATAGAGCATTTGCACCAGCACTTAGGGAAATTGAAACATAAACTATAACAAGACAATCGACATACGCACATGGAGAAATTGAAAACCTAGGCTAATATTTACAAAGGTGAGAAATTTTCCTGTTAATACCAATGTTTGAGGTAGATCCCATTGATTGGAATCTCCAATTCTTCGCCATCCAAATGTGTTAGCCGGAAGGCATTGCTACTTTTACATCTTGTGACCATGTAGGGGCCACTCCAAATGGCATCAATCTTGGAATGCCTTCCGGGTTTTGCCCGATCTGCATCCGACTTTAGAACTAAGTCCCCCTCTTAAAAGGTCATTTTTCTTGCTTTCTTATCAAAGATCTTCTTGATCAATGATTGATCTCTCTCCATGATCTGCATTGCATGTTCTCTTGCTTCTTCTACTCCCATTAGCTTTGCATACCTAATTTCCATATGATCAAACTCAGCTAGTTCCAACTATTTCATGAGCTCCAAAGTGGGCAGCTCCATTGATATGGGCAATACTACCTCTTTTCCATATACAAGCTTGTATGGGGAGTTTCGTGTAGACCTTTAGGATGTGATCCTATTAGCCCATAAAGCTGATTTGAGCTTTGTGTGCCAAGTTATTTGATTTTCATCAAGATTCCTTCTAATAATTCTTAGTAGGTTCTTGTTTGTGGACACTTCTTGGCCATTACCTTGAGGGTAATAGTTTGATGAAGAGTTGAGGTATACACCATTTGTGATAGCCCATTCAGTGATCCTTGTACCAAGGAATGCCAATTCATAATCTGATATGATAGTGGCAGGGACTCCAAACCTAGTGACTATCCTTTCACAGTAATCCAAGATGTTAGATTCATTTTCCTCCTTTAGTGCCTCCGCTTCAGTCCACTTGGTGAACTAGTTAGTCGCTATGAGTATCCACTTGTGGCCCTGGCTTAAATTTGAGTTGATTACTTCAATGAAATCTACTCCCCATTGCATGATCGGCTGATCCACTAAAATTGGACGAAGGGGTAGGGATGTTAAATTTTCCTTCTCTATAAATAATGCGCACTTCTTTCATTTCTTGATCCATGCGTAGCAATCCCTAAACACCATAGGCCAATAATAACCAAATTTTATGATTTTGAGAGCTGTTACTTGAGGAGTAAATTTTCCTCCTACTTCTCCATCATGGAACTCATGCAGCACCTTCTCAATTTAGATTATCCCCATGACCTTAATAGGATGCCACTGATGTCCCTTTTGAAGAAAACACCGTCAACAAGCACATACGGGATGACTTGTAATCTAAAGTACCTTCTCTTTGTTCAGCTCATTTGTGGAGGGCATGAACCTGTTTGGAGAAAATGCACAAAATTTTGATTCCAACATAGAATGGGTGTATCATTAGCTGGATGCACAATCTTGTTCTGTGTTAATAGGACAACCTCTTCTTCATCTGTTGACTAATTTTGTTGCTTGAAAGTGATCTTCTCACATAGATCCTTGCCACGAACAACCTTGGTCACTTTGATTTCAATATCATACTCCATTACACGATTGATCCAACTTGCTCTCTTCTCATTCAAGTCCTTGTTTACGAGAAAATCATTGACACCAACATGAGACACTAGCAGTTGAATCTTATTGTTCGGTACCAAGTGTCTTAACTTCTTCAAACTCCTAATGACATCAAGGACATGCTTTTCAATGAAAGAATATTTTACTTCGTAATCCTCCAAGATCTGACTGAAGAAGACTATGGGTTGTTCTGAACCTTCCTTGTTAGGTGGAAACAAGATAGCTGAGATTGTGTCTGACCCTCCAAAAGCATACAACATGAAGTCCTTTGAAAATTCTAGGTTAATAAGATTTGGGTCCTATGATGTTGCAAGCTTGATGGCCTCAAAACTCTCTTTACCTTCTTCTTTCCATTTAAATGCAAGAATATTCTTCAACATCATTCTTAAAGGCTTCACAGGAGTGGCAAAATCAGGCAAAAATCTGCGAACAAAGTTTATTCTTCCCAAAAATATTTGGAGAGACTTCTTGTGTTGTGGTAATGGAAGTGTTCGAATGGCTTCAACTCTCTTAGGATCAATTGTTAACCCTTCTCTTGAGACAATGTGGCCCAAAAATTTTGCCTCATGTGCCAAGAATACACACTTATTTCGATTCAATGACACTCTGAACCTTCTACACCTTTGAAATACCTACCTGAGGTGGAAGAGATGGTCTGCACCATTCTTTGAGAAGACATTGATATCATCTAGATACACCATAACCATATTTTTTTATTAAGACTTTGAACGTGATATCTATAGCTTGGTGAAATGTTGCTCCATCATTGGAAAACCAAAATGACATCTTATTGTAAGCATATGTGCCCCATTTAATGGTGAAGGTCATCTTGTATTGATCTTCCTCTTTCACCATTATCTAATTATAGCCTGAGTATCCATCTAGCAATAAAAACCTCTCAGACCCATCTATAACCTGCAATAATTTCTCCATCAATTGAAGTGGGTAGTGATCTTTGAGTGATTATCTATTTAGATCATGGAAGTCTATACATGATCTGATATCTCCATTTATTTTCCTCGTGTTGGTATCCAAATTTGTTTTTCCATTTTCAATTTGAGCAGTACCATAGATATGTCATGGAGCTTAAAGATAGATTAGACCATAATGTATGTCGTTGGTAGCCAGGGATATGGTTTAGCTGGCACTCAAGTTTATGGAGAAATGGATAGCACTCCAATAGGACTTGATCTTGTCCTAGATGTTTTAGGTTGTGCCTTGCAACCAAGGTAAGAGGACCTATTTGGTAACCTTTCAAAGGTGAAGGAGATGAATATGTCATTCTCTTTGCTTGAAATTCTATGATGGAGACCTTGATGAAAACATGAGCAACACCCCAGATCTAAACTCTCACAAGTTATCACTTCTCAAAACATGGGTATGTTCTCAAAACAAGGCAAAGGTTACTAGAGACATTGGAAATCCTGATTTGTTATGCATACTTTTGCAAATGGATTTTGATCTTATGTGGGTATATAAATGAAAATCAGGGATAGTACATGATATGAATCTTTGTTGTTTAAATGATTTTTGGTGGGGGATTTGACAAGACAAATTGGGATAGATAAGATCTTTGACAATCTCCACAGTACATGAACAACTATCAGATGAAATGCCTCAAATAATCAGGATGTTCTTTCAACCAAAAGAGGCACAAATGGAAGCCCAAGTTGCACTCTTCACACAATCTTTGAGAACTCACCACAGAAAGGTTGAAGTGAAGAACACAACTAAACAGAAAAATCCTTGATCAAACCACGCCTAAGGTACCCCCAAAGGCTTACAAGAAATCCTCTACAGTCAAGGAAGGTAAAGTGATTTTAAATTTTTTTATCTCCTTATCAGATGAAGGCTCTTCTGAATATGAGATTGCAAATGCCACTAAACTATCAACCAGAAATGGAGATCCTGTGTGATTTCTAATGACTTTCAATGAAATATTGCAACAAGAACAATAAAAAACTATTTGTAGGCATTTAAAAAATGATAACAGACACCATATTGCCTAAAGAAAACATAGATTAAATTCAAAACTTGTCAGATTCAACATCAGGGGAGAGTTACATGAACAATCTCAGAGCTGTGTGATGGCTATACACCTGTAACCAACTCACATACATGAATTTCCAACACATGAGACATTAACCTGGTTCTTTGGTGGACTTATCAGAAAAATGAGCTTTCTCTTAAAGAATTTGCTCATGATTTTCAATCTGCCAACCTCTTTAAAATTTCTCCAAAATGCATTATATACCTCATGCCACATTGGAGACTTCCTTCCCAAGAAAAAAATATGCCTTGGGATCAAGTTTGTTACAACACATTGCTTCATGATTCAATGAAATTGACATCGAATAAAAAAACACTTGCAAGTTTCCAGGTGTGCCCAAAAGATTAAATTATTACAAATATCTAGATCGTCACCCATCTCGTAGGCACATTTTTCATCATTGAGGCATGCAAACACCCTACTCCTCATCATTTTCACCCTTTTACCTTTTAAAACTAACTCTGTAACTTTTGATTTTGTCATTTCACGTGTTTTCTTAGGCTGAGGTAGAAGAATTACTTCAAAAACATTTAAAATCAAATAATTAAGCCATGAAAGTAATGCCAATGATCCTTGAAAGGCCAAGACGACATAAAATCACTATAAATTTGCTGAAGTTTGATGCAAAAATTCATGATTCCAAGCTTCTTAGAAGGAAAAATGACAGTCAAAAAAAATGAAAATGAATAGACAACCATCGATCTTATCCATATTTTTCCTTTAATCTGGGCCCTCCACATGTCAAGAAACAATTGGGACTGAAATTGGGATCATTTTTGACTTTTCCACATTTTTTGGAAAAATGGAAAATTTTCACTTTTTTCTCCGCCCCTCCACCTTTGAATTTTGGAGCTGACACGTGGTATATGGTGGGTCCCATTTAGGATTGCACTTCAATTCTGTGCATTTTGATCCTTTTCTGGAATTTGGGAAAATTTTCACTTTTTGGCCCGTGGGCCTGCACCTCCGATTTTTCCCTGGCCACGTGTCCATCTCCTTGTGATTCGCTAGTGGGCTAGCGCATCAAATTTTTGTTTTGAGTCTCTTTTGTGAAAAATGGAAAATATTTCCTTTTAGCTCTGCCATTCCACCGACCCGCCTTGTTCTCTGCCACGAGTCCATCTTTCATTTGCCAAGGACCCGCAGGATTAATCTTCATTTTTACTCCCTTTAAGCCTAAGGGAAAATTCTCAACTTTGTCTCCATAGGCCCACGCCTCCGACTTCTCCCCTGCCATGTTTCCATCCATTATTCGCTATGAGGTTTTGGGCTGAAACTTGACTTTAAACCATTCGAAGTTTAAAAACTTCAAAATCACCAAAACCTCTGACGACTTGACGACCCACCTTGCCCTGTACCATGCTCCCACATGTCCATCACTAATTGGAGCAGGAGGAAAAACTAATTTTGAAACTTTATAAAATTAGAGCCAACAAACTCTAAGTCCCCCCACGGCCCGCACTTCCGTTTTGAATCTTTTAGGTCACGTGTCCTCTTACAATTTGTTGCGTGGCTTTTAGGCCAAAATTTGACTTTTAGAAATTTTCGCAAAGCTAAGGTCTAAAAACCTTAAGGAAATCCAACAACCCACCATCCTACCTCGCCAATTAGAGCATGCCACGTAGGATCATTTGGAAAAAACGGGGCCTTGGGCCCGAAAATGCCCCTTTTGCTTGAAAAATTAAAAAATGACACGTTATAGAGCATTTCCCCGCCGATCCTTGGCCAATGAGAAACCTGCCACGTATGCTCAATGCATGTTTGAGGAAGAATTTGATGACTAAAATGATGCCCATATGACAGTCAAAACATAAAAAATTAAAAGGATGTCCTAGAATTCAATTTTTTTCACCAAGGATGGCAAATTTTTTGATTTTGAATCAACCGAAGGAAGATTTTACAACATTTTACGACCTTGGGATTGGATTTTCAAATACAAACAAGTATGAATTGATCAAATTAAATTTTTTCATGATCTCGCTAAGGGAAAAAATGACATAGCTCGTGAAATTGGAAGAACTAGGGCACAGAAAAAGGGCAAACTTGGAATATTCCTTCAAATTAGGGCAAAACAACAAGTTTGTGAGCATTTTAAAGCATTCAACTAGAGGGGAAGAAATTTAGACCATTAATTCAAAGGGTAAAATATTTTTTTGAGCAGATATAGATTTGAAAATTTTAGGGCAACATGGTGCAAGCTTAAAAATGGCACCAACATCGGCTCTTGCTTGGGGATGGGCACTCCCAGTGAGTGCCACAAGGACAAAACATAGACCAAGTGCCAAAATATCCATTGGGAAAAGGAGTCACGAGCCAAAATCACCAAAAACTAGCTGAGAACCCGACAAAAATGGCTGCCACAGAGCAAGGCAAACCACCAAAACTGACAAAACACCAAAAATAGAGCAAAAAACCAAACACTATACACTGTACAAGCTGGTGCATACCTCAATTTGGGGTTCAATCCTAAGAAATGTTTCAAATGTCTACCATTAACAGGCAACTCCAGCAATTCCCCATCTAAATCTTTGAGAAAAAAAGGTATGTTCACCAATTATGATATCAATGGCATAAGGGCCCATCCATAATGCATCAAATTTTCCATGCTTGCCCTTGTTTTTCATGGCTACTATCCCACAACAAGACCAGATCTCCAACATTGAAGGCTCTAAGAGTAACACTCTTGTCAAAAAATCTCTTGAATTTTCCCCTAAATATGATATGCCTTTCATGTGAAGCTCTTCTCTCCTCATCAAGCTCAATAATTTGATTGATCCTTGATTCATATGGGCCAAGCTCTTGATCTTCCAACTGTTGGTCAAACTAAAATGAAGATAATTGCAGGTGCAAGGGAAGCAAATCCTGAGTTCCATACACCAATTTAAATGGGCTTTTACCAGTAGCTCTTTTAGAAGTTATCCTATCATCCCCAAACTACAAATTTCAATTGTTCACACCCCATTTTTTCTTGTTTTGCTCCAAGGTTCTTCTAATGATCTTCAAAAAATTCTTCTTGCTGGACTCAGCTTGTCCATTCCCTTGGGGGTTATAGTTTGAAGAATAAGTCAGATTGATTCCATATTCATTGCAACATTTCCATTAAAGGTTTTGGCTCTAAAGCATATGGCATTATCAGCCACAATCTTGACTGGGACTCCAAATCTACATATGATTTGATTCAAAAAGAAGTCCATAACTATTTGGTGTGTTGGTTTTCTTAGTGGGGATTGCCTCTACCCACTTTGTAAAATAATAAGTGGCTACAAGGATTCATTTTATGGCCAGTAGTAGAAGGAGTCTGAAATCTCACCAATGAAGTCCATCCCCCATTGCTTAAAAGGAGCTTCAATTGATACAGGCTGCAAAGGAAGGGAGCCTAAAGCTTTCATTCTTCTAGAGAAACGTTGGTAACTATCACATTTTATAACTTTTTGGGTTGCATCTTTGAAGAGATTAGGCCACTAATAACCATCTCTCAAAATCTTATTTGTTGTTACTCTTCCAAAAAAGTGTCCCTCCACAAACTCCCCCATGGAAATAAAAAACTATATTGGGAGCTTCATCTTCAGTTATGCATTTCAAGGGGACACCTTCAGGGGTCTTCCAAGCTAACCCAAGGTCTGTGATGATATATTTTTGAGAAGCCAGCTTGAGGGCTCTTTTCTGATTTTTACTTTAATTGATCAGGATAACAAAGATGTCTGAGGTAAAAGATTATATCCTTGTACCACTTAGAACTTACCAACTTGGCAAGCACATCTGCCCTTTTTTTCCTCTAGCTGATTCACTTCCACATTCTGCAAGTTGCTCTCAGCCATGAGCTTAGACAAGGCCCAAACCTCTTACTAGCTTTGTGGTTTGGATGTCCATATCATACTCCTGCAGTTTTTTCACCCATCTACATCTTTTACTTGAGATCTCCATCTCTGATAAGATGTCTTTCACTATGGTGTGGGGAACATAAGCAACAACTTTTGAACTCAATATATAAGGCCTGGAAACCTTTTTTGCTTTCACCAAGGCAAATGCTTGTTTATCCATGATTGTATATTTCAGCTCAGCTTCTTGTAAAGACATTACTAAAGAAGGCAATATGCCTCTCAGCCGCCCACTCTCATCCTTCTATAGCCAAACATAAGCAATGGTATAATCAGAGGATAAAGGAAAATATTTGGAAATGCCCTCTTATAGTTTTTGGGCTGCTAAAACAGGTGCATGTTTAAGTGTATCCTTAATTCCTTCAAAAGCTTGAATGACAGGCCTCCTCCCACTTGATAACTTGGTCCTTATTTAGCATGCTTGTGATTGGAAGAGTCAACTCAGTAAAGTTGGAAAAAAACCTTCTAATAAAATTAATTTGACCAAAGAAAGATTGGATGCCTTTCTTGGTTCTTGGGATAAGTACTTTTGCTGATTGTTTCCCAATCTCTCAGGGTCTATCATAAGACCATCTTTTGACACAATGTGACCAAGTAGCTTTGCCTTTTTTCATGCCAAAATGACACTTCTTTGGATTAAGAGAAATGCCATATCTCCCTACATTTGATCATCATCTTCTCCAAGTGTTCGTAAATGATCACCTCTCTACCCTTGAAAACACAGTCACATCATCTTGGTAAACTGCAAATGAACTCATTGATCTAACCAACAAAAGCAACATCCATTGCTCTTTGAAATGTGGCACCAACATTCATCAAACCAAAGGGCATCCTAACAAAAACATATGTTTCCCAAGGAGTAGTGAAAGTTGTCTTAAGTCTTTCTGATTCTTTGACAACCACTTGATTATATCCTAGAGAAACCATCCAATGTAGAAAGCAATTCAAACCCTGTCACAAGCTGCAACATATTTTCCATATTTGGCAAGGGATATTTTTCCTTCATGGATGCTTTTTTTAGATTTCTAAAATCCACACAAAGTTTGATGTCTTCTGTTCTTCTTTCTGACTGGCACAAGGTTTTACAACCAAAGATGAATATCTAGTGGGCTGTATAATACCTCTATCTCTCAATTTCTTTAACTCCTCTTGCATTTTCATGGAGAGAAGTGGATTAATCGGCCTTTTCCTCTGTCTGAATGGTTTGGCATTTCTCTCAAGAGGGATCTCATGCTGATACAAATCTTCTCTATATGCTTTCAACTTTGAATATGACCATGCAAGACAATCCTGATATTTCTTTAACAACTGAACATAAGATTGCTTCTCCTCTTTTTTTAGACTACTTCCCAACCAAATTTTTCTTGGTTTTTCCTTTTTTCCCAAGTCATGCTCTTCCACATCCCTTGAGGCAGACATGTTTCTATTTATGATGCAATCAACATTGTTACTATTTGACTCAAGTGTAACAAGACCTCTAGGAATGGTGTTTGTTTTCAATTGGATGATATATTTTCCAAACAAAGTCTCTCTTCCTTCAGTCATACACACCATTGGTTCCAAAAAAATATGCTGATCTACAAACTCACCTTGATTTTGCAAGAACCTTTTCACTTGATAATCATCATCAAACACTTGCCAATGCTTGGATGTTGTCAGGGACAGCTGGCCTAGTCAACAATTCAACATTATACTCACAATAAGGAGAAACGGTGCAAAACTCCAAATCTTGACCCCAACAATTCCAACTTGTCAATAGAAGCATTCAAAACTTTTTTCATGGTGCATAATATTGAAGGAATCAAACATCTCAACTAGATCCCAAACTGCATGCTTATATTGCTTCATCCCGTTGATTTTTTGTAGAATACCGTTTTCTTATTTGTTTGACAACTAACTCTGAATCTCCCCTTTGCAATGATTTCATTGACACCATACTTCCATGCAATTCTCAGACCCAAAAAACAAGGCTTCATACTCAGCAATATTTTTAGTACATTCAAAATTAAGCTTGAAAGAAAAAACAAATTCTACCAAACTAGGATAAATCAGAATTACACCATCACCATTTCCAAATTTGGAGCAAGCTCCCATCAAATAGCAAAGAACAAGGAGAACAAACTTGTTCAAAGGCACTTTGACTGATCCATTTTTTGTTCTTTTCCATCAGCAAAACCAACTGAAATTATTAGCATCAACATCAGCAAACAACACCTCATAGGAAGCATTATTTGGATCCTCAATTAGATGTAACATTTTCTTTTCTCCATAGAGCTTTACAAGGCTGCCCTCAATGGGAATAGTAGCAAATAGACATGTCCATTTGGACACTCCCCTCCAACATTTGCAGCCCCACTTTCTTGATAAAATCATACCCCATTTGGTAGGGCAATCAACAATTACAACATCAAGTTTCAAATTATTACCCGGTTGGGCTACAAGTTGCACGCTACCACAAACCCTTCACACAACCAACCACTGGCACTCTCCCTTGAATCCATGGTAGTACACTTCCCATAGGCAGCTGTCACTTTGATATCCAACTCATTCATGACTTCTAGAGGCATGACATTACATGATGCATTGGAATCAAACATACAATTGTGAAGTAGCCTATCCTTTATGATCAAAGTTGTGAAGAATGGATCAACATTCAATTGGGAATCAACCAAAGATGTCCCCAAATATACCTCAGGTGTCTCTCCCAAGATTTTCTACTACTGGTGGTGCTTCAAGGTCAACAATGATCCGAGGTGGAGTTTCAACAACATTTACATTTCTGCCTGGAGTAACCTTCTCTTCTTTCAATCCCAAGTACTCAAATGCTCTCTTCTTATGCTCAGGAATTCTAAGCAGCTCAATGATTGGAACACTCACTTTAGTTTTGGCTCAATACATGGGCTATGTCATAGGGGAACACTCTTTGGTAGGGCAATGGCATTGGAAGGGAGATAAGATGATTCATTAGATGGTAGGGGATTCTTGGCAGCTTGGGCATGAGGAAGACTGTAATTTTTGTTTTGGACAGAAGAACTTTTGACAGGTGCTTCTCTCCGAGGAGCTTCTTTTATAATTCTTGTGAGCAAGGGTGTATTAGGTTTGGCTTGAGGGCCTAACTCCCTTAACAACTTTGCTTCTAGTGTTATAGTCTTTCTCTTGAGCTATAACAACATTCATCAATAATTGTCTATCTTCTTCCGAAGCAATACCACCATCATACTTCTTAATCATCAAAGCTCTTAAGTATTCAAAAATCATTGTTAGGGGATTTCAAAAGCTTACACTACATCAACTTCAAGAGAATGAGGGGGAAGAAAGATTTTGTACGCATTTAATGCAATCCCAAAAAGTTGTAGATGTCCTAGCACTTATTACTTTAGTAGATGTTGATCCCTCTATGTGAGATTGAAGAACAACCCATCATGCAAAACATCATCATCAGTACCATCCTCATTATCAGCTTCATCAACTTGTTGGTCCGCTTCACATGGAGGATGAGGAAGGAAACATGTCTATCACACCCAATCCATATCAACAAATTCATCAATAGCAGTAACCCTGAAAGTTAGAGGGTCGGGAACCAATCAAATTTCACGTGCTTAGGGTTGTATATTTCCCCCTCCCATAGGTTCTTTACTTCTATAATCTTCTCTTTGATCACCCCTAGGATGATTGCCCAAATCTATCTTGTGCTTGCTACCTAGGCTGACGTTGTGAAGTCTACCCAATTACCTTCTCAGCTCTTGCCAATTTGTATGAGATTTCTTTGACATACCCTACAAAATCTTGTCACCACCTTTTCTAAATCAGGTCACCTTCTCGATAGCATTATGTCCTTTAAGGGACTATAAATTGGCAACCAACTCACTTGAGAGGTTTCACCAAACAGCCTTGGCATTGCTTTCAATTTGAATTCCTCATGGTGAAAGCTTGGCCCAGATTGGTTGGGTCCATGGACTCTTAAGTAATAGGATGCATTCTTGTCAAGTGTTATTTGCATATAGGATTAAACTAAGATTCATCTGAAGGCCTCAAACCAATAGGCAGTATTCTCAATACCTTGTTAAACGTTGTGTTGACAACCGATCATGGAATGCTCCATCTCCAGGGTTCTCCTTGATCTGCTCCCCAAGCTCAGATCAAAGAAATATAGGATAAGTCCTATCACCTTCATTGCAACCTAAATATTGTTTTCATTTTAGTCAATGAATCAATAGGATTGTCAAGCAGAGCCTTGTATCAATCCCTAGCATTCTCCTCTAGTGTAGGTAGTAGACTCATAGTTCAGATTCTTCCATCCTCAAACTTATAGGGATCAAAAGCATCCATCATATTATCAAAACTGGCCATATGCTGATCACTAGGGTCAGGTCCGGGATACACCTTGGACCCTTGGCAATCTACTTCAGACAGTGCGTAGTGAGGTCAAACATCCTGGGTCACCATGCCGATTCAATTTAAAATTGATTGGACCAAAGGTACATAAGATTCAAATGTGACAGTCTACTCTGGGCTCAGATCTGATTGGTGGCCTTCACTCCATATGGAGGAGAAACTAAATGATCAGGAGTGACAGGTCTTTGGGGAATGGGAATGAACAAATTCAAGTACACATCTCTCTTAAGGTCTCTCCTTGCAGTGAAGATCCCTAGACAAATTTAGCACATACAGCAGCAGATGTAGGTGGCAAGTCTATCAACTGCACAGAAGGTCCCTCACCTAATGGGGATTTCACATTAGGGCAATAGCATGTAGAGTGAGACTCAAATCCATTTGAATAAGAACTCCAATTGTTAGTCACTCTGCTGTCTCACTAAATAAAAACTCAAGTAATAGGGATACTCCTTTCTAGCAGTCATGAATTCAACAACCTTGGAGACTTTTCTAGTCGATCTAGCTCTGATTTGCTTCTTGGCATCTACAAACAACTACTTAGCCCCTAGAATCCTTGATCATGACATATCTGTGCTTCCAATTCTAGTTTTCCAATGATTAATGCAACACGATAGTAAATGACAGAAAGATAAGACAACTGGTATTTTCAAGATTCTTATCCTCATTGAGTTTCCACTAAGGAATTCTCACCTTAGTTGAGCTACATTGCACTAAAGCACTTTCTCAATTACTGATCTAGCAATGTTTACTTTGCAAAGCCTTATGACCAGACCTTCTTCTTCTTAAATGGCAGTCTGCAATAGATCCCAAAGTATCCCTGGAACTGCTAGCCAATGAAAACTCCCATAGTGAGAATGTTGAACACTTTTTCCTAAAACTTGCAGATCTGAAGCATAGAATGATATTTAAAGGAACTGTCGTTTTGCTACCCATCTCCTTGAATGCAAAAATGCTCAAACTCTTAAAACACTGGGTCAAAAACAACCAATGAAACCTACAGTAATTCCTGGAAGGTGGCTTGGATTGACACTAATGTTGGTATCAAAATTTGTTCTCTTTTTCAGTCTGAGTAACACCATAGATATGTCATGGAGCTTAAACACAAATTAGACCATGTTGTATGTCATTGGTAGTCTGGGGATATAGTTTAGCTAACACGTCAGGTTTGTGGAGAAATGGATAGCACTCCAATAGGACTTGATCTTGTCGTAGCTGTTTTAGGTTGTGCCTTGCAAGCAAAGGTAAGAGGACCTATTTTGTAACCTTGTAATGGTGAAGGAGATGGAGATGTCCTTATCTTTGCTTGAAATTCTATGATGGAGACATTGATGAAAACATGATCAACACCCCAGATCTGAACTCTCACAAGTTGTCACTTCTCAAAAACATGGGTATGTTCTCAAAACAAGGCAAAGGCTACTAGAGACATTGGAAATGCTTGATCTGTTATGCATACATTTGCGAAATGGATTTTTGATCTTTTGTGGGGTATACAAATGTAAATCAGGGATATTACATGATAGGATCCTTTGTTGTTTAGATGATTTTTGGTGGGGGATTGACAAGAAAAATTGGGATAGATAAGATCTTTGACAATCTCTACAATGCTTGAGCAACTATCAGATGAAATGCCTCCAAATAATCAGGATGTTCTTTCAACCAGAAGAGGCACAAATGGAAGCCCAGGTTGCACTCTTCACGCAATATTTGAGAACTTACCACAAAATATTGAAGTAAAGAACTCAATTAAACACAAAAATCCTTGATCAAAACCACGCCTAATGTACCCCCAAAGGCTTACAAGAAATATTTGTAGTCAAGGAAGGTAAAGTGATTTTAATTTTTGTTATCTCCTTATCAGATGAAGGCTCTTTCGAATATTAGATTGCAAATGCCACTAAACTATCAACCATAAATGGAGATCTTCTATGATTTCTAAATACTTTCAATGCAAGATTGCAACAAGAACAATAAGAAAACTATTTACAGGCATTTAAAAAATGATAACATAGACACCATATTGCCCAAAGAAAACATAGATTTAATTCAAAACTTGTCAGATTCAATAGCAGGGGAGAGTTACATGAAAAATCTCAGAGCTGTGTGAGGGCGATACACTTGTAACCAACTCACATACATGAATTTCCAACACATGAGACATTAACCTGGTTCTTTGGTAAATTTCTCAGAAAATGATCTTTCTCTCAGAATTTTTTCTCATGATTTTCAATCTCCTCAACACTTTACAGATTTCTCCAAAATGCATTATATACCTCATGCCACATTGGAGCCTTCTTTTCCCAAGAAAAGAATATGCCATGGGGTCAAGTTTGTTACAACACCTTTCCTCATGATTCAATGAAAATGGCATCAAACAGAAAAACACTCGCATAGGTTGCCAGGTGTGCCAAAAAGATTAAATCATTACAAATATCTAGGATCATTATCCATCCTAGAGGCACGTTTTTCATCATCGAGGCATGCAAACACCCTTCCTAGTCATCGTTTTCACCCTTTTACCTTATAAAACTAACTCTCTGCAATTTTTTATTTTGTTCATTTCACGTGTTTGCTCAGGATGGGGAAAAAATTATTGCCTCAAAAAACACCTTAAATCAAAGAATTAAGCCATGAAAGTGATGTCAATGATCCTGGAAGGCCAAGACGAACACAAAATCACTATAAATTTGATGAATTTTGATGCACAAAATTCATGATTCCAAGCTTCATGGAGCTCTCATGGAGGTCAAAACAAATGGATGCACAATAACCATCAATCTTATCCATCTTTGTCCTTTAATCTAGGCCCTCCACGTGTCAAAAAACAATTGGGACTGAAATTGGGATCATTTATGACTTTTCAACTTTTTTTGGGAAAATCTAAAATTTTGACCTTTTTCTCCTCCCCTCCACCCGTGAAATTTGGAGCTGACACGTGGCACATGGTTGGTCCCATTGGGATCACACTTCAATTCTACGCATTTTGACCTTTTTTGGAAATTGGGAAAATTTTCACCTTTTACCCCATGGGCCTGCACCTCTGATTTCACCCTTGCCACGTGTCCATCTCCTATTCGCTAATAGGCCAACACTTAAAATTTTGATTTTGAACTCTTTTGTGAAAAAAGGGAAAAAATCCCCTTTTATTTCTATCGACCCGTCTTGTCCTCTATCTCGCGTCCATCTTGAATTTGTCGAGGAGCCACTGGCTTAATCTTCATTTTTACTCCCTTTAAGCCTAACAGAAAATTCTCAACTATGTTTCCGTGGGCCCGTGGCTCCAACATCTCCCCTGCCACATGTCCATCCCTTATTCACTATGGGGTTTCTTGCTGAGACTTGACTTTAAACCATTCGAAGTTTAAAACATCAAAATCACCAAAACCTCCGCTGACCTGCCTTACCCTGTCGTGCTGCCACGTGTCGATCGCTTATTGGAGCGGGGTAAAACTGATTTTGAAACTTTATAAAATTAGAGCCAAAAAACTCTAAGTCCCCCGGCAGCCCGCACCTCCATTTTGAAATTTTTAGGACATGTGTCCTCTTCTCGATTGGCTGTGGGGCTTCAGGCCAATTTTTGAATTTTAAAATTTTCACAAAATAAGGTCTAAAATCCTTGAGGGAATCCGACCACCCGCTATCCCACCTGCCAATCAAAACATGCCACGTAGGTAAAATTTGGAAAAAACGGGTCCCCTGGGCCCGAAAATGCCCCATTTGGCTTGAAAAGGTGAAAAATGAAAAATTAGAGTAGCCTCCGCACCTTTCCTCAGCCAATTAGAAGTGGCTACTTACCCTCTGATATTTCAGCCATAATTTGACGGCTAAAATATGCCCATCTGATCCGTCAAAACGTAAAAAATTCCAGGGATGCCCTAGAATTTGAATTTTTCACCAAGGATGGCAGATTTTTTTGATTTTGAATCAACTGAAGCGATGATTTTACAAAATTTTTGACCTTGGGATTAGATTTTCAAATACAAACAAGTATGAATTGATGAAATTCAGTTTTTTCACATGATCTAGCAGAAGGGAAAAAATGACATAGCCCGTGAAATTGGAAGAACTAGGGCATAGTAAAAGGGCAAACTTTGAATATTCCTTCAAATTAGGGCAAAACAACAAGTCTGTGAGCATTTTAAAGCATTTCAATTAGAGGGGAAGAAATTTAGACCATTAATTTAAAGGGTAAAACATTTTTTGAGCACATATAGATTTGAAAAATTAGGGCAACAAGGTGCAATCTCAAAAAATGGCACCAACACCTCACATGCACTAGGTTTGCAAACCAACTTGAATGTTTGATAGGGAAGAGGATGTTGGCCTCAATTAGCTTGTTCAAATTTTTTCTCATGAGAGGTTCAATGTGTGGGTTTATTGGCCTTTTCTTTTATCTGAAAGGCTTAGATTACGGATCCATATCAATACTGTGTTGTGACAACCTTGGGTTGAAACCTCGTAAATCCTTGTAAGTCCAAGTAAATAAATCTAAGAATTCCTGACAAAGTTGAACAGACTCATATTTTTCTTGTTGGGTACATACCTTGCCGATTCGCAACTTTTTTCCTTCATCTATGGAAATGGGCTCTAAATCTTCACCCTTTACCTGAATATTTACTTTCTCCTTCCAGAACTGATCATTCGGGTTGAAGATTGACTCCAAGGTTACAAGACCTTTTGGTAATTTGTTAGTTATCAAATTCACCACTTAGTCGCCATACTATTGTTCCAATTTTTCTTTGTTTCTGGAAGAGAACTTGGCTTCTTATTATAGTAAATTAAAAATTTGTTGATCATTCTCGAAGACCTACCAACTTATGTTATTATCTAGGACAGATGGCCTTACTATCACCTTGATATGTGGCTGAGACTTATTACTATTTAAAATTTCTATAACATCAAATGCTGCCCCAATTACTGCCAGTCTGTCTACTACATCATTCTTTTTCCTAGGTATGGAAACAATCTTGAAAGCTTCAGAGTTTTCAATGAGGTCCCATACTCATTTTTTGTAGCTCCTGAGTAGTTCATTCCATGCATCATTTTGTCCTCTCATTTGCTTCACAATCAGCTCACTATCACCAAATATTTTCAAATTCTTAATCCCTCCCTTTCTTTCCCCAATGCATTCCATGGATCAAGGATTCATACTCTGTTGTGTTTTTCGAGAAAGAAAATTGGAAACAAAAGGATGAGTAATATTTCTTTCCTTGAGGTGAAACAAGCATAGTTCCTCCTCAAACTCCTTGTCTACTTCTTGAGCCATTAAAGAATAACCACCATGCCTCATTCTCATCCTTGTGGTCTAGCTTAGTGATGTTAGGAAGAGGATGATTCTCTTCATGCAAGCAACATAACCCTAATTCATATTATTCCATTTCTTTGTAAGGGTCAAAAGCATGCCTCTTGTTCACTCATTCATCAAAGGTCAAGTCTAGAATATATCTGACTTTAGGATCAGCTTCATGGGTGCTTAGAAAATCTTCTTGATCAAGGGTTGAAACAATTTGCATTGATTGGACTCAGGGTATGAGGCTCATACTATATTGTGGCCTTAGCTCCATACCTTTTTCTAAATAACATGTGTGACCAATCAACAGAAAAATAACCTCCAAATTTTAGCAGTGAAGTCTCTTGACAAACACAATGAAAAGTGTGGTGGAAAGTCTATGACTGATACATTTTACAAGACTATCACATTGGGACATGCATGCAATGTGAGGATAAAATCATTGATCACTCTAACCATTGTTACTACTGTACCATCCAATTGTAGCACACCTTTGGAAATGACTTGATATTAAAGACCCCATTGATCAACTATTCATTTTTTCATTACAGAGCTACTTGCTCTTGAATCAATCATGCAATTATGCATTAGCTTGTCTCCAATGATCAATGATACATAGAAGGGAGGAGGCTTCAAATTTTTACCTTTTTGATCTCTATGATTTCCTTTAGGATGAGCTGCATTGGTAAGTAATTTCTCTTGTTGATTGGGTGACTGATTTAATGTTGACCAATTTTCCATAGCATCTTGTAATAGGTCTCTTTGTTCTAGGATAGCCAATGACTCCCACATTGAGATGTTTACATTTGTCCTCTTCATAATTCTTAATGATGTCGAATGGAGATGTTCTATATCTCTGTTTCCCTTTACCTTTCATATTATTTTCTTGCACATGGGTTGATATAACTACCACTTGAGGTGGTCTAGGGGGTGGCTTGGGCTGACCTTGCACATTGGGAGCTGCACTTTGATTCCTAATACCTTGTGGAGTAATAGAGCATTGTGGATTACCTTAATTTGATGATTAACCCTCTCCAATATTCCTTTTCTTAGACCGTTTGTTGGCAGCTACAATTCGAGAAGGGGCTTGGTTATCTCCACAGAAGTCTTTTGTTTTCAAATTGACGAGCATAGTTTCGGTTGGAGGTGTCTCTTATTGAGCTTATTGCTATTGATTTTCCTCTTGACTAGGTTCTTGGGACATACCATAGGTATGTACCATCAATCCCTGATTTATTGCACCATTGGAACATGTTGATTGACAGTGGGGTAGACTACAGGGGTAACACCAGTCGTACTCCTGTGCCATGTTGTTTTTTGTTGGAACTAACGCTTTTTATGTTGAAGCTGTATTTGGAATGTTATGGTCGAAATGGCCTGGCAACTTGAGGTTGTCCTTGGTTCAAATTTTTATTTGTGGAATGACTTGGTGGTTCATTTTCTGGTATGGGGGCCTAGCATGATACTAAGTTTGAGGCTAATATTGCCTAAAACTCTTACCGTGTTTTCTCTCGATAGTCACTATCATGTTTCGTAGGTTTTGTAGTTGTTTCAAGACTTCTTGGAGCTCATTTGAGGAGCTAGAAGATGATGTGGAAGCTTCATCTGAACTCTAATTCCTTAGAGAAGGTATGGGACATAATGTGGGTATTAGACTAGTGCTTGGAGCTCCTAGTTCTAGATATAGAGGCCTAGGTGGCCTAGGTGCAAGTTTACCAGCCTGAAATAAACAATTTTCAGCTCTAATTGAAATGTTAAAGGCTGCAGGTAAGGCTACACCTCCCATGGATTGAATCATTATGGAAATATCATAATTTAAAGCTCTGAGGAAGTATAAAAAATCACCTTTGTTGGTTGGCCTTACGGCCACAAGAATCCTATCCTACATCTGCTAGAATCTGAAGTTGAAGTCGGTCAACTCCTCATTAGGAGCCCTCTTTTTTTTTTTTCAGTTGTTCCAACAAGGATAGAATATCTCCCTTCTCTCCAAATTGATTTTTAAGAGATCTGCACAAATGATCCCAATTCTGAATAGATCCTACTGTTAGATCTTGAACCATTGTGAAGCTTTACCCTTGAATGAAGAGGCTAACAATTTGACTACAATGTCCATCTCAATGATTTCATGAATTGCAAAAATATTTGCAATGTCTTGAATGTGGTCACTAGGAGTAGTGTGGTTATTTCTAGTGAAATATGGAATTCTCTTCAATGCTGCAACTGGAACTAGATTTTGTGAATGGAGAGTGAGAGGGCTACAGCTAGTGAAGTTGACATAGGGATTGGGTTGTTGATGTGCCATAATGATTGGCCTAAGAACCCTTGTTGATTGAATGAAAGGCCTACCAGGGGGAGGTGTTGAATTTTTTTTATTTGGTGGAGATGGAGACCTTTGAGCTCTTCTTCCCCTTCTCCCTCTGTCTAGGGACAAGTGTAGATAGAAAAACAATCCTTCTTCTCTAGTTCTTGATCTACTCTGAATTCCTCTGATGAATCTGCCAAAGCCTAGGCTATTAAAACCAATGGACTCTACCTCTTTTGGAGTCGCTAGATGTGAAATTTCAAATCTCCTTATAAGCTGAAAAGCTTACAACAAGTGCACATCAATCTTGTTGTAATAAAAATGGAGACCTCTTGCTCCCACCGAGTGTGCCTAAACTATTAGTGAAAAATCATAGCACCCCTAAATGTCTGAAACTCGATGGATTGAGACTCTCAGTGTGATTGGATATCATGGAATGTCTCCTAAAGTGTGGTACTTTGAAATCGAGAGAGATCTCCAGATGAAAGTAGGTTCCTATTCCTTTGTTTAGGTGCACACATAAAATTTACAAAGGATCTATTCTAAAATCTATTCTAACTTGCCAAGGAGACAGAATTAAGAAGATGTAAGAAATTAAAACTAAACTAACAGAGGTGGTACACCAAAGGAATGAAAAATACCAGGTTTTCTATCAAACACAAACCATTAAAATGTAACACAACCACCATGCACAGATAACCAATATTGCAATGAAAAATCAGATAAGGGAAATGAACACAAGATAGGGTTAAAATCATCCACAAATGCGTATTATTACTTCACAAATTGATACAAAGCATTACAATGGCTAAAAGGTGAAAATGTTGCATTATAGTCTTAATAGAAGGTTCGAACTCCATGAATTTTTCTGCAGACCAGAGAAGAAGCGAGTGCAGAAAAAAAATGTCCAACCCTTTACAATGAGCCAAGATCTTACCTTTATAGATGAAGTGAAGAGAGGAGAAGAAAAGATGTGAGAAATCTGATTTGGAAGCTTAGCTACTAGCCATCAATGCCCTTGCAAATCCACCTACAATCTGTCAAGTCTACCTCTCCATGTCCGTTTGGCATGTTGAAGAAGGAAGAATGGCAGATCAAATCAAATCTGATCTGGTTGTTGAAGTAATTTAATCATACATTAATGGCATGAAATTTGTTTTCCTATTTTTTACCCACATAACCTCATCAAAATAAAAGTTTCAAGCTTCCATGGCATAGATGAGGTCTAGACCTTTCCAATGCTACAAAATTTGATGAATTTTGAGCATTGGATCGAAATATATGCCCATTTGAATACTTGAATCGGGTCCATATAAAAATGGCAAAAAACTAGTTTTGAAAAATGGGTCAGCGAGCCCAAAATTCAGTTTTTATGTTCTAATAAAATATCAACCTATAGATAAAATCTAAATAGATATATAATAGGGCTAATCTATATATCATAAGAATGTAGTAAATAATGAAATTATTTTAATATAAGGAACTTCTTATAAAGATTAGATAATCATGGTTTGGGTATAAATATGATAAAAATGTTATTTTACATGTAGTTTTTAGTGGAAGACTAAGGAAAACAAGTGTAACAATTAGAATAAACAATTGTAGGAGAAATTTTACAATCGAATTGCTTACCATTTTTTGTGGAAAGTGGTTAAAATTTTGGTACAAATATCATGAAATTATAATAAAATATTTTTTATGTGTAAACCTAGATTTGAATTTTTTATTGTATTCTTGTTTCCCTAATGTGTGAAATAATTTATTACACTATTTTATCCACCTACGAATAACTAATAATGATTTTATTTTAATGTATTAATTTTAATGTTTAGTCAGCCAATTGCAAAATGAATTATTATACGAGGGATGTTTTTGTGGACTTATGTTATCCCACTAGTGTAGCCAACTTAAAACACACATTCAATATACTACAAAATCCTTAAACTCAAAGAAAATAAATTTTATTCTTTGTTAATAAATCATGAATTTCAATGCTTCATAAATAAGAAAACAAATCTTAGCTCGAGTTACCAAGGAAAAATTAAACTATTTTTGACAAAATCTACTTAAGGTGGCAAAATTTACTATTTTTAGCAGTTTAGTAGAACATGCTATTCTTAGTAAGTTCACATGCTTATCTGTACAGACATGAAAATTTCCACGCATCTTCTACATGGCTAAATTATAGGAATCACCAAATTTCTAAAATATTATGCGTTTAAGAGACTAAAATTCACTAATGCCTTAAAATAGGAAAAAACAGAACTACAACGTAAATCCTAATTTTTTTGTTGCTAGATGGGGGATTTTGGGCCCGAAAATGTGCTAAAAATCGCTACAACTGGTAGCAGCAGGTTGATTAGTGTGTTCATATCATCTAAAAATTAGTTTCAAAAAATGAAATAGACTCAAACGAACACCTGGATCAAAAGATATCACCATTTCAAGTTGTTTCTCAAAATGATGCATCACCCACAATCATTATCAAGCCCTATTGATTCAACAAACTCAAAACTATTGATCCAACTCACTAGTAAAGATTTTCTATGTAAGTGTTATGAAATACTTATCTTTCAATCATGTGAAAAATTTAGTATTAACTATATATAATGAAGATCCAAATTTTGGAATTCGTATTTTGGTATGGGTGATATCCAAAAATAGAATATGCATTTCTCTTATAACATTAATATGATTTTTAAGAAAATTAAGTAACCTAATTTTTTATTTTCAATGTATCTCTAAATGTGCTATTTTTTACAAAATAATTATTTTGAATTCTTTTAAGGTATTTATAATATTTGTATAATATTTATGCAAAGCACAGAATATTGAGGACACCAAAGAGATATGAAGGAGGTGAAAGCCCAATAGATACCATAAATGGAATGTCTAGGGACATGTACAGGTGGAAAACAATGTAATATTCTAACATTCCTCTATTATTTCATTTTTGACAAAGGTGCTTCTAAAACATCATCATTTTCATCTTGTAATTCCGGTAATTCTTCTTCTAATTAATCATCTTGTTTAGTGATGACGTGTCTTTTCTAATTCCTATGGTGCGGATGGCGTCTGGAATTCTGTGAATCTTACAATTATATGTGCTCTCATTACAAAAATTTTGAACGAAGAAGTGAGTTTTATATTCTTTTTTAGTGAGAAGTGGATTCTCCATTGCAAATTTTATCATTTTTTCATCATCTAAATCATAGCCTTATTTAATATTGGAATGAATCTTCTCCATCTAGTACTATACATCGAACAACACTCATTCATGCAGTTGTTGATGCATCATGTCCTTGAATTACATGTTTTAGAATATTTAAGCAACACAATGTAGAAAATGGTGCTCTCTTAGGCTCGACTTCAGTCTCCTAAAGGGAGCACGTCCCTATGGTTATTTGTAGTCCCACTTACATCTCTGTGCACAATTTTCATGCAATTAGATTGCTACATGAGATCACAAGATTTATCTTGTTAATTGGTTTCTTGAGTTCTATATGAATATTTTTTTATCTTGTATCTTTATATTAGAATTGATGAGGATAGGGTTTATACTGAACTTTATTTTTCTCCAATTGAATTCTCTTAAAAAAAAAATTGGAATTATTCAATACATGTTTAGGTGCCAATTCTTTCCTTCATGAGGTTATTACGAGATTCTCCTTACACATTCAGTTGGTCTTCATGTGTTGCA
The DNA here is from genome assembly GCA_019776745.2 of Taxus chinensis. NCBI lineage: Eukaryota > Viridiplantae > Streptophyta > Pinopsida > Cupressales > Taxaceae > Taxus > Taxus chinensis. The sequence goes on from CM034146.1 coordinate 759,378,827, forward strand.
AGTCACTTTGTCTTAAAACGATTCTCCTACATTGTTCGTTGGTTCTCGGGCATATCTTCTACATCCAAATGTCTCCATTAGTAAATTTTTCCTCTACCACAAAAGTTTCTTCACATTTACACTTGTGTTTTCTCCAGACTACGGGGAGACCAAGGGCTTGTCACTGCAATATTTCTATACCCACTTTCTATAGGTCTTCCATATTTGTTCTTGGATGCTTCCAATTTGGTCATTGTTCGTTAGGAGCTCTTGTCTTCCTCCTCTTCATTCTCTTGCCACAAAACAATGTCTCCACACACAAATACAATTTAGCTAGGATTACATACCATCTCTAATATGGGCCTCCGTACCTTTTCTCCTACGTCTTTGCACCATTAAGTAAAGACATATTTGTAGCGGACCCAATACAGGGGATGAATTCCCTCACACAAAGTACTCGATAGACTCGTAAAAGTTGGTAGACTAACCTCGTGACCTTTTTTAGAAGATGTGTGGAGATGATTTATTCCTAGACTTTTATGTTGAGAATTCAATATTTTACAAGGAATATTTGAAAACAACCATCCAGGTTGGATGCACAAGCTGTAGCTTGACAACTAGTTCAAAATTGCTCCACATATTTTTAAACTGTCAAAGATTTCTTCCTCCTTGTCCCAGGTCGCAGCACCTCTTCCATCATTTCCCAAGTATTTGTTTGTAGTGGTTCCTAATTCCATCATATGCCCTGTTAATAAAATTTTTAAATTAATAAAAATAATCATTAACAAAAAAAAAGGGAAAAACTGAATTTTATTTTTTAAAGTAAAAAAAAAAAATTATGATTATTGAAACAATTTATAATTAAAATTAATATATCTCCTGAAGTATCGAGATGGCTCCTCTAGCGAATTGTGCCCCAAAATTTTTCCCTAACCCTAACCCTACATTTTTCTTTGATTGCAATTGCTCTCCACGTCTACCTATACTGGTCCCTAAAGGTAGGCTCTGTAGCGGCCTCCTTAGTAGCCCACCGTCTAAAATCCGTCCTCTCCAGAAAAATTGAAAAAAAATTCAAAATAAAAAATAAATAAAATTTTTATAAATATCGAAACATTTATAAGTAAAATTAATATAATCTCCTGAACTATCGAGATGGCTCCTCTAACGACTTGTGCCCCAACTTTTCTCACTCTCCCTAACCCTAGATTTTTCACTGATGGTAATGGATCTCTACGTCTACCTCTACCATGTCCCTGAGGACAAGATCTGTAGCGACCTCCTTAGTGGCCATAGTATAAGATCCTTCCTTTACGTCAATGGCAGTGGTGGTTTTTGTTTCATCGAATTTTCGTTGGGACTCTCGGAGGTGGTGAACCTTTTTCTGTTGGTTTTGGGGGGTCTACGGTTGTGGACGCCTTAAATGCGGCTTGTTTTTCAAGATTGACTGAGGTTACTCCTGGGTTCTTCCCCTTGGCTCCTGTACAAAACATTACCTGTACAAACGTGGGGTTGAGGGGGGAATAACAACATGCCCCTTTTAAGAATCACTCATTTTTTAATTTGGCAGCAACTACCCACGTTTGGATTCCTTAGAATACAAGATTGCTTAAGGATTTTGAAACGTCTCCTTCGGTTTCTTTCAGGGAGATGGTGTTATATGATGAAAAATTATTTTCCAGCCAGGAATTGATCTATCATTTCAATGGACTTTGGCCAGGCCCACCTCTTCTTCACTCCTTGATTTCATCAAACTGGAAGTTCCACTCATGAAAGGTAAATTGGAAATTTTATCCTTGTGCTTGAAGGTTTTTTATCATGGTTTATAATTTTGTTGAAGATAGAGATGTTCTCTTCTCTAAGTTATGACAACTGAGGAATCATCACTTTTTGATGAAACCGTGGTTTCTATCTTCCAATCCAATCACCAAAAATTTAATGTCAAGTCAGTTTTGGATTCAAATACCTCATCTACCGCTGCATTTTTGGGGGGAGAATAGTTTAATATATATTGGCAATGTTTTGGGAAGTTGTTTGTCCATAGATTCTAAAACTAGACTTTACACTCATACTACTTATGGTCGCATTCTCGTAAATTTACACTTATCTCTTGATTTACCCAATTCCATTGAGCTGAAATTTTTAGAAAGAATATGAACTCAACCTTTCGACGATGAAGGCTTACCCTTCAGATGCAAGAAATGCTTTTCCTTGGATCACTTTGTTTCTGATTGTTTGAAACTTGAAACAAAGAGGTGAAGGAAAAATACTTGTGGTGGAAATATTCCCAACATAGCCTGCTAGATGTTGGGAATGTTAAAGTTACTTCATCAGAAGATTCGGGAGAGGATTATCCGTAGGTGGCTTTGATTAATGTGCACCAGGAGGTGTTAGAAAATATTATAGAGTAGATTAAACTATTGCTTTAGACTCACATTTCCCCAACTATTTTGGGATCAGCGGGATCAACTTCTTGTTAGATGATGCAAGTGTTTCTACCTCCATTAGAGGTCGAACCCGGTTTTACTAAAAACATAATCTTGAAGGAGGAATGATTTATTGGCCGAAATGATATCTTTGAAATCTACCTTCAAATTCATAGAGATGAAAACATACATCCTATTAGCAGTGATGATTAGACAGTCATGTCTAGAAAAAAGAAACAGAAAACTTCTAGTGCTCCGCTGTCGAATGATCTTATGATCCCATGGTTGCGATCCTCGGGAGCAAAATTCCCTTTATATCTTGTCTAGGCTTGTTTCGATAGATGTTTAGAGTATTCCTTGAGGTTAGCCAACTATGCTTGATTGTCATTTTGGGAATATTCTTCTCCTTCTTTTTTTCTTTCGTAGTTTTGGTATTAACTGGTATCTTTGTTCTACTATGGCTACCACACTCCACTTTGTTTCTTGTTGCTATTTGATGCCTATTTTTCGGTTGTATAGGGTTCTTGATCCCTTTAGAATTACTCTTTTTTTACCTTATCTTAAAAGCAAAATTAATTTAATTAATAAAAATTTCAAATTTTAAAAAATAATTAAAAACGTAAAAAAAAAATATTAAAGTTAATAAAAATTAAAAGTAAAGGATAGAAAGTGATTAAACTCAAAAATTGGATTTGAAAAATTATGCCTAATATTGTAAATACAATGAATAAAATGGGATCTAAATGAAAAGGACATGCAAACCCGAGCCATGAAGGAAGCTCGATTGGTAATGGCATCCGAGAGAGTTCTGGCTAGGATGACACAGATTCTGAAGGCAGGACTCAGGATGGTGATAAAGGATGCGGTAGGGATGGCACATATTTCTCATCGCAATGGCTATCAAAAGTCACCAAATTGTGCAGAACAACAACAGATGTTGGTCATGAGAAAATGGTTCCTGGAGGGAACATAGATACACAACAATCTATTGAAGGAAGACCTTTCATGGATCAGGCTTGATTTTACAGTGAAATGTGGTGAAAGAGGAGGAGGCTCTGACCCGCCCATACCTGGGACTACCTGGTAATAAAAAATGGTTGGTAAGGAGAATAGGAACTCCAAGCTTGAGAATTTAAGATCTGCATTTTGCTCCTTCCCCTCTTACAAAGGTTGATGCATTATTGATTTGGGTGGTCCCAATAAGGGGAATCTCTCTCACACCTATATTGGGAAAAAATATGGAATTGGTAATGGAAAATTTCAAGGAGGGCTTCTAGTTCTTGACATTTCAACCAAGGGAAACATGGCAGTGGAACTAATTCCTACGCAGTTGTGGTCTTCAAATAGAAGGAGAATGTCATAAATATTGGCAAGACTTCTACACCATCACATATGACTCCCGTGTTGAGGATATGCTGCAGAAGGTCCTAAAGGAAGAGGAAAACCTAGCCTAACTTGGTCATATTTTGCAAGTTTCATAAGTTTTGGGATAAACTTCTCTCATCTCCATGATTCGATTACACATAGATGTAGGGAAAATATTATGGGTCAGATTGAACTCTACCCGTATGTTAAAGCATATTTTATTGTTTTTTTGAAACCCGTAAGGATAGGGATTTAATCTTTAATCAATATTGGGTTTGTGGTCAGTATGGACTTCTATTTAAGACATGGTATCCATATTTTGACCCTTTAAAAGACTCGTTTGATACCCTACCCTGTCTAGATCCATTTTCCAGGACTTTCATTCCAGCTCTAGAATAATTCTTTTTGTCATCCAAATAACTCTCCTAGTTATTTCAGATAACTTGTATCTTCTTTCTGCCTTTGATGCTTTACATTTTAGGTTGCGCACCTGTACACTTGCTGATTTGGCACTTTACAAAGGTTGTAGTCCTTCTACCCGCTCCTTGCACCTTGCAATTCTTCTACGTGCCCCTCCACAAATGCCTTCCAAATCAGCTAAGTTTTGAGACTTCCTTTCATGTGCCCTCCGTTCTTTTTTCCACCACACGCCCTTCCTCAGTTGGATATTCATAGCCCTTCTTCCATAATTGTATTTCGCAAGCATGCGTTCTTTTCTAATGCGCACACATCCACACACGTTCTTTCCCTCTACTTCCCTTTCGCACATCTGCATCTTTCTGCACACCTTCCCTTCCTTATCACCTTCTTTCACCGTAACCTTGCATGCCTTCTTGTTTCTTCCTTCGCATTCTTCTCCCATTCCATGCACTCACTTTCTTCTTCCCGTGCATGCACCTCTTCTTCTATCCCCCTCGCGCCCTCCTCACACACCCTTCTGCAAAGACCCTTAAAATTGGGTCATCCATGCTCTTCCTCTTGTGCACCCATGTTCACCCTATTGTGTCATGCACTGTCCTTCAGTAGAAATTCCTCGGGCCATGTTTCCTACACATGTGCCTTTCTTGTGTTTCCCTTCTGCACCTCGTGCCCGACGTCTTGAACTTTAAAATTCCATAACTTTCGATCCAGAGCTCCGATTTCTTAATGTTTGATTAGGATAGATTTATGAATATAAAATAAATATATTCGGATCCAGTCAATTAAATATCTAGTCACGATAAAAGACAAAAATGCCTGGTGTACCCAAAATAGCTGGCTCTACTCAAAATGCCATATCTTTTACATTTCTCAACAAAATCATGTAAAATCAGCATCGTTGGGATCGTGGTTTGAAATAAAATGAACAAATATCGAGAAATATGGCGTTGAATTAAGAATCAATCGTGATTTCCACTGAAAATGTGGACATGACCTGAACAATGTTTTTGGTGGTTGGGGTGCATTAAATAAAGCATGGGTGTACTTTTCTCATTGTTGCACATTATGGGACAGCATGGTGGACCTTTTTCAAGTAACATGTGATTATTTCACACATTTATAACATCTTTCAAGTGGCGGGAATGAAATTTTTGGGATTTCCACTTCTCTCTCCCTCTCTTTGCTCTTAAAATTCTATAAATCAGAGTGTTGTGGCTCATTGTAAATTGATATAGTTTTATGATTAGCAAAGGTCTTGTAATAATTTGTTTTATGAAGTCATTGTGGTGCAAGGCCTTTGTAGTGGACTCTTTACATGGTGATCCATGCCCGTACTTTGTAAAGGATTGAACTGTGGCATGTCAATGCAACACTAGATGCAACTTTATGGATTTATCTTCCCTTGTTGTATTTGGTTTGCATTCTTCTTGCCCCTTTAATCTCATTCCACACACACACACACACACACACACATATTGTTACAGGGATTCATTATGACTATACATGTATGGAATTTGGGTTGTGAATGCATTTTCCAAATCGTGGAGGATTGTTATCACCCCTTCTAGTATGCATTTTGCCTCTATTTTTCAAACATTGGAAAACTATCCTCATTCTCCCTCCTTTTCTGGTGTAATCACCGCTTTAGTATAGGCTCTATTTTTCATGCAATCTCTCTCTGTAGTCTCTTATAAAATTAGATAAGGACAACAATATTTTGTTTATATTAGAGTAGATTGTGGCAGGTAGTTTAGGAGTAAGAACCCAACTTTGTCTCGAGGTCTATCTCAAGTAGCAAGTCCCACAACTTGGAGATAGTATCCATGTTACCCAATCACACTGTGAGCTCAAGCAGATACACTTGGTGCAAACTGAAGGGTGATGTGATTTAGTGAGAACACTTTCCTCATTTCCATAGGAGATACCCCGAGGATATTCTGTGAAATTTGATGATAAAATATCCCAATCAAATACATACAACCTATGATATACTATTTTTAGATATTAACACCTTTCAAGCCCTCCCAAAAATGATTCCACCCCGCAAATAGGTGACCAGAAGTTGGTACAAAGGATAGAATATAAGGGCTTAGCTTTCAAATTTTGAAGTTGCTTCCAAATGAGGCATCTCTCAGATGAAGGTGAGAATTAAAAATGTAAAGAAAATCCTTCATGGTGGAAGGAATCTCTACTAGATAATTTGACAATTGGCCTCCCTTCAGAACTGGTTGTGGGAAACCCTGTAAACTGACTTACCCATCATGGAAGAGATTCCAAACACTACAAAGATGAAACCTCAAGACCCCTCTCCTAAGGGTACTGATTTAGCGATAGATTATGATTTGAACACCCCTTTGTAATAGTCCACCATCCATATCAAGTCAATTCAATTTGTTCTTCTAATCTCAGTGGAAGTTGAAATTATGGAATGGAAGGTGGTGGATAGGAAGACGAAGGGCTACACTAAAGCTAAACATTTCATTTTCTTAGAAAAGGCATAATCCCTATCCTGTTGTGTGGTCTCATTGCTAAATCAGAGATGTAGGTCTATTTTGTTGTTGCTGAGTAGCTGATGTTGCTATGAAGTTGTGGACAACTAGTTATTTTATATTTGTAGGGTTGTTGGTTATAGGCTTTGATCTTGGCAGAATGCTTTCTGCTGATGGGATGATTTGTTTAATCTACATTTTAATCCTTTTTGAAGTGTTGAATCTATAAAATCTAGCTTTGGAGCCACGTTATACAAGGGTATAAGTCCCTCTTCAAAAAACTATTTGCCAATAATATTTTTTTTAAAAAAATTGGTAAAACAAAAGTCAAACTAGTGAAAAACAAATTGTAAAAAAAATTAAAATTAATTAATATAAAAAACAATTAATTACAAAATTTATAACTAACATTATTTAAAAATAAAAAAAAATTATAATTAAACTTATTTTTAATAATAATATTAAAATAATAAAATTACAAATTAATAAAAGTAAAAAAACTAATCATGATAGAGATTGTGAGTTGTGGAGCTCAAAATTTGAACTCACCAAGAGGATGTAGACAACAACCTGATCTAACAAGAATACAGTCCTTGGGGAGGCTGCAAGGCAAGGAGGTGGAGCCAATGGGGGTTCACGGGCCACTGTGGATTGAGTCGAGGATGCTACGGCAGAGTGAATGTGGCCCAACCCTAAATTTGGTATTAAAAAAATCAATACTATGGTCGGGCTAGGTTTACGAGTAGTCCAATTCCAAAGGAAATATAAATGGAGGTGCTCAGAGTAGCATAAAGGCTTCATTTAATGATGCCCTAGGTAAAGCCAAAGGAAATAAACTTGGAAATCAAACTGTATTTGGTTGATATTGCTGAGGAAATCCTGTGGTTGGTCATCAAAGGCCAGGAAGTGGAAGAATATTACCAAAAATTATCTTAGGATGCCATAATAGGACGATTCAATGAAATATGGCCTTCATCTACAACATTGTATCAATGGATATTTCAAAATTAGACGTTTTAATGTGAAATATTTCTTTGTTCCAGTTGTCTTTTTGTGGTTCATTTTTAGATGAAGATGGAGACTTTTAGAGATGCCTAGCTCATGGGCCATGGTTTTGGGGAACTGCTATTTTATTTTTGACTCCTTGGTTCCTTGAATTTGACCCGAACCTGATCACGCTATAGATCTCCAAAATCTCGGTTTAGGCGAGACTTCCCCAATCTTCCTCTGCAATCTCTGGTATACAGTGGAAGATATTTGCAATGTACTGGGGTGGTTTTGTACAAGAATATAGAGACAGATCTCATGTGGGACTGTGTTCCTTTACCCGTATGTGTGTGGAAGTCGATCTGAGAAAAGGGCTGCCAGATCGAATTAATTTAAAATTTGGAAATGTTTGTCATTCTCAACCCTTTGACTATGAAAATACAGCTTTCCAGTATCACAAATATAGAAACCCGAGGCATTTGCAAGCATCTTGTCCAGTGATTAAGAAACCAATTAAGAAGAAAGGTTTGGGATTGACAAAAGGTTGGGGATCTTTGGATCTGGAGTTGGTTGAGGTGGAAACAATTCAAGGTAGATCCAAGGAATGTAAATAAGGAGAATTATGGTAATGGAGAATGTGGAATGTTGAATAACCGGAAAAATGTTCAGGAATCGCAAGGGATTTTAGCTACAAGCGGTATGAAAATGGAGTCTTTCTCCTGCCAAATCATATTCCAGAGCAAGAATCTTTGGTAGACAATCGAATGATTTCTACAAATCCTCTTTTGTTAGCTATTTTAGATCAGAATGGTAAGTGACAAGGAGTTAAGAATAAGAAAAATAAAAAAAGGGTTGAATAGCTAGTATGGAGGAATGTTATTTGGACCAAGTCTTGAAATATCCTCTTTATTGTCGTTCGGATAATTATTTTTTCATAGGGTTATTATCTTAGGGTATAGGCCCAGATTTAATTTCTATCTTTCATAGGTATTTTATGCCATGTTGTTATTGGGAAACGGGTCCCATCACACCCAACTTATCAATAAAAAAAAGTCAAAAACTTAAATTAATTTAAATATAAAATTAATATAAAAGTTTTCAATTAAAATTAATTAAAATTTTAAATTAAATTGAATAAAAATTAGAATTAATAAAAAATTAAAATCAATTTTAATAAAATAATAATAATTAATTAAAAATTAAAAAGATTATAATTTCATTAAACTTAAGTAAAAATAAAAAATCTTTGAAAATTGATATAAATTAATAAAATTAATAATTCCCATAATGATAAAAATAAAAGAGAAATTTTAAAAAAATTAGATAAGAAATGAAGGTAGTTCTTCCATGGACTGTGTGTTGAAAATATTGATCTACAAAAATATCTTTATAAGACTTTTACAAAATAATTATCTTTAATGTTTGTTAGTTACATATAATATTTGTTTTATTTATATGAGCAAAGACGAGGGAGGAAACTAAATGGACAAGGAATAGGTCAAAGCTCAAGAGATAATGTAGATGGAAGGTTGTGGGACATGTAAAGGTTGACAATAATGTAATATAGAAACATTACTAAAGCTAGGCATGTAAATACATCTTGAATTTTAAATTTAGGGCCATATTGAGTCTGATTTTATCACACCATGTGTAAGAAAGCTAAACAGAAAAAGAAGAAAAAACTTAGTAAAACATGTTCAGCTTCAAAAGAGACCTCAAATGAAAAGGATCCATTTTCATGGAGTAGGAAAAGGGTCAACACCTTAGAACATGGTCAAGGATTTCGAAAAGTGTAGAATTAATATAGAAGTTGAGTAATAAGTAGGATAAATGAAGAAATCTAAGGTCATAAGAAATAAAAATATAAAAAACATATGGACCTAATGGCACCAATAGGAGATGAAAGTGATGAATGATCTAAATAGAAGTCTAGAAATGGTTGAATTTGAGAAATACTGTTAAAAATTAAAAAAAGTGCAAAAAAATTTAATTCAAGAAATGATAACCCAAAGATATACCCATGAATAACGAAATAAATTTGAAAAACACATAATTATTATAGTGGTGACTCCTCCTCAACACTTATTTATCTATGATCATGATCATTATTTACCTAAAGACATGGATATTGTTTGATATGTTGGATAACCTATTGTTAGATACTATGGACATTGTGATTATCATTTTGTTTTGGGACTTGATATCCAAAAATTCACCCCTCAAGGTAATTTTGGATAACATGTGTCAAATTCTTCATTCTTGAGCAAGTAGAATGATTCAAGGCCCGAAATCATGTTTTTTGGGGCCCCCTCGGCTTCTCTCTAACTCTCCCATCTAAGAAAAAAACCCAATGAGTTAGAAAAAATGGAAATAAATGCAAAAAATAAGGTTGTAGGATTGTTTTAAAAGCATTTCAGGTCTGAAGGGTGTGGATCGTACCAGTGCTGGGTCGTACTGAGGTTCGTCGTACTAAGTTTGTGGCCAAAATACAAAGAAAATCATCTAAGTCAGACATTTTTGTCCCATGCGGTCCGTGGGGACAGTGGGGATGTTGGGACACGCGGGACCGTGAAAAGGCGAAATGGCCGTAGGCAATAAAAATTGTCAAGTTTTTTTTTTCTCGCGTGGTTTGGGGAAAGCCAGGAAAAAAGTATGTGCGGGATGTGAATCGGCCCGATTTGCCAAAAGACGGTCTATCAGGCAGTGTGGAGATTTTCGTCCGGGACAGTCGGGACAAAAGTACGCGTGGGACGTGAAAAGGCTACAAAAGGGGACAATGAAGCTTGAATCGGCTGATGCGGGAGAATTCATCTAGGACAACTAGGACACGCAGACCCAATTTTTCCGAAATAGCTGTAGCAAAGAAGAAAAGTCAATGTTTGACAAGTGAACTTCAAACGGCGATAACTTTTGACTCTGAGCTCTGATTTTTACAAAATTGGACTTTCTGGAACGAGCAACGACGTCCTCTATGCCAAAAAAACTAGATTTATTATTTTTAATGAGGGTATATATATTTAAATAAAAGAAACATATTCCGGCTCCAGTCAGTTAATGCTCATTCCCGTCAAATGATAGAAAATGCCTGCGAGACCCAAAATAGCTGCCCACACTCAGAAGGTTATACATTTTTCATTTCTCAACAAAATCACACAAAGTTGGTACTGTTGGAATCGTGGATCCAAGTCCGACACAAAAAAATCAATAAATTCCATATTTGATGAGAAATTAGTGGGGGTTTTTCTATAAAACATGGCCGGGCTCATAACAGTGTTTTATTTGGTAGTTGGGAGTGCAATTAAGAGACATGGTCACCATTCTTTCTCTGCTGCAGCATCTGGGACAGTATGGGGAGCCTTTTGCAAATAATATACAATCATTTTAATCTATTTAATGCCTCTTCCAAGTGGTTGAAGGACAAATTTCAAGATTTCCATTTTCCCTTTCTCTCTCTCTTCTCATTTTTTCTATAAATTGGAGTGTTGGGATGATTGTAAAAGGGGGTAGATTTTGTAGAAAAGCTCTACCAAAATTACTTTGTGAAGCCAATGTTCTATAGGCCCTTGTTGTGGACTACTTGCATAGTGATCCAGGCCCTTATCTTGTAACCAATTGAACTGTGCATAACAGGAAGCAATAAAATATAAGTTTGTGGATGGATCGTTCCCCTACAGTGTTTTCCTTGCATTCTTCTTGCCCCTTCAACCTTGATTACAAGAATATTGTGTCTATTATTATGTTATTTCAGGGATCCATTATCATTCTGTATGTTTTGAAATATTTTTGTGAATGCATTTTGCTAGATTATGGAGAATTGTCATCACCCCTTCTAGTGTGCACTTTGCTTCTGTATCTCACGGATTTGAAGACTACTCCTCATACCATCCTTTTCTGGTGTATCACCCATTGTAGTGTAGGATTTCATTTTATGCATTCTCTCTCCGTGGTCCCTTGGAAATTTAGATTAGAATAGTTTAGTTTCCCCCTGCATTAGAGTAGATTGTGGCAGGTAGTTTAGGAGCAAGAACGAGCTTTCTTTGGATGTCTATCTCAAGTAGCAAGTCCCACAACTTGGAGGATATTACCCATGTTATCCAATCACATCGTGAGTTCAAGCATATGTACTTGTATAAACATAGGGGGTGCTGTGATTCGGTGTTAACAAGACTTATTATGGATTATAAGGGTATAGCGAGGACATTGATAAATATTACATTATATGATGATGACTTAGTGTTATTTTGTTATATGCTAACAATTTTGGTGTTTGGGTTAATTATTATTTACCTATATATTGATTATGAATTTCATATTAATTAATGTATTTATTGTTTATATGGTTATATTTAATTATAATCCATATTATTTTTTTTCTTCAAACATTACGGGTGTTATTACATTGTTTTAACAATATTATTGTTGTGCTTCCCAGATGTAATAATGGAAGCTACTGTAATTTAAATTAGTTGTTGCATTGTTGCAACGCCTCAGTTGTTTGTACTCAGTTGTACAGTACTTATAAGTATTGTAGCTCATTCATATGTAATTTGGTTGATTTCAAATAATATAATTCACACGCTACCATCCATGTTTTGTGAAATTACATTTGTTACTAGAGCGAGAATCTAGACCTGTTGAGTAGCAAAGGGTTGAAGAGAGGTTGCAGTAAGAAGAGAAGAGTATTGGAGAAGAATTTACTTTCCATGAGAGCATGTGTTACCTCCAGTAACTTGCCAGACATCCCTACATCTCCACAACCCCCTCTTCCATTCTAGGTAATTGGAATGTAAATATTTTTTTGCACTTGTGCACCCAGCACCAGGAAAAATTTGCTACAGATATAAAAGATTAAAAAATATATTTGTTCCCCATTAGGGGTTTTTTCAGTAAATTTGGTGACAGTGTTAGCTATAACGAACACCAGTGGTTTTGCCAAGTCTAGAGGACTCTTTGCTAAAAATATCCTAGCTTTGCACAAGATTTAACGGATCTATTCTCTGATGACTGAGCCATGCATATTAGAGTATTGTATTTGTGAACCACTGATGGTTCCACTGAGCCCCAGACCGATCGATCGTCTAAACTGTGTTGACCATTTTGTTAGAAGGGAGTTGTTTGGAATAAAACGACCGAGCTACTGGTGCATAGATCTACTTCTGAATCTACACATGTTGGAGACACTTTTGAACCATGTCATGTTTCACTGAAGGGGTTATTTGTTTAGCATAGACCTGTACATAGAGGGAAAACTATCTCCTAGCACAAGCACCACAAATTGAAAAACCGAGCCGAATGTTTGCATTATTGAGTTGCATTCAGAGAGTTGCCATCATTGAGCAGCGGCCAATGCTTTGCAATACTCCACGATGACCTACAAATAACAAAACAAACAAAGAAATTAGTGGCTGAGGCATCTATCTCCTTCACACACATGACCTGTAGTCAAATGGTGCAAATAGTTAAAAATAACACCTGCAAACAAAAAAACGTTCTGACAGCATCCAATAAAAAAAGTAGAAACAAATAAAAACAAGGAAAGAATACATAGGTGCTTCAAAATCCATTTTTCATGCAAGAGAAACCCTAAATTGACTTCCTCTCTTTCACAGACATGTGGATCTCTCATGCCTAGTTGTTATAGAAGGTTAGTCTTTTTTCAAGTTATATAAATTTCATTTGCTTCATTTTATATGGATAGCGCATTGAGTGCCTCTGTGGATAGACCAAGAGCTTTGGGTGTATGAGGTGTGGGGTTCAACTCACACCCCAATGCTTACATTTTCAAACAATTTTGAAATTAGTGAAAATTTTGGAAAAACACCAAATTTAGAGGAGATTTGCCAGGAAAACCACCTCTAAACAACTAGTTACAACTAAACAAGCTTCCAAATATTTTAGCGAGAAAACCCTAATTTAGGGTAATTTTATTTCTCCTAATAGGCCTATTTTTTCATTCCGGGGATTTTTCGCAAAACGAGGCCTATCCATAAATTGCATTTTCAGCTATATCTTTGCAATTTTTTAGCGTAACGGGTCATTTTGGGCTCTTGAGGCGACTGAGGCTTGCAAAACAATTTTTTTTGCATGCCGTTCAATTTTTCCATATTTTTTAAATGTAATTTCATCCTTCAATATATTGTACTAATTTTCAGGTTGCCATGGTCAATCAAAAATATTGTAACTGCTTAGAAACTGAGAGAAAGTTCTAATAAAAAACAATAATTTTTTTTTTTCTGAAACACTCACGAGAGCCTAGATCTCATTCTCATTTGTTTGGTATATATAGTGCCTCTGGGAAGCACTTACAGGTAAATCCGTTGTGACTACTAATGCACTTAATGATTAATATAGTTGCAACAACATTGTCTAGTCATCGACCCTTTAAATCGACAGGGAGTAATAAGGTCACAGTGCAGAAACTATGAGCCATCCCATCATTGTGTGTATGATTGCATGAAAAAAGTATGGACTGAGAAATTATCCAAGTATATAGTGAAGTTACATGCGCATATGAGAATATTTATTTGAGCTAGTGTCAATAATCACAGAGAACCCTTTCACTACTATCTTGGTACAACTTATTAAATTCTTTCACATACATTAACGCCTCTTTCATGTACCACTGGGTATATAGAAAGGGCTAGATTCTTGCACGTACCGCTGGGTATGTCGGAAGGGTGCATATATAAAAAGGTTTAGTATATTGTACTGATGGTATATAGATTGGGAGACCTTATACCTGGAGTGATAAGAGACAAACCTTGTAAGTGTTTTCTGTAAAATAAGCACCAATGCCCCCAATTTTTTTCTTCTAGATACAAAAATACTTAGAGGAAACAACTATGTTGCATGGAAGACTAAAATTAAGACACAACTTGAGTTTGAAGATATTTGGACTACTGTGAATGGTACTATGAAAAGATCAACTACTAATACAACACAACAATGACAGTTTGATAAATCAGATCAGAAGGCAAAACTCATCATCTTCTTTATAGTGTCTAACGATGTCCCACCCCACATTCAAGATGCCAAAATAGCCAAATAAGTATGGGAAAATTTTGCACAGTATATGAGGCCAAAAACAAGAATGTTATACTGAATTTGCAGATTCAGTTACACACGCTAAAGTTTTAGCAGAATGAAAAAATTGAATCTTTCTTAAGAAGAGTTGTAGAGTTGAGGGCTTCACTTCTAGCCTTGGGTGAAGCATTCATAGGTGATGCTCTCATTCCCATTGTTTTGAGATCACTCCCCTCTTATTACCACATTTTTTTCACAACACTAAATGTGTTAGATAAGAGAGTTAGTTTTGACAAGCTGGTAAACCTATTGCAACAAGAGGAAGCCATGCATAATAAGGATAATGAAGCAGAGCATGCACTTTCTTCACATCAAAAATGGAAATGAAAAGGTAAAGGAAAACCTAATTCCTATGAAAATTCGCAACATTAGAATCAGTATCATAGTGACAAACAACAGAAGAAGCAATGTCTAATTTGTAAAAGAGGACATGAATTAAAAGATTTTTGGTATAATACTTACAAGAAAGGTTCATCTAGCAACTCTGGACCTCCAAAATAATCTCACAAGGGATATTCTAACTATAATTAAGGAAAGAAAAAGGTGAAATGGAAAAGATGACCCCATCAAAAAGAAAATATTGTTGAGCAAGAACGACATTCAAATAATGAAGACTTCTTGTACACTACTCGATCAAGTGAACCATCCACAACATCTAGTGATTTCTGGTATGTTGATTCAGGATCCACTCGACACATGAATGGACATAGAGACTAGTTTACTTCAATGAGGGACACACCATTGAAAAAATCATGTTCTGTTAGGAGATGATTCTTCATATATAGTTCAGGGGATTGGGAACATATCTATACCCCTTCGTTCATGTAAATTATAGACTATTAGATGTCTTATATGTCCCTGGGTTGACAAACAATCTACTTTCAGTCAGTCAAATCCTAGATCACAACCTAAAAATTAACTTTGATAGTTATTACAGCAAGAAAATGTGTTTAATTCAAGACAAATCAAAAGGCTCGAAAACAGTTGCAAAAGCCTCCAATGTGGGACACATGTTCAAACTTGATTTAGTTCACAGAGATGATCAAAAACATGTGGCTAAGAAGTCTACGTCATCTCAGTTGTGGCATCGGAGACTTTTTCATGTAAGTTTCAAGTATCTTGAGACACTTCACCGGTGTAATATGGTACATGGGCTACCATCTCTTCAGAATGATATAGACAAGTGTCCTCACTTCCTTGTAGGAAAACAACACAGAGCTTCATTCCAGAAGAGCACATTTTGAGCTCATGGAAAACTTGACTTGGTTCATACCGATATTTGTAGTCCAATGCAACCAAGTAATTCTGGGTTCCAGTACTTCATGCTTTGTGTTGACGACTATTGAATAAAAATGTGGATTTTTTGTCTTAGCAAGAAAAGTGAAGCTTTTCAAACTTTCAAAAAGTTCAAAGTAGCATTCGAGAATGAAATTTTTCATCACATCAGAACTCTCCACTTAGATTAAAGGTGGTAATTCACTAGTAATGATTTCAAAGACCACCTACAAACTCATGGGATTTGTCAACAAATGCCTCCTTCACACACACCATAGCAGAATGGTGTTGTTGAGAGAAGAAATTGTACTATCATGGAAATGGTGCAATGCATGATCGATGAATCTGTACTTACAAATAAATTTTGGGAAGAAGCATCAACGATAACAATATATTTGATGAATAGAGTGCCCACAGTTTCTCTTGATGGAGTAACACCAAAAGAAGCATCTATTACACATGTTAGATTATTTGGGTGCAAAGCAAGTATGTACATACCCAAGTAGAATAGAAATAAATTGAACATGAAGTCACATAAACTCGTCTTCATTGGGTAAAGTTAAGAGACTCTTGGGTACATATTGATGGATCCAAAGAACAGAAAAGTCTACACCAACATAGATGTTGAGTTTTTTTAGAAGAAGGAAGTAGAGTCTCCTCCTCCAGACTCATGTGATGTAGATTCTTTACTAGTTGTAAAAATTGAAATTTATGTTCCCATAGATGAGGAAAGTGATGATGGGGATGATGGTTTTGACCTGATAGAACCATGACCCATGGGAATAGTTCAACATATGCCCAAGTAGTGTACTAGCACATTACGAGATGAAAGAATGGATGCTCCACCAGATACATCCACCCCTAGACCACAGACTCATAGTAAAGTAAGAGAAGAAGTTAAATTTGCTTTGATGAGTAGAGTTATTTAATCTGATGAGCCCTCTACATTCCAGGAATTCCTACAGTCAAAATCTTGGAAGGATGCCATGGACTCTGAATATCAATCAGTGATGAAAAATAACACATGGTAGCTTGTTGATCTTCTACTAGGGAAGAAACCCATTGGATGCAGATGGATATTTAAAATAAAGTACATAGAATATGGGACAATTGACAAGTACAAATAAATAATTGTAGCAAAGGGGTATGCATAAACATAAGGCATAGACTACGAGGAGACATTTTCTCCCATAGCTAAGATCTAAAGGATCAGGATGATCTTTTCTCTAGATGCACAATTTTTATGGCCTTATATAGGCACCCCAGGCATGATACATCAATATTGATGAGCATTTCGTACAACATGGATTTGTTATAAATCGATATGATCCCAATATTTACATTAAAAAGTAAGGGGGATATTGTGATGGTCGTTATCTATGTCAATGATCTAGTCATCACTAAAAGTTCAATGAAGATGATTGATGCAATGAAGAAAGATCTTAATCGATCGTTTGACATGACCGATCTTCAGATGATGGATTATTGTCTTGGATCGCAAGTGTGGAAAAAAGACAATAACATATTTGT
This sequence comes from Taxus chinensis, assembly GCA_019776745.2. NCBI lineage: Eukaryota > Viridiplantae > Streptophyta > Pinopsida > Cupressales > Taxaceae > Taxus > Taxus chinensis. The sequence continues at coordinate 759,396,378 of CM034146.1, forward strand.
TTCTTAGATGAAATATACCAATACAATGCTCGAGAAATTCAGGATGATGTATTGCACACCAATTGCCACACCTATGGAAATAGATTACAATTATCTCATTCAGATCCTTCTCTTGAGGTAAGTGACACTCTCTATTGGCAGTTGATTGAGAGTCTCATTTACCTGACCTACACTAGACCACATATCAACTTTGCAGTGAGCTATTTATCAAGGTTCATGTAGGAACCCAATTTTTTTCATTGGAAATCATCAAGGTGCTTCTTAAGATATCTCAAAGGATCAGTGGATATTGGACTAGAATACAAGAAGAATGACAACTTCTTCTTAACTGGATATTCGGATTCAGATCATGCAGGTAACATTGATGATAGGAAATATGCTTATGGATTTGTACTATTTATGGGATCTAGACCAATATCATGGGGAAGCAAGAAAAAAAACTTTGTTTCTCGCTCTTCCATGGAATTTGAGTATTGTTCAATATGAGAAGTTGTCTGTGAATCAATTTGGCTATGTCGCATACTCGAAGGACTTGGAATACCACAGGACAAAATAACCACCATGTATGTTGACAATGTAGTTGTTCTCAAAAAATTTCGCAATCCAGTGTTTCATGAAAGTGATGGTATGAGGGTCAGATGGAACAAGAAAAAAAATATATTTACATCCTTGAAAATATAACAGAAATAATCAAATAATATTCATTGGTCTTATACGTTATGTAGTCACAGTAAATGGGGATAAATACAAAGCAGAGAAGGTTGTAAATAGTTACCACAACCGATAATGGAATAACAAATTATGCTAACATTCCCCCCCTTATTACATTGTTCGAAAAACATACATTTCCTGATACTAGATGTCCCCCCCTTAATGAAAACACTGCAAAGAGGGTCTTCACACGAGCATGTGCCTACATGGTCTCAATACACATTGTTTTTCTAAGGTTGACCATAAACCTAGAGGGACAAGAGCACTTTCCGACTGTTCACCTTAATGGTTTTACAGGATTACCACGAACCAAGAGGATGATACCTCGGTGGTTTTAGAGGTTTACCATGAACCCAAGAGGATGATACCTCAGTGGTTTTACAGGATTACCACAAACCCAACATCGAGTAACATGCGCTACTATCAGTTATTTTCTACTCCCCATGATGCTCTTCAATTATAAGGTCCCAAATAGGAAACTATGCATCATTTGTACTTTATTGAACAACCACACAACATAGAAAAACAACAACATGCACTAACAAATATTCCACATTCACTTCTAAGAATCATAGAAATCATGTTCTTACTTGTATTCACTGATGTCGATTGTTGTTTAGCCAATCTTCAAATCACTGCCACTGGATTTTGCCCTTGACTAAGTCATTTTCACCCAGAATGTGAAATATGAATACTGAGAAAGATTGCATCAAGAAACATGCTATCAACTGGATCTCACCACTTAGATCCTTGTTGCACATGGTTCATGTTGCAAGTAAACGTATTAACAAGCGAACCATTTTCTTTTCAAATCACATCATTTAGAGGATCAATTCAAAATGAATAACCATTGGCAAACAACTATACTCCAAAGTAATCCATTTTCAGCATCCAGTCACAAAAAAATAGAACATGGAACCAAACAAAAACTGAAATAAACATAAACCAAAAATTGAGGAATTTTTCCTCAATACCTTATTCACCACAATATCTGTCGGTGACCTCATCGGTTGCAGCTTGCAAGAGGTCACTGGAATTCCTCCAGCCTCCATTTTCCTTCATCCTCTTGTGTTTATGTTCTGCTACTTACTTCACTATGGTTATCATGATAACCTCTTCTCCCTCATCATACATAGTTTTTACAGGATCCATTATTCCTACTATTGAGTCTCTTTTGTAAACATCTTTCCAAGTACCATTCTCAACCTCAGTTACATCAAGGATTTTAACAATATTGATTGAATGTGCACGTGCTAAATTAGAACAGTTTGATGGTGACTTGAAAAATGCATTTTCTTGATGAATGATAATTTTTAAAGGGTTTAGTTCTGAGACCTCCCTAGACGTCAGACAAGCAATTTTCCTCACAAATCCTTCAGTGGAAACCATCTTGATTCTGCCATGGGAATGATAAGTTCCTCTCCGTTGCTTTTGTTCTTGGTTCATATAGTGCATCAACATCAAGTCAGTTAACCTCTACATTTTTTTCTTCCAATTTAAATCCATCTACTATTCTTCATAAAATTTGATTCATTCCGAACACATAAAATCCTTCAACACATATTCACTGTGCAACAAAGGCATATAAATAAATGAAAATAGTTATGAGCAACAGGTGCATGAAATGGTTATGCAAATACCTTCCTCCTGCTACATGTCAGCGTTGTCCACTTCGTTTGTATTTATATAATTCCTTTTACGTTTAGAAAATGCGATTATTCCTCTAAAAACGAGTTTGATCCTTCAACTTGCATTCAAGTTCTCCATCTAAGAAGGATTCTTTCAACAATTCTCCATGCTACATCACCTTCAATGTTTGAAACCTCAAGCATCTAAAGCAATGTCAACAACCTCCAGCAACCTTCTGCACTCCTCCTTATGGCTCTTCCCCCCCCGATTTGATACCAATGATGGTATGAGGGTCAGATGGAACAAGAAAAAAAATACCATTACATCCTAGTAGATATAATAGAAATAATCAAATAATATTCATTGATCTTCTACGCTATGTAGTCAAAGTGAATGGGGATAAATACAAAGCAGAGACAGTTGTAAACAGTTACCATAACCGACAATGGAACAAAAAATTACGCTAACAGAAAAAACAAAGCACATTGAGGTACATGTTCATTTCATATGCGAGCATATGTTGAAGCACAACATCCAGCTTCAATTTTGTCCAGCAGCTGAACAACGAGTAGATATCTTCACGAAGTCAGTTGCAAGTGACAAGTTTTAGTTGTTCAGATAATTCCTCTCCTCATCCCTTGAGACAATGCATAATTAAGGGGGGTAATGTTAGGTTAATTATTATTTACCTATATATTAATTATGTAGTTCATATTAATTAATGTATTTATTCTTTATATGGTTATATTTAATTATAATCCATATTATTATTTTTTATTCAAATATTATGGGTGTTGTTATATTGTTTTAACAATATTATTGTTGTGCTTCCTGGATGTAATTTTAGAAGATACTTTATTTTAAATTTGTTGTTGCATTGTTGTAAATCCTCATTTGTTTGTATTCAGTTGTATAATACCTATAAGTATTACAGCTCACTCATATGTAATTTGGTTGATTTCACATTAATATAATTCACAGGCTACCATCCCTATTTTGTGAAATTAGATTTGGACTCTTGAAAATGTTGATCATGTTTAGACTACTATACTAACCATATGAGCATATCGATGTTATGATTTATAAACTATGTGACGATAATAGGTAATCAAGAGTAAGTTTTGGAATGCATTTAGATATATATAAGTTATAGTAATTTTTTATGAAATACATGGTTGTCGTAAAATTATAGATAGTGATAGATCATTAGTAATTGTGAATAATTGATTTAGAATTGAATTGCGTAACCATGAAAATGATGCAATTATGTTATATGATGTTGTTAATTGATAAATGATATATGTGTTTTTCTTCCTTAACGTATTGATATGGCCTAGAGGCCGAAGGTGATACTTTCTTCGTTATTTGCAGGAAATGAAATCACAATAAACAAAGAAGGGACTAGGAGACTAACTATGGAATAATTTCGGATTTTTATAACATGGTCATCTTAGGAGTTGTGTGTTTGTGTGCATTGTCATTTTACTTGTCGTATTGTTATGAGGTCTCCAAGGGGGAGTAACCTCATATGTGACCATGGGTGTGAATGTTGTGTTTTCATTTTATTTATTTATTTAGTTGTGTATGTGATTTTATTCGATTGTAATTTCAACTCATTTTATTTTTATTATTAATGTGCTCTTTATTTAGTTAATTAACTATGTGAATTGTATAAAATGTGTGATGTTACTATGGGGGCATTAAATGTGTTAGATGGTCCTTAATATCTTCATGATTTTGAGTGGATTATATTTTAGTTTGGTTGTGTACTCATCCACATCTCTCAAAATGAATATTTGTTCTTTGAGCATCCCATACTCCTTCAAATCTCCCACAAACCTAACATATTATATGAGGGGTAAAATTTAGACCTATTATGTATTTTTTATGGAAAAAGAGGCATTTAATTGCAACCTTTTCTTAATCCTCTTAATTATGTTCTTGAAATTATGGAGTGGAGGTTTGTGTGTAAGAATAACATTTTTCATACCTTCACCTTACTCATTTATGGAATCTTGGAGTATGTGTTTGAATTGAGAGGTGGATTGTGGGGAAATAATCTGGAATCCTACATGGAACCACCTCACCATCCTCTCCACAATTTTCTATTTATTGGATTTTCCTTGTTATTTTGGGGGTTACTTTTTTAGAAATTTGGAGGAGGTTTCATGGAAATTGGGCTTGGAATTAAAAAAAGGATGAATTTTTTGTTTAGAGATTGAAGGAGCTTTCAAAGGCAAGGTAGGGTCTGATACGTTGCATTTTAGTTTTTTTATTTGTTTGTTGTGTTTGTAAATTATATGAATGCATTTGATTTATAAGGGATTGGGTGGGTTTTTCCATAGTGATGGTATAGAGAGAGGAAAATGGGGCCATTTGTAGAGATAAAAGGGAGTGTGTGAGGATTTTTTGGAGGTATTTTGAGAAGGGTAATCAATATATGTGGAGTCAAAAGGAAAATCTATCATTTTGCATCTTTAAATTGAAGAGATAAGGAGTTTTTGTGTGTGTGTATGTTAGTGCACTTGGAGGTTTTTGGTAGATGCTTAACCCAATTTGGAGGCATAAAAAGATGGCAAAAATGTTTCCCTTATTCTTTGGCTTAGTATTTGAGCTTGCGTGTTTTTAATATGTTACAAGTTTTCTTCTTAGTGTTATTACTTCTATAGTGTTGCATACTACTGCATGTATATGTGATGTTGCAGCCATTTTGTGAGCTTCCATGGTTATAAACACCCCTTATTTCTTCCTTGTTGGGGCTCGAGGGAAAATGAGAAGGTAGGCTTCACCATCTCATTACATTAAGTTTAGGAGGCGTGTGTGTCCTATGTTCCTTGTTATTTTGTTGAATTTGGAGAAAACCTAATGGAGTTGTAAGTTGTTTTCATGGATGGAGATATATGTGTATTGAGACAAAAGATAAAATATATTTAATGTAAAAAAAAATTAGCATGTTTTCTCCACTCTGTGTGGAGGGCTTAGGATACTTGCATTTTAAGTTTAAGTTCATGTAAATGATTTAATAAAATATGATATGAAATATTTAATTTGAAATGTGTATGATTGTAATGAGGCACTTTAATGTTACACCTTATTGAAAATGGTACTCTATTAAAATCCGTAATTTAGTTTAAAAGTTTGCATCTTATTTTCAATTTGAAACTATCATACTTGAAATAGATTTACATGGGAATATATGCTTGTTTCTCCTTTTTCAAATTTCTTGTAATTCTATGTATATAATTTTTTTTTGAATTAGTTCCTTTTTGAACAAGGAAAGAAACTTGTGTTTGTTTTCCACTTGTGCATCTCTTGTTAATAAAAAGAAGAAAACTAGACCAACATATATATATATATATATATATATATATATATATATATATATATATATATATCAATATGTGTGTGTGTAATACATATGTAAATATATTTATACATACTTATCTACAAAATCATATTTTCCTAAATATATTGTTTGAAAAAAAACCAAGAAATATATATATATATATAATATATAATATTATATATATACATATATTGATATAAATATAAATATTAATATATATATATATAATATTGAAAAAAAATATAAATAGAATTGGGTGATGGTTTTTTTGTTTTATTGAAAACAAAAGAGAAATGTTTTTATTTTTTTAATTGGAGGTTGCGAGGGCCTACAGCCCCTGTACCCAAATATAAAACTAGTCATGGCCGTATGTCTTGAACCATATACATAGCTCATAGTCCCATTTTGGGCCGAATCCTTCCCAGGTCGTATCGTAAACACACACACACACATATGTGTGTGTGTGTGTGTGTGTATTTATATGTGTATATATATATTTACACTCACTCAAATGTATTTCTCATATGCTTAAACAAAATAAAATGGGGGTAACCGAATACCATCAACCTGAAATCTGGTTGAATATTTAAAAAAAAAGATATAGATTACATTTTTCAAACCCTAGAAAGGGAATGTATAAAATAAACCAAAGGATTATGGGGGAAGAAATTTTCCCAATTTAGACCTAGATTCCAAGCAAAACCTCCATAGCCTCCATATTCATCATTCGCCTGCATCCTTTTCTCCCACCTATAAAACAACATAACCAAATGAGAGAAATTAGGGAAAATAAGATTATAAAAGAGAAAAGTAAGGATGTTTACAGTATTTAGTCAAACCTTGAGTCTAAGGGATCTCATTGATTGAATCCAAGGGTGTAGATTAGATCTTATGTTTTTATTTTATGGGATTAGATGTTTTATAAGTGAATATGGATATTTAATTAATGAGGTCACCTAGGGTATTCTAACCAATGGGTTAGGTTGTATTGGTAAATTTCCATTATGGGTTAGTTGAATAAACATTATTCTATTGGGTGTTTAAATAAAAAAATTATTTTAATGGGTTAAGAGGAACAAATTAAAGTTGTGATTAATTAAATTAAAGAGAAGTTTGGGCATTATTTACCTATGGAGATTAGATTTAATTTATCTTAGGAAACAGTAATATAGATATAATAGGAACTTAGGACAGTCAAAGTTATTAATATTAAATTGGAATTACTTAAACATACCTAATGTTATTACCCTTGAAAATTTTAATAAAAAATATCCTCTATTTTTCCAAGTAATTGATGGAGTTTTGATATGGTTTTGGTGTGTCAAAATGTGGGAATTACAATTTGGTATCTGTGCGGTAAGTTCAACACTTAGACCCTGGGAAAACACGGTGACACAAAAGAAAACTTAGAAAAACCTAACAATAGGACACTTGATATGACTTACAATTTAAAACGTAGAAAAACTTCGTAAACTAAAATACACCTAGAAATAATGGACTAACTCCTATTTTTGTTTTTGTAGGAAGCACAAACTAGATGAGGGGTTCTTACATGCTGAGTTAGAGGGACCACTCCCAGATCAGACAGTCACTATAATATTACCGTAGAGTCTATATAACTTACAGGAGGTCAATGCCACCATACATGGAGGTTCACTTTTGGGATGTCATAGACAACGAGATAGTGAGCCATCAAAGGAGGCTCATGAATCTCCACAACACAGTGAGGAGTATATGCAAGGTAATTCCCATGTGGATGCCGGTAGACAGGAATCACCATAAAGATAACATGGAGACAAGGTTGTGAAATTTATGGAGAGATCTAGGAGCCTTAGGTAGGGAGATGACCATGAGAAGAGACCTAGAGGAAGACATATGACAATGACCGATCACATCTGCGAGATATTGAACCTTTATCCGCCTCACTTTTTCAGAGAAATAGGAGGGTTCAAAGCCAACTTCTATCTAGTTACATAGATCGAATGCTTCAAGTTATGTCCATCCAATAATAACATGAAGCATTGCGTTTCTATACATCTTTTGAGGGACGGGGAAGGAGTATGGTGGAGGATAGAGGAGGAAAATTTCCATGTGGATTTAGAGACTATGACATGGGAGCTCTATGAGGAGTGATTCCGTATTAGATATATTTACATATGGTTCTTCAGCAGTGGATTGATGAGTTCCAAAATCTACGACAGGTGATTATGACAATGGCTATAATGCCCTCAAATTCCCACGTTCATGTGCTCTATGATATGGATGGGATCCACATTAATCTGTCCCTGCTCCTACAATTGAAAATTGGTCAAATACAAGACATGAGATGGATCAGTTATATATCTCTGAAGAATACAAACATGGAAAACATACTGGATATGAGACAAGTTACATGACAAGGCTAAATAGTAGGCTAAGGGACTTATCCAATCCAAGATTTCAAATGGACCCACAAATCTCAAAGCTAGCTTAGAGCCCTTTTCATAACGTATGGGCTCTTATAACGTCTTGCTCTTATGACACCTTTGAGACCACCTCATAAATGTGTCAAACCTCCTCTGATTCACATACTACTTTTTCCTATCGTATGCCTCCTGCGATCTCTACCTGGCCATGGTGATCTACTACTCCATGTCCTGTAACATAGCTAGTGCAATATAAACCCTATACACTAATTTGTCCCAATTCAAAGGAGTTTTGCAATCTCTGCCATATAATTCCTGATATGGTGTCATGCTGACGGAGTGATGAAAACTATTATTATATGCAAACTCTACCATATATAGATACTCCTCCCATTATGAATTATGGTCCATAACATACATGTGAAACATATCCTCCATTATATACTTCAACTACTCAGTCTGACCAATTGTCTCCAAGTTATAAGTTGTACTAAAATTTATCTTCCTCCCAAGAGAAAAGTACTTGGTGGTCCAAAAATGTGATGTGTGTAAAGGATTGTGGTCATAAATTATCTTCTACATAATCCTATGAAGTCTAAGTAACTCATACAAATAAACTCAATAAACTGCACTAGATTTATAGGTGGTCTTCACCGTAGAACTATGAGCCACTTTTAATAATCTATCCACCATTACCATGATTACGTCGTGGTGATATCTCCACATAGGTATTCCAAAAATTAAATACATTGTAAATGTGTCCCATTTCCACTCCGGTATAACATGAGGATAAATAAATTCATATAGGTTTTGAATCTTGGCCTTCACCTTTTGAAACTCCAAACACCATCACAAAAAAGGATATATCCCTTGAAAGACCACTCCCATGAAATAACTACCTCAATTTTGCGTACATCTTCTCCACCCCTAGATAGGCTTAATAAGGTGCATGATGAACCTATGATAAGATGTTATTCCATAATCCTCCATCTCTAGGAACATAAATCTAGAACCTTTATGAAAAAATACCATCTCACTCCAATGATATACCCTCAAACTTCCCCTGAAGGAGTCTATGTGCCTCAATATATGTTGTGGCTAAAAGCTAAAACTTATGGTGAGGAAGCTGTTGTAAGATCCTGGTCCTCAAATTTGTACCCACTGATGTAGTCATGGAAAGCTATCTCTATTTACTCAAGGCATCTACTACCACATCTCCCTTCCCCTTCACATGCTCAATATCCACATAATAGTCACATAAAATATCCATCTAACACTGTCAACGAGTGTTGAGATTGGGATGTGTGAAGAGGTCTAATAGGTTCAAATGATTTTTGGTAAGTATGAACCTCCTGCCCAACAAAAAATATCACCATCGAACCATAGAATGAACCACTGCTGTAAGATCAATCTCAGGAGTTGGGTAATTTATCTCATAATCCTTGAGTTTGCAAGACTGAAAAGTAACAACTCAGTCGTCTTGTATCAATACTCTACTTATCCTTGTTAATGAAGCATCTGTGCATACAAAGAAGTTCCTCTATGGATCTAGCATTGCTAGGATAGATTGTGTAGTAAGGTATTACTTTAGAGTCCTGAAGGCCTAATAAAAATTGTCTAACCATATAAAGTTCTTCCCTTTCCACTGTAGGGAAGTGATGAGATTAGCAATATGTAGAAACTCCTACATAAACATCCTGTAATATCCTACGTATCCCATAAATATTCATACCTCAGTCTTATTGTTTGGTACTTCCCAATCAATGATAGCTCTAATGTTGGAAGGATCGACTGCGATACCATCCCCAGAAATGATCTGACCCAAATAATGAACATCTTCCTTAAAGAGCTCACACTTCTCCATATTCCCATAAATTTGTTGCTCTCAAAGAAACTACAAAACATGTTGAAGGTATTCCTTGTGCTCCTCACATGTACTTGAGTATATAAATATATCATCTAGGAATATGAGCATGAGAAAATATAAGAACTTCCTAAATATGCCATTCATAAATCTCATGAATACTATTGGGGCATTTGTCACTCTGAAAGACACAATTGTGAACTCATAGTGACCGTATCTAGTGCGGAAGGTTGTCTTATGGATATCCGTCTCCACAATCCTTAGTTGTTGATACCCTGACTTATGATCTATCTTCAAAAATATATTATCCCCCTTCATATGATCAAACAAATCATAAATATGTGGAAGGGGGTAAGGATTATTTATAATTACTTTGTTTGAATACCTGTAATCAATGCAAAATCTTAGAGATCCATCCATCTTCACAAAACTCAGTAGTGAACCCCAAAGAGATACACTAGGATGGATTAGGAAATTCTAAAGAAGGCCCTCCAACTATAACTTAAGCTCATAAAGCTCAGGGGTAGTCATCCGGTAAGGTATGCGTGAGATAGGATCTTCCCCAAGAACCAAGTCTATATGAAAACCTACCTCACGTGAAAGCAGTAAGCAAGAAAACTTGTCAGGGAAGATGTCTAAAAAGCTCTCTCAAAATTTGATGGTCATCAATTGAAGGCCTACTAGTCTCATCCTCTAACCTATCACTAATTGTAATAGTATAAAAATGACATCCCCAATCCCCACCCAGCTTAAGAAGCATAGCAGATATAATGTGGATGGAAATAGGCCTCCTACCCCTAACAATCACTGGCTCAACACAAAAATCATCTACACAAGAGATCAACTTATTGTAGCAATCCACATAATTCATGTGTGTAGAAAATTTAATCCATACCCAAAATAAACTCCATAATATCCTAAAGGGAGGATAAAAAGACCCAAATTCATGGTGAAGGGTCCTAGATTTACAACACACTCCTTGACCAAGGAGTCCACTAAGTCTTGAATCCAGAGGCCATCTCTACATCCCAACTATAACCCTTCCTAACTTCCACTATCTTGTATCACTATACCAAATATGGAGAAATGAACTAATTAGAAGAGCTTGAATCAAATACGATAGAGATAGGATTACCACCAATGTTACCTGAAGTCTCTATCATAGTGCCCTAGTGCTCTTCTTGATTGTTCTCAACCACCCCATAAATCCTGTGAGTCTGTGCCATGTCACCAATTATCAGCTAAGAAATAGCGTCCTTACCCTCATTATAAGGGTTCAACAAACAATATCTCCAGTGATGCCCTAGTACACCACATCCCAAAACAACTTCCAGGTCATCTCTAATTAGAAGTGTCTACTCTAGATGCTCTAGTAGTTCGCACTATAGACATCAAAGATCTTGTTATAGAATATTGTGGTTACTTGTGATGAACTCTTACTTATTGAGATGTAGGTGCTTCATGTGTCCTAACGGGTCCTCTAGCTAAAGGACCATACTCTACCTTCTCTAGTAATGATATCTTTTCAGAATCCTAAAAGGTGGTCGGGTCTATATTTTTTTGTTGTTGCGGCGGCCTGAAGGGAGACTATATGGATCCATACCTACCACGAGGGGGAGGGGTCGACCCCTTAAAATGATTGTCCTGTTACTATTGTAGGTGAATCCTCACCATGTCTCGTACCTGTTACATATTCCCCCTATTCTCATCCATAATATAGGCCTTCTCAACTTATCAACTAATGTCTATGGACTATGCATGCACACTTCCCTACTAAAATCTAAGTTTAGGCCCCTAATCAACCTGTGAACTCTTACCTACTCATCTTGCATGTAATATACGTACTAAAAAAATTCCAAGAATATGCTCTCATACTATGCCACTCTTATGCCCACCTTTTGTAGATCATGGAACTCATCGATCTGCTACTGAATGAACTAGTAGGATATATACTTGCTTTGAAAACACTCCTCAAATAGCTCCCATGTCATGGAATTCGAATCTAGATGGATCTTTCTATCATCTGTGCTCCAAAAAACTTTTCCCCCATCCCTAAGAAGATGAATAGAAACATGAGCCTTTGTGTTGCTATTTTATGAACATAGCTTGAAGCATCCACTTAGGTTAACTATCTATGCCTTGTACTGGAATCCTCTCGTATTTACGGTAAAGTGAGGTTGGTGAAGCTTAAGGATATCTCGAATGTGATCGACCATTGATGATTTTCTTCCCTTATGTCTCTCCTTATGACCATATATTTGCTTAGGGCTCTTATATCTCTCTCTTTATCTTGAGGTCATATCTTTTTGTGTTGAGTCATATCTTTCTAGCTCCATATGATAATTTTATTCCCTATGCTCCTCACTATGATGTGGAGCATCCTGAGCTTCCTGTGATGGCTCTCTATTGTGCTGACTAGGTCATCCCCGAAGTGAACCTCTGCATATAGTTACATTGACCTCCTTTAAGATATGTAGAATCTGTGGAAAAGGGAAGTAACTATCTGATCTGGGTGTGGTCCCTCTAGCTCAATTTGTAAGAACTCCTCATCTAGTATGTGCCTCTTGCATATACTAAAATAGGAGTTAGTCCATTATTCTCGATGTGTTACAATTTGCTAGTTCTTACATTTTTAAATTATCAAGCAATATCAGGTGCCCTAGGTTTAGGTTACACTAGGTTTTCAGTTGTGTTCCCATGTTTGTGTAGGGTCAAAGTGTTAAACCCACTGCTATGATAGCAAAGAGTGTAACACCCACATTTGGATCATCAAAACCACACCAAAACTACAACACTTAACTAGAAAACTTAAGGAATTTTTCTTGGATTTAAATAATTACATGCATACATTAATTATGATTGTGAAGAAACGTAATATCATTTATTTATCTCATCCCCCTTATTTAAATACTAATATTATTTTAGTACTCATATTTTTTATTACGATTTAATATATCCTCAAATTAAATTTATCAATTTAGTTAACTGAACCCTGTGTTAACTTCATTTATTTAATTAAATAATTCCTACGTCAACTCCATTTATTTTCCTTCCTCAAGCACCCAGTAAATTTAATCAAGTTTTATTTAAATTATCCCCTAGCTTAATAGAGTTTATTTCACCCACTAAGGTTTGTATTAAATTTATTAATAATACACCCTAGGTTAACCTTAATTTATTCCCTAAGAATTACAACACTCATGCCACCCATTTAATTAATTAATTACATGTTCACCATTTTATCCTATTGAATTTCTCATTTAATAAATTATTAACATACTGATACACAAATTATAAGTATTTAACATTAATTAAATTTCTCCACATAAAATAAATTCCACCATACCCATGGATTAACTCCCTAGGGATCTATTAATTTATTTTACCCATGCTTTATTAAAATTATTCACCCCATCACATAAAGAGGTGAGGATTAAATCTTGGCCTCAGGATTGATTTAATCTTCACCCTATATATTAGCGTTCGCTAAAAATCCTTAAATTTCCTCTTATCTCTTCCTTTTATTCTATTTTTGACCTATTGTTCTTCCATTTGGACAAGTTGCTCTTGGTGGGAAGAACAGATGGAAGCCATGGAAGATGTGGACAATTATCCTCCATTTTAGATCTCAATTTTAACAAGAGGGGGAAAATCTCTTACATATTTTCTTATATTTGTTCTTATACTCTCTATTAGGGTTTAATAATCTAAAAAAAATTCTTCAGTTTATTTCTTAGGATCTTTGGGTATTAAATTGTATTTACCCTCATTTTCTTTTTTTTTAATATTCCAACGATAGATCATGGTTTTATAAATAATATATATATATATATATATATATATATACATGTATATGTTTATATATATATATATATAAACATATACATGTATATGTTTATATATATATATATATATATATATATATATATATATAAACATATACATGTATATGTTATTAATTTATTTAATACAATGAGGGGCGCACAAAATGGGTTATGTATTATTTGTTTTGTAGGTCATAAGCTTGGCCGCAATTGCGATAGATGAGGGGAGAGGATGATGTGGCATTTCCAAACCACCCATGGTGGTGTGGCAATGCCACACCTACCCATAAAGCATAAGAAGTTGTGGGGAGGGATTGCCAAGCCCCCCCATAACACAATTTATTTTAAAATTAAAATATATATATACCATACTTGATTCCCTTTTTTTCATTTATTATATATATATTCTCCCTGGTTTGTTATCAAAAATGGTATATGTAAATACAATGCAAATTTTAGTTATAAACATATTTTTATAGGTATAAATAAATATATACCAATATGTGTATTGTATAATACACATTTATGTATACATTTATATATAAATTTATATTTCTTGTTTATGTTTTTCAAAATATTTTACATGTAATTATTGAAGCGTAATCACATCACCCCTAATTGTTTGCAACTCAATAGTTTGAAACTATCAGTGTGATTGCAAAACATGGAGCTTTTCCATAAGTGTGGGACTTCGCAATCGGGAAAGCTCTCCGGATAAAGGTCGGTTCCTATTCCTCTATTCTGATACACACACTTAAATTTTAGAATATCTATCCTAAAATCTACTCTTACTTTCCAAGGAGACAAGGTTAAAATGTTTGCAAGAAATTAAACCTAAGTTACATGAGGTAATGCACCAAAAGGAATGTTGAATAACTTACCTTGCATGGAAATTAAAGTGAAACAAGAGTGAAGAGTATGAACATAAAAAAGAATTAGTTTCTTATCAAAAATTAATTCATGGTTAAACATAGACAATTAAATATGCAACACAATTTAACATGCACAGTTAATCAAAATTACAGTGAGAGATCAAGAGAATGCAATGAATACAAGAGATGGTTGAACTTCCTCCATAGACTTAAATTATTTCTCCACAAATTTCATACAGTCCATTACAATGGCCAAGAGGCACTAATTTTCATTACATCTTGAATGGGAGGTTTGAACTCCAAAAATTCATGTAGAGACAAGAGAAAAAGGGAGGGTACAAAGCAATATTATCCAACATTTTGAAATGGGCACCTCCTTACAATATATAGGAAGAATGAGAGAAGGGAGGGAGAGAGGAATTCAAAATCTTGCTTCAACCACCCAAAAATTCATTAAAATCACTTGAAACAATAATGGATGCCACTACAAAACCCATACCACCTTGTACTTTACCTTGTTTGAGAAGAAAGGAAAACCATACATCATCATTCTTATAGGTGAGAAATTTGGAAACCCAAAAATTCTGATTTTGTGCAACTCCAAGCTTCCAGTCAAATGTGATGTCCATCTAAAGATGAGGGTGCCATACTCTAATGAATGTGAGTGGTTTCCTCTATCTTTTTGGACTCCGAATTGCATCACATCCTCTAAATTTTGAAATTTTGAACTTTCAGGATTCAGAAATTTGGGCTTTTGATTTCAGAGTTTAGGTTACTGTTCATTGTTCAAGTCATCTTGAGAGTTTCAAAATTTTGATCCTCTAAAGTTTGAAATTTAGACTTCGGAGTTTGGACTCCGAAACGATGTCACGTGACATTATTCATCGCTCAAGTTAAAACTTCTAAAATTCCAAAACTCTGAAGTCTGAAATTCAGAATTTAGGTTTCAGACCATTTTGTTTTTTGGGGATTAAGGTTTCAATATTTTAGGGGTTCATATTTAGGGAATTCGGGGGTTCATATTTTGATATTTTGGGGGTTTTGGTTTCAGGGTTTCAGGAGTTTGGGTTTTTGAGACTTAGGGTTTCAGTGTTTCGGGACTTCAGACTTTGTGGTTTTAAGACTTCTTGTTTCAGGGTTTCAGGTTTTTTAATTTTTACATGGCACTGTTCACTATGAGATCATGCAACCTCCAAATATCTAAAAATATGAACTCTAAAATTTTGGATTTTGTGTTTCAGATTCTTTTCTCCCTTTTCCGCTTCTTTCCACCTTCCTGAATTTCACTTCGGCCTACCTCCAAACAACCAATCCTCCAAAGTTTGAATTTCAAACTTTAGACTTTTTTCATTTCCTGAACTCTTTTGTAATTTTATCTTCCTTCTTCACTGAGTTGCATTGTTTTAGCCCAAAACTCAAACTCCCATGACTGAATCAATCCTCCTATTCTCCCTCTGTGAGATCTTGTTTGTCCAATTTTGCCTGAGGGGCCAAATTGGATAAGAGGAGTATGAAATTTTTAATATAAATATTTTATAGGAAATATAGAATGGAAAACCATAATGCTAATCAAATAAACCAGACATACTCATCCTTCAATTTTACGAAATTATACATCAAGCAGTGATATTAAATTCCATAACCTATTGTAAAAATTATAACACATAGCTATAATTTTTATTTTTTTATTTTTTACACAACCTCTAGAACGCTTATAATTTTAAGGATGGCAAAAATCAGAATTAAGCCAAAAATAATGCATATTTAAATGATTTACAGAGTTTTCAAATAAATTATAGACTTGCCTTATAAGGAAGATTTTATAATAACATAAGAGAAGACAACTCTTTCTATATTTAGAATTTCAATTACATATAGTCCCATGACATCTTTTGCAAAGAAAATATAAAAATGCAATTAAAATGCAACTCTATACAACCATTCCACCCAAAAATTGGAGACAAAATGTACATTTTTTCTTTTAATCTATCTTTCTTCCTTTTGAATCAACACTCTTTCCTGCAACTTCAAAAACTAGATGAGAACATAATCCAGATATTATCCACTATCTACAACACATAACAAATGGTAGGGAGTTATACAACACTCTCCTCCTAGCCTAAATCAAATGAAGGGGTGAATCCAACCCCCTCATTGGCCCTCAAGCCCCAACTAAAAATATATATAAAATGTTCACAACCCATGGAAAATTACAAAAGGATTCAACAATTACAACACACACACAAGTAATTGTTGCAACACAAAACAAAAAGAGTGGAAACATCTGTAACTTTAAACAAACACATAGGCTTAATTATAGAGTTAAAGGAGAGAATAAATATGGTGCACCCCCTTATACCTCCCAAGTTTGTTGAGGGTTCACCTTGAAACCTCCAAATGGTCCATCCACACCTACAAATATCATATCCCTCCCTCAAATTTCTTATCACTCCCTCATATAAAATACAAAAAGATAAAGCAAGAAATTTCCCTTATAACTCCACAAGGTGGAACACCCTACCCAAAATCCCTCCATACAACTCACATACTCCCTTATTCCTCCATGATTTCCATCATTTCATTTCTCCATATACTTTCTATAAGGTCAACACTACCCAACAAAAAAAAAACAGACATGCACTCAAAACATTCATACATATACAACATCATAAACAAAAAATCTTTGACCTTACATTTCCATTTTTGGATCATTTTTTCTTCAAGAAATGGAAAGTTTTAATCCTTCCACTAAAAGTAAGAAACTCATAATCATGAACTCTCCCTAATATAAAAAAAAGTAACCCCCAAAACATCAAAAGAAAACACTTAAATAGATTTTTTTGGAGGAAAGGTGATGTGGATCCATGTAGGAGGAAACATAATCTTCCTTCAATCCACCTCAGAAACTCCACACAAAACCCAAAGCACCATAAAGAGGTAGGTGAGGATATGACATTACTAATTTTTCACACAATTTCCCTTTTGCACATTCAAAATTGAATTTAGAGGATCACGAATATGAGAGCAATAATTGCCTCTTTTCCATCAAATTTTCATCATTAGAGGTTAAATATTTCCCTTTAAGTTATAGAATAGTTTGGAAGGAAAGTCTAACGAGTGTGGGAAAAGTAAAACTTGTCCGACAAGCATTCAAAATTGGGCTCAAATCCCAAATCCAAGTTTGGGTTTAGGAATGGCATGCAAAATAATGTAAAATTTAAAATTGATATAAAATAGGTAAAAGGGATAAGGTATATTTAAAGGAATATTCCCCCCCAAAAAAACACATCATCACATTAACATTAACCCATAGAACTAACATAATTAAACCTAAGCACATAATAAACATAAGAAACATAAGGGGAACAATAGCACTTAATAAAAATCACAACATCAACAAAACAATAAAATTGAAATACAAACACATACCTACCCATGGTCACATGTGAGGCGCTCCCCCATAGAGACATCCTAATAGATGAAAAACAACAAGAAGACACAAACACAAACATAACAGTTGCCAAGGTGATCATTTTGTGAACACATGACATTCCTTCATGATTGGTCTTCCTAGTCCTTCCTTATTTTGTGTGATTTCCTTCCTACAACAACAAAATAATACCACCTTCATCCTCAAGGACACATCAATACATTATAGAGACAAAACACATATATAACCATCATATAATCATCATCATGCATCATGGTACTCAATTCTATTCTAAATCACACATTTACGATTATCCATAATCACAATTCACATTTCACAACATTTGTGCAATTCGCATATTGATCGCCTAATGTCATCACATGATTAATAAACCATAACATCAATGTATACACATAAAATCATTCGAATCATCTAAATGTAATAAAAAATGCCATGAATGCAATATGTCAGTGTATAAGTAAAGCAATTCTAAACAACATGTACTACAACTTCTATAATTTTCAGCTAGGAATCCATACAGTACATGATAAGAATCAAATCACAATAATAATCAAATTTCCATATAGTCTAACAAAATGTTATCCAGAATACTATACCAATATCCATATATCTAAGCAACTAATAAAGATGATCAAAGAAGAAATAGGCTTTTCAAAGAGGAGTGAGAACTACAGTGGTAGAGTACGAAACTAGTTTTTCAGACTTTTTTTCAATACATGGACTATATGGAGGATGAGCATGTCAGGGTTCACAAGTAGATCAAGGGAATGAATTCAGATCTCAAAGGGGCAATACAAATGCGCTGTCCACAAACACTACCTAAGGTCACGGATAAGGCCTATATTGTAGAGGAGAATAGATGGAAGACTTAGCATGAGAGACATAGGGTGGGGATCCAAATTCAAAAGATCCAAGATAGTTGGTCAAATAGGGAAACCCCTCTTTCTTATGGTGGAAATGGGTCTTCACAGTCCTCCCTTTAACCATAGCAACCGTAACAGTAGCAGCAACAATAGAAGCTATTGATTCACCCACCATTCAGGCCTCCACCAAGATATGTTCCACATAGAGGGTGAACCATGGGTCATCTAGCTAGAGGACGCATCAGGACACATGCACTACCTAGAGGCCAGTTACTTAAAGCTTTTCTGTAGCATCTCCAAGAGTTTATAACAGGATAATCGTGGTTTATAATGCAAACCACTAGGGCACGTGGAGGATTATCTTCCCATTGGAGGGGACCTTCTAGTTGGTATGGATGTGGTGAATAAGGACATAATTGGAGAGATTGTATACATAACCATAGTAACAAGGATAAGGTTTCTGAGAAAAAAAATGGAGATATAGTACAAAGTCACATGATATATGTAGTAGTCAAGAAGTTCCAGGAAGAGCACCAAGGCACTACGATCAAGACCCAAAGTAGCATTGGTGGTATTCCTATCTCTACCCTATTATATTGAAGCACTTTCAATTCTTTAATTTTCCCATCTTAGTATAGCGACGTAGATTGGTGGAAGTTAGGAAAGGTAATAGTTGGGATGTAGAGATGGATTCTAGAGTCAAGATCATAATGAAATACTTAGTAAAGGAGTGTGTAGTAGACCTAGGACCCTTCACCATGACATTGGATATTCACATCCTCCACTTGGGATTTTATGGGATTATTTTGGCTATGAATTGCCTTTGAACACCCATGGCTAGATTTGATTGCTATAGAAAACTAATCTCTTGTACAAATAATTTTTGAATGGAGACATTGATTGTTGGGGTTATGAAGCCTATATCCATTAGCACTATATGCGTTATGCAACTAAAGTGGTCTACACATAAGGGGTATAAGTTATATACCATTACAATCAGTGATAAATCAGAGGATGAGACTAGTGGGCCTTCAATCGATGACCATACCATTTTCTGAGATTTTTGAGATGTATTTCCTGGTGATTTACTTGGCCTAGCTCCCCCATGTGAGATAGATTTCCTTATAGACTTGGTTCCGGGAGTAGATTCTATCTCATACATGCCTTACAGGATGACTACTCCTAAGATTTCCGAGTTCAAGCTATAGTTGGAGGGCCTTCTAGAGAAGTTCCTAATCCATCCTAGTGCGACTCATTGCGAAACTAGTGATTTTTGTGAAGAATAAGGATGGATCCTTGAGTTTTTTCATTGATTACAGGAAGCTAGAAAAATTAACGATGAATAATCATTACCCCTTTAAACACATTGATGATTTATTTTATCAGATGAAGGGGGATACTATATTTTCAAAAATAGATCTTAAGTCAGAGTATCATTAGCTAAGGAATGTGGAGGAAGATATCCATAAGATAACATTTTGCACTAGATATTATGACTATGAGTTTAGAGTTGTGCCATTTGGACTTACTAATGTCCCCATAGTTTTATAAATGGGGTATTAAGGACATTCCTGGACCATTTTGTTCTTGTATTCTTGGATGACATATTTATATACTCACACATGTGTGAGGAGCATGAGGATCATATTTGAGAGGTTTTGTAGTGTCTTCGAGAGTAGCACCTATATGGGAAACTGGAGAAGTATGTGTTATGTAAGAAAGAGGTTTAATATCTAGGTCACATCATTTATGGGGAAGGTTTCGTAGTCGATCCTTCTAGGATTAGGGATATCTTTGATATGATGGCACTAACCAATGTGACTGAGGTACATAGTTTTATGGGATTAATAAGATATTAAAAATGGTTTGTACAATATTTCTCACCCATTGTTCATCCCATCACTTCCCTACAGTGAAAAAGGAAGAAATTTGGATGGTCGTAGAAATGTGACAATACCTTCAAGACTCTGAAGGAAAGACTTACTACAGGACCTATCCTAGCAGTATCATATCCTTAGTGAGACTTGTTTTTTGGTATAGATTCTTCATTGATAGGGTCAGGTGGAGTACTGATGCAGGATGGTTGAGTTGTCGCATTTGAGTCTCAAAAACTCGAGGATTGTGAGATTGATTACACAAATCATGACCATGAGATTGCGTCATTTGTACATGCTTTAGTTCAATGGAATCATTTTCTTTTGGGCAATAGTTTCAGACTTAAGATAGATTAATTTGAACCTTTGAAACCTCTTTGCACAACCCAATATCAACACCCATCAAAAAAATTGGGTGGAGAATTTTTATGAGTATGATATGGAGATTGAGCATGTTAAGGGGAAGGAGAATGCGGTAGAAGAAACCATGAGTTGATAGAGACATCTTGTCATGACCAAATCAGTGTATACAAATTTGTGGAGAAGTATTTTACAACAGCCTCCTCATTACAAGTTTGATATTTTGGCCAGAGTAGATATTAAGTCACACACACTGCTCAAGGGGAAGTTTAAGGGATTATCATTGGAGTTAGAATGGATTCTTAGGTAGATAGGTCGGATATATGTGTCTAGAGATGGTGGTTTACAAGATAACATTCTTACAGAGGCACATCGTGCACCTTATTGTATCCATCCAAGGGTGGAGAAGATGCACGCTACAGTGAGATATTTTTTTTATTCGAATGAACTTCAAAGGGATATTTATTTGGTATGTATCTCGATGTTTTGAGTGCTAGAATCTTAAGGCTGAGATTTAGCATCCAGCTAGCCTTCTTTATCCTCATGCTATACTGGAGTGTAAATGAGACACCATTTCGATGGACTTCATTGTTAGGATACGTATATCAAAATATCACCATGAAGTGATCATGGTCACGATAGATAAATTGATAAAAGTATCTCATTTTTCTCTAGTTAAGACGACCTACATGGCTAATGGAGTTACACGTGTTTATCTAGATGAGATAGTGAAGTTGCATGGGATTCCATAGAAGATCATCTGTGAGTGTGATCCCATATACACTTAACATTGTTCGACCACAATAATTTTTTCACTAGGGAAAAATATCAATTTCAATATAGCTTATCACCCTGAGATAGATGGTCAAATTGAGTGGGTGAATCAAGTACTAAAGAATATGATTTGCATGTACATTATCGATCTGTTATCCAAATTATTCCTCGCTCAAAAAAATTGGGCAAACATGACCTTGCAGAAGAAAATCTAAGGGTCAGTTTAGTCCTTTGAGTTGTCAAGCAATTCCAAATCTAACAATGAAGGGGTAGGGTTGACAAAGGAGGCCAATGGTGTCAAAGGAGATAAGAGCACATAAAAGCAAAATGGAGAAAGGAATTCTTCACTCAAGGCCCTAAAATGGATAAGTATAAGAGAGTCAGCGGAAGCCTCCATGGGTCTCATTGGCGCACCTCCAAATGTTAGATCTAAAGGAAGTCCCCAAATGAGTTCCTGCCCACCATGTAGTCAGGTACCGAGAGAGGAGCAAGCCCAAATCGGCTCAGTACAATAGGGTCAGAAAAATCCACCACGTGTCCAAATGAAACATCTCCAAAGTTCAGGTCCAAGCGCAGTTCCCAAATTAGCGCCAACCTTCCATGTGGTCAGAGTCCAAAAAAGTTGCATCGACCATTGAAAGGTCAAAGAAACATCGCAAACCTATGGATGATGCCACATCCATCATCAACATAATTCCAAAGATAAAATCCAAGGTGGGGTCCCCAAGTGTGCATGGGATGGCCATATGGCCAGTGGTCCAAGCGGAGGAAGAGTCAGCTGTTGAAATGGATAAGTATCATAGAGTCAACGGAAGCCTCGACATGTCCCGGATCATACATAAATCCTTCTTAAAAAAAAAAAGGACTTGGGTAGAACATGAAGGAGATAGAACAGAGTTATAGAAGGTTCCACATGCCAAATCGGCACAATTTCAAAGGCGCAGCCCAAAGAAAGATCCTAAACTATCGCCAACCCTCCACATGTCTAAGGTCCTAGAAGGGGACACCGGAAGTTAAAAATTCCAAGCTCGGGATAGGCTGAAGGGAGCCTCCATGCGTTAGCTCGGCATATCTTCAAGGTTAAAATCTGAAAGCGGTCCCCAAATAAGCGTAGGCTCACCATGTGGCCATAAGTCAAAAAGGTGGAAAAACCATCCGTTGAATTGGCTAAGCATAAGGCAAGGCAGTGGAAGGAGCCACATGTCTCTTCAGCGCTCTTTTAAGAGCCGAATCCAAAAGTGGTCCCTAAACATGGGCCAGCTCTCCACGTGTCTCAGGTCAGGCACAATGTCTCTGCTAATAGGGGGATTAGGTAAAATATAAAGGAAACAGAGCATGCCCACAAATAACTCCATGTGTCATTATGGAAAAACTTTAAGAGTGAGAAGAGGGGGCTGAATCTTCAACACGCTTGGGAATATCACGTGAACCCTGTATGGGCAGACTCATTCGCATATTGTCATCCCATGTTAAATTCCTGACCCCGGCCTTCGGACGGCCATGTCTTTCAACCAAGATCTCGAAATCAAGCAGGAAAGGAACTTTTGGAAAGTTCTCAATGTCAGCTTCTCACCCACCACCATAATGTTTTAGTCCACCATTTTGAGGTTCTCACGCTTCTCACCTACAACCATAAGGAAGAAAGGTATTTTTATCTTGCATAGCAAGGAACAACACGTGAAGGCATGGGCTCTATTAGCAGAATCCATCATTGAGGAAGGAAAAATCAAGGTTGTTTTGGGGTGGTTAGAGTAGGTGAATTCAATGAATATTTGTGGTGGTTGAAGAAGGATTTGAATTCTTCTCTCTCCTTCTCTCATTCTTCTATACACTATAATGGAGGAGCATTTTTTAAGAGGTTGGTCATTGTTTCTCTCTTGCCCCCTCTCTCTTTCTTTCCTAGGGTGGAAAGTGGAGTCTAATCCTCTACTCTTGGCTCCGTAATGAAATTTTCTTTCCTTTTTCTCAGTGATGATGTACTGTATGAATTCATGGAGCAATAAAATCTATTTTGTGATGCATTTTTTCCATCCTTCCATATTTTATTGTCTCTTCTTAACTCTCATTATTGCAGGGTATATTGTGCATACTTTTGATGTCAGGTGTAGGTTTTGAATTTCTTTTTAATGGGTTTAAAGTGGTGTTCTGTGTGAACTCTATCTTTTTTCTATGATGCATCTGTTCATCCTCTCCATTGCTCACCTCTCCCCACTTCAGGTAGGTGAGATTGTGACCAAGCAACCCCCTTTTCATGGTGCTATCACCTTTGTACTCTAGGATTCCTTTATTTCATGCTCTCTCTCTCCCTGTCTCCTTGGCATTGATAGATTACGTGTATTTAGACATCATTTCTGCATTAGGAGTAGTTTAGCATTAGGATCAGGAAGAATAAGCCATCTTTCGCTAGAGGGCCATCTCAAGTTCGTTAGTCCCATATCTTGAGACATGGTCCCATGTTATGCAGTCACACTAAATGTCCCACTCAGATCTCAGGCCATTTGGGGGGTGCTGTGATTTTGCATCAACAATTTTGCTACGCCCGGTGGGATAGGTCTAAAGCACCTTACCACTTCACTTCATTAGGGTGGATGTGCTCTTGTTGAATATTTCAGCATTTGGAGGCACTTTCAAGCACATTTGGTGACTCCATCTGGTCAACAACCCATTCTTTGAGTTGTAGACTTTCCTTCCATCCATTTTCATTGATTATTCTTTCCATATCTTTATCGTCTTCCATTTCATGAAGTTGTGTAGTCATTACTTCATTCCCCTCATGGAATTCACACTTATATCAAGATATGGAAGAATTTCATCTCCTATCAGACTTGGAGGAATGTTTTGATTAGGACGACCCCGTAGAAATTACAACTTTCACTACCCCATCATTCATCCTTCAACCATAAGGACCTGCCACTGAAGAGTTATCAACAGTCATGCTCATTTCAAAGCACCAAACGTCAGCAGTAGTGCCTCCCAGATCCAAGCACATAACAACTCTAGGAGGTGTACATTCTTTTAATGACACTTTGAGGAGGGTGAAACACCATCTGAAAGGTTGTTTTTTACTGTCATTTCCAACCATGTTTAATGCCAAATCAACTACATGGTCGTAATTTGTGAGGAAGGGAAGATACTTCTCCCTACCAGTTGTAGGATTCATTTAAGCCCCCTTTGCTTCCAGTTAGAATAGAGTAGGTAGATTTTCTTTCAGCAGAACAAGTGCTTTTACACACTTTGCATGTCTTCTTTTAGGCATATATGATATAATCTTTGTATATAAGCTTTTTTCATATTGCTCAAGGGGAGTTTTAAGGGATTATCATTGGAGTTAGAATGGATTCTTAGGCACATAAGTTAGATATATGTGTCTAGAGAGGGTGGTTTACAAGAGAAAATTCTTATAGAGGCACATCATTCACCTTATTCTGCCCATCAAAGGGTAAAGAAGATGCACGATACACTGAGATAGTTATTTTATTAGAATGAACTTCAGAGGGATATTTATTTGGTATGTGTCTCGATGTTCTGAGTGCTATAAGCTTATGGCCAAGAATTAGCATTGAGTTGGCCTTCTTTATCCTCATGCTATAGCATAGTGGAAATGAGACACCATTTCCATGGGCTTCATTGTAAGGATACCTATGTCGAAGTATCACCATGAAGTGATCATGGTCGCGATAGAAAAATTGACAAAAGTAGCTCATTTTTCTCTAGTTAAGACCACCTACAAATCTAGTGGAGTTGCACGTGTTTATCTAGGTGAGATAGTGAAGTTTGATGGGTTTCCACAGAAGACCATCTATGATCGTGATCCCGTATACACTTAACATTGTTTAACCACCATACGTTTTTCTTTAGGAAAAAATATCAATTTCAATATAGCTTACCACCTTGAGATAGATGGTTAGACCAAGGGGGCGAACCAAGTGCTAAAGACTATGCTTTGGATGTACATTATGGATATGCTATCCCAATTTCCCCCTAGAAACATTGATCAAACATGACCTTGAAGAAGAAAATCTAAGGGTCAGCTCACTCCTGCGAGCTCTCAAGTGATTCCAAATCCAACAATGAAGGGGCACGGTCGGCGAAAGAGGCAAATGACATCAAAGGATATCAAAGCCCACAGAAGAAAAATGAAGAAAGGAAGTGTTCACTCGAGGTTCTGAATTCGCTAAGTATAAGAGAGTCATTGGAATCCTCTACTTCTCTCATCGGTGCACCTCCAAAGTTTTGATCGAATGGCGGTCCCCAAATGAGCGCCAACCTGCCCCGTAGTCAAGGACCAAAAGAGGTGAAATCGTAAATCAGCTAAGTACAAAAGTTTCAATGAAATCCTCTACATGTCCAAATGATGCATATCCAAAGCTCAGTTCCAAGTGCAGTTCCCAGATGAGCGCTAACCTGCCACATGGTCAGAGCCCAGAAAAGTTACATCCATAATTGAAAGGTTAGAGAAAAGTCACAGACCCACACAGGATGCACGTGCCTCATCACCACAAATCTAGGAATAGAATGCAAGGCAGGGTCCCCAAGTGTGCATGGACTTGCCACATGGCCAGGGGTCCAAGTTAAGGTAGAGCAGGATGTTGAATTGGCTAAGTATCGCAAAGTCAGCGGAAGCCTCCACGTGTCCCAGGTCAGACATAAAACCTTCGTCAAACCGAAAGGACTTGGGCAGAACACGAGGGAGATAGAGTAGAGCTGTAGAAGGTGCCACTTGCCTCATTAGTGAATTTTCAAAGGTGTAACCAAAAGAAAGATCCTAAAATAACGCCAGCCCTCCATGTGTCCAAGGTTTGAAAAGAGGACACCAGATTGAAAATTCAAGGCTCAGGATAGAATGAAGAAAGCCTCCGTGCATCAGCTCGGTGCATCTTTAAGGTTAAAATCTAGAGGCGGTCCCTAAACAAGTGCATGCTTACCACATGGCTGAAAGTAAAAATGGGTGTAGAACTGGACAATGAATTGGTTAGGTAGAAGGCAAGGTAGCGAAAGGAGCCATATGTCTCTTCAACACTCTTTCAAGAGGCTAATCCAAAAGCAGTCCTCAAACATGTGCTAGCTCTCCACGTGTCTCAAGTCAGGAAAAGTGGCTCCACAAAATGGGGGGATTAGGCAGGATACAAAGGAATCAGAGTGTTCATGCTCAAAGTTGTCTCGCCCCATCTGTGCATTTGAAAAATTATTCATTCACGACCTCTGTCATTTTCTCCTTCCCTGTATGGTGCTTGGTCGGTCTTATTGCCATTTTTTGTCTGCTCCTAGGTCAAGGATCGTGCGTGGGTCTGTATTTGTCTCATGGTTCCTTTGTTTCTCTGAAAAGCTCTGTATTTTGAGTCTCTTGTGCTCTGTTCCATCAAAACTCACATTTTCCCGTTTCCTTCAATTTTCCACAGTCAAGATCTGTTGTCCCTATCATTTTTTCCCTAAATACTCAAAGAGAAATGAATTGATGTGTCCCTGAGGATCGTGTTTGAGCCCTTGCAACAGTCTAAATCCTCTGTCCTTGAAGAAAACCTTGTTTTTTGGCTCGAATGGATGTTTCTCTTTGTTTTACGGTTTGATGGGTGTTTCTCATAGTCAAATTTGCATCATTCAGTCAACAGGGAAATGTGGCACCTCTTGGTTGGATGTGGATCAGCTAAATACTTTAGAAATTTTATGAAAATCCTCATTTTAAAAATGTTTCCAAGTGGAGGAATGACACTTGTTTGAGAATCAACTATTTGGTTTGGCTTTTGAAGTAGCACTGGGAGGACATGTGGAGGGTTAGAAGGAAAGGAGACACGTGGAGGCTTCCGCTAGGTTTCACATACTTTGAAAATTTTCAAAAGATTTTTTGGAAGTCTAGGACACGTGGAGGAATGACACTCATTTGAACATCAACTTTTGGGCTTTTCCTTGGAGTAGCGTTGGGATGACAGGTGGAGGCTTCCACTCACTTTGCATTTTACTTATGATTTTCAATGGCCAAAAGGGGACTACCTTAGAACTTGAAAAGTGGCAGCTTCTACTAAGCTTCAAGCCTTCAAATAAATTTCGCTGGAGCAAGACACATGGTGATCCCACACTTATTCAAGGTATGAAACTTTTGGGATGGCCTCAAGGTGTGCTGTGGTGACACGTGGAAATGTGAAAAGTCATAGGGGGCGGGGAGGTGGAACGCCAGAGGTAATTCAAACTTTTCACCTCTTTTCTTCATAAAGGTTAAAATAGAAAAATTACCCGCTAGCCCGATGGGAAATAGTCAATGTTTTGCACCAGTCAACGACAGAGGTACAGAACCGCGGAGGAAAATTGGAAAAAAATTCTTTTGTGAAAAAAGAGTTAAAAGTAAAAGGGGAAGCATAGATCCGTTGGGACCCACATTGGGACACATATCAGGCGTATTTTTCAAGGGCGGAGCTGTGGAGAAAACTTGGAAAATTTTCCCTTTTTCCAAAAGAGAGTCAACTAGCAGAATTTCTCCACGTTTCTTTTTGCGGCACACCTTAGGACATGTGTCAGGCCCATTTTTAGAAGTAGAGGTGAGGGGAAAAAAAGGTGAAATTATTCCATTTTTATACAAGAGTCAGAAAAGGGCAAAGAAATCCCCTGAACTTGTTTTTGCATCTTCCACGTGGAAGTTCCGCATTCAAAATCAAAGGTCAATAGCTGCTGAGTGTTTAAATCTGATTTTGCCCCCATTTTGTTTGTAAAACTCCTGGGAGTGCGAGTCTTCATGATTTCTTGCTATTTTCTACACACCAAACAGAGGAGCGAGTTAATTTTTATATCTAGAGTTTGGTGGGAGAGATCTAGAGATGTCTTTCGCCATTCAAATAATTTGACTCTCGGGCCCGATCTGGTTTTTTATTTTTCTTCTCCTAAGCACTCAAAGGGCCATATTTGATTGATAGGGGGCAGAAGTGGTTGGTGAATGGATGGAGGTATGTTTTTCCCTAGAAAGGAGTTGAATGCGGGAAGAAATCGAAGATATTTTCCTTCGAGCACCTGGATACTTTTACAGATCTGATTCTATGAATCACGAAAGAATCATGGCAAGCACTGGTGCATTTAAAGTTTTTGTCATTTAGGAGGAAGGGGCTCTATTGGAAATGTTATAAATGGCACAAATTTTTTGTGCAAAATGGTTGTGAGTTTTTCGAAAGATCAGGACTGATTCTCTCCAGCAGAAAAAGCTTTTTTGAGAAGTCATCTAGAGAAGCCTGTATATCTCTATTTTTGTCAAATTTGATCATGTCAAGGTGGTTGCAAGTGTACAGAGATTGAAAAGCTTTGAGATTGTTTTGGAAACTTTCCTTTACTGATAAATTTGATCAAACTTTTAGCTATTCTATGTCAATCTTGAGTAAAGTGTATTTATTTCATTTCTGAATGCATATGGGTAGTTTTTCTTGTTTCCATTGCAATCTTATACCAAAATATAGTCCAATCACATAGGTCTCAGCCCTTTTGATAGAGACCTTTTGATAGTTTAGTGGCATCTGAAATTTCATTTCTCAGAAGAGCCTTCATCTAGGAGTGGGATAAATGGTTTAAAATCATTTTTCTCACATGTATTTAATAACCTTTACCTTGTTGTGAAGATATCTCCATGACTTGGAAGTGACAACTTATGAGAGTTAGATCTGGTGTGTTGATCATATTTTCCCCAAGGTCTTTTTTACAAAATTTATGCAGAAGAAAGGTACTTGTATCCCCTTTCAAATAACAGAGGTTACACAATAGGTTCTCTTACCTTGGTTGAAAGGAAAAATATAAAATAGTTAGGATAAGATCATATCATTTTGAGGTGTTACCCATCTCTCCACAAATCCAAGTAACAGAGGGACATATAGATTTCTCCCCGGCTACAAAACGACATACATTTATGATCTATCTACCTCTAAGCTTCCTGTTTAATCTGAACTACTGCTTAGTTTGAAAAGGAGAAAAAAGTTGGGTACAAAAACTTGTGGCACTGTTGCCTGGGATCTGATTTACATTGTCAGGGACTTAGTTCAAATTAATCCACGTGCATACATATTTGAAGCCATATATATTTATCCCATCAACAAAACCAACAGTTATGGCACCGTTTCTGGGGATTTAATCTACTGTTTTTAGTGACTTAGTTCAATTTAATCCATGTGCATACATATTTTGAAGCTATATTTATTTAGCTTGTCAACAACATTCCAACAATTGTGGTGCTTTTCCTGAGGACATTGTGATATAGTTCATACTCAGAACCTGGTAAAAATTTCTTATATGCTCTAAAGTGCTAGAAATCCATTTTAAATATGATCCTGTGTTCAGGTTTGTAAGAGGTTTCAATGTCACAAGTTTTGTTAGGCAACTTCTCCAGTTTTCACAAGTTTTGCAATGGTATTTATTTTAAAATTTTGGTAAAGAAAGGTAAGATTTTTTCATTTCCAGTTTCTAGTGCTGACATACACTTGATAGAACATTTTAGTGCATTTCCACAACTAAGGTGAAAATCCTTAGTGGAAACTCCCTGTTGATTTGATTCTTATATGGACCAGTGTCTTAAACCTCTATCAAGTAAGATTTTTTACCAATATTTGAAAAAATGGAAGGAAGATTATCTTTCTTTGCTAGGGATCCTACTAGGACATCGTTTCCTGAGTTAGGAAAAGCAAAGTCAGAAAGAAGAAAAGCCTAGAGATTTGCTGGAGAACAAAAGACAAGAAAATGGATCACCATTGAAGAAAGTGAGCGGCCCATCATTGAATATTGCAACTCAATTGCATCTAAATTAGGCAGCCTCTTTGTGGAGTTGAACTCTCTAGCTGGAGAGGGACTTTCATTTGATTTTAAAAGGTTTTCTTCACATTCTACACCTGTGTTTTTTGATATTGATAGGGATTTCCAAGAACCAAGGACTTTGGGGGGTATCCATTTTGAAAATTATATTCCTGTGTTCCAAGAACGTTCTGCCCCCCATCAGTTTGCCACCCCTCCAGGGTCACCCCCTCAAATCAATATGGCTCAACCCATGCCTCCATTTTTTGTAAACACCTTTGGACCTATAAATTTTGTGGGAATGGTCGGTTACCCAAATTCCGTGCCTCAAGATGTAAGGAAAAAAATGCCAAAGTTCAAGGGAAATAATGTTATTACTTGAGATCAACATCTGAAGCTTGTTATCAATATGATAGAATATTTTGAGATTGAACATGAGGATGTGTATATCAAGTTGTTTATTCACACTTTGGAAGAAGATTTCTTGGACTGGTACAAAGCATTTTGAGATAACTCTATTGACTCTTGCGCTGAGATGAGCAATGCATTTAGATTACAATATGGTTATAGGACTGAACCTAGGTTTCTTCTACTAGAATTTGAAAACATCAAGAAGAATCCCAATGATTTAGTACATGACTTCAATACAAGGTTCAATAATACCTTGAGGAGATTTCCTGTTACGAGAAGGCCATGTGATGAGTCATGTTTGATCAAATATACTGATGCATTTGATAAAAAGGATGCTTACTACTTGAGGGACAAGAACCCTACCAACTTGACGAAAGCATTCACTATGGCCCTACAAATAGAGAATAATATCAAGGAAATAAGAAAACCTCCTAAGAGGGAAGGTGTGAAGCTGGTTAATCTATAAAAAACCTCAGACAAGCAAGGGTGTTGATTTGGAAGAAGTGGTGAAAAATTTGGTAGGGGTTTTCAAGGAGATCTCCTATAAGCTAGCCCGAATTGAGAAAAGGGTTGGGAAGAGCTCACAAAAAAAAAACAAGAAAAAAGGCCAAGATAGATTTACAAATCATCAAAGAATTAATGATAGAGGAAAAGGAGCTGTTGGATTTTAGAATAGGCAGCCTCAAAGAAGAGAAAGTAGAATGGTACCTGTCCTTTGGCTGCCAGAATTATTGTTATGGAAGAAACAGAGGTAATTGATTGGTGTGATAGATGTTTCATGCACCATGCTCCTTGTGAAGAAGATTAGCAAGAAGAAAATGTAGTTGATGGTAAGAGTGATGATGATGTTTGCATGATGGGATTCTCCACTAGCTCACAACAAAGACCAACCTCAACTGAGGTGATAACTTCCATAACTGCCATCCCACCTTTTGGGACTGCATTCATAGATTACATATTCTCCCTCCCTCTCATACTTTAGAGGGATTTAGAAGTAGATAATGTACTATCTTTTGTATTGCCCAATAATGACTTTGAATATTTAAGGGCTTTAATGATAAAAAAGTATGATGGAGGAATCCCATCTAAGGAGGATAGGAAATTAATAATGAATGTCATTTTCGCTCAAGAAATAGAATATAACACAAGAAGTAAGGTTGTCAAAGGGGTAGGACCTCAGGCCAAGCCAAAAGCTCCCTTACTTTCTAACATCCCTAAAGAGGCTCCTAGGAAAGATCCATTCGCCAAAAGCCCTATAGTTCCAAGCAAAAATCATACCACTCTTTATGCTCAAGCTATTAAGAATCTTGTGCCACCCAATGAATGTATCAGCTCTCCTTCCAATACTGCCATGCCCAAGAATGTCCCGTATGACATTACCCAAGTTTTAAGTCGGAATCAAAGTCTTTGTCCCAAACAGTCCGGAAGCAAATAGGATTCAGCTGAGCACAAAAAGAGAGCATTTGAACCGCTTGGGATTCGAATGCCGAGATGGACTTGTTTCATACGAATCAAATAGCACCCCTAGGATTCCTGAGCACAAAAAGAGAGCATTTGAATACTTGGGATTGAATGACGAGAGACTTGTTATCATCGAACATAGCACTATGAACATACTTGAACTCACGGTGTTATTGGATAACATGGGTACTATCTCCAAGTTGTGGAACTTGCTACTTGAGATAGACCTCCAGAGAAAGATGGTTCTTGCTCCTAAACTACCTGCCACAATCTACTCTAATGACAGGGGAAACTAACTATTCTAATTTAAAATTTCCAAGGGACCAGGGAGAGAGAATGCATAAAATTAAATCCTATGCTAAAGCGGTGATACACCAGAAAAGGAGGGTTTGAGAGTAGTCTTGAAATGCGTGAGATACAGAAGTAAAGCGCACACTAGAAGAGGTGATGACAGTTCTCCATAATCTAGCAAAATGCATTCACAACAATATGTCAAACATACACAATGAGAATGGATCCCTACAAGAACATAATAATAGACACAATATTCTTGTAATCAAGGTTGAAAACGTAGGAAGGGGTAGGAAGGATGCAAGAAAATATAGCAGGGGAAGATGCATCCACAAACTTATATTTTATTGCTTCTTGATATGCACAGTTCAATTAATTATAAGATAAGGGCCTGGATCACCATGCAAGGAGTCCACAACAAGGGCCTTCAACACATTGGCTTCACAAAGCAATTTTGGCAGAGCTTTGGTACAAAACTACCTCCCCTTACAATGAGCCCAACACTCCAATTTATAAAAAAATGAGAAGAGAGAGAGAAGGGGAAAATGGAAATCCTGAAATCTGTCCTTCAACCACTTGTAAGAGGCATTAAATGGAGTGAAATAATTATATATTACTTGAAAAAGGCTCCCCATACTATCCTAGGTGCTGTAGCAGAGAAAGAATGATAACCATGCCTCTTAATTGCACTCCCAACCACCAAATAAAACACTGTTATGAACCCGGCCACGTTTTATGAAAAATTCCCACCGATTTTCATCAAATCTAGAATTTATTGATTGATGTGTGTCAGGATTGGAGCCAAAATTCCAAAGGTACCAATTTTGTGTGATTTCATTGAAAAATGTGAAAGTTATGGCCTTCTGAGTGCGGGTAGCTATTTTGGGTCTGGCAGGCATTTCTGTCATTTGACGGGAACGAGCATTAACTGACTGGAGTTGAATATGTTTATTTTATTTAAATATATATACCCTTATAAAAAAAGAAATATTTGGCATAGATGACATCATGCTCGTTCCAGAAAGTCTAATTTTGTGAAAATCGGAGCTCGGAGTCAAAAGCTATGGCCGTTTGAAGTTCACAGGTCAAATGTTGACTTTTTCTTCTTTGCTGTAGTTATTTTGGCAAAATCATGTCCGCGCATCCCGGATGTCCAAGATGAATTCTCCCGCATCGTCCGATTTGCGCTTCCTTGTCCCCTTTTGTGGCCGTTTCGCCTTTTTTGCGTCCCGCGCGTACTCCCGACTGTCCCGAACGAAAATCTCCGCACTGCCTGCAATAGATAGTGAACGTAGATAATCTCCGCACTGCCTGCAATAGACCGTCAATAATGAATATCGGCCAATTCACATCTCATGCATACCATGCGTACTTTTGTCCCGGCTATCCCAATCCTCGTGAAAAACACAAAAAAAACATGACGATTTTTATTGCCTGCGGTCGTTTCACCTTTTCGCGTCCCGCGCATCCCAACTTCCCCACTGTCCCGCGGACCACCTGAGACAAAAATGTCTGACTTAGCTGATTTTCTTCCCTCTTTGGTACCAAACTTGGTACGAAAAACCTTGGTATGACCCGTGCTGGTACGATCCACACCCTTCAGACCTGAAATGCTTTAAAACAATCCTGTAACCTTATCTTTTGCATTTTTTCCATTTTTCTAACTCGTTCAGATTTTTTCTTGGATGGGATAGAGAGAAGCCGATGGGGCCCCCAAAAACATGATTTCAGGCCTTGAATCAATCTACTTTCTCAGGACTGAAGAATTTAATGCATGTTATCAAAATTACCTTGAGGGGTGAATTTTGGATAACAGGACTACCTTGGGGAGAAATGTGAACATTGTGGAGAATCCTCTAGCCATTGAAGAGTCTGAGACACCATCAGCATCAGAAGAGCTAGCTGAACTACCTGAGGTTTATTTGGGGACATATTTGGTAGACTCTCAGCTGAATGTGGATCCATTCTTCACTACTTTGATCATCAAGGATAGGCTGCTCCATAACTTCATGTTTGACTCAGGGGCATCATGCAATGTCATGCCTTTGGAGGTCATGAATGAGCTGAATATTTAGGTAACATTAGCATATGGGAAGTGCACTACTATGGACTCAAGAGAGGTGACAATAGTGCAATGTATGAAGGGTTTGGTGGTGCAGCTTGCAGCCTACCTAGGTAAAAATTTAAAACTTGATGTTGTCATAGTTGATTGCCTAGCCAAGTGGGGTATGTTGCTGTCAAGAAAGTGGGCTGCAAGTGTTGGTGGTAGTGTCCAAATGGGACATGTCTTATGCCACCATTCCAATTGAGGGCAGCCTTGTCAGGCTATATGGGGAGAAGAAAATGTTGCACCTTATTGAGGATCCCAACAATGGGTCCTATGAAGTGTTGTATACAAATGTTGATGCTGACAACTTTTTGGGATTTGCTGATGGAATAGAGCACAAGATTGATGACTCTAAGTGTCTTGAGTAGGCAGGCTCTCCTTGGACTTTATTGTTTGATCAAGCTTGCTCCAAATTTGGAAATGGTGTCGGTGTTGTCCTAATTTCTCCAAGCCAAGAAACATTTTTTTTTTCTTTAAGCTTAACTTTTAGTGTACTAACAACATTGTTGAGTATGAGGCATTATTGTAAGGTTTAAGAATTGCTTGGAAGTATGGTGTTAGGGACATCATTATCAAAGGAGACTCAGAGTTAGTTTTCAAGAAAGTCAGAAAACGATATGCCACAAAGAATCAGGGACTGAAACAGTAAACACATGCAGTTTGGGACTTCATTGAGAGGTTTGACTCCTTTAACATTGTGCATCATGATAGGAGGTTCAATGGATTCGTAGACAAGCTTCCAGTGTTGGGGTCTTGATTTGAAAGATCTACAACATCCCCTTATTGTGAATATGAGGTGGAGGTAGTGGAAAGACCCTCTGTCCCTAACAAAATAAAACATTGGTAGGCTTTTGATGATGAGGCTCAGGTCATAAGGTTCCTACAAAATGATGGAGAGTTTGTTGATCAAAACATTGATTGGGAGCCAATGGTCTGTACAACAGAGGGGAAGGAAACCTTATTTGGTAAAGGCATCATCTAGATAAATACCAACACCATTCCTAGAGGGATGGTTGCTCTTGAATCAAATTTTTATAATACTAACTACATTATTAATAGGCATATGGAAGCCTTGAGGGATGTTGAGGAGCATGACCTTGGCATGAAGGAGAAACCAAGGAAGATTTGGATGGGTAGTAGTCTCAACAGAGATGAAAATCAGTCATACATCCAGTTGTTAAAGAAATACCAAGATTGCATGGCTTGGACCTATTGTGAGCTCAAAGCATACAAAGGAGACCTATTCCAGCATGACATTCCGTTGGAGCCCAGTGCAAAACCCTTCAGGCAAAAGCAAAGACCAATTAATCCTATGTTATCTCTCAAAATGCAAGAGGAGCTGAAGAAGCTATTGGATGGAGGAATTATCCAGCCCACAAGGTATTCTTCTTGGGTTGCAAACCTAGTTCCAGTAGAAAGAAGAATGGTGACATCAGGTTGTGTGTGGACTTCAGGAATCTAAACAAGGCCTTAATGAAGGAAAACTATCCTTTACGTAACATGGAGCACATGTTGCAGTTAGTTACTGGTTCTGAGTTGTTTTCTACTTTAGATAGCTTCTCTGGTTATAATCAAGTCATGGTGAAAGAATCAGAGAGGATCAAGACAACCTTCACTATTCCATGGGGAATGTATGTATATGTTAGGATGCCCTTTGTTCTGATGAATGCTGGAGCCACTTTTCAAAGAGCAATGGATGTTGCTTTTGCTGGTTACATCAATGACTTTATTGTTGTTTACCAAGATGATGTAACAATGTTTTCAAGAAGGAGAAGTGACCATTTTCTTCAATTAGAGAAGATATTGATCAGATGTAGGGAATATGACATCTCACTCAATCCAAAGAAATGCCATTTTGGAGTGCAGAAGGAAAATTTTCTCGGTCACATTGTGTCATAGGAAGGAGTGATGATTGATCCAAAAATAGGGGATGCCATTAACAAAGTCCCAATTCCAATAACCAGAAAAAGAATTCAGTCCTTCTTTTGGTAGATAAACTTCATTAGAAGGTTTATATCAAACTTTGCTGAGTTAACTATCCCAATCACTTCCATGTTAAAGAAGGATCAGATAATTGAATGGGAAGAGGCTGTCACCTAAGCTTTTAATGGAATCAAAGAGTCATTGAAGCATGCCCCTATTTTAGCAGCCCTAGATTACAAGAAACCTTTCCAGCTATTTTATTTCACTTTAGAGAAAACTATTGCTTCTGTCCTACTATAGAAGGATGATGAAGGGGCTGAGAGGACCATTTCCTTTTCTAGTAAGGCTTTGCAAGGAGCAGAACTAAAATACACCATCATGGAAAAGCAGGCATTTGTCTTGGTCAAAGCAATAAAGGTTTTCAAGCCTTATATTTTAATTTCAAAAGTTGTTGCTTATGTTCCCCATACCATGGTAAAAGACATCCTATCAGAGATGGAAGTCTCTAGTAAAAGATGTAGATGGGTGAACTATTTAAAAGATTTTGATATGGACATCCAAACCACGAAGTTGGTGAGAGGATTGGGATTAGCTAAGGTCATGGATGAGAGCAACTTGTAGACCATTGAGGTAAATGAGATTGAGAAAGAAAGGGCAGTTGATTTTGAAAGATTGATGAGTTTTGAGTGGTACAATGATGTGATGTTCTATCTGAGACACTTAAACTATCCTGAGCATTTGAATAAGAACCAGAAAAGATCTCTTAAGTTGGCTTCCCAGAAATATTTCATTACTGATTTTAGGTTGGCATGGAAGAACCCAGAGAGAGTCCTCTTAAGATGCATAACTGAATATGAATCCCCTAAATTAATTATTGATCTCCATGGAGGAGTTTGTGGAGGGCATTTTGTTGTAAGATTCACAGCAGATAAGATCCTAATGTATGGTTATTGGTGGTGAAATATTTTCAAGGATGAAACCATGTTGGTTAGAAGATTTGATATTTTTTAGCATTTCTCTGGAAGGATGAAGGCTTCAGGCTCCCTACCTTTGCAGTCTCTATCAATTGAAGCCCCATTTGAGCAATGGGGAATGGACTTCATTGGTGAGATTTCAGACCCTTCAAGAGGTGGCCATAAGTGGATTCTTGTAGGCATTGATTACTTTACCAAGTGAGTGGAATCGATATCCACCAAGAAGGATACACACCAAGTTTTTATGGATTTTGTGCTAAACAATATTATTTACATGTTTGGAGTACCAGTCAAAATCATAGCTAATAATTGCATGAGTTTTAGGGCTATACCTCTGGTGGCAATATGTAAAGGATATGGGATCAATTTGACATATGCATCTAATTATAATCCCAAAGGAAATGGACAATCTGAGTCCAACAATAAGAATTTGCTAAAGATTCTCAGAAGGACCTTTGAGTTGAACAAGAGAAAATGGGGTGAACATCTGAAGTTTGTTGTCTAGGCTGATAGGATAACTGTCAAAAGAGCCACTAGAAAGATTCCATTTGATTTGGTATATGGGACTTAGGACATGTTGCCCCTACATATGTAATTATATTCATATCAGTTCATTCAACAACTGGAAGATCAAGAAGTGAGTCCTCATGATGCCTGCATTAACTAGATTGTTGATCCTAATGAAGAGAGGAGGGCATCTCACCAGAGGCATATAATGTTCAGAGAAAAGCTAAAGAAATATTTGAAAAGAAGGTCACTCCTAGAGCCTTCAATATTAGAGATCTTGTGATATTATGGGATAGAAGGCATGAGGATAAGGGCAAGCATGACATGTTTGACTAATTGTAGATGGGCCCTTACTCAATTGACATCAGAATTGGTGAACACACCTTCTTCTTGAAGGATCTAGAAGGTGAATTTCTTTAAGTTCCTATTAATGGCAGGAATCTGAAGCATTTCTTGGATTTATTCCTTTGAAATAAGGTAAACACCTCTTGTATAGTGTATAGTCAGTGGTTTGTTTCCTGTTTTGTGTTTTCGTTCATCATGGTTCGTGGTGACCTGTATTTTCTTGCTTATTTGTTTCTTTTTGGAGATGGCTTCATTTCTTTTCTCCATGAGATGACTCTATCGCCTAATAGATATTTTGGCATGTGGTCTACTATTTTTCTTGTGGCACTCGTAGGGAGTTCCCATCCCTAAGTTGGAGCCAATGTTGGTGCTCAAAATGGTCTCACCCCATCTGTGCCTTTGAAAAATTATTCACTCACAACCTCTGTCATTTTCTCCTTCCCCATATGGTGCTTGGTCAATCTTATTACCATTTTTAGTCTGCTCTTGGGTCAAGGATCATGTGTGGGTCTATATTTATCTCATGGTTCCTTTGTTCCTCTGAAAGAGCTCTATATTTTGAGTCTCATGTGCTTTGTTCCTTCAAAACTCATGTTTTCCCATTTCCTCCATTTTCCATAGTCGAGATCTGTTGTCCCAACCATTTTTTCCTTAAATACTCAAATAGAAATGAGTTGATGTGTCCCTAAGGATCGTGTTTGAGCTTTGCAATAGTATAAATTCTTTGTTCTTGAAGAAAACCTCATTTTCTGGCTTGAATAGAAGTTTCTCTATGTTTTACAGTTTGATGGGCATTTCTCCTAGTCAAATTTGCATCATTCGTTCGACAGGGAAACATGGTACCTCTTGGTTCGATGTGGATCAGATTAATACTTCAGAAATTCCATGAAAAGACTCATTTTTAAAATGTGTCCATGTGGAGAAACGAATCTTGTTTGAGAATCAACTTTTTGGTTTGGCTTTGAAGTAGCATCAGGAGGACACATGGAGGTTTCCTCTAGGTTTCCCATACTTAGAAAAATTTCAAAAGTTTTTTGGGATGTCTAGGACACATGGAGGAATGACACTCATTTGAAGATCTACTTTTGTGCCTTGCCTTGGAGTAGCGCCGAGAGGACAAGTGGAGGCCTCCGCTCACTTTGCATATTACTTAGACCTTTCAATTACTAAAAGGAGATTGCCTTGGTGCATGACACGTGGTGCCTTCCACTAAAATTCAAGAATTCAGATAGACCTTTCCGAAACAAGACATGTGGCGGGCCCATGCTCGTTAAAGGTATAAAATTTTTTGCACTACCTCAAGGTGTGCCGTGGTGAAATGTGGCGATTTGAAAAGTCATAGGGGGTGGGGGTGGAATATTGGAGGCAATTCAAACTTTTCACCTATTTGCTTCATAAAGGTTAAAATAGCAAAAATGGCCCGCAAGCCCGATGGGAAATAGTCAATGCTTTTCCTTGGTCAATAGCAGAGGTGCGGACCCACAGAGGAAAATTGGAAAATTTTCCATTTGAGAAAAAAGAGTTAAAAGTAATAGGAGAAGCATAGTTCTGGTAGGACCCACATTGGGACATATGTCAAAAGTATTTCTCAAGGGCAGAGCTACGGGGAAAACTTAGAAAATTTTCCTTTTTCCAAAAGAGAGTCAAATGGTAGAATTTCTCCACATTTCTTTTGGAGCCCACCTCAGGACACGTGTCAGGCCCATTTTCAGAAGCGGAGGTGCAGGGAAAAATGGCAATTTTTTCTATTTTTTCAAAAGGGTCAGAAAATGTCAAAGGAATCCCTCGATCCTGTGTTTTCATCTTCCATGTGGATGGCCCACATTCAAAATCTAAGGTCAATGGTTGTTGAGTGTCTAAATATCATTTTCCCTCCATTTTATCTGTAAAACTCTTTGGAATGTGATTCTTCATGATTTATTACTATTTTCTACATGCCAAATAGAGGAGAAAGTTAATTTTCATATCTAGAGGTTGGTGGAGGAGATCTGGAGGTGTCTTTTTCCATTAAAGTAGTTTGACTCTCAGGCCTGATCTAGTTTTCAGTTTTTCTTCTCCTGAGCATGCAAGGGGCCATATTTGATTGATATGGGATGGAAGTGGTTGGCGAATGGATAGAGGCATGTTTTTCCTAAGAAAGGAGTTGAATGTGGGGGAGGATCGAAGAGATTTTCCCTCGAGCACCTGGAGACTTTTGCAAATCTAATTCTGCAAATCACGAAAGAATCATGGCAAGCACTTAAAGTTTTTGTCTTTTGGGAAGAACGGGCTCTATTATAAATTATATAAAGCGCATGAATTCATCATGAAAATGGCTGGGAGTTTTTGGGAAAGATCAAGACTGATTTTCTCTAATAGAAAAATCTTGACAGAGCCCATCCATTTTGAAAAGCCATCTAAAGAAGCCTATATATCTCTCTTTATGTCAAATTTGATCATGTAAAGGTGGTTACAAGTGTACTGCCATTGACAAGCTTTGAGATTGTTCTATAAACTTTGCGTTGCTCATAAATTTGATTAAACTTTGAGTTATTCTGTGTCAATCTTGAGTAAAGTGTATTTATTTCATCTCTGAATGCATACAGGTAGTTTTTCTTGTTTCTATTACAATATTGAACCAAAATATAGTCCAATCACATAGGTCTCAGTCCTTATGATAGTTTAGTGGCATCTGCAATTTCATTTGTCATAAGAGCCTTCATCTGGGAATGGGATAAACGGTTTAAAATCACTTTTCTTTCATTTTGTTTATAGATATTATCTATAAGCCTTTGGGTGTACCTTAGGTGTGATTTGGTTTAAATCTTCGTGCTTTATTGGGTCCTTTGACTTGAGCCTTCATGATAGAATCTGACAGGTTGTGTGAAAAAGTGTTGATCTGGGCCTCCATTGAAGCACATATTCTAGTTGAGGAAACAATTTAAATTTTCATGGCATTTTGTTGATAGAATATTTCCATTTTGCATAAGCTCTCAAGGCTCTGTTGAGTCAAGTTCATCCAGTCTCCCCTCCCACAAAAAAAATATTTAAAAAAACTAATCCTACCTATAATACCCCTATTTTTGCTCTGTATATCCACCCAAGACCAAAATCCTTTTACTAAAGTATGCAAAACAGATCAGGTTCCCAAATGTCTCTAGTAACCTTTTCCTTATTGTTAGAATATCTCCATAATCTTGGAGTGGAAACTCGTGAGAGTCAAATTTGGTGTGTTGATCATATGTTTTCCAAGGTCTTCTCTATAAAATTTATGCAAAAGAAAGGTTTAGTTACCTTGGTTGAAAGGCACAACCTAAAATAGTTAGGATAAGATCACATCCTTTTGAGGTGCTATCCATCTCTCCACAAATCCATGTAACAAAGGGACAACTAGATATATCCCTGGCTACAAAATGACATACATTTATTATATATCTTCCTGTAAGCTCCTTGTTGAATTTGTGTTGCTGCTTGGCTTGAAAAGGAGAACAAATTTGGGTACCAACATAGAGCAGGGCCACGGATGGTGCAATGTGTAAGTCCAGTACAACTTCAAAAGTGAGAAGAGGGGTCTGAATATTCAACACACATGGGGTTGCCATGTCGACCCTATATGGGAAGAATTATTCGCATATTGTGATCCCACATTAAACGCCCGACCCTGGCCATCAGATGGCCATGTCTTTCAACCAGGATATTAGAATTAAGTGGGAAAGGAATTTTTGGAAAGTTCTCAACATCAACTTCTCACCCACCACCATAATGTTTTAGTCCACCATTTTGAGGTTGTCATGGTTCTCACCTACCACCATAATGAACAATGGGTTTCGTATCTTGCCTAGTAAGGAACAACACATGAAGGCATGGGCTTTGTTAGAAGAATCCATCATAAAGGAAGGTGAATCCAACGATATTTTGGGGTGGTTAGAGTAGGTGAATTCAATGCATATTTGGGGTGGTTGAAGCATGATTCAAATTATTCTCTCTCTCCTTCTCTCATTCTTCTATATATTGTAAAGGAGGGGCATTTTTTAAGAGGTTGGTCATTGTTTCTCTCCTGTCCCATCTATCTTTCTTCCCTACGGCATAAATTGGAGTCTAAGCCTCATCTCTTG
Source organism: Taxus chinensis (assembly GCA_019776745.2). NCBI lineage: Eukaryota > Viridiplantae > Streptophyta > Pinopsida > Cupressales > Taxaceae > Taxus > Taxus chinensis. The sequence goes on from CM034146.1 coordinate 759,439,215, forward strand.
GCTCTGTAATGGAATTTGCTTGCCTCCTGCCCACTGATGATTTACTGTGTGAAATCATGGAGCAATAAAATCAATTTTTTGATGCATTTTGTATATCCTTCCCTATTTTATTGTCTCTTCTTTCCTCTCATCGTTGCATGGTATACTACACATACTTCAGATTTATATTGTAGGTTTTGAGAGTTTTGTTTAATGGGTTTGAAGTGGTTTTATGTGTGAACTCTATATTTTGTTTGTGATGTGTCTTTCCTGTTGGTTCTTAATTTGATCTCACCTTGTTTGCTCTAAACATTCTTCAATCTGCGGGCTCTGATCTATTTTCTATTTCCTCGAATGGATGCTTGAAATGTTTTCTTCATTTGTAAGATGTTGAATATCCTTCTCCATATTCATTGATCAAATTTGGGCCTTGTATCATTTCCAAATTATTTTTCCTTAAATAAATATTCATTTCCTATCACAAATGGTAAATTTCCCTTCCATCTTACTATTTGGTGAGCGTGTTTTTCCTCTCAAAATTTATCTCTAACATCTACATATACGTGTTCATTATTGATTGGATGTGGGTCAGTGGGGAATTTTGAAACTTTAAGGCTGGATTCAAATCAAATATTGTCCATGTGCAAGTTCGGCACTCATTTGAGGATCTGCCTCTGTGTCCTACCTTGGCAGTTATGCCAAGGATACATGGTGAGCCCACAGTTGTTTATCGTCTTCATTTTTTGGCACCATATCCAAAGTGCACCAAAGAGACACATGGAAGTTTCCACTGGCTCCTCTCTACACTTAAAATTTTCAAGAAAATTTCCAAGGCCCGGGACATGTGAAGTGATTGTTCTTGTTTGGGAAATTCCCCTGTGCTTTATTTTTCAAGAAGCACTAGGAGGACACATGGAGGTTTCTGTTGGGTTTTCCCATACTTGGAATTTTCAACAGCTGATGAAACATTCTTATACCTTATGCATGTGGCACCTTCTTCTAGTGCTTGAACTATTTCAACAAATTTTCCAGAATGAGACAAGTGGAGAGCCCACACTTGTTTACATTTTCTGATTCTGGGCACTAGATCAAAAGTGCACCTAAGAGACACGTGAAGGATTCTGCTAGCTCCTTTCTATACTGACATTTTTTCAAAGGCCAAAGGGAAATTTTATTGGCCCCAGAGAACATGGAGAGCTTGTTCTTGTTTGAGGTCATGCCTCTAAACTTCATCTTTAAATTTGTGCCAAACATACACGTGGAAGGCCCGCACTCATTTGGGAACCTGCTATTAGGAATTAGAGAACAAGTATGTGGAAACAATTCCTCAAACCATAGTAGTAGGAACGTATATAGTAGAATTATACTTGAAGAAATATAACATAATAAATAAATAATGAACAAAAGAAGACAAAACAAGATTTAACATGGTTCACCCAATGTGGGCTACGTCCACCAAGAACTTGCTCAAATTTTATTATCAACAAGAGTAAAACAACTCTTACAGTCTCCTCTTAGTTATGAACTCATAATAGAATTCCAAATATGCTAAACCACATCTAAACCACAATTGACACCCAATTGCTTAACCTTGATCACTCTTGATCACCTCTTGATCATTAAGACTCAAGATATCTTCAAGATACCCTAACACCTCTATTTATAGGATTAAAATCCTCTTAACAAGTCCTAAAGCTGACCCTAGAAGTTCGAAAGTCGTGATCTTTCAACTTCCCATGGCAGGAAAAATATTCCTGCTGTTAGCAACTAATTAATAACATGTTAACAGCATATTAACAGAAACAACACAGTGATTGCATAGCAACGTCATAGTAGATGACTGCAGAATGCTCCTGAAGCCTCCAAATTTAACTGTTCGAGATCCAACACTTCAACACTAAAAGAGGAAGATAAAAAATAGGCTCCACACCCAACAATCTCCCACTTGGAGACTTTTTTCCATTGAGAAAAGTTCTTAACCCTTCATTATCAACCCTGAAGGCCAATCAAAGTTGAACACAACTTCTACTTTGCTCTTTTGACTGCCTTGGTCATCATATCTGTAGGATTTTGATTGGTATGAATCTTTTCCAACTTTAACTTATCTTCTTCCAAATTTGTCCTGATGAAATGATATCTCACATAAATGTGCTTTGTACTAGAGTGGAAAGCAGAGTGTTTCACTAAATGAATAGCACTCTGACTATCACTGTGTAGTCTCCCAACTTCCTATTTATGACCCAACTCATCAAGCAACTACTGTAGCCAAATAATCTCCTTGCTTGGCTCTGTGGCAGCAACATACTCAACCTCTGTGGTTGAAAAAGCCACAACCTTTTGTAAGCATGAAATCCAACTCACCGTTGTATCACCAACCATAAATACATAGCGTGTCGTGCTCCTTCTGCTGTCTAAATATCTTCCCATGTCCGAATCTACATATCCACGTAATGTAGTGTTTGATCCACCGAAACGCAATGCTGCTCCCATGGTCCCTCTCAAATACCGAAGGATCCACTTTGCTTCCTACCAGTGCTCTCTACCTAGATCACTCATAAACCTACTCACTACTCCAACTGCATTGGAAATGTCAGGCCTAGTGCATACCATAGCATACATCAAGCTACTAACTGCTAATGAGTATAGTACCCTAGACATTTGGATTCTATCCTCCTTAGTCTTTGGAATCTGCTCCTTTCATAATTTAAAGTGACCTTCCAAAGGAGTACAAACCAGTTTCGCATCCTTCATACTAAACCTCTCCAATACCTTCTTTATGTACTCTTCTTGAGATAATACCCGCTTCCTCTCCTTCCTGTTCTGATTTATTCTCATACCAAGGATTTGTTTTTCTGCCCCCAAATCCTTCATAGCAAAGGAGTCATCTAGCTACTACTTGAGTACCTTTATTTCCTTCATGTTCTTCCTTGCAACAAGCATATCATCTACATACATGAACAAAATAATATAACTACCATAAAGAAAATTCTTGATGCACACGCAATGGTCTGAGTGACACTTGGAGTAACCCTACTTCTACATAAAATTGTCAAGCTTTATGTACCACTGTCATGGAGCTTGGTTCAGGCCATACAAGCTCTTCTTCAATTTGCACACTAACCTCTCTTTCACTTTTACCTCATAACCATGTGGCTGCTACATATACAATTCCTCCTCCAACTCACCATGAAGGAATGCAGTATTCACTTCTAACTATTCTAAGTGCATGTCTTCTACTACAAATAAACCAAGAATAGTCCTAATAGAAGTCATTTTAACAACCGGAGAAAAAAATTCATCATATTCTATACCTTTCTTTTGTGCAAATCCTTTGATCACCAACCGAGCCTTGTATCATTTCCTACCTCCGTCTCCCTCTTTGATTCTATACACCCACTTGTTCTATAATTCTCTTTTTCCTTCGGGTAGCTCCAACAGATCCCATGTTTGGTTTTCCATAAGAGATATATGCTCTTTATCCATGGCCTACTCCCACTTCTTCCTGGCATCCACTTGCACTGCTTCCTCAAAGCACTCTGGCTCTCCACTGTCAATGCACAATAAATAATTCAAAGATGGAGTAAATCATCCAGGTTCCCTTCTTACCCTATAAGACCTTCTCACCTCAAGAGTTTGGGGTTCCTTATGAGTAGGTACCTAAACTAGCTGTGCCAGAACATGCTAAACCTGAACCAACCCTATCAATGTGAACACATACCTCACATCCAAATACTCTAAGAAATGAGTAATCAATTCTCTTACCAGACCAAGCCTCCTCAGGTATACCTCCATCCAAAGCCATAGAGGGTCCTCTGTTAATCAGATAAACAGCTCTGCTTATCTCTTTCACCCAAAACATGAGTGGCAGCCCCACTTGTAACCTTATGCACCTACTCCATGATTGTCCTGTTCATTCTCTGTAAAACTCCATTTTCCTGTGGAGTATTTGGAACCGGTCTTTGCCTACGGATCCCATTTACCGAACAGTAATCAATAAATTAATTGCTTCAATATTCCCCTCCATTATCCAACCTAATAAATTTCATCTTGAGACCTGTTTCATTCTCAACCCAAGGCTTTCCATCTTTTGAAAGTTTCAAACACATCAGATTTATTTCTAATGCAATATACCCAAACTTTTCTATTTGCATCATCAATGAAAGTGACATAATAACATGAACCACCAATAGAGTTTACCTTAGCTGGCCCCCATACATCTGTATGCACTAACTCTAAACTTACCTCCTTCCTAGTAGGTCCAACCTTGAGGAATCTCACCCACTTCTGTTTCCCATAAACACAGCCCGCCACAGAAGTCCAAATCTAACTCCTTTAGTCTAGGAAACCTGTCCTTTATAATCTGCATGCCCTTATGACTCATATGACTGAGTCTCTGGTGTAAAAAAGTTGCATCTCCATCTGCAACAACTAAATTGCAATAATTAGCAACCACTGGTTAAATTACAAAGTACCATTTTTTCCCTCTTACAACCATAAGAGCTCACTTGGTAACCTTCCAAGAATCCACTATAAAACTAACTGTACAACCATCACTTCCCCAGTTGTTCCATTGATATCAAGTTTCACCTGAACTTAGGTACATGCCTAACATCCTTAAGCATGCATGTGTTCCCATTCTACATTTTCACCCGAACAACAACCTTTCCCTACTATGTTGTATGGTTCATCATCACCCAGATATACATGTCCAAAATCACCTTGAATAAAATCAGTAAAGTAATTTCTATGTGGGGGTGGCATGGAAAGAAGCCCCTGAATCTAACACCCATGATTCCACAATATTATCTAAATAAAGAATTAAGGAATTTTGACAAACATCACCTACTGCCACATTTACCTCTTTAGTTTCCTCCTTCTTGTTCTTCTTATCCCAAAGAGCTCAATAATCTTTCTTAGCATGACCAACCTTCCCATAGTGCCAACATTCTAACTTACTCTTGGACTTTAACCTCTCGTGATCATTTGACTTCCCATGGTTACCTTTACCTCTATTCTTTTGTCTCCCTCTGCTCTCCACCGTCAAAGCGTTTCCTAGAATTAGAAGAATCTCTAGTGCTCTTCGTTCACATTTCCTCACTTAGGATCACACCTATTACATTTTCAAACTTCAACTTTGAGTTTATTACAGACTGAATTACTTACATCCATAATCAAGTTGTCCCAGCTATCTAGTAAGGAGTACAAAATAAACAAAGCCCTGACCTCATCATCAAAGTTAATTTTTATTGATTTTAACATAATCACAATCATATTAAATTCATTCAGATGATAAGTAAAAAAACCATTCTCAGACTTCTTCATATTAAATAAATTTTTCATCAAAAATATTTAATTAGAGGCCGAGGGTTTTTCATTTAACTTCCCTAAGGAATCATGAGACCTTCCGTGGTCTTCTCCTACAATATGTTGAAAGAAACCAAAGATGTAAGCATAAATGAATTTACTCGAGCACCTTTCTATCATGGAACTCCCCAATCCTCATCTGACATGGCTGTAGGTTTTCTTTTCTTTTCCAGCCAAAGGAACATGGAGGTCCTTCCAATATAAGTAATCCTCCATTTGCATCTTCCACAAACCAAAGTTCTTCCCATTGAACTTCTCAACCCTCGATCTTCGTTCATCTTCCATAGCTCCCCATTCAAGCCTAAACTTTCCCTGTGATTTACAACTTCAGAAAAAAACCACCAAAGCTCTGATACCAATTGTTAGGAATTAGAGAAAAAATATGCGGAAACAATTCCTCAAACCCACGGAAATAAGAAACTATATATAGTAGAATTATACTTGTAGAAATATAACAACATAAATGAATAATGCACAAAATAAGACAAGACAATATTTAACTTGGTTCACCTAATGTGGGCTACGTCCACCAAGAACTTGCTCAGATTTTATTATCAACAAGAGAAAAATAAATCTCATAGTCTTCTCTCAATTATGAACTCACAACAGAATTCCAAAGATGCTAAACCACATCTAAACCACAATTGACACCCAATTGCTTAACCTTGATCACCCTCTTGATCATTAAGAATCAAGACCTCTTGAACACTCAAGATATCTTTAAGATACCCCTAACACCTCTATTTATAGGATTAAAATTCTCTTAAGAAGTCCTAAAGCTGACCCTAGAAGGTTTAAAAGTCACGATCTTTCAACTTCCCACAGCTGGAAAAATAGTCCCGACGTTAACAACCAATTTAATAGCATGTTAACAAACAACGTCCGCAGCAACGGAACAACGACTACAAAATGCTCCTGAAGTCTCCAAACTTAACCGTTTGAGCTCCAGCACTTCAACACTGATTCAAGAAGACCAAAAATAGGCTCCACGCCCCAACAATTGTAACTTTTCTCCTTTTCATGTTCTTATCCAAGTCATATAGCTTTCTTTGTTACTTTCTTAACAAGATTCCATCCTTTTGTAAAGAAACTGTTAATGGAGTCATCAAAATACTGGAATTGAACTTTGTAAAGTGAAAAATTATAAGCTCAATGCTCTATTTATCTAATTTGATTCCTTTCTTGAAATTCAACACTCATTGTTACAACTTAAATAATTCATTTATTAACTGACCATGAAGCTTTTTTGAAATTTCTCAATATGTACTTGCATAATATGAACCCAAAATGTACTTGTACCTTGACAATGGGATTTTCTTTGATTATACTTGATCTTTATGAGATTAGGGAATGATATTTCCTTAGGTATCCCTTTGTTTTTTTTCAAGTGATGATGCAATCTAAATTTGTTAGTACATAATTTAAATCATGAATTTCATTCTTCTGCTGCATCCTATACCTACAAAATTCAAAAAAATAGTCTAGGAAACAATAGGCTTTCAACCTCTCTTATATTCCATAGTGACTATTTTTTTCTTTCTTTTATCTTTTTTTCATAATTTCTGTGAATTCCATGAGCTTCTGCAAATTACTACTTTTTCAATTCTGCATATGTTACTTTAATGTACCTTATGCCTTTTGATTTTAAGCGATTCACTTTCTTGAAACTAGATACAATGTGAATACATATTCAACCATGAGCTCAGTAAGTGATGTCTTTTCTTTATCTTTTTTCAAGTACATTAATGGACTAGATGATGCAAAAGACGAAGATGAAGGATTTGGAACTTGATCACGATTAGCGAATGAAAACCCGAAGGAAATGATGGGTTTCTTGTATATTTTTTTGCTTTTAGTTTCATGTACATGTATCTCTTATTTCAGTACTAATAAGTTACATCCCACGGCATGTGTGGGAAACATTGAATTTCCTCATCAATAAATGATATTATTTCTATAATCGAGATTTGTGAAATTTCTTTTACTTTCATCTCTTATGATATATAATGATTATAGAATGAATTAAACAACTCAATAACATAATTAATAACACTTAATCATAGGAAATTATCAAATTTAAAATACTTGTAACTTAATAATGAACATCTGCAACTTGTAATCAAAAATTGTTTTCCTGCTATGGGATGTAAAATCCCACATATCGAATGATTCCTACCTTCACAAGGCAATACATTGGTCTTTCAAGGATTTTGTGTTTCGTTTTTAAAGACAAACATGGAATGAAAACCTATGTGAGATGTTACATTCTATAATAGTTACACATAGTTGTAAATTGCATGGTGTTAATCAATTATTGTAACTGAAAACAAAATGAAAACTGTATGACTTCCCCCTAGTTAGGTCCATTTAATCAATGCCTTCTATTGAGAAAAATTTATCGAGCTTCCCATTTTTGCACAAGTGCAAAAAATTTCAACAAGAGGTATTTCTACCTCTTGCATATTGATTCACATCATGGCCCCTCCTTCATCTTCAACAACTCGTCCAATATTTCCACTACAACATGAAATATTCATCTCATTCATACTTAGCTAGATATAAAATTTAGAAAAATTACAATACAACATTTAATTCAATCACTAAATCAAGAAAGAACTGAAGGCAACATGTTTATCCTATATTAAACCATGATCCAAAAAGACTAAAAACATCTTATATTATTTTTAAAAAAATTGAATATATTAATAGATGTCAATATAGACTATTAATTTTTATTGTGTTAATTTATACCTTTATTTTATTATTTGTATTTATGTTGTGGGTGCATAAATGTAGGTCAATATGTATTATGGTGGGTAATTTCTACTCTTTAGATGTTGGTCAATAAAATTGGGTCAATACAGGTCATCATATGATAAGGGCATAACCTTTGAAAGGATGGTTTAATGTGTAAATGCACATATATTTAATGAATTTTAAAGAAGATAAATTTCATTTAGTCTTCCTTGTATTTCCCATCTTTTAAAATAATAATAATAATAAATTAAGAAAAAAATTAGATTCCGTGAAAGTTATGGTGGCAAGGGTGGCATGGAGTCTGACTGAACCTGATAGGAGTGGGGAGAAATACATGGTGTAGACCAACTATAAATGGGGTAAGTCAATAAATTTTTATGATGTTATAAATGAAAGTGATATGGGAGATGTGTTATCAGTCACCTATGCTATCATCTCCCCATCCATGCAGATTTGTTTCTTCCACTCTTCCTCTACATGAAACTTTTTTTTTCTTTCTCAACACCTCATTCATATCCAAATGGGAGCTTTGAAAGCATGCTTCAATCTTGATAAACATTTCTGACCTATAATTTTTCTTGGCAATATAATACTTTTCACTTTATTTGAATATCCAAAGGCATTATCACCGTAAAACACAGGTCAATGTTGTAAATCTCATAGTAGTTAGATGGACACAATAAGTGCAACAAGATGGACACAATAAGTGCAACATTGGAGGCTCGCTTCTAGTTTTAAATTAGCCTCAGATTGCATCTTCTTTCCCAAATCACATTTTATAGCACCCTAAACTATGTTCTTTATTTCTTCCCCCACTCCTCAAATTTACTCTAGATTTACTGGATAAAGACATTGAAACTTCACTTAACCATCTATTCCACTCATGACTTTGCATGATTTATCTCTATCAATCTTCCCCAGCGTGAAACACGCTTCTTATTCTTTTTGTGTCCTGCAAGGTGTGTGGTTAGAAGTGTTATAATGTAATCATGGAGAATGTGGGAGCATATGAAAGGTATGTTAACTATTTGACAAAATTTTCTAGATAAAACATAGCAATGTTCGTATCAATGAATCTTTAAACAATTTTTTTTAAGAAAATATTATTGTTTAGCCCAGTTGAAACACACAAGTTACATTTGGATTTTATGCACAATAAATTGATGACTATTGGTCGGACACGATGCACCTCATTGGCAGTACTAGGATATATTCACATATTACTTCAGATAGCATTGTACGTAATATCTATGAGAATATTACCTTTCTTTTTGAAATTATGGATCTGATCTGCACCTCCCCACAACAATTTGTATTGCAATAATCTTGGAGAATAAATTTTTTTGTAGTGTGGCAAAACAACACATACATGGATGGTCTTGATATCTCTAATAGTTGTCACAGGGGGGCATGATTTAAAAATCCAAATGTTATTTACAACTTCTCAATATGGTGGTAGAGGAATATTTTCAGATGTTGTAGTTGTAAAGGCTCTAAGTAGACGTGTATGCAAAATGTGTAAGCATAGATAGGAATGTGAATTATTTGACAGGATGTCTTCAATAAAAATGTGGCTTTGTGGACACCATTGGCTGTAGAATATACCCAAATGGTTTGTTGAAAAGGAATTTTTTTTTAAAAGAAAATGTAATGACCAATGGGTTTTGTTTCCTCTTACCGCACCTTGTAAAAAAAAAGGAGAAAAAGGGGCATGGAGTTATGCTCAGGGCACTGAATTGTCAGATGTAAAGCTTCTAAAAAAAAAATTCCTCCATAACTTGCACCATCTCTTTCCAAATGACAGCAAATGGCATTGGTATTATCTATTATTTTCTTCTTAGATAGTTGAATGGATGAGATTCTATGACAACATTTGAACTACTTGACGTAATGCCTAAAGGATATTTTAAGTTTCATGAAATGCTAGTGGACCTGTATGGAGCCCCTCTTTGACCATGTCGTTCATGGAAAAGCATGGTCTCCTTACCTTTATCTCTTCAATTTTTCATATAATTTGGTTATTCATTTACAATAAAATAAAAATACTAGATTATTAGATACTCAAACAATTGGATATTTTAACCAGATGGCTAGTGCAATCAATAAAATGAAAACTCGTTATCTTTTCCACTAAATTACAATTTGACCAAAAAAACTGTGTTCTACTGACCACAACCGTATTCATTGGTATACCCAGTGTGTATAAATTTTTGTGCTCATGCCCGTTAGTATTGATAAGAACTAGTTGAGTTAAACTATTTTTTTTTTCCATCTAACTTTCTAACTTAAAAAAAATGCAATTTCAAGAGATGTGTAAAATATCCCTATAAGCCCCATAAAAGGGATGTCAAGCATTATATGTGTTTCTTGTTATGTAGAGAGATTATTAAAGCATTAGATTGGCCTTGTTAGATAATTTACGCTCTTTTTCTACTCATATAGGAGCCTTGTTACTCGCCATTTTGCACTTTTAGGGAGCTACAAAAATTAGAAAGATATATATTTTTTCAGCTAACCATTTTGACCCTGAGCAACAAAATGCTTGCCCACCTTCACAAAACTCTAGTATTTTTACTAGTCAATTGCATGTAACCTTTAGTTCAGAGAAAAAAAATCTTCTTAATAGTTTGAAAAAGGTATTTTTTAGTGCTCTGGTGGCAATTTGACTAGGTCAAAACTGGACCAATTATGACCAGTTGCTCCAAAGAACTCATTGCCATTTGATACTTATTTTCTTTTTCTCAGTTCCCATCGATATTGATACATTATCCATATATAGGGAAACTTGTAGGGAATTTCTCATCATTGCACATTTTTCCATGGATCGTTATTTTTGGTCATGGTTTTCTCAGCCGTCAAGTTAGCTTTTGATCATGTGTAACTAGACCAATCAAGACCGACGGCCTCAGAAAACTAGACGCCAATCACAAACTGTTCACTAGTATGAATTTTTTTGGTTCATGTGAATTCTTGGTGTACAGAATGACATGAAATAATTTAACTGGGGAATGTTTTATCATCAGAAGAAAACATTTAAAAGTGGATTATTAGCCTCCGAACTTAAATTGAACATTTTTAAAAATAGCGGTAAAGAGTAAAAAATTGATCAATGGAAGTGTCTTAATCAAATAGGTTCTCCTTGGAATTTTTTTTTATGGGGCTTGCTCTAAATTTGGATATGGTGCTGGTATTGTTCTGATATACCGAGGCCAAGAAGAGTTTGTTTTCTCTTTTAAACTCAACCTTTAGTGCACTAACAATATTGCAGAATATGAAGCATTGTTATTGGGTTTAACAATTGCTTGGAAATATTGTATTAGAGACATCATTGTTAAAGGATATTCAGAGCTAATTGTCAAGCAGGTTACGAAACTATATAGAACAAAAATTCATAGAATGAAACAGTATAAGCATGGAGTCTGGAATTTCATTGAGATGTTTTACTCCTTCAACATAATACATCACGATAGGAGGTACAATACTCTAGTAGAAAAGTTGGCCGTATTGTGGTCCACATTTGAAAATTGTAATGTATCCCCCTATTATGAGTATAATATTGAGATATTAACTAGGCCATCTGTTCCTGACGATTTTAAAGACTGGAAAGTGTTTGAAGATGACGCCAAAGTGTAAAGGTTTTTGCAAAACCAAGGATAATTTTCTATTAAACTTAAAGATTGGGAGCCAATGGTTTGTGCGGCTGATGGAAAGGATAATTTATTTGGCAAAGAAATCATTTAGTTGAAGTCTAATACTATTCTCAAAGGTTTCGTAGCACTTGAATAAAACTTTGATAATGTTTATTTTATTCTAAATAGACCCATGTCAACCTCAAGGGATGTTGAAGAGCACGACCTGGGCACAAAGGATAAACCATGTAAGTTCTGGCTAGGTAGCAATCTGAGAAAGTATGAAAAGCAGTCGTATGCCGAATTGTTGAAGAAATACAAGGACTATTTAACATGGTCTTATTCTGAACTGAAAGCATACGGAGAGGATCTTTTCTAGCACAAAACTCCCTTGGAAGCTTCTACCAAGATGTTTAGGTAGAAACAAAGGCCGATCAATCCTCTCCTTTCCCTGAAGATGCAAGAAGAATTGAAAAACGGTAGGGATGGAGGAATCATACAGTCCACAAGGTACTCATCATTGGTTGCAAACTTACAACCTATCATAAAGAAGAATGGAGATATAAAGATATGTGTGTACTTTAGAAACTTGAATAGAGCATCAATGAAGGATAACTACCCGCTGTAAAATATGACAATATGTTACAATTGGTTACTAGTTCAGAATTGTTATACACCTTGGATGTTTTTTCTAGATATAACCAGGTAGTTGTGAAGGAATCAGAGTGAATCAGGAATACCTTTACCACTCCTTGGGGAACATATGTATATGTCAAAATGCCTTTTGGTCTAATGAATGTTGGATCCACTTTCCAAAGAGTAATGGATGTAGCTTTTTCTAGCTATATTAATGATTTCATTGTTGTATATAAGAAATGATGTGACTGTTTTCTCCAGGAAAAGGAGTTACCACCTACAACACTTAGAAAAAATGTTGTTAAGATGCAGGGAGTATGGTATTTCACTAAATCCTACGAATTGCATTGTATATTTTAGAAAGAAAAGCTTCTTGGACACATTGTGTCAAAGGAAGGGGTCACGATTGATCCTGAAAGGGTCAAAGCCATTAGTAAAGTCCCTATTCCAAGAACCAAGAAGGGAATTAAATCCTTTTTTGGGAAGATTAATATTATTAGGAGATTTATCTCCAACTTTTGTGAGTTTACTATCCCAATCACTAGCATGCTAAAGAAAGATCAAAGTATAAAATGGGAACAAGCAACTATTCAAGGTTTTGTAGGGATCAAAGAAGCATTAAAGAATGCCCTTGTTTTAGTAGCTCCAGATTATAATAAGGCTTTCCAATTGTTTTATTTTACTTTAGAAAGTACTATTGCATATGTGTTGTTGCAGAAGGATGATGAGGGAGCTAAAAGACCAATTGCCTTTTTCAGTAAGGCATTACAAGGAGCTGGGAAAAAGTATACTATCATGGAGAAGAAGGCATTTTCATTGGTAAAAGCAACAAAGGTCTTCAAGTCATTTATTTTGATTTCCAAAGTCACTTCTTATGTTCCCCACACCATGGTGAAAGATATCCTATCAGAAATGGAGGTTTCAAGAAAAAGATGCCAATGGGTAAAAAAATTCCAAGAGTATGATATGGACATCCAAACAATGAAATTGGTCAGAGGTTTGGGCCTGAAATAACTTATGGCAGAGAGCAATCTGCAAACAATTGAGGTTAATGAAGTTAAAGAAGAAAGGTTGAATGTCCTTGAAAATTTGATAAATTATGAATGGTACAAGGACATCATTTTTTATCTCAAACATCTACAGTACCCTGAACATTTGAGCAAGATTTAGAAAAGAACACTTGAGTTAGGTTCCAAAAAATATGTCATTGCTACTTTTGGGTTAGCTTGGAAGAACCCTGAGGGAGTTTTATTAAGACACATTACTGAATATGAAGCCCCTAAGATAATTGTTTATCTCCATGGAGGAGTTTCTAGGGGCATTTTCCTGGAAGAGTCACAACTCATAAGATCTTAAGGGATGGTTATTTTTGGCCAACTCTTTTCAAAGATACAACTCTGTTGGTAAGAAAATGTTAAAGTTTCCAATGCTTTTTTGGAATATTGAAAGCTTCAGGCTCCCTTCCATTATATCTTGTATTAATTGAAGCCTCATTTAGGTAATGGGGAATGGAATTCATTGGTGTGATTTCAGATCCTTCAAGTATTGGACATAAGTGGATTTTAGTAGCCACTGATTACTTCAACAAGTGGGTTGAGGAAATCCCCATCGAGAAAGAAACTCACAAAATTGTCATGGATTTCATTCTGAATCATATCATTTGTAAGTTTGGAATGCATACTAAGATAGTTGCTGATATTGCCATGAGCTTCTGAGATAAACCTTTGGTGGCCATGTGCCATGAATATGGGATCAACTTGATATATGCTTCCAATTATAATCCCTAAGGAAATGGATAAGAAGAGTCTAGAAATAAAAATGTGTTGAATATAATTAGAAGAAATTTGGAGTTGAATAAAAGGAAGTGGGGTGAGCAGTTGAAATTTTATGTTTGGGCTGATCAAATCACTGTTAAATGACCTATTAGAAAAATCCCGTTTGATTTGGTGTATGGAACTCAAGATCTACTTCCCCTACATATGAAATTGTCTTCATTTCAACTTCTTCAACAAATCGAAGATCAAGAGGTTAGTCCCTATGATGATTGCATCAATTAGATTGTTGAGTTAGATGAAGAAAGAAGGGCATTCCATCAGAGGCATGTAAAATTCAAAGAGAAATTGAAGAATTTGTTTAATAATAAGGTGACTCTAAGAGCTTTCAGTGTGGGATATCTTGTACTATTGTGGGATAACAGGCATGAGAATAAGGTCAAACATGGAAATTTTGATACATTGTGGATGGGACCTTATTCAATTGACATTTGAATTGGTGAACAACCTTCTTCCTAAAAGACCTAGATGTGGAATTGCTTAAATTTCCTATTAATGGCAGGCATTTGAAACATTTCCTTGATTAATTTTTCAAAATCGAGGTATGTACCATTATACAGTGTATAGTATTTTGGTTTCATTTTGCTTTCATATTCTTTTCTGTTTGGTTCGTCTTGGTCCCCAGTGACCAGTTCTTGTTTGTTTCTCAGTTCATCTTGGGGGAGTTGGTTATTGTCTTCCTGCTCTACAATCTTGTTCTTGACTCAATTTCCCAATGGTTTAGTTTTTGGCACATGGTTTTCTACTATTTGTTCTTTTGGCACTTGCACTGGGAGTGCCCATCCCCAAGTCGGAGCCAATTTTGGTGCTCAATTTGATCTCGCCCCATTTGCTCTACAAACTTCTTCAATCTGCGGGCTCTATCGTATTTTCTATTTACCCTAAATGGATGTGTGAAAATGTTTTCTTCATTTGTATGTATGTTGAAAGATCCTTATCCATGGTCTTGGATCACATTTGGGCCTTGTATTAATTCAAAATTATTTTTCCTTAAAGAAATATTCATTTCTAGATGCAAATGGTGAAGTTCCCCTGCATCTTACTATTAAATGGGCTTGTTTTCCCTTTCAAAATTTATCTCTAATTTCTATAAATACATGTTCATTTTTTATTACATGAAGTTCGATGGGGAATTTTGAAAATTTAAGGAAAAATTCAACTCAAAGATTGTCCATGTGGAGGACCTCCGCTCATTTGAGTATCTGCCTCTGGGTCGTACCTTAGCAGTTGTGCCAAGGAGACATGTGGTGAGCCCGCGCTTGTTTAGAGTCTCCACTTTTGGCCACCATATCAAAAGTGTGCCAAATAGACACGTGGAGGTTTTTTTTAGCTCCTCTCTATACTTAAAATTTTCAAGCAACTTTCTAAGGCCTAGGGCACGTGGAGGGACCACGCTTGTTTGGGAACTTCCCCTGTACTTTACTTTTGAAGAAGCACCAGGAGGACATGTGGAGGTTTCCTCTAGGTCTTCCCTACTTATAATTTTCAATGGCTAATGAAACTTTCTCAGACCCTAGGCACGTGGCACCTTCTGCTAGTCCTTGAACTATTTCAACAAATTTTCTAAACTAAGACACCTGGAGAGCCCGTGCTTGTTTAGAGTCTCCACTTTTGGGAACCATACCAAAAGTGCGCCAAAGAGACACATGGAGGCTTCATTTTTTAAAGGCCAAAGGGAAATTTTCTTGGGCTCAGGGCACGTGGAGAGATTGTGCTCATTTGAGGCCCCACATCTAAACTTCATCTTTCAAGTTACACCAAACAAACACGTGGAAGGCCCACACTCATTTGGGAACCTTCCTCTATACTTCACCTTTGCAGTTGTGCTAGGGAAACACGTGGAGGTTTCCATTGACTCCTCTTTGCACTTTTCCGACTTGGACTTGCAGCGAAAGTATGTGAAATAATTTGTGTGTAGACACTCATTTCGGAGAGGCATGAATGTAGGCATCCATGTGACGAAACTCATTTCTCATGGTGTATTCTCGATGGTGAAAAGGATTTTCTGTCAGATCCAGCTATACAGAGCCACCTAAAAATTATTAAAAAGGGGATTTCTCACATGGCATAATAAGAATGATTATAAGGACTGTCAAAAAGTATGGCATGACATCTCATTCATTAGTCAAGGGTCTAAGAAATGTGATTAGTTCATGATTTATCCCCCTGGTAGCTTTAGGGTATAAATTGGTTAAATATCACTTTCTGAGAAAAATTGGTAACAAGGAAAGGATTCCTTTAAATATTCATCTTTTTGGGTGAAAATTTGGATGAGTGAGTGACTGAATTGTATAAATGCAATGAGGATATTCTTGCAAAAGGAGGGGGTTGAATTGTTACGAGAAAATTTGAGAAAGATCGTCTTCCTGAGAGACCATCTGACAAACCTGTTAATATATTATGTTTTAGATTTGATCATGTCAAGTTGGTTGCAAGTGTACAACCATTGACAAGCTCTGAGACTAATAAAAGAAACTTTCCCTTGCTGACGAATCTAATCAACTTCGAATTAATTTGTGTTAGTCTTCGGAAAATTTGTGTCTAGTTTATTTTAGAATTTCTACAAGTATTTTTTCTTGTTCCTATTCTAATATTGTGTTAAAATCCCTCTGAATAACACACAATCTCATCCATGTGATAGTTTAGTGGCATTTGCAATTTCATTACGAGAAGAGCCATCATCCTGTAATGAGATTAACAATTTAAAATAACTTTATTGTCATTTTGTTAATAAATATTATTTGTAAGCTATTAAGTGTATCTTTAGCATGAGGAACCAGGGGTATTTAATCTTTAATTGAGTCTTTAGCTTGAGCCTTCATGTTAAATTCTTGGAGATTGTGTGAAACAGTTGAAATCTGGGCCTCCATTGATGCACATCTTCTGGTTGAAGGAATATTTTAGCCATTCTAAAGCATTCTGTCATTTAGTTTTCCAATTGTTGTGAAGGTTCTCAAAGATTTGGCAAAATCAAGTTTATCCTACTTAATCTCCCATAGAAAATTATTCAAAAACAATGAATTCTACCTAAACTACACTTGTTTTCCGTGTATTTCAAACAAATGAATAAATTCTACTACCAAAATAAGTAGAAGCAATCAGGATTCCATAATGTCTTTAGTAAGCTTAACCCTGTTTAGAAAATATAACCATTCTTTAGAAGTGACAACTCGTGAGAGTTAAATTGTGGTGCATTGATCATATTTTCTAAAGGTTTCCTTTCAAATTTGTTGAAAGAAGGATATCTTCATTCTCCTTCACCAAAAGAGGTTACTGTATGATGGAAAAGTTACAAGCGAGATTGGGAATATTCAAGTAACTCTTCCTCGCACCCGACCTCCTGAGGTCGTGCCGAGACATCCGGTGGGGATGGAATATGTGTGGGATGTAGAAAAGCTAGTTAGGCAATCTAATGTCTTCTACACGCACTAGTGGAAATTACGAATCTAAGGAAACGAAGGCCCTTCTAACCTGAACTAGTGTGATAGATTGATCAGAAAGGATGATTGCTTGAAGGCTCCAATCAATATCGAGCTCTGGTGTGATTTGGTGTATAGGTTGTGGAATACGTGGAAAATGACATGGGATAGTTTCGTGTATGTCTCCAGATAAGGTCATAGGGTGGATGGTAAATATAATTGACTCTATGGGTGATTCTTTGGCCTATTCCAGAACTCTTTAGCTTTGTTAGCTGTTGTTTCTAGAAAGGATAACTGTTCGATGATGATAGGTGGAAGTGGAGCAGACCTGAATACTAGTGTACGTAGGCCAGTATCTATGTCTGATTCACCTGTGGATTCGTTGGGCTGTGGGATTTGTGGGTCACACCCGTATATTCGTATTTGTTGCGGACCTACTATGCTAATGTATGGAATCAGTCCCTAATCCCTAGTATCTAGTAATCGTATGCTTTCTCAGCTTCTATATTTAGAATCAATAACTGTGTGATCTTCTCAGAATATCTTATAGTTGTTCGTGCAACCTGAATTCTTAGGCTGGTATCTATATCTATGAGGGTGTCTCCTATGTCTGGTTGTGGGAATAAAGGATCATAACCAAACGTTTGATCTCTTTCAAACCCCTCCACAGTCATGCGGGCATGTATCTAGGGTAATTTGTAGTTTGGTTGAGTTGACCAAAATGTGTGTGTTTGGTCGTCTTCTATGTTTAACCCGCTTAACTGGAAACCAATTTGTTGTAAGTTTACCGTTGTTCGGAAGACTTGGATCCTAATATTTTGATCTATATTAGTTATTACTGTAATGACATTGGGTTCGGACATGATTGGATCGAATACGTATTCTCTGGGCTCCCTAAGTCCCGTGATTTTCATACAGAAGCAACAATGTAAATTAACTACAGCAAAGTGAAATTTAACTACTTTGAGTATATCTATAGCATATATGATTTCTCTATTTTTGTATTTTCTGATGAACTATTCAAACAAATTTAAAAGAGTGACTGTTTAACATATCTAGAATTGATAGCTAAAATAACAATTTAAAACAAACAAAATAACCGAGTATAACTATTTGTCTGTGTAATTTGTAGATCTATTCTAAACAATGAAATAACTAATCTAATCTATTTTTAAGACTATTGATCCTACCTCAGAAGTGAGGAATGAATCATAATTTCTCTATCAATCCCCACAACTTCCCCAGTAATATCGAAAGTAAAATTAACTGAAATAAAGCAATTAACTACTCTATTTGATACGATTCTAATTTAAAACTTTGAAAGCTAGAACTTGGATTCCGCAGAACAGTGGCAAATCCGATGGTGTGTGTGATCTTGTCTACTCAGTGTGATCTCCTCATTCCTTCGCATTCACTTGGATCCAGAAAAGTGTGTAATGCTAGCAACAACAAAAGTAGATATTGGGACAAAGGCAGCTTAGGATATAGACCGAATACAATGCGAGTAGGAGAGAGATAGCGCAGGAGTACAGAGCTTGGCTTATGTAATTCCTAGCAGGATTTATTGCGAGTCATGCAACATAAAACGTCCAGAACCTGAAACTATCCTATTTGAAGAACAAAACCTACAACTTTAATGGCTTCCTATTGAAAACAAACTATTCTACTCTAATGGATTGGATGAAATATCAACAGCACCTGCACAAGATGGATATGTGGCTTCCTAACAGCAAAACAACACTAAATAGGCATGCAATGAAAGAAACTAAGAATTATAAAAATGAGAGACTAATCTATTACAATGAAAAATTCAGAGGAAAATTTGAGGGGCCATTTGCTTGAGCACAAGCCAACTATTTATAGCATTTGTATTTACCCAAGGTAAAAACCAAATAGAACTCTTAAACTATAAACAATGGCAAAACACTATTCTAGGGAACTACAATCATTAATGCAAGCTTATGGCAGTGAAAAAAGCTAGTGAATCATTGAAATTTACGTGAGTCATGTTAAAAGAGCTTTATGAAAAATGCGTAAAGGAACGTTGCCCTGAGTAGGGCGGCAGTTACAGGACCGCCTCCCTGTTCAGGGTGGCGGTCACGAGACCGCCGCCTAGGCAGGGTGGCGGTTTTGTCACTGAAGAGAAAAAGGCCAAGAAAATAGGGGAAAAGGGGAAAAATAAAGCACATGGGGGCTAAGTGGGGCATGTGGGATGTTAACGCACACTTAGAGATCTTTTCTGGATCCCGAACACCTTGCGAGGATACCTGTATCATCATTGGGGCATGTGTTACGTTGTTCCGGCAGTGCAGTACCCTAAAATTTTGGGTACGTACATATTGCCCCATCGGAGAATTGTTTTAGCCATGAAGAGGCACAAAACGGTGGGTCCGAGTATGGCGGTTCTGAAATGGGAAGTTAGAATTTATACCTAATACGTCTGTGTGTTGAAATGATGCCGTCCAAAATTCTTGCCACCTCCAAAACTAAAAGAGAACTCAAGTGCAGATAGACACAATAATTTGGAAAATAAATGCTAAAATAATAGGAAACGAGAACATACCATTCATGCGGGGGTAAGAACTTACCTCCGTCGGTGCTCCAAACCTGTAAAAAAAGGCATTTTAAAACAAGTCAGGTTTTCTATATATATGAAACTGGGCCCATTTTCCTATTCATTTGCGCGAGTTGATTTGATTGATTTTGAGCTCTGGAACCCACGGTGACAGTTTCTTGCGTGAGTAGAGTCAAAATGTTCGTGATGCGATAGTGATCATGCCTTCGCGAGTGGAACATCGACCTACGAGATCACAGGTTAGTTTTCTTCAATTTATCCTTTTTACCCCCTTAATTTTAAAATGCTAAAATCTTTGTCATGGGGGGGGTAATTTTTGAAAATGTTAGGTTTAAAAGGTCCATCTAGGGGGGCCACCTACTGGGTAGGCCTTGTTTTAGTTAAAATGGTCCTCTTCTAGCGTTTATAGGCCTTTTTATGGTAAAAAACCACGTGGGTTTTCGGGCCACAACCGCTGCCCTGCCCAGGGCAGTGGTTACATGACCGCCGCCCTGTTCAGGGCGGAGGTTACACGACTGCCACCCTTAAGGTGGCGGTTACAAAACTGCCTCCCTGCTCAGGGTGGCGGTTTTGCACAGAATGCCAAAAGAATATCTGTTTAAGGTTGTTTTTATGGTTTTAGCATTTTTATGTGTTTTCATGATTTTTCTAATATCACTTGGATGCTAACTTGCTTTGTTTTGTGTGTTTTTGGGTGTATGCAGGTGAGAGAGGAGTATATCGAATGGAGCTGAAAGAGGGAGTGTGACTGGCTCCCAGGAGTACTAGATGCCCTTTCACAGGATGAGGAGGACACTTTTCAAAGGGCCCAAATACCACGTATCTCGTGCGTTCCACATGTTGCACCATCCAGTCATATTCTTTGTGACCTATTCTCATATTGGGATGCTGATCGGAATACCTTCTGATTACCAGGAGTCCACGGTGAGTGGACCATCACTTTGGAGGATGTTTATCGCATTCTGTGGGTCCCGATCATTGGGAGACGTATGACCCTTGAGACAGCAGGGTCACGGGCCCAGATAGCAAAGTGAGCCACTTACATGGGAGATGCAGTCATCTCCATTGGTTCGAAGAAGGGGGTTAGAGTTCGATCCATTCCTAGTTTTCACATCCCCTTGCTTCGCCAGGATATTATGGGGATCCTTGCCTCGAGATTGATCGGGGACAAAGGAGGAGACACGCTGCTATACTGTTAGTCCCCCATCATCGCACAGATAGAGGAACATGGCCAGATATATGCCTGGGGAGTAGACATTCTTGGGACTACCTACCATGATTTATACAGGGTAGTCAGTTTATAGGGGCAATCCTTGAGCCACCCGACCCTGGTCATGAGTTGGGTTTATGAGCACTCTATCCCCTATGGCAGAGGTGTAGAGGTGATAGATCCCGGAGCTGTGAGGGAAGCTAGATGGACAGATATGTTGGTGCTCTAAGCACCTCATTAGCCAGTTGCTTCTCTGACCACTGTTGACATGGAGGCCACACCGTATCAGACTATGGCAGGTATATGGGATGAGGAGGCTCTTACTTTGATCTCCTACTCCACCACAGGGCATCTTATTGATAGAGTGGGGCGAGTGGAGGTACACCCCTTTGTCTGAGTTCCTCAGCAGTTTGGCCTACCCTACATGGACAAGCTTCCTCCGGTAGAGCCAGTATACAGGTCAGTTCGAGAGGCCAGAGGGGGTCCTAGAGGCCGGGGTTGGACAGTGGTTACTCCTAGCATTCCTATTGGGGCCAGGAGGGTAGTACGTGCCAGAGGGAGAGTCGGTGCGCCTCAAGCACCCTTGCTTCAGATTGCCGCGGGTATTTCCCATAGTAGCGATGACCCCATTGACATAGACTCCAAGTAAGAGGAGTTTACAGGGGGAGAGATAGAGGAGGACATCGATCCTGAGTGGCATGACACTCAGGATATTATGCAGACAATGAGGGCCAAATAGAGTGCAAAGAGAGTTACTCTAGTTTTAGAGGAGCCACTCTCCCAGAGCCATGGCAGGGAGGATGATTCCGTTGCGGGGTGCTACATTGCTCCAGTCACAGGAGAAGCCCCTCAGTCAGCGGCGGCATCCGTGGAAGGTGCTGACCCCAGCGATCCATCCTGGAGGCCTGGTGATCCGAGTAAGTTACCATCCTTCCTTTTAATGTTTGTTTTTAGTTAGGATTTCCTTAGTTGCTATCTCTCCTTTTGTTTTATCTTGTATTTCTAATCTCTTGTTTTGTTTCTAATTTGTTTTCTCCTTTGTTTGCAGAGACTGCCGATGAGTTGTGGGACTTGATTCGCAGCGTATGCACCGATACCATGATGATCCCCATGGAGAGGACCCGCACAGAGTTTTCTGTGGATGTTGGGGAGCCCTCAGCAGCTGGTAGACACACTGACGTCTTTTCCCTAGTCTGGCATGTGGCCAGGATGGTATCGAATCTCCGTACGGAGCTATCAGGGTATAGGACAGCTGAGTGCTTAATGAGGAGTCATTCTCGTGGCGAGACTGCGACTGCCCCTCGGGATCTTGATCCCTCAGTGCATTCAGAGTGCCAGCGTAGCCGGAGTCCTAGGCATGGGCGTGCGCCTTCAGAGGGGTCTCATAGGGATTGAGAAGCCACTTGGCTCTCCTAGATTTTGTATGATATATTCTTTTGTATATCTCGGGCTCTTTGAGTGTTTTGACCATGCTTAGCGCATGATGGCATTGTATAGAAACTTTGATCATATATATATATATATATATATATATATATATATTTGTTTTGGATCAGACCCTTGGCATTTATGGCTTTGTTTCCTTTCCAATTTCCTCGTGTAAATTATGATGTTATACTTGTATGCCTTTAAAATGTATGTAATGGAGAACAAATGATGCAAGTGTTTACTTTCTTTTTGTATTTCATGATGCTGATATATGGTAATGTAGATACAATGTGATGTTGAGTCTTAGTTTCTGTAAGCAATTTTGGATACTTCATATTTGTTTTGGAAAAGTGGGGAATATAAACTGGTATGATCAGCAGATAAAATTGCCCCTACTCCTAACTCCACGCAACTAGTAATATGCGAGGGCTCATCACCGAGAGTCAGGAAGGGCGCAAGTTATGAAATGTGCCGAAATGATATTGATGAAAGATAGACAAAGCTTTGGTGGAACCAAATTAGGATACCACAAGCCTACTCCACTTGATTGACTTCATATTTTTGGATGCAACTTGCTTTACGGTTTATCTAGACTTAGATCTGTAGATGGCCACATATTAGAAAAAATCTGGGTTATTAGGCTTTTAACTCTTTTGGAATTTTGAACAACTGATTCATTTGTTTTTGACTCAAAGCTTCAAGGTTTGAATTGTTTGCTTATGACTATTTACGTTTGTTTGTCAAGAGGACCCCCTACACTTTTCCCCATGCTACTAGTAAGAAGCATGGGTTTATCACTGTGGGTAAGGCATAGGTGAGTAAGGGCATTTCCATCCTTTCCCAACCCTACGTCACTAGTAAGAGATGCAAGCTCATCACCGAAGGTTGGTGGGGCAAGGAAATGTGTAAATTTAAAATTTTTTGTTTGATTCTATATTTGACTTGTTTGTTTGAGCAAAATGTCAGTGTGTTCTTATTTCCAAAGAGATATATATATGGGATAGATGTGACACCATGAAGCTTCTAGAACAAACAATAGGCAAGACACCTATCCTAAGAAGAAGCCAAAAGTGAGAATAAGCCCGCAGATCTTATCATGGTTACCGTTAAGACCTTGTCATATCTAGCTTTATTTGATGAAATGATTCCAAGATAGTTTGATGATATCATGGAAATGGAGAAGTATGATTAGAGTGTTTATGCCAACAACATCATGAATTTGTAATGAAATTCTTTGAGAACAAATTCCTTGATCACATTTTTTTGTATAAAACAAGCGGACAAAATGATCCTAATCTATATGAAGATGCAATGTAGATATAATTATAAATAGTGTTAGTTGCTTACGTGTAGAATCATTAGAGGTGTAGGGAATTGACTGTTTCGCCAAATTCCTCACCTTCCAGCATACATAAGAGGTATGCACAATTTCCATAGTCCTTCATGACTCAGTATGGGCCCAACCATTTGGGCCGGAACTTCCTTCCTTTGCCGATATTTTTGTCGATCCAGCTGTCTAGCCTTAGAACTAGATCACCTTCATATATGTCGCGTTCATAGACTTTCTTGTTATACTGCCGGCACATCTGGTCAGCATAAACTCTGTGCCACTGTTCAGCATCTAACCTATCTTCATCTAGGCTTTCTAGTTGGGAAAGACGTGCTTCTCTATAAGCGTCTTCATCCAGGATCCCTTGTAACGAAATGCAGAGACTGGGTATTTCAACCTCAAGCGGGATAACTGCTTCTACCCCGAATACTAGCGAGAAAGGATTCGCTCCTGTTGGTGTTCTTATTGAGGTTCGGTGGGCCCATAAGGTTGGATATAACTTCAAGTGACAATCTCGTTTTTTTTCTTTCACCGTTTTAAGGAGAATGGATTTTAATTTTTTGTTTGTCACCTCAGCCTATCCATTAGCTTGAGGGTAATATAATGAAGCCGTATGATGGGTTATTTTAAATTTATTACACAATTCGTGAACTTCGTCATTCTTAAAAGAAGTTCCATTATCTGAGATAATGATTTGTGGGATACCATACCTGTAAATTATTTGGTTCAAGATGAACTTGGCGATTACAGAACCCGGTACAGTAGTAAGAGGCA
This sequence comes from Taxus chinensis, assembly GCA_019776745.2. Classification (NCBI taxonomy): domain Eukaryota; kingdom Viridiplantae; phylum Streptophyta; class Pinopsida; order Cupressales; family Taxaceae; genus Taxus; species Taxus chinensis. The sequence goes on from CM034146.1 coordinate 759,464,148, forward strand.
TAGCCTCTACCCACTTGGTACAATATTCGGTGGTCGTGATTATAAAGTTATGGCCGTTTATAGATGAGGGAGAAAATTTCCCTATTAAATCTAGGCCCCACGTAGAAAAGGGCCATGGAGTAGCAATCGGTTGTAGAGCTTGTGCCGACATGTGGATCTCATGGGATAACTCTTGGCACTTATGATACCTGCGTACAAACTCTACTGCATTGTGTTCTAGAGTGGACCAAAAATAGCCCATTCGATGTATTTTACGAGCGGTGGCATGGCCACTGAAGTGGCCTCCACACATTCCACTATGAGATTCATGGAGAATCTTCTTAGATTCTTCTGTGTCAACAAATCTTAGAAGCATTCCATTGAACACCTTTCAATAGAGAACTTGTTCTATGATGACGTATTTAGCTATGATAATGTGTAACCACCTTCTTTGTTGTGGTGTAGCCCCTTCTGGATATGTATGGTCCACGATATAATTAATGATATCAGTGTACCAAAAAAACTCAGAGACAGAAGGTTGGGTTTCGATGTAGTATACACACTGATCTGGAAAGTCCAAATCTACTAGATCACCTCCATATAATGGGTTATCAGCTAATCAATCCATGATGATTTGTCCCTTAACGGACTTTTGATTTACAAATGTTAATTCGAATTCTCCCATTAAGGTTATAAAATGTCCAAACTTCTTAGATAAGGACCCTTGCATGAGGAAAGTTCGTAAATGGTCCATTTTTACCATGACACTTGTTTCTTGATTTAGCATATAATGTCTTAAGCGTTTGGTTGCAAATACTACGGTGAGGCATTCTCGTTCTGCTTGTGTATAACATGTTTCATACTTGAGCAATGTTCAGCTAATGAAATAAATCGCATGTTCTCTCTTGTCATCATCTTCTTGAGCCAGCATACAGGCTAGTGAGACATTGGTAGCTCACGAGTATAAAATTAACGGGCAATCTAGCTTAGGTGGCATTAGCGTAGGTGGTGATAACAAGAAATGCTTAACTGTAGCAAAAGCTTCATTTCAATCTTTAGTCCAATCAATGCTATAATCTTTCTTGAGTAGATTGTTGATTGGATGAATTGTGAAACTTAAGTCCGGGATGAATCTCTAGATTGTACCAAGCTTTCTGAGAAAAGCCCTGATTCCAGATTCATCCGAAGGTGGGATAATTTCGAGGACAGCCCAAATTTTTGTTGGGTCAACATCTATCCCTCATGACGATATGATGTATCCTAGGAGCTTCCCTCCTGTTACACCAAAGACGCATTTTTCTGGATTTACCGTGACTCCGTATTCTATCAGACATGAAAGAAAGATGCGAAGTACTTCTGGATGGTCACAACGCTTCTTGGCCTTAGCCAACAAGTCATCTACGTAGGATTCCATGATTTTCTGAATAAGATCGTGAAATATATATGTCATAGCCCGTTGGTATGTAGCACCAACGTTCTTGAGACCAAATGGCATAACAACATAGCAATAAGTTCCCGAAGGAGTTATAAACGCGGTTTTAGCTTGATCTTGTTCGAATATTCTGATTTCATTGTATACCGAGAATCCATCCATGAGAGATAAAATCTCAAATCCAGTTGTTGCGTCAACGATGACATCTATAGATGGTAATGGGAAGTTGTCTTTAGGACATGCCTTGTTAATGTCTCGAAAGTCTACACAGATGCATATCTTCCCATTTTTTTTGAGAATGGGAACGATATTAGATACCCACTGAGAATGATCGAATGGTTTGATGAATCCTATTTGGAGGAGTTTCATTACCTCCTCTTTCACCATGAGAGCTACCTTGGGATTCATTGGTCTTGATTTTTGTTTAATTGGTTTTGCATCAGATTTAGTAACAAGGTTGTGCACCGCAATGTGGGGTGCAACTCCTGTCATTTCCTTATAATTAAAAGAAAAATCCTTCTGATGTTCCTTGAGGATCCGAGTGTGTATTTCTACTTCTGATGGAGTTAACAAGGATCCTAACATTAATATTCTTGGTTCATCTTCCGTTCTGATGTTAATATCAATTATTTCTTCAATTAGAGAAGCATTACCTTCTTCATACTTAGGTGGCGTTGGAGGTAGTTCCAGCTCGTCTCCATTCTCGACTGTGTCTATAATAGGTTCCTTTTGTGGGGGAGCTCTATCATGGGATTCCCGTAGTAGGAAGATGAATGAGGGATCAAGGAAAAATCTACTATGCGATGGGTGAGATGTATCGCTGCATAGATGTTTAAGTAATCAAGAGTGGTTGTCTCACTATAAATTTGGTCTAGGATAGTAGATTTGTTCTCATCTTTGTTCATTAAACGAGGGCTTGACATTTGTTTTACTAATGGTTCATCATGAAGGGATGCCATGAAATGGGTATCCTCTAACTTACTGTTTGGAGTGAAGTGTGATGCTGATGTTGCTATTGAATCAACGAGAATATTTTTCTCTCGCGGGATTACTTCAATTGATATGAAGTCAAACTCCTTGCTTTAATCTAATATAGCTGTTTTGTAAAGTTGTAGGTGCTCGACTTTGGTTTCATATACCTCAGCAACTGGGTTTGCTATCAATTGTGAGTCTCCTAAGACTCTGATGTTATCAACACTGATTCTCTTAGCTAAGATGAGGCCAAGGAGGAGGGCTTCATACTCAGCACCGTTGTTTGTGCATTTGAAATTTATTTTAAAGGAAAATGGTGGGAATTTTCCCTTGGGAGAAGTAAGGATTATACCTACCCCAGCTCCATAACGACATCTAGCTCCATCAAAATGGAGAGTCCAATATTTAGTTGGGAGTATGGACGTTGGGATATTTGATGTGTTTGCATATTCTACTTCCACCATACAGAGATCCTTTGCTGGAAGAGAACCAATGCCTATGGAATATCCTATGCCTATAGAATAAAATGGTAAGAACATTGGTAGATCCTGTTCTAGAAATTCAACGATTTTTGTAGTAGTTCCTAATGATACTATTTCTACAATGTTAGCCTCATCTTTGGGGGCTAGGGTTGCCTCAGCTAGGCTCATAGTTTCAAGATCTGTCGTAGGTACCAACTTTTCTTCCAGTTTCGGACCGTTAGGCTTATTAAGTTGATTTTTTGGGAGTTCAAACTCCGAGTGAATGTTTGGTCTTCTCTTCAGGTTAGCCAGGTGGACATCAAATGGTTTTGGACCACCTTTGGCCATGAATACCTTTCCTAAATGCAAGAATCTTACTTCTTGAAATAACATAGAAGGGATAGCCTTCATACGGTGTATCCATGGTTGGCTTAGAATCATATTATAATTAGTTTCCCGATCTATAATATAAAAATCAGTCAGGATTGTTTTGGGTCCTAAGGTGACTGGTAGTATTATAGTTCCAATTGAAGTGGCTTTAAGGCTGTCATAGCCTCTTAGTGTATTTCGATTCATAGAACAATTGGTTTGTCCATACCCTAGCTTTTGAAGGAAAGATAAGGGGACTATATTAACTGCTGCCCCATCGTCAAACATTACGCGTTTTCACATAATTGTTATAAACCAACACTTGTAAGTGTAAGGCTGGATCACCTCGGCGTGCGATCTCAGCATCTGTTGGCATTTTGTTTATTTCGAATATGAATTCGACATCCCTATCCGCCTGCCCCAGATGATGAACATCAAAGTTTATATGATTTACCCATGTTTCAAGAGGTGGAGTGATGTTAATTAAATGACCTAAACCTAATGCTTCTAAAAGAGCAGCCCTGTGGGTAGGAGAGTTCTTTAGTAAGTCTAAAAATGAAATGTGCGAGAAGGTTTTTGTTAGGTCATTAATTAAATCATAGGAACCCACAGGTTTTGCTACTATTTGTTGGAAGTTATCTGTCCCAGGAAGGTGGCTTGGACTTGGCTGAGAGAAATACTCTCGTGTCCTTGTTACAGCTTCGATGGGTAGTTCGGCGTTTAACTCTACTAAACCGACTATCTTAGGTCGTGGCTGACTTCCCAGTTGTGGCACAACTAATGGATTTAGCGAAGTTGAAGCTTCATGATCATTGTTTCCTGTCATTACGCTCTTGTTTGTCCCAGTTAGATTTAGCCTATTATTATTGTGATTTGGGAGCGGATCATTAAAGATCTTTAGGGGTGTGTTTTGAGGGGAAACTACCCCTAAAAAAGTATTTGATGCTAGTGACGTAGGATCTGCCAAGAACATATCCATGAAAAGTTGTCTTTATTCATCTTGCAAGCGTTGCATGAATTTATTGTAGTCACAGCATGTTCTAGTGTCATGGCCCCAAATTTTGTGGAAACCACAATACGAATTAGGATTTTAATTCCTAGTTTGTTGGTTTGGTGCGTATTGTGGCCCAAAATTTTGATCAAACCATTGCCTATTAGGATTAAAATTTTGCGTTTGTTGTCTTTGGTTTGAATTCTGGTTTTGGTACCTAGTTGAATTTTGGCTTGGACCCTGTGTGGGATTTTTCCGTTGTTGTTGTTGTTGTTGTGGATGATTAAAATCCACTATATTGATTTTCAGGGTAAACTTGTTGTTTCGTTCGTTGTTTATTTGTGATGGAGTATTGACAACATTTACCTTCTTAGGCTGGTCAGTTACTCCATCTGTTGTTACACCCTGATTTTTATTAAGGATTTTAGGTCCTTGATTGACATTCGTGGTAGTAGGATAAGTTGTAGTGTTCTGGTTGGAGGTGATTAACCTCCCATTTGCTCCATATGTTTTGCGACCACTATCAATTGCCGCTTGATCTATTCGGAGAGCACTCTCAAGTAATTCATCATAAGTTTTTAATGGGAACTTCTAGACTTCTTCCTTCACCTCTCTGCTAAGAGAAGGAAGGAATAAATCACATAGTTCCATCTGATCCATGTTTGGAGCACTTACCGAAGAATAAATAACTGTACGCCACCTTTGGATGAAATGGGCGACAGATTCATTGTGTTATTGCTTGATGTGTAAGAATTCCCTAATTCATGTCCTTAATAATTTGTTCATGTCAAAGGCCTTGATGAATTCTGACACGAGTTGCTTGAACGAATGGATGGAAGCCTCAGGTATTCTATAATACCAATCGAGAGCGATGCCTTCCAAGGTTTTTGGGAATATTTTAGCAACAACCCCATCCCATGGGAGTAGTTCTCGAATGGCTGTAGCGTAAGCCTTGATATGTGCATTCAGATCTCCCTCACCTTTGTATTTGGGCAATTCGGGAAGAGATCTTGGAAGCATGACGCTTTGCATGGTGAAATCTAAGGGCTCTTTCAAATATTCTAAGTAGGTCCCTATCACATAGGTTTCGACCATTGATGGTGCCTATTGAGGGAGTGGAGGTGGAATGGGTTTTTGACATGGCGTTGCATATGTGTTAGTAGGAGCATAAGGAAAACCCTGTGTTTGAGGAACCATGCCGGGAGAGGAGAACATATCCCCTTGAGGTGATTTGGAGTACATGTTTAAGTATGACGGGGTATTATCTAGGAAGGGATTACTTTGTACTAGACCAGGAGGTGTCAGAATGGTGTTAAAAATAGAAGCTCTTGTTGGGGTTTGTTGTGAATACTGAGGAGTCATGCTTAACATGCCTACTCATGTGAGGAGGTCTACTTGGCTAGGATGGTGTGGAGGATTGGAACTTACTGCCTACATAAATTGTGAATTTTGACTTGCTTGGGTAAGTTCTAACTCCCTAACCTTTTCTACTAGAGTTGAAATGACTTCATTTGGTGAAGTCACGATACTTTGCCTTGGTGGCATTTGTTGTATATCATGGTGTTGTATAGGCATGTGATATTCTGCTATGAACTGATTGCTGCCCCTGCCAAGTTTCCCCGAGGGCATTTCCTATATGATGTGGTATGGAGGTATTTTCTTCAAAAGAGATTTCAGGTTGTGTTTGTAAACCTCCTATAGGTGGATACATACTTCTAGAACGTTGTTCATTCCTGGCATAACGTACCAAATTTTCATCATCTAAACCCAGGTATGAGTCTGAGTGTCTACTAATTTGTGGTCTAAGTTATACCTGAGGAGATGAACTTGATTCTCCTGTGAGCGTCATATTGTTCGAGCCTGAAGGCTTTGTTTACCGTGTTTGAGTGAACTGATCTAATTCCTCTATTTGGAGGGATGAGGTATATCTAATCCTTGGATTTTGTGTTGACAACTGGTTAGTTGAGTAGTTATCACCCCATATTGAGAGTGAGGGTGATGATTGTCTATTTTGTTGGGCATAGTATGCCTCAAGACCCAAGAGGGGTATGCCATATGCATCGAATCCTGACATATTCGGGGGGTATATGAATACCCGTAGAATAATGGGAAGGAGTGAAGGTGATCGTGAAAGCTAATGAGGTAGTAAAGACGAAAGAGTCATTTAATTTGAAAGAACTAGTAGAAATCTGACTCCAGAGCAGAAAGTAGAAAATTTCACGTTGGGTTCACCAATATTATACGACAGAAAAGTGAAAAGCGAGCTTGGGAATCTTCAAGTAACTCTTCCTCGCACCCAACCTCCCGAGGTCGTGCCGAGACAGCCGGTGGGGATGGGAATATGTGTGGGATGTAGACAAGCTAGTTAGGGAATCTAATGTCTTCTACACGCACTAGTGGAAATTGTGAATATAAGGAAACGAAGGCCCTTCTAACCTGAACTGGTGTGATAGATAGATCAGCAAGGATGACTATTCGAAGGCTCCAATCAATATCAATCTCTAGCGTGATTCGGTCTATAGGTTGTGGAATGCATGGAAAACGACCTGGGATAGTTTCGTGTATGTCTCCAGATAAGGTCATAGGGTGGATGGTAAATATAATTGACTCTATGGGTGATTCTCTGGCCTAGTCCAGAACTCCTTAGCTTCGTTAGCTACTGTGTCTAGCAAGGATAACTATTCGATGATGGTAGGTGGAAGTGAAGCAGACCTGAATACTATTGTACCTAGACCAGTATCTGTGTCTGATTCACCTGTGGATTTGTTGGGCTGTGGGATTTGCGGGTAACAACCGTATATTCGTATTTGTTGCGGACCTACTATGCTAATGTATGGAATCAATTCCTAATCCCAAATATCCAGTAATCATATGCTTTCTCAGCTTCTATGTTTAGAATCAATAACTGTGCGATCTTCTCAGAATATCTTACAGTTGTTCGTGCAACCTGAATTCTTAGGCTGGTATCTATATCTATGAGGGTGTCTCCTACGTCCAGCTGTGGGACCAAAGGATCACAACCGAACATTTTTTCTCTCTTTCAAACCCCTCCACAGTCATGCGGGCATGTATCTAGGGTAATCTGTAGTTTGGTTTGATTTGACCAAAATGTATGTGCTTGGTCGTCTTCTATGTTTAACCCGTGCAGTTGGAAACTGATTTGTTGCAAGTTTACCGTTGTTTAGAAGAATTGGATCCTAATATTATGATCTATATCAGTTATTGCTGTAATGAGATTGGGTTGGGACATGATTGGCTTGAATACATATTCTCTGGGCTCCCTAGGTCCCGTGATTGTCATACAGAAGCAACAATGTAAATTAACTACAGCAAAGTGAAATTTAACTACTTTGAAAAGTATATCTATAGCATATATGATTTCTCTATTTTTGTATTTTCTGATGAACTATTCGAATGAATTTAAAATATTAACTATTTAACATATCTAGAATTGACAGCTAAAATAACAATTTAAAACAAACAAAATAACTGAGTATAGCTATTTGTCTGTGTAATTTGTAGATCTATTCTAAACAATGAAATAACTGATCTAATCTATTTGTAAGATTATCGATCCTACCTCAGAAGTGAGGAATGAATCATAGTTTCTCAAAAACTATCAATCCCCACAACTTCCCCAGCAATATCGAAAGTAAAATTAACTGAAATAAAGCAATTAACTACTCTATTTGATATAATTCTAATTTAGAACTTTGAAAGCTAGAACCTGGATTCCAAAGGACAGTGGTGAATCCGATGGTGTGTGTGATCTTGTCCCCTCAGTGTGATCTCTTCATTCCCTCGCGTTCACTTGGATCTAGAAAAGCATGTAATGCTAGCATCAACAGAAGTAGATATTGGCACAAAGGCAGCTTAGGATACAGACTGAATACAATGCGAGTAGGAGAGAGATAGCGCAAGAGTACAAAGCTTGGCTTATGCAATTCCTAGTGGGATTTATTATGAGTCATGCAACATAAAACGTCCAGAACCTGAAACTATCATGTTTGAAGAACAAAACCTGCAACTTTAAAACAAACTATTCTACTCCAATGGATTGGATAAAATATCAACAACACCTGCACAAGATGGATATGTGGCTTCCTAACAGTAAAAACAACACTAACTAGGCATGCAATGAAAGAAACTAAGAATTCTAAAAATGAAAGACTAATATATTGCAATGAGAAATTTAGAGGAAAATTTGAGGGGCCATTTGTTTGAGCACAAGACAACTATTTTATAGCATTTTCATTTACCCAAGGTAAAAACCAAATAGAACTCTTAAACTATAAACAATGGCAAAACAATATTCCAGGGAACCAGAATCATTAATGCAAGCTTATGGCGGTGAAAAAAAATCTAGTGAATCGTTGAAATTTACGTGAGTCATGTTAAAAGAGATTTCTAGAAAATGCGTAAAGAACTTCCGCCCTGAGCAGGGTGGCGGTTACAGGACCGCCGCCCTGTTCAGGGCGGCGGTCACGAGACTGCCACCCAGGTAGGATGGCGGTTTCGTCACTGAAGAGAAAAAGGCCAGGAAAAGAGGGTAAAAGGGGAAAAATAAAGCATGCAGGGGCTAAGCGGGGCATGCGGGATGTTAATGCACACTTGGAGATCTTTTCCGGATCCCGAACACCTTGTGAGGAGACTTGTATCATCATTGGGGCACGTGTTATGTTGTTTTGGTAGTGTAGTAACCTACAATTTTGGGTACATACAGTTACAAAACGGGTCCTCTCACCCTATTCGAAAGGCATGGCCTAAAGTAGTGAGGATAGATCAAATCCTTTTACATGGTGTTATCAATTTCTCTAACTTCTGAGTGAAAAAGAGCCAACTGAATCACCTCCCTGGCTACAAAACGACATAGATGATGATTTATCTGTCTCTACGCTTCTTTTTAAATCTTTGATGTTGCTCATCTTGTAAAGGAGAATCAATTTGGATACCAACATGTCCATTCTCTCCATTGCTCAGCTCTCTCCACTTTAGATAATTGAGATTGTTACCAAGAAACCCCACTTTTCTTGGTGCTATCACCTCTGTAGTGTAGGATTCCTTTATTTCATGCTCTCTCTCCATGAATCCTTTGGATTGTTAGATTAGGTGTAGTTAAAACGTCATTTCTACATTAGGATTATTTTAGGATTAGGATCAAGAAGAAGTCGGATTTATCCCGAGGGCCATCTCAAGCTCGCAAGTCCCGTTGCTTGAGAGATGGCCCCATGTTTTGCAGTCACACTAAATGCCCCACTCAGATCTCAGGCCATTCGAGGGGTGTTATGACTTTGCATAAACATTTTTGGCACACCCCAGTGGGACAGGTCTAAAAGCACCTTACCACTTCACTTTATCAGGTTCAATGTGCTCTTGGTGAATATTTCATCCTTCGGAGGCACTTTCAAGCACATATGGCATGAACTCCATCTGGGTCAACAACCTATTCTCTGAGTTGCAGACCTTCCTTCCATCCATTTTCATCCATTAATCTTTCCACATCTTTCACCTTCTTCCATTTCATGAAGTTTTGTAGTCATGAATCTCATTCCCCTCATGGAATTCACACTTGTAGCAAGATATGGAAGAGTTTGATCTCCTATCAGACTTGGAGGAATGTTTTGATGAGGACGGTTCCGTAGAAATTGAAAATTTCACTTCCCCACCATTCATCCTTCAACCATAAGGACCTACCACTTAAGAGTTGTCACTGGTCATGCTCATTTCATAGCATGAGGTTGAGCTACAGAAGCACCAAAGGTCAGTAGTAGTGCCTCCCAGATCGATGCGCAAAAACAACTCCAAGAGGTGTACATTCTATTTGTTTGGCACTTTGATGAGGGTGAAACACCATGTGTGTGCTGACTTAGTTAATGTGGATTGCAGAGAGGATCTGGAGAGTCACCAGAAGTTCAAACTACATTGTCACAGATTATGAGGAAGTTGATTCATACTTCTACACCTGGTCTTTCCAAGATTCATCATATGTAGATGGCCCTTCTATACATTCTATAAATGATGACAGTAACAATATCAGTGAGGTTCTCACACACCATCAAGAAACAGACAGGTGAATTTTTTGATGAACACTGCGATGTCTTAATTGAGGCAGTGCATGGTTGAATATTTGAAGACAAGCTTAGTTTGTATTGCTCAAGGAGATAGTTCCAGTGGTTTCGAGTAGTGTCAAAGAAATATTTGTCAAGACTTCAAGCATTGAAAAGAAGGAATCATTGCCACGCCGAATTGATTCGCAAAGTAGGTACTTCAATGTTGGCCCAAGATCAAATGGGCAAGAATTTGTGAAGGGTGCCTCATTTGATTCTTGTTCCATTGATAATCTTCATTGCGAGGATCTGGATTACAATAATGGCAGTGCTGCTGAACGAGCAGATGGTGCTACATCTCTGGCTGCAAATCTTTCAAAATTTTCCATCTATGGGCTCTATTGTATTTTCTATTTCCCTAAATGGATGTGTGAAAGGTTTTTCTTCATTTGTATGTTGTTAAAGATACTTCTCCATGATCGTGGATCACATTTGGGCATTGTATCATTTCAAAATTCTTTTTCCTTAAAGAAAGAATCAATTCTAGGGGCAAATGTTAAAGTTCCCCTTCATCTTATTATTTTATAGGCATGTTTACCCCATCAAATTTATCTCTAACATCTGTAGAAACATGGTCTTTTCTTATTGGATGTGGGTCAGCGGGTCTTTTTGGTGATTTTTGCCACTTTTGTCTCTTTTGTAGAAAATACCGAATTGTCCCTATGGCCCCGATAACATCTAATTGGTTAATCAAGAAATATAAACTGACAAGGAAAAAGTCTTACTTTGACCCTGATGGAGGACACTTGGCCATTTCTCAAGTTACAAGCGGGGAGGTAGGTTGGCGGAGCATTTTGAAGTTTTTTACCTCTTTGTACAAGGGAGAAAAGTTATAAATTAACCCACAACTCCACTGGGACCCACATGAAAAGTTAGAAGCAATAGGTAAAAAGTCTTACTTTGACCCAGAAGAAGGTCGCGTGGAATATTTCAAAAAGTAGAAGCAGAAGGCAGGTCCTCAGGGCGTTTTTAATATTTTTTCCCTTTTGTAAAAAGGAGCAAAGTTATAAATTGATCCGCAATCCCAAAGGGAAAAAGTCTTTTTTGACCCCAAAGATGGACACGTTGTATATTTCAAAAGTTATAAGTGGAAGGCAGGTAACTAGGGTGTTTTGAAGTTTTATTCCCTTTTGTATAAAGGAGCAAATTTATAAAATGACTCGTGACTCCACGAGGGCCCACATCAAAAGATAAAAGTGGGAAGCTGGTCGGCGGAGGAAAATTGGAAATTTTGCCTTTTTGTTAAAAAAGTGTAAAATTATAGAAATGAACCATGACTCCATCAAATGCACAAATTAAGCCGTGTTTCAAGCCCAGATTTCAAAGGTGGAGGGGCGGGGAAATATGTGAAAATTTTGAATTTCCTCTAAAATTCATAAAATTCAAAAGGTAACCCTAGGCCTACTTCGAATCATATTTTTCCACATGGACAACTCTAATCTAAAGTTGAGAAAGGGAAGAATCAATGGTTGATGCGCATTACATCTCATTTTGCCACCATTTATGCTCCAAGACTCCTGGAGGTGTGAATACACATTGTTTTTCATCATTTTTTTGATGAAATTCCTTGTCATTTTTGTCTGCAAAGTGCAATTGAATGGATTTAGAGCTATATTTGTGAGTCGAAGGAATGTGAAAGGTGATATTTTTAAGTTGGAATTACTTGAGAACTTGTAAAAACACAAATTACCAAAGAAGATGGATGCAGAGAAAAGTTACAACGGAAAGAATTGGAAAAGGATGAAATGATGGAGGTTATAGGTGCAAAAGGATGAAAAACGTGTTGCCAAAGGAGATGACTACGTGCCCCGGCTAAAAAAATGATGGATATATTTGCAATGATTCACCTTTTTGAACTACTGGAAACTTTTTGTTGCAAACCTGTTAAATGTCATTTTGTGGAAATCATGATCAAACATGTAACAAACAAAGGTTTCTCAAATATTCTATTCTTGGGGGGAAAGCTTTGATGTAAATTGAGTCTTATAAAAAGCATTCTTTAGTCATGCAAATGGTCAGGGGTTGAATTCTTATGAGAAAATTTGAGAAATCCCACCTTGCTTAGAGACCATCTGAGAAACTTGTTAATCTCTTATGTTTTAGGTTTGATCATGTCAATTTGGTTGCAAGTGTACAACCATCGAAAATCTCTAAGATTGTTCAAGAAACCTTCCCCTGCTGATGAATCTAATCAACTTCAAAATAATCTATGCTAATCTTGGGCAAATTTGTGTCTCCTTTATTTCAAAATTTTTGCAAATGGTATTTCTTGTTCCTATTGCAATCTTGTGTTAAAATCCCTCTGAATCACACAAAATCTCATCCTTGTGATAGTTTAGTGGCATTTGCAATTTCATTACGAGAAGATCCTTCATCCTATAATGAGATAAACAATTTAAAATCACTTTACTATTATTTTGTTGATAAAGATTGTTTGTAAGCCTTTGATTGTATCTTAGGTGTAAGGAAATAGGGTTATTTAATGTTTAATTCAGTCTTTAGCTCAAGCCTTTGTGTTAAATTCTTGGAGATTTTGTGAAACCGTGCAAATATGGGCCTCCATTTATGCACACCTTCTAGTTGAATGGATAATTTATCTATTATGAAGCATTATGTCATTAAGTCAAAGATCTAGAAAAATCAAGTTTATCTTGCTTTATCTCCTACAAAAATTATTCAAAAACAATTTATCCTACCTAAACCACCCCTGTTTTCCCTATGTGTCCACAAATGAATAAATTTTGCTACCAAAATATGTAGAAGCAATCAGGATTCCTTAATATCTATAGTAACCTTAACCTTTTTTAGAAATTATCACCATTCTTTAGAAGTGACAACTCGTGAGAGTTAAATTGTGGTGCATTGATCATATTTCCTCAAGGTTTCCTTTCAAATTTGTGCAAAGAAGGATATCTTCATTCTCCTTCACAAATAGTGGCTACAAAATGGGTCCTCTTACCTTGGTTGAAAGGCACAACCTAAATTAGTGAGGATAGATCAAATCCTTTTATATGGTGTTATCCTTTTCTCCAACATCTGAGTGAAAAAGAGCCAACTGAATCACCTCCCTGACTACAAAATGACATACATGATGATTTATCCATCTTTAGGTTTCTTGTTAAATCTGTGATGTTGCTTAGCTAACAAAGGAGAATCAATTTGGATACTAACAAAGTGCTAGAAGATGAAGGCCAAGCATTAGCATCCAGCTAGCCTTCTTTATCCTCATGCTATACCAGAGTGGAAATGAGACACCATTTCCATGGACTTCATTGTTAGGATACCTATGTCAAAATATCACCATGAAGTGATCATGGTCACGATAGAAAAATCAACAAAAGTAGCTCATTTTTCTCCAGTTAAGACCACCTACACAGCTAGTGGAGTTTCATGTGTTTATCTAGATGAGATAGTGAAGTTTCATGGGATTCCACAGAAGATCATCTATAACCATGATCTCGTACGCACTTAACATTGTTGGACCACCATAAATTTTTCACTAGGGAGAAACATCAATTTCAATATAGCTCACCACCCTGAGATAGATGGTCAAACTGAGTGGGTGAACTAGGTGATAAAGAATATGCTATGGATGAACATTATGGATCTCTTATCCCAGTTACCCCCCCTCCCCCCAGAAAAATTGGTCAAACATGACCTTACAGAAGAAAATATAAGGGTCGGCTCTGTCCTGCGAGCTCTCAAGTAATTCCAAATCCAACAATGAAGGGGAAGGGTCAGTGAAGGAGGCCAATGCCATCAAAGGAGATTGGAGGACACATGAGAAAAATGGAGAAAGGTAGTGTTCACTAAAGGCCTTGAGTTTACTAAGTATAAGAGAGTCAACAGAAGCCTACACATGTCTCATCAGCACACCACCAAAGGTTAGATCCAAAGGCGGTCCCCACATGAGTGCCATTCTGCCACGTAGTCATGGACCGAGAGAGGAGTAATCCCAAATAAGCTAAGAATAAAAGGGTCATTTGAAGCATCCACATCTCCAAATGACACATCTCCAAAGGTCTAGTCCAAGCGCAGTTCCCAAATGAGTGCCAACCTTCCACATGGTCAGAGCCCAAAAAAGTTGCATCAGCCATTGAAAGGTCAAAGCAAAGTTACAAACCCGCGGAGGATGCCACGTTCCTCATCGGCACAACTCCAAAGATAGAATCTAATGTGGGGTCCCAAAGTGTGCGTAGGCTTGCCATGTGCCCAGGGGTCAAAGTGGAGGTAGATCCGGCCATTGAATCAGCTAAGTATCATAGAGTCAACGGAAGCCTCCACATGTCCCAAGTTAGACATAAAGCCTTTGAAAAACATAAAGGACTTGGGCAGAACATGAGAGAGATAGAGCATAGCTGCGGAAGGTGCCATGTGCCTCATCAGTGTAATTTCAAAGGCATGGCCCAAAGAAAAATCCTGAACTAGCTCTAGCCCTCCACATGTCCAATTTCTGAAAAGGGGACACAAGCCGTTGAAAATTCCAAGCTCGGGACAGGCCGAAGAAAGCTTCAACGTGTCATCTCAGGACATCTTCAAGGTTAAAATCTAGAGATGGTTCCCAAATAAGTGCAGGCTCACCACGTGGCTAGAAATCAAAAGGGGGTAGAACCGACTATTGAATCGGCTAAGCATAAGGTGAGGTAGTAGAAAGAGCCATGTGTCTCTTTACAACTCTTTCAAGAGGTGAATCAAAAATCAGTCCCCAAACATACACCAACTATCCACATTTCTTGGGTCAGGCTAACTGTCTCCACCAATAGGGGGCTTAGGAAGAATATAAAGGAAATAGAGTAAGCCTACGGATGGTGCCACGTGTCAGTTTGGCACAACTTCAAGAGTGAGAAGAGGGGTTAAATCTTCAACATGCGTGAGGCTGCCATGTGGAACCTATATGGGCAAACTCATTCACATATAATGAGCCTACATTAAACGCCTGACCCCAGCCTTTCGAAAGACATGTATTTCAACCAGAAGCTTGAAATTGAGTGGGAAAGGGATTTTTGGAAATTTTTTGACATCGGCTTCTCACCCACCACCATAATTTTTTAGTCCGCCATTTTGAGGTTGTCACGCTTCTCACCTACCACCATAATGAAGATTGGGATTTGTATCCTACCCAACAAGGAACAACACTTGAAGGCATGGGCTCTGTCAGTAGAATATATCATTGAGGAAGGTGAATTCAAGGATATTTTGCGGTAGTTAGAGTAGGTGAATTCAATTCATATTTGGGGTGGTTGAAACAGGATTTGAATTCTTCTCTCTCTCCTTTTCTTATTCCTCTATATATTGTAGAGGAGGGGCATTTTTTAAGAGGTTGGTCATTATTTCTCTCCTACCCCCTTTCTCTTTCTTCCCTAGGGTGGAAATTGGAGTCTAATCCTCCTCTCTTGGCTTTGTAATGGAATTTTCTTGCATCTTACCTAGTGATGATGTACTGTGTGAACTCATGGAGCAATAAAATTTGTTTTGTGAAGCATTTTGTTCATCCTTCCTTATTTTATTTTCTCTTCTTGCCTCTCATCGTTACATGGTATACTGTGAATACTTCTGATATCTATTACGGTTTTGAGAGTTGTGTTTAATGGGTTTGACTTGGTGTTATGTGTGAATTCTATCATTCATATGTGATGCATTTGTACATCCTCTACTATAGACACTAAATTTGGGTCGCACTCCCCTCATTCCCTCGTCAATTAACCAACCTGAAAACACTCACTTGACCACGGTCCCTTATACCCCACACTAATATTAATTTAATTAATTTTATTTAATTATTCTATGTCCTCACAATATTTATTATTTAATTATCTTAATTCAGATAATTCCCACACCACCACCACACCTATACACCTCACCTAGGCACCTCACCCTAAGACTATTCTTAGTATGTTGCCATAACTAACTAAGACCCAACTAAACCCTAAAAATCAAAGCCTACATTCCCTCTAACCACATTGCTACCCGTTAGAAAAGAAGATTCCATTCTAATCCGTGAAAAGAAACTAACTTGATCCATGAAATCAAGTAGATCTACCCATCTTAATAAACCTAGGAAATCCCTCCCTAACCGACGCTAGTCACCCCTAAACCAATGTTGGCCAACCCAGAACCATCATCAGTTACCTTTTATTACCTTTGGTAACCTTATTTGGAGGTTGGCACATTTCTGAGAGCAAGAGAGTGTAATCACATCTGCATGCAATCAGAGTGAGCATCCGTTCACACCTAGACATCTATAGCCATCCAAGCCAAGAGTTGATTCAGGAAAGTAAGGAGGAAATCCCATGTAGCTCAAGTGACATTATCCTATCAACTGGTGTCCCTTCACAGGAGGAATATCTCACCACCATCTCCACTCACCACCCATAGTCGACTTGTACCAAATTCCAAGTAAGTATACTACTCTATTCAGTCTAGTTTTGTTTGAATACTTTCAGTATTTAGATTCTTCTGTGTGTTATTGCTTTCCTAGCCACTCAAAGATCCTCTCTCATAACTATCCCCCTATACTTCTTCCAAAACCCCTCAAAAACCTCATCCTAGAAATCCAACACTCCATTCTAACCTACCCAAACCCTTTGTGTAATCATAAAGAAGATCCAAAATCCATTCTGCAACATCTCTAGTTTTCCCACAATCACCGGCGTCAGTCTCCCTAAACCACCATTAGTCGAGCCTATATTAGCATTTGTTTACCTACCCAATACTGCCCCTTTACTACCATTCACCAACTTAACCCATAACACACACTTCCTAGACACCTCACCCAGTTCTCCATCAACCTGGAAGATAGACCCAGACCAATGTTCTTTACCCCCTGTCATTTCTTTAGCGACCTAAATCGGTCATGACTAACAAGTATCATTGAGGACTAGAATAGCATCAGTCTCTGTGTGTGTTAACATAGTGCACACCAAAAACCTACCTACTTACTCCCAAGTTACCTATAATCACCTTTGACCTCACTTAGATCTCTGTCAGACCTGCAGAAACCTAGAACCATTTACCTGACCTATAAATTTGATCCTAACCTAGCCTGTTAGATTATATTTTCCTTACTATGTTTATATGAGATGCCTAAATCATATTGACTACAATTGGACAATATTTACCTTATTTCTCGCATTAATTTGTTTAAAATAATGGATTGAAAGTCTTCTAGGGAGTATCACACTTCCCGGATCTAGCATTTGCTAGGTAGTCCACTACATATGCTATTTAATTTTTGTCTTGTGGTCTTGTTATCTATTATAGGTAGTTCCTCCTAGCCAAAAGGAAGGTCTCATGATAAGATGTGGATCGAGAAGTCCACACGTGCACAACAACCTTCAATCATATTTTTAATATGTATTCCTCCTTGACCTTTACCCCAATCTATTTCATCACATTCCAAGAAACGTTCTAAGAATCAGGTGAAACATTTTTCCACACTCGATGGGACCCATTCAGGGTTCTTTGCATTTCTTCATTCCTAGGTGAAAGTTACATGTTTGTTTCCTTTCCAAATGGTTTTCACATTAAATTTCTCCCTTGGAATCTTCTCTTATTTCTATTATCTCAAAGAAATCATGTTTTGGTGCTATAAAAAGAAATCTTCTTCTTTTTCATTTATACTGCATTCGTGAAAGATGATATTCTTTTCTGTTCATATTTTGTGTCATCGAATTTAATATTTCAATTTGGGCTTAAAATTAATAGAAATTCATTCTTGTATGTTGCATTAGTGCACATTAAATGAGGGAAACCTATACGTTGGAAGTCATGCTCAGCTAATGGTTGACAAAAGAATCTTAGAAATCACATTATCTCTCTCTCTCTCTCTCTTAGTCTTACAAAACTACACAAATTCAAATTAACACATCTTTCTTAAACAATATCTTACTTGGGAACATCTGTCAGTGATCACATGGTCCGATTGGTAGGTAATCCCCAACTCGTTGCTTCAATTGAGTCATTATCTTAGGAGACGGCCCACCCCCACCATAACATACCTGAAACCTATCCTTTTAGATATCCTTCATTGTAGGATGCCTTCCCAACCAAAAGATTTTATTCTAAATACACATAGTCAGTCCTTAATAGCATAATAGAAAAATCACTTTTAAGATCATATTTTTCTTATTTTTTATGATTGGCTTGTGTTTTGAGGTGAGAGGACATGTTCTTCATCTTTTTATTTATCCTTGCATTCTCCTCATCATAGTTGGTGTATTCCAAATTTGTATGAGTGTGCCTGAACCTCATTTTTATCATTATAAGAGTTTAGGTTTTGATTCCACACTTGATTTTAAATTGAAACCACCTTTTTGTTCATCCCTGTTTCAATTTCATAGTAATTAGTGTTGGTCTAGAGAACATCTTCGGTTACCCTATGACCATCACCGGTGTTTCCAACCAGTGATGGTTTACTGTTCTTTTGATTAACCTGCCCAAAAGACACTCATTTCATCTTCTTTATTGTTCAGAGTCTCTGTAACTCTTAGTATATTCTCTTTCCAAATAAAATACATCCTACATATTATCTACCTGGTAGATAATCTGTCCTTTTCCTTGTTTGGAAAACTATTCTTTTTTTCACAGTGACTGATTGTGGTTACCTCTAACTGACATCAGTTTACCGTAACTGATATTGGTTAGCCTGTGTAGTTTTCCAGCTGACATTTTAACCCAATCCACCTACCATTGCCTATTTTCTCTATTTTTGTTGTATTTCTGTATCATTTACAGAAAGCAGTCTTACCAAATTAGTACTTATTCACATGGTGTTGAATCGTAGCCAAGAAATTTCCCTCATATTCCATGATAGTTGTTAACCACTCCCACCTAGTTCTTTACCATCTTCCATTCTATCACACATGTATCCTACCCAGCCTATCACCATCGCCACAGGTGATGAGGAGTTCGCACGAATCCTTGACCCAAACCCTATCACCTTACAATTCTATCTTTCCCACTCATCCACTAAAGATGCCTCTAGTCAGTTGATATATGACATGCCTGTATCTATCCCCCCGACACTCATTCCTATTTCTGTGTCAAAACCTTCTAACTCCACACTACCTAAACTTTTATTGTCCCTAGTCATTTTACTGCTAGGCCCTATACCTACTATGACCGTAACATTTACCACATCTATTGCACCCATATCACCAACTATACCTTTTTCAACCACCCAGAACATTACCTCATCCACACCTATTGTGTCACATATACCCATAACAACACAACCACCCCTTGTGTTGATGACCCCTACCCCATTTCAAAACATTTTCCTTTCTATTCCACATTCCTTAGTCCCCATCACTACTAGGGTTACCTTGACCCTTCCACCTTCATATACGTACTATCAGCAGCCTCTCATTTCCTCTATCATTCATTCTTGGTATGTGCCCCATATCTCACTCCCTCATTCTCAACCTACCTATTTGGCATCACCATATACTAGAATGCCACCTCCATCATATGTCCAACACCAACCCTCTTATGCTACAGGAGGTACCCATCCATCACCGCCTACCAATGAACTCATCAAGTTAATGATGGACAACATGCAGACACTACAGGCATCGGTTTCCGGCTCACGTAACTCTCTCACCTATGATGAAATTTGCAATGAGCCTATACACCCATCCATTCCTATTCATCCATATCCCGTACATTGGGAGATGCCTAAATTTAACTGCTTCAATAGCAAAGAGGACCCGTAACAACATTTGTGGTCTTTTAAACATGGGTGTTATCTTATCACCCATGATGACACTTTGCTTCTGAGAACCTTTCCCATGTCTTTGACTGGGCTAGAATTAGACTTGTTTAGTGGATTACCTAGACATTCTATCTATTCATTTAATTAGGTATCCTAAACCTTCTTGGATCACTTCTCAATCTATGTTGTTAAGAAGGTTACCATGAATAACCTCTACTCCGTGTGTTAATATGACAATGAGTCTATCATAGATTTTGTCACTCATTGGCGTACCCTGATCAATCAACTCATATTCCAATTACCACAAATGAAACTCAAAGAGATCTTCAAGCGGGCTTGTGCTAGATGTATTTTTCTGACCCTGTAGGTGAAGACCTTCCAAACCTTTGATGAGGCATTCACTATAGAACAAAAGTTAGAAATTTGGGCCATCGAAGAAAATTAAATCTAACTACGAAATAATAACATGGCATTTAAGTCAAATGATACCTCTTCTTCTTCCAAACCATAAAATAATTATTCAAAATCCAAGGGAACTGCTAACACAGTGGTACTCAAGGCAGGCCTAGCTCATCCATCAAATTAGGATAAGCCCTCATCTAATCTTTCCCCTATCCAGACTTTTCAATTCAGACGAGAAAAAGAGAAATAAACCCCCATTAGAGAGCCTTAATCTTTTGTTTTAGAAAATCTCATTAAATTTGGGGCCATCACCCTTCCTCCTATAAAACCACACACTGTTTTTGATTCTTCTCACCCCACACCTGCGTGGTACAAAGAGCACTACTTCTACAACTATCATCTGGTAAAAGGTCATAATGATGGAAATTGCATCACTTTCAAGAACATTGTCTAGGAAATGCTCGAGAACAGTGAGTTAGTCTTGGATAATCCAAATGCCCCTACCAACCAAAACCTACACATTTTCAAGAAACCATTTCCTAATCATGCACCTTCTTTTGACCAAACTGGGGAGATCTTGACTAATGATAGAAATACCTGCAAGGTCCATGCTATTTTTAGTGATGCACCAATTGCCTCCCAATTACATCATATTCCTTCCATAGAGTAAATCCTAGCCCAAAGTCCTCCACCTACATATGAACCCACTTCACCTATTCCTCCACCCACGGAGGAACACCCTTCACCTCCTCCCTAACTTGTGAAGGAGCCTTCTGTTAACATTGAGACCACTTCACCTTTGGCTTCTCCACCTAGAGAGCCATCACCAACAGTACCTCTCAAAATCATAGGAGATGCTCGTTCATATCCTCCACCTATCAAAGATATAGTAGAAATTTTGTTACCTCTAGGTTACCATTCTCCATTAACCACCCAAGATCCTGCTAACTTACTTTTGGATCTCTTACCCAAAGAGGCTGAAGCTAACGATTTCCCTTTTTCTAAAATATTTTTTACGGGAATCACCATTAGATCCACATTGACCTAACCCACAACATTTTTGTTCTCATGCTTAGCTGATCTCCTGGATTATGTTGATAGATCCTTACTTTAGGAGCGTCTTCTACTTCCTGTCTCAACACTAATGCAGATGTCACTCGCTAACACCTCCACTATTTATCCAAAAATGTTTTGGCTGACCGAACTGAACACAACCATAGTTATCACAAATTCCCGCATGACACCACTCATGGATCAACTCACATCTCTACCCATAACCCAACATGCATCTACATCCAAGCCCCCACCTACATCATCTTCCTTACCTAAACCTATTACTACTTTAGGGGTCATACATATGGCTAGCCTTACTCATCCACCCATCAAATTAGATTTAGCCACATCTTCTAAAACTAATACCAAATTTTACCTGGCCCCTAAACAAGAGAACCAATCTCCTAGTTCTCATACCCCAACCTCACTAGTCACACCCTTATCACCTTCACCACTTCCATCCATCCTAGGACCTCACCCCTCGACCCTGGCTAAGAAACCTCCATCTGCTGGTAAACCAAGGATGCAGCAACCCATTTCCCCATCGCAAACTACTAATATACCCAAGCACCTGACACAACCTCTACCCACACCTGTAACATTTTTACTACCCATACCACCAATACCATCAATAACTTCTTCACTACCCATGACACTTCCTTCTATTTCCCTCACACCTCCTACCCAACCTACGCCATCTACCTCCACAGCACCTCGGTTACCCTCATGGGTAACCCACCCTCTTCCACCATCTACCTCCACAGCACCTCAGTTACCATCATGGGTAACCCACCCTCTTCCACCATCTGCTTTTCCCTCTACATCTCGTGCACCCATATCACCTTTACCCAAGAAGGTGCAACCTAAAGGAAAAAATCTACTACTCTCCAATAAGGTAGTTAAACCAACCATACACTCTATTGTCAGTTCATCTACTATTCCCCTATCTAAGTAGACACGACCAGCACCTAAGACCATAGCCCAAACAACTCCCCCTCTTACAAATACTCTTCCTTTATAGTGAGCCACACATGCACCCAAACCCACATTCACCTCGCATTGTGACCCACTAGCGGGATCCTATGTCAAAATCTTAACCAATCTCCTCAAAACTTTTGGCATCACATTACCACCTCTTAGACCTTATGACCCACTCAAACACAAACAAAAAGGGTTTGATGAAACCAAATTTTTCACCTACCATCATGTTCCAGGACATAATGTAAACAACTGTAAAGCTTTGAAATCTACTCTTGTCAAGTTCTGACCTCCTAAAGGAAACTTTGATGATGATGATCTTCTTGATGAGGACCCCATTTTTTGAGCACCAATTTCCACATTTCTTCCCTCACTGCCTACTCAGCGACCAAAATATCCACCCCCACAACTCTTAGATCCATCCCTGAGATTCAAAATTAACATGGTTCGTATCAGAGAGCTCGCCAAACCCCCACCCAAATGTCAGTGTGCCCAACTCATTTCACAAGGTTCCTTCCCACCTCTCAGCTTCTATTCTTCCTGTCGTTACACCTTTCCTGGCTCACCTACTTCATCTACCACCCCACCTTAAATCAACATGATCCACATTGCTAACCGTGCCGAGAAGGACAAAGCCAAGGAAATGGTAACCAACCCACCAACCAACCCTATACCCAACATACCATTTGCACCCACACAAAAATTCACTATTCGTGGCCCCACATATCTCATTTCTAATGGGGTTACACATCACACAATGCTCAAATAATTACACCAATACTCCCTCAAAATGTCCCTTTATGACCTCATCCAAAACTGTGAATCCCATCGCCAATCTCTCATGGAGGTTCTTCATTCTATTGAGGTTTTACCCAATGACCCTACACCCATAGCCTCCATCATTGCACCTCATTATGTAGATTCTCTCACTAAATTACCACCTTCTTCTACACCTCCACCTACTCACCAAGTAGACACCCTTAGCTTCTCAGATGAAGAGATTTCACCACACCAAACAGATGACCCTGATCCATCCCTTTTCATCTCTGTCCATATCGATAATATATGTGTACGACGTGTTATGATCTATGGGGTAGATAGCATTAACATCATCTCCTCCAATGCATTCGACTAAATGCGCATACCAAAAAATTACTGTTGGTGGCGAATCACAGCACCCCTGAATGTCTGCAACTCGATGGGTTAAGACTCTCAGTGTGATTACATAACATGGAGCTTTTCCCAAGTGTGGGACCCTGTGAAATCAGAAAAGCTCTCCGGATAAAGGCCAGTTCCTATTCCTCTTTTCAAATGCACATGTAAAAATGTAGAGAGTTTACTCCAAAACCTAAACTAACTTTCCAAGGATACAGGGTAATAAGATGTATAAAAATAAACCTAAACTCAGAAAGGTGATCTACCAAGGAGTGAAGAAACATCTGTCTTGCCAATAAACACAAACCACTAAAATGTAATGCAAGATCATGTACAGATAACTAGATTTGCAGTGAAAGATTAGGAGGATGAAAATGAACACAGAGAGGGTTGAGAATCATCCACAGATATGCATTATTTGCTCCAAAGATTGATACAATACACTACAAAATGCCAAGAGGCAAAGTTACATTACAATTTTAGATGGGAGGTTTGAACTCCACAAATTCACTTCCCAAAGAGAAGAAGGGAGGGGAAAAACAAGAAATTGCAACCTTTAGAAAGAATCCCCTCCTTACAATTTATAGGAAGAATGAGAGAGATAAGAGAAAGGAATTCAAAATCTACCCCAACCACCTCCAAGTTGCATTTGATTCATCTCATTATGGCAGTAGGTGAGAACCTAGCAAACCCAAAAAATGGGGAATTTGTATTTTGAATTTTTGAAGAACTTATACTCACCTAATTAAATATATCCAATCGTAGTTGGACAAAGGACCTCATAAGATTTCTGAAAAGTCCAACCTTGCGTGAATCCGAGCTCCCTATAAAAAGTTATGGCCATTTGAATATCTGTGTCAGGGTTTGCTTTCTGTCGGGTTCGGGGTGTCAACGCTCAAAATGCTACACCTCCTAAAGATGTGCTTGTTATCCAAAATTCACCCCTCAAGGTAATTTTGATAACATGCATCAAATTCTCAAGTCCCAGGCAAATAGATTAAGTCACGGAAAAAAATTCATGTTTCTAGGGTCCCCTCATATTTTTCTAACTCCCCTGTCCAAGTAGAAAAGAGAAAGTTCTGAGGAAAGGTAAGAAAATTGCAAAAAACAGGCTCGGGCCAGGAAAAATCACAAAAAATGGCTAAGTCCTAGTCCTCGCAGCATTTGGGACATTTGGGACAAAAGGGCGCAAACCGGCCGAAAGGCTGCCAGGTGGTCTGTGCAGCATTTGGGACATTTGGAACAAAGGGATGCGCGGGACGCGGAAATCCGAGCTGGCCGAAAAATGGAAAAAATTGACTAACTGTTGAAACAGGCAGTCTGGGACATCTCGGCAAAAAGTACGCGAACCGGCCAGATCGGCCGAAATGAGTCAAGGTAGCCCAGAATAGTTGGGCCAAAGGTACGCAAAGTACGTGAACTGGCCGGATCAGCCGAAATGAGAACTTTCAGTCCGGGATGCGCGGGACAAAAGTACGTAGACCGGCCGAACCGGGCGAATCGGGAAAATTTGTCCAAAACGGCTCGAAAGCAAATGGGACATCTAGGCCGCGAGTATGCAAACCAGCCGGTTCGGACGAAATGGGAAATTTCAGCACTGTGCCAAATGGGACAAAGGGACGCGTGGGACGCGAAAAGCTGAAGCGGCCGAAGGCAGAGAAGAAAAGTCAACGTTTGGTCCGTGGAACTTCAAACGGCCATAACTTTTGACTCCGAGCTCCGATTTTCACAAAATTGGACTTTTTGGATTTATTATTTTTGATGAGGGTAGATATATTTAAATAAGAGAAACATATTTGGCTCTAGTCAGTTAATGCTCATTCCCGTCAAATGACAGAAAACGCCTGCCAGACCCAAAATAGCTGTCCGCACTTAGAAGGCCATAACTTTTGCATTTCTCAACGAAATTACACAAAATTGGTACCGTTGGAATCGTGGTTCCGAGACCGATGTAGAGAAGTCAAGAAATTCTGGATTTGATCAGAAATTGATTGAATTTTTTAAGAAAACGTGGCCGGGTTCAGAACAGTGTTTTATTTGGTAGCTGGGAGTGCATTTAAGAGGCATGGTCATCATTCTTTCTCTGCTGCAGCACATGGGACAGTATGGGGAGCCTTTTGCAAGTAATGTATAATCATTTCACTCAAATTAATGCCTCTTACAGGTGGTTGAAGGACTGATTTCGGGATTTCCATTTTCCCTTCTCTTTTCCTTCTCTTTTTTCTATAAATTGGAGTGTTGGGCTCATTGTAAAGCAGAGAGTTTTTTGGTAACAAAGCTCTGCCAAAATTGCTTTGTGAAGCCAGTGTGTTGCAGGCCCTTGTAGTGGACTCCTTGCATGGTGATCCAGGCCCTTATCTTGTAATAGACTGAACTGTGCATACCAGGAAGCAATAAAATACAAAGTTTGTGGATGTATCTTCCCCTTCTGTGTTTTCTTGCATTCTTCTTGACCCTTTTATCTTTCTACAAGACTATTGTGTCTATTATTATGTTCTTGCAGGAATTCACTAACATTTGGTATGCTTGGAATATTGTTGTGAATGCATTTTGCTAGATTATGGTGAACTGCCATCACCTCTTCTAGTGTGCACTTTGCCTCTTTATTTCACACATTTGGAGATTACTCTCACACCCTCCTTTTCTGGTGTATCACCGCTTTAGTGTAGGCTTTCGTTTTATGTATTCTCTCTCCCTGGTCCCTTGGAAATTTAGATTAGAATAGTTAGCTTATCCTGCATTAGAGTAGATTGTGGCAGGTAGTTTAGGAGCAAGAACCAGCTTTCTCTGGAGGTCTGTCTCAAGTAGCAAGTCCCACAACTTGGAGATAGTACCCATGTTATCCAATCACACTGTGAGTTCAAATACATGCATAGGGGTGTTGTGATTTGGTGATAACAGTGCCTTGGCGCAACTATCCTCATGTCAACATACTCTTAAGTGCACCATAGGTGCTAAAAATGTGGTGTTGACATTTTGTGTTGTGTGCCCCCAACCTGCGCTACGGTACGAATTTTCGCATATTGACACCTTGTGTTGTGCGGCCCCAATATGTGCCAAGGTGAAAATTTTCACATGTCGACACCTTGTGCTGTGCACCACCAACCTGTGCTAGGGCGCAAATTATCACATTTTAAAACCTTATGTTGTGCGCCCCCAACCTGCGCCAGGGTGTGAATTTTCACATGTTAACACTTTGTGCTGTGCGCCCCCAACCTGCGCCAGGGTGCAAATTTTTGCATGTCAACACTTTGTGCTATGCGCCCCCCCAACCTATGCCAGGGCACAAATTTTCACATGTCGACACCTTCGGCTGTGCGCCCCCAACCAGTGCCAGAGTGTGAATTTTCACGTGTCGACACCTTGTGTTGTGTGTCCCCAACCTGCACCAGGGCGCGAATTTGTGCATGTCGACACCTTGTGCTGTTCACACCCCAACCTGCACCAGGGTGCAAATTTTCACATGTTGACACTCTATAGTATGTGCAAGGTGAAACTTTTGGCATGAATAAATGCCAAGTTTTGAGTTTCTTTGATTTCCATATTCTTTTGTTTGTCTATATTTACGCGGGGGGAAGATATATACAACAATTTGGCGACTCAACAGGATCACATGCCTACTAAGTAGAAGATCAGTGGCCTTTAACCAATCAATTGGGAATGGAGTCATAAGCAATAACCTGAAACCAACTTGATATCTGATCCTGATCCTGATACCGCAACTCATTCTCCAAGAGCATGCTAAACTATAGAAATTCAATCTGCAGCAACAAAACCTGTGCCGAAGCACTTAGGGAAATTGAAACCTAACTACAACAAGATGATGTGCATCCACACTTAGAGGAATTGAAATCTAAGATAATATTTACAAGGGTAAACATTTTCCTTTTAGTAGCAATGTTTAAGATAGATTTCGTTAACCGGAATCGGGAGTTCTTCTCCATCCAATGTAGACAATTGGAAGGAATTACTACTTTTACATCCCGTGACCATGTAGGGGCCACTCCAAATGGCATCAAACTTGGAATGCCTTCCTAGTTTTTCCCAATCTGCATCCCATTTCAGGACTAGGTCCCCTTCCTGGAAGGTCTTTGCTCTTGCCTTCTTATCAAACCATCTTTTTACCAAGGCCTGATCCTTCTCAATCATCTGAACTACATGTTCTCTTATTTCTTCCAATTCCATCAACTCTGCATACCTAGCCTCCATTGGTTCAAACTCAGACAACTCCAACTGGTTCATGAGCTCCAATGCTAGCAATTCTAATGATATAGACAATATTGCCTCTTTCCCATAGACCAACTTGTAGGGGGGATTACCAGTAGACCTCTTTGGCATTATTTTGTCATCCCATAACGCTGATTTTAACTTGGTATGCCATGTCCTTTGGTTTTCATCCAGAGTCCTTCCGATGATCCTTAGAAAATTCTTATTCGTGGACTCTGCCTGTCCATTACCCTGTGGGTAATAATTTGAAGAGGTGCTCAAATAGATTCCATTCTTGACATCCCATTCTATAATCTTGGAACCTATGAATGCCAATGCATTGTCTGATATGATAGTTGCGGGCACACTGAACCTGGTCACTATTCCTTCATAAAAGTCTAGTATGTTAGACTCATTTGCTTCTTTGAGCGCTACTGCTTCGGTCTACTTGGTGAAATAGTTTGGATTGATGACCCCAATGAAGTCCAATCCCCATTGCATAAATGGTTGGTCAACCAAAATTGGGTGCAATAGAAGTGCTACTAGTCTTTCTTTTCCTATGAAGAGTGCACATCTCTTACACTTTCTTATCCATATATAGCAGTCACTGAACACTGTGGGCCAATAATACCCTGCCTTCATTATCTTGAGAGTTTTTACTCGTGGGGAAAAATGTCCTCCGAAATCTCCAACGTGAAAATATCTAAAGTATCTCCTTTTTCCTTTGCTCATTTATAGAGGGCATAGGCCTATCTGTAGGAAGTTTATCATATTCTGAATCCAACAAGGACCATGCACATCCTCATTTCCTAGTTCTTGACCATCCTGTAGTACCAAGACAGTCTCTTTTTCATCACTTGCTTCAACTTGTTGACTCAAGGCTAGTTGTTCACATAATCCCTTTCCATGGACCAGATTAGTGACCTTAATTTCAATCTCATATTCCATGACACGAGTAATCCATCCTGCACGTTTCTCATTCAGATCCTTATTTAGAAGGAATTCCTTGACTCCTGCATGAGAGACCAATAATTGGATGTTGTTGTTTGAGACTAGGTGCTTGAATTTCTTTAAGCTCCTAATCACTGTAAGGACATGCTTTTCAATGAAAGAGTACCTAGTTTCGTATTCCTCCAAGCCTTGACTGAAGAAAGAAACTGGTTGTTCTAATCCCTCTTTGTTTTGATGTACCAGGATTGCAGAAATTATGTCTCCACCACCGAAGGCATATAGCATGAAGTCCTTGGAGAAGTCTAGATTGACGAGAGTTGGAGCTTGAGATATAGCCTCTTTTATTGCCTCAAAACTTGCCTTGCCTTCAGCTGTCCACTTAAATTCCATGCTCTTCTTCAACATCAGCGTTATTGGCCTTACGAGAGCTGCAAAGTTTGGAACAAACCTTTGGAAAAAATTGATCCTTCCTAAGAAGCTTTGAAGAGCCTTCTTATGACTTGGTAATGGCAACGCTCAAATTGCTTCAACTCTTTCTGGGTCAATCATCACCCCCTCCTTTGAAACAATATGGCCTAGAAGTTTTCCTTCATGAGCCAAGAATATGCATTTTTTCGGATTCAATGATACCCCAAATATTATACACCTCTGAAATACCTACCTTAGATGAAAGAGGTGATTTTCTGCATTTTTGGAGGATATAGTGATGTCGTCAAGATATATCAGAACTAATTTATTGATCAATCCCTTGAATTCCATATCCATTTCCCTTTGGAAAGTGTCTCTAGCATTTGATAGCCCAAATGACATCTTCTTATAGGCATAGGTGCCCCATTTGGTGGTGAAAGTAATCTTGAAATGGTCATCTTCTTTCACCATTACCTAATTATACCCTGAGTAGCCGTCTAGGAGAGAGAATCGCTCTGAACCGGACACCACTTGCAATATTTGTTCCATTAAAGGAAGTGGGTAATGGTCTTTGAGAGATGCCTTGTTGAGGTCCTCGAAGTCCACACACAACCTGATTTCTCCACTCTTCTTCCTGACTGGAACCAAGTTTGCAACCCAGTTTGAGTGCTTGATCGGGAATATAATGCTTGCCTCTATTACCTTGTTTAGCTCTTTCTTCATTAGAGGCTCAATGTGAGGGTTGACTAGTCTCTGCTTCTACCTGATGGGCTTAGCATTTGGATCCAATTCTATGGTATGTTGTGCCCACTTCGGATTGAATCCTCTCAAGTCTTCATAGATCTGAGTGAAGACATCTAGAAATTCTCAACAAACCTGTATGAAATCTGATTTCTCCTACTCAGTGGCCACTTTACCAATTTGAAGTGTTTTTCCTTCCCCAACCGAAATTGGCTCTGAATCTTCTCTCTTGAACTTTATGTTAGCCTTTTCCTTACAGAAATGGTCGTTAGGGTTGAAGATAGAATCCAAGGTTACTAAACCCTTGGAAAGCTTTTTTGTCCGCAGATGCACTACTTAATCACCATACTGCTGCTCTAGTTTTTCCTGATTCCTAGCTAAGAATTCAGCCTCTTCTTGCAAAAAATTGATGATTTGTTGACCGTTCTCAAACACCTGTCAGCTTGTGTTATTATCTGGAACTACTGGCCTCACAATCACATGGATATGTGGTTGTGTTTTTTCCCTTCTGATGTTGTCTACCACATCAAACATTTCTCCAACTGATGTGATCCTATCTGCGGATTCATTTTTCTCCCTGGGTATGGACACGATGTCGAAAGCTTTGAAATCCTCAATGATGTCCCATACCCTATTCTTGTATTTTTTTAGCAGGTCATTCTTTGTAGCATGTTGTCCCCTGACTTGATTGATGATTAACTCACTATCCCCGAACACCTGCAAGTTCTTTGTGCCCTTTTTCTTGGCCCAATGAATTCCATGAATCAAGGCCTCGTATTCAGTTGTGTTGTTTGAATAGGAAAAATGGAAATGGAAAGCTGAATAATATTTGATGCCTTGAGGTGAAACAAGCATAACTCCTCCTCCTGGACCTTGCCTACTCCTTCATCCATAAAAAAATAACTGCCATATCTCATTTTCATCCTTGTGGTCTTGTTTGGTGATGCTAGGAATAGGCTGGTTTTCTTCATGTATGCAATAGAATCATAGCTCAGATTCTTCTACTTCTTGGTAGGGATCAAAAGCATGTACCTTGCTTGCCCATTCACCAAGACTCAAATCTAGGATGCTTCCAACTTTAGTGTTAGCTTCATCTATGCTTGGATAATCTTCTTGATCAAATGTTAAATAGTTGGCATTGATTTGGATGGGAGTATGAGGCTCAATGTGAAATTTTGCAATTGGTTCAGATCTGATTGTTACTTTGGCCCCATACCTCATCCTGAAAATCATGTGTGACCAATCTACAGATAAATATCCACTGATTCTAGCTATGAAATCCCTTGATAAGCATAGGGCAAAGAGTGGCGGGAGGTAAATTGCAGATACATCTTGTAGAACTGTAACATTGGGGCATGCATGCAAGATAAGATTCAAACCTTTAATTACTCCCACCATTGCTACTGTTGTCCCATCTAATTGCACTACCCACTTTGATATGACTTCATATTGGAGACCCAGCTGATCAACTATTTGCTTGGGCATGACAGAACTACTTGCCCTAGAATCAATCATGCAATTGTGTACTAGTTTATCCCCAATAATTAATGAAACATATAATGGAGGGGGCTTCAAAACTTTACCTTGTTGTCCTCCATGATTCCCTTCAGGCTGAGCAACATTTGTGAGGACCTTGTCTATGGACCTGCTAGTTTGAAGTTGACCAATTCTTCATGGCAGCTTGTAGAAGATCTCTTTGTCCTGGGATGGATAAAGATTCCCACATTGAAATGTTCACATGTGTCTTCTTCATTTGATCGATGATGTTGAAAGGGGATGAAACATATCTTTGTTTTCCCTTACTTGGTGCAACCTTTTCTGGAGCTTGAATAGGTGCATGTGTTTATATAACAGGTACCTTAGGCCGATTTTGCACATTTGGAACTGCATTTGGTCTACTGACCCCATGTTGTGTAGGAGTAGGCTGAGAAACATTTAGATTAGATGTTTTTCCCTCTTCTATGCTTCTCTTCTTTGACCGTGTGTTAGCTGCTACACTCTAATAAATTGTTTGATTCATGCCACAAAAATCCTCAGCTTGCCAATTCACAAGTGTGGTATCATTTGGAGCTGTGTTTTGCTGAGATGTCTCTTGTTGCTGATTTTTTTCTTGACTCACTTCACCCTCTATGCCAGTAGTTTTCACCAACAAGGCTTGGTTCAAAGCACCATTGAAGCACATAGGTTTTTTGTGAGGTTCATTTCATGGGAAACACCAATCATACTCTTGAGCTATGTTGTTTTGCACTGGCACTAATGCTTTAGAAGCAGATGCAACATTGGGGTTATAGGGCTGAACTGGTCTATTAGCGGGAGGCCTTACTTGTCTTTGATTTGTAGCTGGATTGGGTGGCCTATTGGGCTGGTATTGTGGCCTATTATATTGAGCTTCAGGTTGATAAGAAGGTCTAAATCTTTAGGCCTGCTGCCTCTTGAGTGTAACCAGCTCATTTCCAAAATTTTACAATTGTTTCATGACCTCTTGGAGTTCATTTGAAGAACTAGAGGATGAAGTAGAAGTTTCATTTGAAATTTGATTTCTAGGAGTGGGAATATGAGCCAAAGTGGGTGCTTGACTAGTGCTTGGATTTTATAAGTTTGGATACAAGGGCATGGGAGGCCTAGGAGACAGCTTACCATCTTGAATAAGATAGTTTTCAGCCCTAATGGCAATGCTATAAGAAGCAGGCAAGGTTGTGCCTCTCATAGATTGAATTAACATAGAAATATTAGAATTCAAAGCCTTAAGATAATATAGAAAATCACCTTCAGCTATTGGCCTAATGGCCTCTGGAATTCTATCCCAAGAACTTTGAAATCTGAAGTTGAAGTTAGTCAGCTGCTCATTGGGAGCTCTCTTAATAGTTGTCAATTGTTCTGTAGATACAAATTGTCTCCCTTTTCTCCAAAACTGCTCATGGAGAACTATGCATAATTGATTCCAATTTTGTATAGAACTAGCTCCAAGGCTCCTAAAACTATTGTAATGCCTTCCCTTTGAATGAAGATGCCAATAATTTGACAGCAACATCCATTTCATTTATCTCATGGATTGCATAAACGTTAGCAATGTCTTTGACATGATTACTAGGAGTGGTATGATTTTCTCCAGTGAAAAATAGAATGTTCTTAATGTTGCAATTGGAATTGGATTCTGTACATTGAGGGCAAGTGGGCTACTTCCAGTTAAGTTGACAAAAGGGTTTTGTTGTGCCATCCTGATTGGCTTGAGAATCCTTGTTGTTTGGATGGAAGGTCTACCAGGTGGAGGGGTTGATAAAGTCCTATTAGGTGGAGATGGTGATCTTTGTGGTCTTCTTCCTCTCCTTCCTCTACCTGGTGATAGTTGCAAGTATACAAATAACCCTTCTTCTTGAGTATTATACCTAGTTTGAATTCTTCTCATGTACCTGGCCAATCATAGGTGCTACACCACTGAAATCTATCCCTTCGGAGTCACCAGATGTGTTAGATAACGAGCCTCAAAAGGCTAGATTCTGACAAGTTACACTCCAAACCTGACAATATTAAAAAATAGAATTTAAAAGTTTGATGGACTCAAAAGATATAGTTCTTCAATTCGGTTATCAGGTCTTTTTTGCATCTACTAATCCCTGAAAGGTACAGGTGAAACCTAGGTCATGCAAGGCAACTTACAAAACTTGAAACACACTATGTTGGAACTTGGGACATGCTCAACACCTGGGAAAACCGGAAATACTAAAAACTATGAAATTTTAAAAGTAAAAATATCAAAAATCTAAGAATACCCTTTTGAATATTATCCCTTGATCTATCAACTGGTGAAATTTTGACTTGTTTTGAGCAAGTTAAGCCCTTGAAAATTGATTTCAAAGTTCATCCTAGAAGGTGAAAAGAAAAATATAAAATTGTAAAACTTGCAATTTCTAAGTCACAATTTCTTGAAAATTCCTTCAAATCTTGTGGAATGACCTCTTCTTCCCACTGAGCGTGCCAAAAATTACTGTTGGTGGTGAATCGCAACACCCCTGAATGTTTACAACTTGATGGGTTGAGACTCTCAGTGCGATTGCATAACATGAATCTTTTCCCAAGTGTGGGACCTTGCGAAATCAGAAAATCTCTCCGGATGAAGGCTTGTTCCTATTCCTCTATTCAGATGCACATGTAAAAATGTAGAGAGTTTACTCAAAAAGATAAACTAACTTTCCAAGGATACAGGGTAAGAAGATGTATAAAAATAAACCTAAACTAAGAAAGGTGATGCACCAAGGAGTGAAGAAACATCTGTCTTGCCAATAAACACAAACCATTAATATGTAATGCAAGATCATGTATAAATAACCAAATTTACAGTGAAATATCAGGAGGATGAAAATGAACATAGAGGGGGTTGAGAATCATCCACAAACATGCATTATTAGCTCCAAAGATTGATACAATACACTACAAAATGCCAAGAGGCAAAGTTGCATTACAATATTAGATGGGAGGTTTGAACTCCACAAATTCACTTGCCAAAGAGAAGTAGGGAGGCGCAAAACAAGAATGTCCAAAATTTTGAAAGAATCACCTCCTTATAATTTATAGGAAGAATGAGAGATAAAAGAGAGAGGAATTCCAAATCTACCCCAACCACCTCCAGGTTGCATTTAATTCATCTCATTATGGTAGTAGGTGAGAACCTTAGCAAACCCAAAAAATGGTGAATTGTATTTTTCATTTTAGAAGAAATTTTACTCACCTAATTAAATATATCCAGTTGTAGCTGGATAGAGGACCTTGTAGGCTTTCTGAAAAGTCCAACCTTGTGTGAATCTGAGCTCCCTGTGAAAAGTTATGGCCATTTGAATATCTGCATCAGGGTTTGCTTTATGTCAGGTTCGGTGTGTTAACGTTCAAAATGTTGCACCTCCTGAAGATGTGCCTCGGCACAACTATCCTCATGTCAACATACTCTTAAGTGCACCATAGGCACTGAAAATGTGGTGTTCATGTTTTGTGATGTGTGCCCCGAACTTGCGCCAGGGCGTAAATTTTCACATGTCGACACCTTGTGTTGTACGTCCCCAACCTATGCCAAGGCGTGGATTTTCACATCTCGACACCTTGTGCTATGCACCCCCAACCTGCACCAGGGCACGAATTTTCACATGTTGACACCTTGTGCT
Source organism: Taxus chinensis (assembly GCA_019776745.2). Taxonomy (NCBI): domain Eukaryota; kingdom Viridiplantae; phylum Streptophyta; class Pinopsida; order Cupressales; family Taxaceae; genus Taxus; species Taxus chinensis. The sequence continues at coordinate 759,499,218 of CM034146.1, forward strand.
ATGTGCCCCTAACTTGTGCCAGGGCATGAATTTTCACATGTTGACACTTTGTGCTGTCTGCCCCCAACCTGCGCCAGGGTGCGAATTTTCGCATGTCGACACCTTGTGCTATGAGCCCCCAACCTGTGCCAGGGCACAAATTTTTGCATGTCGACACCTTGTGCTATACAACCCCAACCTATGCCAGGGCATGAATTTTTACATGTCGACACCTTGTGCTGTGCGCCCCCAACCTGTGCCAGGGCACGAATTTTTGCATGTTAACACCTTATGCTATGCGCCCCCAACCTGTGATAGGGCACGAATTTTTTCATGTCAACATTCTGTGCTATGCACCAGGGTGCCACTTTTGGCTTGACTAAATTCTAGGTTTTGAGTTTCTTGGATTTCCATATTCTTCTGTTTGTCTATATTTACCTAAGGGGAAGATATATATAACAATTACATGCATAACATCCCATCATGTTACGTTTATTTAATGATGCTATCACTTCTACACTTGGCACCATCATCATCCATGTTCACATGGGCCCCCGTACTATTCCAGAGTTATTTTATGTCTTGGAAGAGGAATTTAAATATAACATGTTGCTTGGTGGACCCTAGATTCGTGTCATGGGTTGTGTTCATTCCACTTTGCATCGTTGTGTAAAGTTTGAGCATGAGGGACACACCTATAGCATTCCAGCTGACCCATCACCTTTCAAAACCTATAACATGCTTTACCAACAAAATGACGTGCTTGTACCCATTAAGGCATCTACCTCCATGACCACTTCCTCTTCACCCAGACCTCCACTCAACAGTGCCATCGCTACCTCAACCACACCTAAATCCTCCATTCCTACAGCTACCACAACCTCCACAGCCGACCCATTAGCCTCCCAATTAGTTGGCTCCACCTCCAATCCAGCCTCTAACACATCATCTATCCCAGCTTCCCACATATCAACCACCAATCCCTTGGAAGGCATTTTTCATTGCCTCACTCTAGGGGAGTATCTCCTATATACTTTCAAAACATTCCTCACTCCACAAGAGTATGGAATCCTTCACCAATACCCTCACTTTTATCACCACATAGGAGAGCATATCCTTTACAATCCTCCCCACCTTTGCACCAATCTCACCTTTGGGGGACTTGATACTTCCAATTATAGACCTGAATCACCATCTCAAACCCACCCCTTTTCTTCTGACCTCCAGTCACTAACTAATCACTGCTTCGCCCACACCTTCCTACACCGATGTGCCTAGAAAGTTTTTGGATTTGGATTTTATGAGCAAGGTCATCACACTGTTATTCCATGTACTACCTATAAACATAAAAATCGTAGTGGTATCGGATTTGCTGAACTACCTACCAAGAAGGCCCAAATTGAACACATTGAAGATATCAACCCTTTTCCACCTTCTTCACCTGCTCCACCTTCTTCACCACCTTCAAAACCTTCACCAACATAGTCGGTGGATCGAGAATCCATTCCTCCTAAATATTTTTTTCATAAACACCATTTCCTTAGGGCCTCTGACTTATCAACATGAGGGCGAGGCTCCCTCTTCTATTCCCTTCCTGTATCCTGAAATGATCGATGATGATACACATTTTGTTAATATCATTCAATGTCAGGATGATGAATCTATACTCACCTATTTTTGTGTAGAAGACTCTTATATTCATCAGACGTTACCATCTAAGATGCAAACCATGTTGAATGAATCAACTATTGGATTCAACATCCATACTTAGGATGACTCGCACATTATAAAGATTGGCAAATCTTTAGATACCACTGAACAGGAAGACATCACTTCTTTTCTCAAAAATCGTAAGCATTATTTTGCTTGGTCTTATGATGGCATCATGCACTTTATATTGGAAGATTATATAGAAAATATCCTTGCAAAATCTAAATTCCACTCTGAGCATGTTGTCATCCCAAAGAGCATCTTCGACTACCTCATTAAGCATTGTGTTTGCCTTCAGCCCAAGAAGTGTGTCTTCATGGTTCTCTCAAGAAATAACTTGGGATTTATCATTTTCTTACGTGGTATAGAGGTTAACCCTACTAAATTCAAGGCCATTCTCAAAATGGCTATGCCCACTAATCTGCAACAACTCCATAGCTTAAAATGTAAGTTACAATATATTCACCATTTCATTTCGCAACTTTCCGATCAATGTCAGCCATTTCATCATCTTCTCAAAAAATATGTCTCCTTCAAATGGGATGATGGCTACCATAAAGATTTTTAGGCCTTAAAACAATATCTTCTCTAACCACCTATACTCATTCCAACTAAATATGATCAACCCTTCTACCTATACATCTATGCTACTGATCACTCCTTAGGGGCCATGTTTGCTCATCATGATGAACGACATAGGGAGTAGGTGGTTTATTACATAATTCGTACTTTTCTGGACAATGAAACCTAATACACCCATGCCAAAAAACTTTACTTAGCCTTAGTTTTTGTTGCCACAAAACTCCACCATTACCTACTCAACCACAAAACCTATGTTGTGACCAAAACTAACCCCTTACACTTCATGTATGTCAAACCTTATGAGAATCAACATGTTGTACACTGGCTTATGCTTTTGGCTGACCTTGACATCAAATTCATCCATAAAACGTCCATCAAGGGCAAGGCTATCGCCTACCAATTGGGTGATGTACCTATTTTTAGGGATTAACCCTCTAACTTCAACTTTCGAAATGAGTCTATTACTACCCTTTCCTTAGATGAATCTTCTTACCAAATGACACTCTTCTTTGATGGTTCCAAGTGTCAACGTGGAGGCAGGTTGGTGTTATCCTAATTTCCGCTTGATGATTTTGTTTGTACAAATTATATTTCTGAATACAAAGCACTCGTATTGGTTCTCTAGGTTGCTTATGCCTTAGATGTTACGTCAATCTACATCATTGGTGATTCTCAATCGGTCATAAACCAAGTCAATGCTATATACCAGTATCATAATGAGATACTTCAAAATTATACGAATCATTTGGATATACTTTTGACCACCTTCAACTGTTACGCCCTTCAAATCATCCCATGTTCTACCAACAAATTTGTAAATACCATCACCTTCTTAGCTTCTAAGATACCCGCTTCGTCCACTGACTCAAAAATATTATTCACCATACAAAGACTATAATCACCCTCTTATTTACCTCATGAATTTTACTCTATCGGAACCGCTAAACCTGACTCGAGTGACCTTTGGCATAAGAAATACACATACTATCTTTCCCTCTCCATCTTACCTCCTGACCTCACTCGTAATGGACAACACACCTTTCTCAAAAGGGCCTCTCATTATGTCATCATGGGTGGTCTCCTCTATAAGTGTGGATTTGACAATATTCTTTTACAGTGCCTTATGAGTTATGAAATTCCTTATACCATTAAGTAAGTTCATGATGGCATATGTAGAGGTCACTTCAGTGGTCTTGTGGTTGCTAAGCCTATTCTTTTCCTAGGCTATTATTTGCCTACCCTTAACCATGATTGTTACAACTATGTTAAGCGTTGTGTAAAATCCCAACAACATGACAACTTTCATCATACACCCAATCATGCCTTACAGGTTTCCCATGACCTTTGACCCTTCTCTTAATGGTGTTTGGATCTTATCGGAGAGATCAATCCCCATTCTTCCCAAAGACATCAATAGATAATCACTACTACAGAATATTACACCAAATGGGTTGAAGCCATACCTCTCATCTCCATGAAAGATGAGAAAATATGTGAGTTCATCAATCATCACATTATCTATTGCTTTGGCATTCCATAGCACCTCATCACTAATAACAGAAAGCAATTCAAAAAGAAAACCTTGCGAAAATTTTTCTATGCCTTCATTATTCAACTAAGTTTCTCATCACCATATTAACCAAAAACCAACAGCCAAGCCAAATCCACTAATAAAACCCTAAACAAAACTCTCATGAATGTGGTTAACGATACTGGGAAGGACTGACATACACACATTCCTTTCACCCCGTGGGTGTACCATACTGGTATTCGCACTTCCACTACTGCCACTACTTTTTCTCTAGTCTACGGTACAGAGGTTGTTCTACCTCTCGAAGTCCAAATTCCATCTCTTCATATTTCTCTCCATGACATGCTCAATGATGATGAATTTCACTAGGACTATTTAGCACAACTTGAGTTATTAGAAAAACATCATCTTAATGCTCTTCACCATTTCCAAGTTTACCAAAAATGTATCAAATGTGCCTATAACAAATGTGTTCATGAAAAAACCTTCCAAGTTGGTGATCTCATCATGAAGGAAAATCAACATGTAACCAAAGCAGAAAAAAGTAAACAGGGAAAATTTGCTCCTAATTGGCTTGGACCATACATCGTGACTCATGCTTATGGATCAGGTGCTTATCATTTATCTTCACTCGACAATAAATCTTAACCTAAGCCCCTTAATGCCTTGAATCTTTGACCATTCTACTATTGACTTTCAGTCCTACCTCACCTTCTGCCTCTTTTTCATGCTTATCCCTTGAGCGCCATTCACTTCCCTCCTTTAACTATGCCATCCCAAATGACTAAAAAAGAATCATGTACGTGCTCATCACTCTTTTACCCTCTCATAAATATGTGTACCAAGGGTCTGCACATGGCATGATTCTCATGGATACTTTTTGTCTACTTTCAAATGAGATCCCATGGTCGTTTCACTTGCTTTCTGAACAAGAATCTGATTCTTCACCTTAGTCTTATCCATGACTTAAAATACCTCACATAATGTCCACATGGGATTCAAATCCTTGAGTCAAACTTCTAATAAAAGGATGACTCCCTCAAAAAGGACATCTTTCTCTCTACATCGATGTTATAAATAGACTGGTCCCTCGAAGGAAAACTATGTAAAGCCTGCTTCAAAAAAAAATCCCAAACTTCCTGCATCAATCATCTTCGCTAAGACCTCAAGGATATAATTTCCTCATCCCATATATAAGTCCCAAATCGATCATTCTATCTCAAATACAAGTCAACCAGAACACTTTTTTTTCATGGACTTGCTCATTGTGATCTTGGATCTCTTTCCAAAAGGAATGCTACCTCATACCATATAACCTAACCATTTTTCACCTTCTCACCATTTGCACATTCATTTCCTACCACCTCAAGGGACCTACTGAAATTGTGACATTTGGTGATCATGTGACTATTCTTCACCTTTAGAATAATCAATCATACAATGTATTTAGGGTCTTAAATTCACCAACCTATCTAAGGTATGGTCCACCCGTTATGATCCTCACCAATCAGGTGGTTCTCTTACCTCCTCTTATCTTTTAACTTCTTCATTACATATTGATCATCCTATACAGGAATAGACCCTCGATGCTTATCTCTGGGAAATTTTCCTCTTTCACCACAATCAACTTGAAATCACCCATACCTATTTGCCCACAATTCAACCATACCTAAAATACGTCAACTCAATCATGCCTATAACCTATCCAACCATTCTCATACCTCCTCACATTTTTCCCTAGCTTATGGGAGAACTACATCAGCCTGAGGTCCACTTTTCCTGGGAATATGTAGGTATCACCTCAAGGGCATGGGTCCCTTAAAGGTTTTCTCGGCCACTCTCTACCCTTACCAATTTCCCCCTATTTCCCTATTCACATTATACATAATTTTTCCTTTTGTATATAGACAACTGGAAGTACGATCTCAACACACAATAAAAAATACACATATCTACCATCCATGTTTCAAACATCATCATAACATTCATCAATTCATCATTTCATATTTCCACACATAAACAAAAATTGGAGTCTACATCATCACATATATCTACATTACCATTTGTTATTTGTCTCACCACTACTTGTAATCTATACCAAAACTTGACTCAATCCATGCCTATGACCCGAATTCATCCATACCTAACCTGACTCCATCCATGCCTAAGCCAAAAAAATTACTCAATCCATGCTTAACCTGACTCCATCCATGCCTAAATAAAAAATTTGACTCAATCCATGCCTAAACCAAAAACCTGACTTGATCCATGCCTATGACCAGGGTTTATCATGCCTACAATACTTGGTTTCCATCACATATACAAATCAAAATAGCAAGTTGCACATAACCATATATACATCATGCCATAATCACCATCATCTCTATAAAAAAATCATCCAAACATGTGTATCTATATACATGACTCTCAAATATCTTTGGCACGTAGGCCAATGTATATAAAAAAATATTCGCCACGCAGGCCGGTATATATGTCAAAAATATGATGTTAAAAATAAAATAATCATACATGGACCTCAATCATCTCCCCATCTAATATCCAATCATGTCTCATTTGTCTCCTCCTCCACTCATCTACCTAGGTGTCCAGAGAACCTCTCTCCGCCTCACCCTAGTCTGGCCCTTGATCGTCCTACCTTTGGAGCTAGCCTCCATGCACTAGTGGCCTCACCCTAACCTAGCCCATGGGATTGCTAGCCCCCTTTACTCTCCACACTATGTGTTCAAGATCTGATCCACTCACTCGAGGCCTGTTGTGCTATGTGCTCGGCATATCATAAGACATATATCCATGTTGCCATCAAGTGATCCTAGTAGTATCTCACCTTGCACATGGTGTCTCTCAACCTAGTTGTAGGTACTATCTGTAGTGGTGCCATCAACCTATAACCCTTCTCTGCTCCTTCCTCAATAACATGACCCTTTCCCTACCCCTTTGGTGGTTTCATAGGCCCCGAAACCTACACCTATAATTGGGCCTAAAGGGCCTCTATCTGTGCCTATGTAGTGCCAAACTAGCCCTACAAACCTATAACTTGTCCCTGCATCATGGAAAACTATCCTTTCAAACATATCACCTATGCTTATAGGGCCTCTACCTACACCCCATATCCATCTCCACCCTCTCCCTCTCCCCTTAGTGCGGGTACTGGTCCCTATACTCCCTATTCCTGAAATGCGGCCACATGTGCCTGCAAAGTCACAACCTGTGCATTAGCCCCTGTTATATGTTCATGTACTATGCCCAACTGGGTCACCAGGGTAGCCACCTACCCATGTAGGGCATCTCTATGAACCATGATGGTGGCTAAATCTGGCTGCCCTAGCCTCAGTAATACTGCTTGTAGCTATACAGCCCACCACTTTCTATACCAGTCTATCACCCTGATATCATCTATCCGTTGATCTAAAGTTTCGTCCTTCTGCCCGTTCAGTAATGTAGGTCATGGCAGAGACATAGGCCTCTCAACATCATCTCTCCTATACTATTGGAAGGGTGGGGGCATATCCTATGGGAACCCAAACTACCATCTGACCTGATCTACGTATATCATCTCATGCTCCCCTACCCATCACTGCTTTATCCACCTATAGATTTGTACCCATCCAACTCCACCACCATCTTCCTGTATGAATGAAAGCCCACATATGGCCCCAAAATGATTTCCATTCCGAATAACCCCTCCGATAATCACCTATAATAAGCTACATCATGTGTAGCTCTCGCAATTCGAAAAACTCCAATAACTGAAACCCATCGCCTGTAGCCCACTCAAACAAAATCTAGCTTGAATGCATCAACCCGGGGCATAACAACTGGGTGCACACACATAATGTGCTCATAGGCCCAACAATGTAATAGGAATATGCAATACAAGATGAATTGCCATAGTCACCCATAAGCCCACAACTCTTTGTATAGTTTTACCAAGAACGTAGGTGCCCATGCAAACTAAGTCCTACTCTCTACAATTTCATGTAGAACCCCCATCAGTGACCATGGGAATCTCCCACCCTCTGCATCGGGTAGTGGAAAATAGAAAACTACCTCCATCAGAAGCACTACTAGCCTCATCTCCTCGAGGTAGGATAGGTACATCTCCCTATAGCTCATACTGGCACTATGGAATCCTAATAATGACATCCCCTCTCCAAACACTAGTAACAATAACTCCTTGAATGCCTCTAAGGAGATTGAATAAACTTGTGTACCTTCTATAGGTAGTCACAAGATCCCATAAACATCCTATAGGGTGATCGTGATCTCACCCATCGGTAAATGGAATGTATTGGTCACAAAATCCCATCTATTGATGAGGGAAACCATCAAACTCACCTCCTGGACTATGTGCTGGTAGCATCTAACCCCAATCAAGCCCACCTCTGCAACATGGCTCCACTCCTCGCATGTTATACTCCCTTGTATCTCCATGAAAAAGGAAGGTACCCCATCCCTCATCTGTAGCTGGTCCTTGGCCTGCATACAGCCAATCATATTAATAACACTTGACCATACCTGCATATAACCTTGCCCCCCCCAATATACCACTTCCTCTAACTAACTCAACCTTTCACCTATATCTATGCCCTAAATCAACACTACCTATCTACCCACGCTTTTGAACCTCACCTATTTTCATTTTTACCTATCAACCCATGCCAAAAACCCTCACATATTTTCATTTCTCCCCTCTCATCGATCTTCCTTATTCACCCACCTACCCATACCCGTAAATATTGCCCCTACCTAACTCTCCCTACCCCTATCTATTTGTGCATAACCCGTCTATTTTAGCTCTTGGTGGGCCAACCTCTCTAGCATGCCATGACTAACATGTCATCATGACCAAAATCTAATAATAACCGGCATCGATCACCACATCTGTGACTGATACTGGTCCTCACCCATCGATGCTGGATAAGATAAAACTGATGTCGATCACTATCGCGGCAACAAACCCGAGACTCCATGCCATTTTTCTACCTACACTTCTCCTTTCTACCCATTAACCCCACCAATGCCTTCCCAATACCTATTCCAACCCCTCATTTACCTCAACCTATCTTCCCTTATTCCCTTTTTCTCATTAAATTCCCTGCATTAAAATTTTAATATTTTCCCCCTAAAACCAACTTTCTTCCTACCTAATTTCTATCCTCCACCTACTTAAAACAAACAACAATAGGAATGGAACATTACCACATCACACTACCGTCTACTTGGTGGAACCTTGGGCCACTGCATAGGTCCACCTAATCCCTCTCCTACCTCTTCCATCACCGATTGCTTGTTGACTCTCCACCTAATCAAATTGATCACATTGTGCTCGTAGATGCACCTATCGACAAACGATGACTCACTCTGTGGCTCGCCAACTCATATATCTGTGTCACTTGGTTGGTTACCACATCTCTCTCTCTCTCTCTCTCTCTCTCTCTCTCTTTTCATTTTCTCCTATGTGGAAAATGACAAATGATTTTTAAAAACATGGATATTTTTCTTTTTATAACCTTTCTGACTTGACCGATGGTGGTTTCACCTCAACCGACATTGGCCCTATGCCCTAGCATACTGTGGTCAGTTCATGGCAACCAACATCAATTAGTTATGACCACTTTTGGTTATCCTGTTCAGTCTTATTACTACCCATTACCCCTAATTTACTGGCCTAAATCCTTTCTACCTCACCCACACTTGACTTGGACACTTCACTTTACCCTCATAACCCCATCATTTACCACCTAACCTCTTCATCACTTGGGGACTCATTATTTTACCCATACCTCAGCCCTACCTATGCCATGACCTAGCTACTTGGCCATGAAATATTGCTAGTGACCTATGACATCATGTGCTCGTTATACCTTGCGACATTGTTACCCATGTTGTTTGACATAATGACCTTACCTTGCCTCTTGTCGTGACCATTTAACCTGGAAGATAGACCCAGACCTCTGTTCTTGATCCCCTATCATTTCTTCAGTGACCGACATTGGTCACGACTAACCAACATCGGTCAGGACTAGACCAACATCGGTATCTATGTCTGTTAATATAGTAAACACCAAAAACCTACATACTTACTCCCAAGTTACCTATAATAACCTATGACATCCGTCAGATCTCTTTCAAACCTACAGAAACCCAGAACCATTTACCTAACCTCCAGATCTGATCCTAACCAAGCCTGTTAGATTAGATTTTTCTTATTGTGTTTATATGAGAAGCCTAAATCATATTGACTACAATAGGATAATATTTACCTTATTTATCACATTAATTTGTTTAAAATAGTGGATTGATAGTCTTCTAGGGAGTATCACACTTCCCATATCTTACTTACACTAGGTAGTCCACTACATATGTTGTTTAATTTCCATCTTGTGGTATTGTTGTCTATTATAAGTAGTTCCTCCTAGCCAATAGGAAGCTCTCAGGATCAGTTGTGGATCGAGAATTCAATGCGCGCACAACAACCTTCAACCAACTTTTTAACAGGTATTCCTCCTTGACCTTTACCCTAAGCTATTTCATCACATTCTAAGAAACATTCTAAGAATCAGGTGAAACATCTACATTTCTCACCTTTCTCCACTTCAGGTAGCTGATATTGTGACCAAGAAACCCCCTTTTCTTGGTGCTATCACCTATGTATTATAGGATTCATTTATTTCATTCTCACTCTCTCCCTTTCTCCTTCACATTGTTATATTAGGTGTAGTTAGATGTCATTTCTAAATTAGGAATAGTTTAGCATTAAGATCAGTAAGAAGAATTCATCTTTCTCCAGAGGGCCATATAAAGTTTGTAAGTTCCACAGCTTGAGAGATGGTCCCATGCAATGTAGTCACAACGAATGCCCCACTCAGATCTGAGGCCATTCAGGACGTGTTGTGATTTTACATCAATAGTTTTGGCATGCCCGGTGGGATTGGTCTGAAGCACCTTACCACTTCACTTTATCAGGTTTTATGTGCTCTTGGTGAAGATTTCAGCCTTTAGAGGCACTTTCAAGCACATCTAGCGACTCCATCTAATCAACAACCCATTCTCTGAGTTGTAGACTTTCCTTCCATCCATTTTCATCCATTATTCTTTCCACATCTTTCACCTTATTCCATTTCATGAAGTTGTGTAGTCATGAATTCATTCCCCTCATGGAATTCACACTTGTAGCAAGATATGGAAGATTTTGATCTCCTATCAGACTTGGAGGAATGATTTGTTGAGGATGGGAACATAAAAATTTCATCTTTCACTACCCCATCATTCAACCTTCAACCATAAGGACCTACCACCAAAGAGTTGTCATCGGTCGTGCTCATTTCAGAGCATGAGGTTGAGCTACAAAGCACCAAAAGTCAGCAGAATCACCTCCCAGATCCAAACAGAGAACAACTCAAGGAGGTTTACATTTTTTTTGTTGAGACTTTGATGAGGGTGAAACACCATCTGCAAGGTGGTTTTTTACTCTCATTTTTTTACCATGTTTAATTCCAAATCAACTACATGGTCACAATTTGTGAGGAAGGGAAGCTACTTCTCCATGCCAGTTGTAGGATTTATTTGAACCCTCTTTACTTCTAGTTAGCTTAGAGTAGGTAGGTTTTCTTTCAGCAGAACAAGTTCTTTTTCATATCCTGCATGTCTTATTTCAGGCATGTATGATTTAATCTTTGTATATAAGCTTTGTTCGTATCGCTCTAGAGGTAAAATACACCAGGCCCTTCAATATTTATAGTGGGGAGAACCATAGTTACGTATAATAGTTGTTGGTTTTAAAATTGAAGCAAATGCAGAGCAACTAAAATCAGGTTTTTGAGGGAATCCATTTCCAAAATAGGTGAAGCCCCAAGTCAATACAATTTTCTACTCTCGAAAATCAAGGTTTTCTTATGAAAATTGAGAGTGCGAATAGTAGGGCAAGCTATGGCTTATCAAGCACAAGAAGTTGGGCTCAGGTTTTTAGGGACAGGATCAATATCAGGCTATCATTCTTGACTCCATACCCAATGGATAATTCCAAGGCTATTGGTATCTTCATCTAATAGGAAAATGTCCGCATGAGTCACTAAACTGTTATCCCAATTTCACCCCCCTGGAAAAACTGGTCAAACATGACGTTGAAGAAGAAAAATATAATTGTTGGTTCAATCCTACAAGATCTAAAGTGTTTCCAAATCCAAAAATGAAGGGACAGGGTCGGTGAAGAAGGCCAACAATGTCTAAGCAGATCAAAAGCACACAAGAGAAAAATGGAGAAAGATACTATTCACTCGACGGCCTGAATCAGATAAGTATAAAAGAGTCAATAGAAGCCTCCATGTGTCTCATCGATGCACTTCCAAAGGTCAGATCTAAAGGTGGTCCCCAAATGAGTTCCAGCGCACCATGTAGTCAGGGACCAAGAGAGGATAAATCCCACATCAACTAAGTAAAACAAGGTCAGAAGAATCCTATATGTGTCCAAATGGTGCATCCCCAAAGGTCAGGTCCAAGTTTTGTTCCCAAATGAGTGCCAACCTTCCGCATGGTCAGAGCCCAAAAAAATTGCATTGGCCATTGAAAGGTCGAAGCAAAGTCACTAACCTATGGAGGATGCGATGCACCTTATTGGTGCAACTCTAAGGATAGAATCCAAGGTGGGGTCCCCAAGTGTTTGTGGGCTCGCCACATTGCTAGGGGTCTAAGTGGAGCCAGAGTCGACCATTGAATCGGCTAAGTATCATAGAATCAACGGAAATCTCCACGTGTCCTGGGTAAGACATAAATCCTTCATCAAAAAGAAAGGAATTGGGAAAAACATGAGGGAGATAGACGAGAGCTGCGGAAGGTGCTACATGCCTCATCAGCCTAATTTCAAAGGCATATCCAAAAGAAAGATCCTAAACTAGTGTCAGCCATCCATGTGTCTAAGGACCAAAACGAGGACACCGAACATTGAAAATTCCAAACTCGGGAGTGGTTGAAGGAAGCCTCCGTGCATCAGCTTGACTCATCTTAAAGGTTAAAATCCGGAGGCAGTCCCCAAACAAGCGTAGGCTTGCCATGTGGCCAGAAGTGAACAGGGAGGTAGAACCAGTCGTTGAATCGGGTAAGCATAAGGTGAGGTAGCAGAAGGAGCTACGTGTCTCTTCGGTGCTCTTTCAAGAGGTGAATCCAAAAATTCTCCCCAAACATGTGCCATCTCTCCATGTGTCGCGGGTCAGGAACAATGTCTCCATCAACAGGGGGTCTTAGGAAGAATAAAAAGGAAATAGAGTAGGCCCTCAGACGGTGCCACGTGTCAGTATGGCGCAACTTCAAAAGTTAGAAGAGGAGGATGATTCATCAACATGCACGGGGCTACCATTTTGACACTGTATGGGTAGACTCATTTTCATATTGTGAGCTCACGTTAAACACCCAACCCTGGCATTTACACGACCATGTCTTTCAATTAGGAGCTTAGAATTGAGCAGGAAAGGAATTTTTGGAAATTTATCGACGTTGGCTTCTCACCCACCACCATAATGTTTCAATCTGCTATTTTGAGGCTATCACACTTCTTACCTACCACCATAATGAAAAATGGCTTCTTTTCTTTCCCAACAAGCAACATCACATGAAGGGATGGGTTATTTTAGTAGAATCCATCATTGAGGTAGATGAATTCAAGGGTCTTTTGGGGTTGTTAGAGTAAGTGAATTCAATACATAGTTGGGCTGGTTGAAGTAGGATTCAAATTTTTCTATCTCTCCTTCGCTCATTCTTCTATATATTGTAATGGAGGGGCATTTTGTAAGAGGTTGGTAATTTTTTCTCTCCTACACCCTCTATCTTTCTTCCCTAGGATGGAAAGTGGAGTATAATCCTCCTCTATTGGCTCTATAATGGAATTTTCTTACCTCTTTCCCAGTGATGATGTACTGTGTGAACTCGTGGAGCAATAAAATATATTTTTTGATGCATTTTGTCCATCCTTATTTTACTGTCACTTCTTTCCTCTCATAGTTATAGGGTATATTGTGCATACTTCTGATGTCTATTGCAGGTTTTGAGAGTTGTGTTTAATGGGTTTGAAGTGGTGTTCTATGTGAACTCTATCTTTGGTCTGTGATGCATTTGTCCATCCTCTCCATTACTCACTTCTCTCCACTTCATGTAGGTGAGATTGTGACAAGGAACCCCCTTTTCTTAGTGCTATCACCTCTATAGTGTAGGATTCCTTTATTTCATGTTGTCTCTCTCTCTCTCTCCATGTATCCTTGGAATTGTTAGATTAGGTGTAGTTTAGAATTAAGATCAGGAAGAAGAAATTGGCTTTCTCCAGAGGACCATCTCAAGTTTGCAAGTACCACAACTTTAGAGATATTCCCATGTTATGCAATCACACTGAATTTCCCACTCAGATATGAGACCGTTACCAAGGGGGCTGCTGTGATTTTGTATCAATAGGATCATCAATCATGATTAGAGGAGTGTTTGTATCTGAAAAAGTTCACGCATGATAACATCTTGTAGAGTTCAATATACATGGAACCTCTTCAGGAGTTGTATGGTAGAGAGAGGAGGACTCCCCTTAAGCTGGGATGGAATAGAGCATAGGGTTACTATTGGTCCTGCTATGTTACAGGATATGCAGGAGTAGGTCACTTGGATCAGGGAGAGATTGGAGGAGGCACAAGCTAGGAAGAATAACTATGCGGAATAGAGATAGTAAGACCCACGATTTTGATGTTGTCACAAAAGTGTTTTTGAGAGTTAGACCATATAAGAACCCCATATGTTACAAAGAAGTCTCTACGCTAACTCTGATATTTATGGGTCCATTTCAGATCTTAGAGTGAATCAGTCTTATAGCATACTACTTCACTTTATCACCCATCTTGTCTCACATCCATGATGTCTTTCATGTTTCTATTCTAAGGATATATATACAAGATCCATCTCATGTTTTGGATTGGACTCCCTTGCAGGTGCATGAGAAGGGATAGGTGATTGTGGAGCCTGTATGAATTCTAGAGAGCATGATCTTGTGCATTCAAGGGCATGAGATTGATCACATACAGGTCCAATGGGATTGATATGATGAGTCATCACCTACATGGGAGGACACCAAACAACTACCAATATAGTTCACACATATTTTTCGATGGCTTCCAAGTGGAATTCAATTCTAAGGGGATGGGGTTGTAGTGCCCACTTATGTTCCACACTTATTTAGATATAATCATGATCATTAGTTACTTAGATAAATGGATATTGCTCAATATTTTTTATAGCCTATTCTTAGATACTATGGATATTGTGATTATCACTATTTTTGAAACATCTTATGGATTGTATGGGTATATCGAGGAAATTGATAGATATTTCAGTACATGATGTTGATTTAGTGTTATTTTGTTATATTCTGACATTTTGGACAATTGACAATGGTGATCATGTGTTACCAATTGAACTATCCACATGACCATATTGATGTTATGATTTATAAACAATGTGACAATAATATGTTATCAGTAATAATTTGTTTGAATGCATTTAGATAGATATAAGTTGCAGTAAATTTGTATGAAATACATGGTTGTCGTAAAATTATAGATTATGATAGATGGTTAGTAATTATGAATAATTAATTTACAATAGAATTTGCTAACCATTATAATGATGTAATTATGTTATATGTTGATGTTAATTGATAAATGACATATATGTTTATATTCCTTGACGTATTGATATTTCATTGAGGCCAAAGAGGGTATTGTCTTCATTATTTGTAGTAAATTAAATCACAATAAACAAAGAAGGGACTCGGAGACTAACTATGGAATAATAGTGGATGTTTACAACATGGTCACCTTGGCACATGTGTGTTCATGTGCATTGTCATTGTACTTGTTGTATTGTTAGGAGGTCTCCAAGAAGGAATAACCTTATACCTGACCATTGGTGTGAATGTTGTATTTTCATTTTATTTACTTGTTTAATTGTGTATGTGATTTTATTTAATTGTAATGTCACTTCATTTTATTGTGCTTATGAACGTGCTCTTGATTTAGTTAATTAACTATGTGAATTGTGTTAAATGGGTGATCTGACGTACATTAATTGTGTTAGATGGTCCTTAATATCTTCATGATTTTGATTGGATTTTATTTTGGTTGTGTACTCATCTCCATCTCCCAAAACTCGTATTCGGTCTTTCAGCCCATTTTTGAAGGCTTGTGGGATAAGTTATACTTGTCCCATACTCCCTGAACTCTCCTGCCAACCTAGCCTATGATATGAGGGGTAAAATTTATCCCCTATTATGTGTTTTTGAAGAAAAAGAGTTAGTTAATTGCACCCTTTTCGTAATCCTCTTAATTATGTCCTTTAAAGTATGGAGTGGAGGTTGGTGTGTAAGAATGAAATTTTTCATACCTCTACCTTACTCATTTATGGAGTCTTCAAGTATGTTTTTGAATTGTGAGGTGGATTGGGGGAAATGATGTGGCATCCTACATGGAGCCACCTCACCATCCTCTCCGCCATTTTCTATTTATTAGATTCTTTTAGTTGTTTTGGGGGTTATTTTCTTGGAAATTTGGAGGAGCTTGCATGGAAATTGGGCTTGGACTTGAAAATAATGCTGAAGTTGATGCTTAGAGATTGAATGAGATTTCAATGGCAAGGTAGGGTCTTATACCTTGCATTTTAGTTTTCTTATTTGTTTGTTGTGTTTGTAAATTATTTGAATACATGTGATTTGTAAGGGTTTGGTTAGGTTTAGCCATAACAATGGTGTAGGGAGAGGAAATTGGGGTTATTTGTAATGGTAAAAGGGAGTGTGTGAGGATTTTATGGAGAGAGTGTAGAAGGAAAATCAACCTATGTGGAGTTAAAACAAAAATATATCATTTTTCATCTTTAAAATGGAGAGATAATTAGTTTTTTTTGTGTGTGTGTATTAGTGTAATTGGAGGTTTTTGGTGGAACCCTATCCTACTTGAGTGGCAAAAGGAGATGGCCACCATGTTTCACTTCTCCTTTGGATTATTGTTTGAACCTATGTGTTTTTAATATGTTGAAACTTTTCTTCTGAGTATTATTTCTTCATGAGCGTTGCATACTTGTGTGTGTCTATGTGTTGTTGAAGCCATTTTCTGAGTTGTCATGGTTGGAAACATCCCTTATTTCTCCATTATTAGGGGTCAAGGGTGAATGATAAGGTAGGCTTTATCTTCTCATTAGATTAAGGTTGGGAGGAGAGTGTTGCCTGTGTTTCTTTAATTGTTATTATGTTGAAGATGGATAAAATTTAATGTAGTTGCACGTTAGTTTCATGGATGGAGATACATGTGTATTATGACAAAAGAAAAAAGTGATTTATTGTAAAAAAAATTAGCATGTTGTCTCCACTCTATTTCGAGGGATTTTGATAATTGCATTTTAATTTTAAGTTCTTGTAAATGACTCATTAAAATTTTATATAAACTATCTAATTTGAAATGTGTATGGTAGTAATGAGGCACTTGAATGTTACACCTTATTGAAAATGGTACTCCATTAAAATTTGCAATTTAATTTAATATTTTACATTTTATTTTGAATTCGAAATTGTTATAAGTGAAATAGATTTGTATGGGAATACATGTTTGTTTCTCCTTTATCAAAGTTCTTGTCCTTATATGTATATAAAGAAAAAATTATACAATTAGTTCATTTTTGAACAACGAAATACACTTGTTTTTATTTTCCAATTGTTCATCTCTTGTTATTAAAAAAAATAGACCAACATATATATATATATATATATATATATATATATATATATATATATATATATATATATATATACATACATACATACATACATACATACATACATACATACATACATACATACATACAAATATATATATATATATATATATATATTTATACGTTCAAATTTATTTGTCTGTATTATTAAAATATTAAAATAAAATACAAATAAAATATGCTTATGTTTATTTATTTTATTAAAAACAAATTGTTTGTTTTAATTAGAGGCTAGGAAGGCCTGCGTCCCCATCCCCCCCTCTAAAATAAACACTGTGGAGGGGGAGCGGAACCCCCCACTCCCTCCCCAATATAAACCTAGATCACACAACATTGCATGACATTTTAAAACATAGAAAACCTACAAAACTAAAATAAAATTTAGAACGATATAGTAACTCTCACCTTTGTTTGTGCAGGAGGCGCGAACTAGATGAGGGATTATTATATGTGGACCTAGACTTACTATCTCCAGATAAGGCAGTAGTAGCCATATTGGCTCTGATATTTCAGACATTTCATGATGTTAATGTTGTTATATGAGGAGAATCTCTAGGAGGGAGACCTAACATACATGACAAATAACCATCAATAGAGGCTTGTGAACCTTCTTGACATAGTGACAATCATAGGGAAAAGAAATCCCACGTGGATTCATTCATATGAGATTCACCACAGAGAGGTCATGGAGATAGGGCTATAGGTCACATATATAGATCTAGGATCCCTAGGCAACGTGATGATCGTGTTGAGATACTTGGAGGCAGAAAGTATACAACGGTAGATAATATCCAAGAGATCCTAAAAATCCATCCATCTCATTTTATTGGGGACACTAGGGGATTTTAAGGAGAGGTATGGTTTTTCAGCTTGACAAGATGATTCAAGAAATTTCCACGTACCAATAATATGAAGGCTCATGTTTCCATCCACCTTCTGAGAGACGGAGCTGTGGTTTGGTGGAGGAACAAGGAGCAGAAGCTCCATGTGGATTTTGAGATAGTCACTTGGGATCTCTTAGAGGAGTATTTCAAGAGCATATACTTGTCCAGGAGATTTATTCATTAGAGGGTAGATGAGTTCCATGACCTACATTAGGCATCCATGATAGTGGCAGAATATGAGAGTCACTTCCTGGACCTACTTTAGTATATAGACTACATGCCAGAGTAGCAGGTGAGGATCAACAAGTTCATTAGGGGTTTAAACATAGATATTAGAGAAGGCATATATTGTACAGCACACTAGGGAGGAGACGCATTAGACCAGAGATAGAGTGTGGATCCGTATCCAGCAAATGTAGGATAGTAGGTTGAGGGGGTCATCTCCTCCTCTTTGTGGTGGACATGGTTCTGTACAGTATTCATTCAGGCCGCTATAATATCCACCTTAGCAGTAGCAACAGGATTGTCTTGCATATAGGCCTCCATATATATTTGATGCTCAAAGGGTATGCAACATGGGGCATCCTCCTAAGGGACCAGTCAGGACTTAGGCACCACCTAGAGTTCAGTCAGTAGGATCCTGTCAACAAAAAACACAAAATTCCATAGTAGGATCATCAGGATGCATGGAATAAACCACTAGAATACCTGCTAGAGATGTTTCTCATTGGAATGGACCATTTAGTTGCTATGGGTGTGGTGTACTTGGTTATCATTTGAGAGAATGCCCTCAAAACCCTAATAAAAAGGATAAGGTGCCAATTATATATGAAGTAGTCGACAAATTCTAGGAACAATACCAAAGTATGGTGACAAGGATGACAGGTAGAATTGATGAAATTTTTCTTCATGTTTTATTTGATTTATGCTCCTCCGATTCTTTTATTTCTTCGTTTATAGTAGAGCGATGCAAGCTGGTGGAAGTTAGGCATAGCCGTAATTGGGATGTGGATATGGCTTCTGGGGCTAAGCTCACAGTGGAATCCTTAGTCAAGGAGTGCATAGTTGACCTAGGACCCTCTTCCACGACCTTGGATCTCCGTATTCTTCCTTTCGGTTCCTATGGGATTATTCTGGGCATGGATTGACTATCTGCACATAGGGCTAGGGTTGATTATTAAATTAAGGTAATATCATGTCCACATGATTTGGGATTGGATTCGATGATATTTGGATTCAGGAGACCCACCTGCATCCATACCATATCCGCTATGTACCTTAAGCAGTGTATGCGATGAGGTTTTTATGTGTATGGTGTCACGGTTAGCGATAGATCAAAGGATGATTCTAGTGTTCTGTCACTTGATGATCATCATATCTTGAGTAATTTTTAGATGTTTTCCTAAGGGATTTTCTTTGACTACCTCCCCCACGTAAGATAGATTTTCACATTGATCAAGTTCTATGAGTAGAGCCTATCTCACAAGCACCTTATGGGATGACTACCCATGAGTTATGCGAGCTCAAGTTGCAGCTAGATGACCTTCTTCAGAAAGGCCTAATTTGTCATAATGTATCCCTTTGGGTTACACTGGTGATTTTTGTGAAGAAGGACTAATATTTGTGATCGTGTATTGATTTTTGTTAGTTGAACAAAGTAACGATCAATAATGATTACTCCCTTCAACGTTATGATGATTTGTTTGATCAGATAAACGGGGCCACAATATTCTCTAAGATAGATCTTAAGTCTAGATAACATTATCTTAGGATCAATTTGTGCTTAGTTTTCTTCATGAAATTTTGATTGACTCATGTACACATGAGGAGCACGAGGAGCACCTTCGATAGGTTTTACATTGTCTTTGTGAGTGACAGCTTTACGGGAACTTGGAGAAGTGTGCATTCTTTCAATCAAAGGTGCAGTAATTGGATCAAATCATTTATGGGGAAGGTATCTCCGTTGATCCTTCAAAGATTCAAGCTATTATGGATTGGTGTGCTCTATCTAGTCTGAGAAAAGTGCACATTTTCATGTGGTTGGCAGGTTACTATAGGAGATTTGTTTAGGAATTTTCTTAGATTTCACACCCCATCACTTCCCTTCATCAGAAAGGGAAGAAGTTTTTTTGGTCTAATGGATGTGAGAAGGAATTTAGTACACTGAAGGGATACTTTACCTCAACACTGATTCTTTAAGTTCTAGATCTACATGGAGATTTCTTTGTGTGTATGGATGCCTCCTTGGTAGGATTAGGTGAGGTATTAATGAAGGTGGGTCATGTGGTTTCCTTTGAGTCTCACAAAATGAAAGATCATGAGCTCAATTATGCAACTCATTACCTTGAGATTGAAGTAATTTTGCATGATTTTGTTTGATGGAGACATTTCCTCCTTGGCAAAAGGTTTATTCTCAGAATAGACCATTTGAGCTTACATCACCTTTTCATGTAACCCAATCTCAATTCTCGTCAATAGCATTGCATGGAGTTACTATCTGAGTACAACAGGGATATAGATAATCTGAAGGGGAAAGAGAATTTTTTGTTGACACTTTAAGTAGACGGAGACATTTGGCTATGGCTACTGCAACGGGTACAGATTTGCGGAGTAGGATTTTGTACCAAATTCCTCATGAAAACTTCTACCTTGCAGTTAGAGAAGAGATTGAGTCTCAGAAATCCCTTGAAGGAAAGTTTGATGGTTTTACATTAGACTTAGATGGACTACTTAGGAATAGAGGCTGGATCTATGTCCCTAAGGATGGAGGTTAGAGACAAGATATCTTAGTAGAGGCTCATGGTGCACCTTATCCTACCCATCCAGGCGTGAAGAAGATGCATGCCACCTTGAGACAAATTTACCATTGGAGGGGCCTTCAGAGAGATGTATCTCATTTTGTGTCGCATTGTTTAGAGTTTTAGAGGGTGAAGGTTGAGCATCAACATCTAGCTGACCTTTTTTACCCACATGCTATACCAGAGTGGAAATGGGACACAATTTCCATGGATTTTGTAGTAGTGCTACCGACGTTGAGATACCACAATGATGCCATCATGGTCATGGTGGATAGATTGATTAAATTGGCTCATTTTTCTCTGGTGAAGACCACATACACAACTATTGCAATAACAAGAGTTTACTTGGATGAGATTATTAGACTGCACGGGATTCCACAGAAGATCATTTCCGACCATGATCCATTATAAACCTCACACTTCTAGACTACCATGTAGTAGGCCCTTGGGACAAGTATCAACTTTAGCACAACCTTTCGTCAAGAGACAGTTGGTCTAAAGGAGAAGGCGAATTAGATTTTAGAGGACATGCTTCATATGTATGTCATGGATCATCAGTCAAAGTAGGAGGAGTACTTTTACTTAGTTGAGTTCGCATACAACAACAAATTCCAAACTTCTATTGAGATAGAACCATTTCAGGCACTTTATGGCAGGCAGTGCAGGACACCTTTGAGTTGGGATAGACTTGAGGAAAGAGTATCTATTGGCCCAGATTATTAAAATGACATGGATTAGAAGCTTGTTTTAATTCATCAGAGGTTGCAGGAGGCATAGGAAATGCATAATAAGTATGTAGATCATAGGAGAGTTAACCATAGTTATGAGGTGGTCACGAAGTTTTTTCTTTATGTTATACCTCATAAGATTACTATCTGTTACGAAAAAGGATATAGTTTGTCTCCTAGATTCATGGGTCCATTCGATATCCTCGAGTGGATCAATCACTTAGATTATCATCTAACCTTTCCACCCATCTTGTCTCGTGTGCATGATGTGTTCCCTATATATGTTCTTAGGAGATATATCCCGGATCCTTATCACGTATTTTAATGGACGGAATTTCATGTGCAATATCAGGGGAAGATGATGGTGGAGCCCATACATATTTTAGATTGCAGGACCCTAAGAATTTGAGGCTGAGAGATTGATCAGATGTGAGTCCAGTGGGATAGGTATGATGAGACTGCTTCTACATGGTAGGATGCTATGTTATTATAAGTCTATTTTCAACACTGATTTCAATGACTTCCAGGACGAAGGTGAGTCTAAGGGGAGGGTGATTTAGTGCCCACTCCTCTTTAACACTTATTATATTTTGATTTTGAATAGTGTTGACTATAGACATGGATGTTATTGTATCATTTTGATTTAGAATGGTGTTAGATGATAGAAATATTCTGACTATTGATGGATTACAATTCTTATTATGATTTTTTTGGATTCTTAAAGGTGTAGAGATAAATTTTATATTGATAATGATGATGTGTTGTTAGGATATATATTACTAATATTGAGAATTCTCGTCATGTTCACTAGGATTTATCATTTGAACTAGCCTTGTGATCTTGTTGATATTGATAAAAAGATAGAATTGAGATGTTGGAATTTTAGATAAATGATAGCATTATTTACTTGAGATGATAATTTAGCTATATGAGCATGGTTATTGATTTATGTACGTAAATTTTATCTATTATGTTTTGTTGCGGCCACGACATTAAAGGGGGTATTGTGTGATTTTGTAGTTAATTATATCACAACAATCAAAAGGAGGATTTGAGACCAACCACAACAGAATACTAGATGGATACAGACAAGTTCACCATGGCAACTTCTGTAATATTTTTTGTTTTGTTTCATTTTATTAGCGGGTCCCCATTGGGGGGATGACCTCCAATTGTGACCATAGGTTATGCGTGAATGCTTTCTCTTTTTATTTTATTTATTGGAAAGTATGTGATTTATTTGTAATGTAATGTATTTAATCATTGTTGATTAATGTGTTTTTATTAAGTAATTCAATCATGTTATTAAGTTATATGGAGATGTGACAAAATGGGCCATTTATTGTAGTTGGTTTATTTGGATTTTATGATTTTGATTCAGTGTAAGTGATTGTGATTGTTGTATACTCCACCTTACTTAGGAATTTCGGATTTGGGTCTAAGGACCATTTTTGGAGGCTTCTTGTACAAGCTAAGCTTGTCCCACACCTCTTAATTTCTTATACTAACCCTACCTATGGGTTAGGGGATAAAAAATAAACCCCATTATGTGTTTTGTAACACTGAAAGTGATATTTATTACAATTTTCTTTCATGGGTTTTAAATTATATCCTTAGGGGGTGTGGGTTTGGGTTGTGTGTGTAAGAGGTTTTTCATTTCTCTCAACCACCAATTTATTGTGCATTGGGGTTGAGATTTGAATTGGGGGGTGGAGTTTAAGATAAGTAATGTGGCATCCTACATGGAGCCACCTCACCCTCCTTTTCCCTTTTCTATTTATGTAAGTTTAATTGTTTGTTTGGGGGTTATTTCATTGGATTGTGCTCTTGTATTTTTGGAGTTGTAGAGTTTTTGAGTGCTTGTTGACTTCTTGGATATTTTTGGAGTTGGATTGAGCATAAATGATATTGAAGTGTGATTCCCTAATCAAGTTCTTACTATTGAAAGGTAAGAGCTACACTATTTTTACTCGGTTGTTTTTTATGTGTCTACTGCATGTATGTGAATGTTTTATATTCTTGTTTGGTTCTTGGGTAGAATGCCTAAGTATGGTGTAGGAGAAGGCTATGAGGGTATTATATGTGGGGATGCATAAGATTTTATTTCATGTTTTGGGAGTGAGTTGGGTTGGGTGCCTCACCTTGGATAAGAGAATGCTCGCATTTCTTACTTGGTTATTTTGACTGAGACATAAGTGATTGTAAGGAGGCATAAGAGAATGTGGGAGGCATAAGAGGCCCTTGAGGGAGGCATAAGATTTATCTAGGGGTTTTGAGTTGTGTTTTTGACGGATTTAAGGTGGGTATTTAATCCCATTTGGAGGCATAAGTGATCTCCCCATTGATCCTTTCTCCATTGGATTTACATTTTCAAGCCTCGTGTATTTTGTTAGTTTCCTCCTTGTGATTGCATGTTTTATTGAATGTGTTTTGAAATGGTTTTGAATTTTCTTTTGTGATGTGGAAGAGTTGTGATAGTTTCCATGTGTTGGATCCATCATTTATTTCGTTTTGGTTGGGGCTCGGGGGCCAATGAGGAGGATAGATTCTTCTTCTCATTGGATTAGTGGTTCGGTAGAGAGTGTTACCTCTCCCCCATTTTTGGTTGTTTTGATTAAAGTGAAGATATCATGGAGATCATGTTGAAGAATTTGGGATTTGGAGAAAATGTTGAAGTCAAAAAATAACCCGTCATTGTAGAAATTTTCTTGTGACTCCCAGTTAAGGTGGAACACTACTAGACTTGTATTTAAAAGAAAATATGATTTGCAAGTTTTATTTACTAGGTTGTAATATTATCATTGAAGGAATTTCATTAGAGAATGCGTCTTTCATTTCTCTTCAAATCAGATGTATGTAAAGGAATGACTTAAATGGATATCATGTTTAAATTTTATCTTGTGTTGAAAGGAAAGAAAGTTCTAAATCTTTATGTTTTGAATACAATGTGAATTAGGAGGTTTTCATAATCTTATTATGGGTTGAAATAGTTAAAAAATCTTTGGTATAGATATATTTAAAGTTAAATTTATCATTTCATATCTATGTTCTTTTATACATTCATTTTTGGATTTCTCTGGCCTACACAGTGACCTACACCAGCCAGTTTTAGCCGACGTCAGTGTATTGAAAACCAACATTGGTCACTGTTTCATATTGTAGTACTTAAAATGTTAATTCCAAGTTAAGTTGTCAACTTAAATGTTATCATGAATTACACATCAACCTTAAATTTAATGGATAATTGTTGGAAAAGTCATTGAGATAGTTTTGAATCACAAAATGCTGAAAATATGTTAAAAATTATAAATTGGACTCATCCGACAGTAAGTAGCATCAGCGACTCAACTGCCGTCAGTATATCTATGACCGATATCAGTCACTGGATACTACACAAATTTCATTGCTGCAAACTTAATGGTCATTTGTTGTGCCCTTGTTGTTATCAAATTCTTCTAAGACTGTTAAGCTTTCTTAAAAGTGAATAAGAAGTTGCTCGTGGATCTCTGAACCCCTGCATTTAAATTTAAATTCTAATAAAATTTATCTTTAACACAAGAACCGACACCAGTAGTGGAACCGAAAATGGTAGCACAGTGGTCACCACGGTAGGTCAAGAGACCGCAATCGGTAACTTGTGCGTAAATTGTTTTTTTTTCAAAAATGTATTTCTGGCCAAACCATTAACTCTTATGGATCTAGACTTCAGATAGAGGTAGATCCATCCAGTGAGGACTGCGTATGCTTGTTGGACACTTACTCTAACCCGCCTATAGAGATTTAAATACATAAAACTCTTGATCTACAAATTGGGGTTTTTTCCCATTAATGAAAAATAAATAAATCAACAATAGATCTCAAACCAGATCTAGGATAGATGCTTCCATTGCAGTAAATAACTAAGAATACATGATTTAATCTAAGATTCAACTATTCTTAAGGAGGGTCCAAATGGATAGAATCCGTGTCTTCTTGTACATTGGTTCCAAGAAGACTCTTTCATGATTGTTTTGATCCATGGCATCCACTCCTTCAACCTGTAAACCAAAGAGAAACAAATGAATGAGCTTAGGGTAATAAATGCGTAAGAAGACTCCCTTAAGGATGATTAGGGATTCTTTTGGGTAGATCTAATCTTGTGGTATCTATTGATTTGATCCAAGGGTTAAGAAGCAGCCCTACAATTTGTTAGGTGAGGATATTCATATTATGGTTGTAAATTGTAATTAAATCAAATGCATGCGTAAATAGGTGAATGAGGTCAGTTACGACTCTAGTGTATTAAGTTAAAAATGTAACCCTTCTAGGAGGTTTTAGTGAATAATTTAAGAGAATTAAGGTAAATACAGATAAGGGTTTATTAAATGTGGGTTGAATGTTAATTCCAAAGAGGGAAACAATTTAACCTAGTAAGAGAAATTAATGGACACTTATCTAGTGATGATAATTAAATTGATATTAGATTTAGATCAAGAATATTTAATTAATAATATAGACCAGATTTATCCTATGAAATGTAACATCGCTGGTAGGAATTAATTAAACGTATATTGGGGTTTGACACCCTAGTAACTTTAAAAAAAAAAAAAATTACCGCAACTTTCCATATAATTATTTAAGATTTAATGTGAGTGTAGAAGATCAAATTTATGGACGTTATAGTGTCATTGTTTTTGTGTTAAGCCACAAAAATAAATACATAAAGGGTTGGATGTTCAAAACCATGCTACACAAACGTGGAGGCCTATGAAAACGCAATTGGAAATATTAATTGTGAGTTGGACTGAGATTCTAGACATCGGATTTGGAAATTTTCTGGCAAGCTCCTTGCTACGAACATCTCCTTTTGTTTCAGTTCAATTAATGCATGTAGCAAATGTTGAACGAATACAAAAAGTTTAGTAAAAGGGTAATATTTGAGCTGTATTGGTTAGAGTCGGGCCTGGAAATTGACAGGCTGTGGACTGTTTTTTTGTGATTTTAACCCTATTTTATAGGGGAAAATTTTATGAAACCGTAAATAATGACAGGCTGAAATTTCAGAAAATTGTAAAAAAATTTTATGTAGTTCTTTATATATATATATATATATATATATATATATATATAAGACTTATTTATATTTATATATATATATAAAATTATTGGAATTTACAGCTACCGAAAATAGTTAAGCCGTCAAGAAATTTTGGTTTGACACACACTAACAATTTGAAATTCCAGGTCTGGTTAAAGTTGTTATTTGTAATTGTATTTAATTGAAAATAAGTTGAGCTATATGAAATATGTTAAACTGGCCCATTCTCCTTCAAGCAAACAATAAATAATAAATACAATATTTACTATTTTCAGCAAGAATTTCATTAAAGTATTCTATTTTTAATATGCAAAGGTTTTTAACCAATGTAGTAGCTCTCGTCGAAATCAGAAGTACCACTGACAAGGGCAGATACTAAAAAGTTTGAAAATAAAACAATTATAGACGTGCGTAACATTATTATCAGATAGAACCAAAAAAGGTAGGCTTAAAATGAAAACGTCCTCTGATATTTGATTGTCAAATAAACACTCAACAAGTATAAGGCTCTAAACATTTATATCATCTTTGGAAAAAGACTTGTCATAACACAAATAACTCACCGCGTGCCTTAAAACAGTAAAACATTAATTGGAATAATTGCGTGCCTTATTAAAACACTCTTGACTTTGCTTCTTACGTGACACGTCGACAATGATTTGATCAGGTGGTAAAGTATTCCGTGGCATTTTTGCGTGTTCGAATGATATTACCAGCAAACGCAGAAGAAATGTGCGATGGAGGTGTATTGAAGAAATTAAAATGGAGGGATATAATTATGTGGAATATAGGTTATGAATATTGGTTTTGAGGGAGAAGAATTTTAAGGATGGGAACAAAATTTCGAGGTACTAATGTGAAACTTTTTATATATACAATCACATATCTTTCTAGTTAATCATACGAAAGAGAGAAGGGGTGTGTTGTGTAAGTATTTATGGAAACATATTTCTAAGATATCTCATAACGGAAGGAATATTTGATTAATATTGAGACTATGAATTTTTCTCTTTCACAATTTTGAGTTGTGTGTTTATAGGTTAGTGAAATTATACGTAAATGTAATTCAATTGAATGCCTCACACGAAACTTTAAGAAGGATATCTAGAATGGACATAGCATCCCAGGGTAAAAAATTCATGCATATGTGCGATTAGAGCTTCTCTCTAACAAACAATGTATCACACAAGGTTTCCCTCATCAACATTAATCTTGATGACGGAATCCCTTAATAACCATCAACATACAATGGGTCTCGCTATTTATGTATTATTTGTGTGGGAACAATTTGAGTTGTGTGGGACATGTAGGTATTAAATTTCAACCTTGTTGTTCCTAACTTTCTATTTTTTGTTCATCTTATCAGCCAAATTAAATGTGATCCAATTGAAATCCTTAACATAGTAAAAACAGTAAAATTATATGAGCATGATAGAGCACAGGGGAAGGCGTTGGAATTTATTATGAAAACAAAAACTATGTATATATTTGTGAGCAATGTTTGATAAGGCTCCTCATGTTGATATTAAAGATGAAGAATTTGATGAAATGAAATGTAGTTGTGTTGATATGAGAATTTGACGGCTAGGATTATATCCCTTGTCAACAACATGTTTCCTACAATCCATGTCATCCCGCAAAATGTGTGACAAAAATGTGAAATGGGGTGAATCAATGAATTGACGCTAGGGGGGAGAAAATTTTTGGAGAGGAAGATGGTAGTTCAAAAACGAGTTTGAGGGAGGAGAATTCGAAAAGTAGGAAAAACATTGCATGGTAAACCTATGCAAAACTCTTCCTACAATCTCGTGTTCTTTTTGTCAATCATTAGATATTTTTATATTGTTATTTTCTTCTAATGTCATACTTTGCAGTTAATCTACGATATAGAGTGCACACAAGTTAATATTTTTACGAAAACAGTTTGATTCTCACCTTATCAACTCTAATATTCCCTCTCATGTTGCATAAAAATTATTTGTTTCTTGTGTGAGTGCCTTATTCATAATGAGATCCTTGTTCTGCATGTCATATGTGAGGACCATAGAAGATATCATTAGAGTATGTGCTTTTTTACTGGATGGGGTGTTCTAGGATAATAGTATCCTGAAAAATTGGGCATTTCACATACCATAAACATATCTTATTTTCATGAAAAGTGAGGAAGAGGAAAGAGCATATTTATAATCTACAAAAAAATTTCTCAATTAAATCATCATACGAGACAAACCATTTTTGCATAAGATCTTGGCAAGGAGACTTGGCATTGGATCTTAGATGACATAGCAGCACATTTGGGTTTCGAATCTGGAACCTATTGAATTTTCCCAATATGTTTTGGGACCCTTTAAATGCAAATTACATTTATATGAATAGTGGAAGTGAGATCAGGATTATAAAGTGAAGGACGTATAACATAGATTATTTGGGTAGCATCTAAGCCATGGAATGCATCATGGAAATTCAAGTATTTATCTTACACCCTTTACTTTCTACTTTCAATTCATGTTGACATATTATCTTTGAAATTAAACATTTTCCAATTATTGTCCTTGATGACATTAAAAAACTAAATTAAAATTAGTAAAATTCAATCGGAAGACAAAATGTACTTGTCGTTCATATGGCCAACCATTGGAGGGTCTCAATTATTGATGATTATTTTTGTGTGCCATGTAATTTACCTGAAAATATTAGATGTCAAAGAGATTGGTAGAGGAATCTAGAAATGTGTGTTCCATACTTATGGTAATGTCTTTAGGTGGGATCTTTGAATTGTGAATTCAAAAACATGTGTTGGTGAAGAAAACTATGCAAAATATTTGAGGTTGAGGCGAATGTGGATGCAACAAACAATGGATCAAGTCTATCCGCTTATGTTTGAATTTCCATGGTCCCTCAGTATGCTACAAAGAATTTGCATTTAAACTTTGGAGATCCATTTCAACCGTGTGCCCTCTATTGACTCTTAACAAAGATAATAAGGTGGATGACTAAAATGAGCTAAAGGAGGTCGAAGGAAAGACGAAAAGTTCATTGAAATGTGAGTGAGATGCAAGAAATGTTACAAAGAATATCTACTCGATCCTCATTTTCTGGTGCATGAACCAGAAAATTTTTCAATGGTGTAGAGAGTGTTTGGAACTGCCAATGTTAGCAAAATTCTTCAAGTATGCATCTTTTAATGCTACATTTTCATCATAAATGTATAAAACAACATATTTTTTCAATTTTTAATGTTGATAGACATGTTTTACAAGTTTCAGGGTGTAGTTTGATTGTTATATATATATATAACACCACAAATTTATATTTTTATAGTTTTATATAGTGTACATGGAAATGACAAAGAATATTATCGATTTGGAAAATCAGTTGACATCCAAAAAAGAAGAGATCATGAATATATGTTGTCAGTGGAAATCCTTATCCAACATGCACAAACGTGGTGAGGACTACATAATGGATTAATCATATAATTAATAAATAAAATGCCTTGTAATTAATTTCCCATTGGTGTAGAATGTAGGGCCCACACGTTTGTGCGTGTTGGTTATGGTGAGCATGAGAAACTTCTATTTATCCAAGGCAGTTCACATCTCAACTAGTTGATAGTATCATCTACAAGAAAGGGGACCCATTGCAATTGTGGGATTTTATAATGAATCTTTAGACATATAGATCTCTTCTTATTGAAGTGAACTTATTGCACTAAAAAATGGCAATACCTATTTTTTGTTTAACAGTATTTTATCGTATTATCGTGACTATAAGAGCTAATCATCCTTAACATGTACCCTTCCTAAATAAAATTATAATAAAGATAATAATTTTTTCTTTTATTTGAATGATGAATATTTATAATATAAATGGTTCTTAAAAGTCCTACAATTATATAGCTATTAGTAGTGGAATAGCCTAACCCTCACACATGTTAGTAAATATTAGTCAGTAAAATTTAAACCCATGACCTGTTGCATATTAGTGACATGCCTTAGAACTATGATGCATTGTTATCGAGGGTAATGTTTTTCAATAGTTGACTATATTGTCGACTAGTAACATTTGTGAGGGTTAGGTGAGAAATTAATAGTATTTTGTTTGATTCTTTCACTACTGACAAATTGAATTTTTTTATAACAATAATTTTATTGAGATATGTTTATGATGGATTTATTTTCTATATGTAAATCGTTTTTAAAATATTGAATTGAGGAGTTCAATAAGGTATTTATAATTCGTACATTTTCTAAGATAAACGTTTATGATTGACTTAATATAAAACATGGCATTAACATGTTTTCAATTGTAGTTCCCACCTCTTCCTACCATAATTATCTTGCTGACTCATTACTTATGTTGATGATGGACATTGACTTTAACATTATCTAATTTCTATATTTTTATTATATATCATTTGATGACACTTACGTGATTTGGGCACATAGTGCCAACATAGTTTGGTTGTTATTTCTTACCTATTTCATGTCAAGATATTGGATACCAACATATTATGTTATAGTTGTGTTCATTTACATGAGATGGATTTACTAATGGTTTCGTCCTATACTTGGTTTTCTTTTGAATTAAAATGGATAATTAGATGTCACCATGTGTTTCTTGGATGGTGAATATATTTTTTAGCTAGTATGGATGTATGTGTTAGCATTAGTCATTTCGTACTAACATGGTTTGGTATAATTATCATGATTGTTTCTATATGATTTATTTAGATTGTTGAATTTATATATTTTATTGGGCAGATATGTTCAATTTCTGCAATGAGTGTGCAAATTACATGGCACAAGAAAACATTGGTTTGAGGTCTACACTTCAAGTTTGCACAAGTCGTTGATTGGGATGAGTCCTCAACATGTTTATTAGGTGAATACTTTTTCATTGTTGCATGTTATATCTAGGTGACGTGGGTGATCCCTACTTGTAAATTTTTACTATTTGTATTTAATTAGTTGTATTGATCTTGTTTAGGGACCTAGTAGTACCTACTTATGCTAAATTGTGATTAGTGTTAATTTAGTTTGTTATTAGAGGTATAGGACCACCTTAGTTCCAAATGCTTTGGACCAACCACCTCAACTCTTGTTCCATTAAGCCCAAACTCGTATTTGGGCTAAAAGTGGCTATTTTGGTGTTCACATTTTATGTTGGGAACTTCCATATAATGGAAAAGGATCCTTTCGACCATACCTATGGGTACGGGGGTATCTTTTCAAATCCAAATGGGAGTTTCACTCCCATTTTACCCCTCACACATCACTTTCTTATAAGTGAGTTGGTTTTTGTGTGTGTATTAAAAGTTTTCGAGTTTTGTTTTAATCACATTTTTTGGTAATTTGGATTTTACCTCAAAAAATGAGGTTTTTTATACTCTTGCGTCATTTTCGAATATTTGAGTGGGAAGTGGACAAGGGTGATATATCTCACCCTATATATTGGGGGATTTGTTTATTGTTATTATTTTAATACTCCCTCATGGCGATGGGTTGACACTCCTTACTCACTTTTGTGTATTTAGAATGTTGGAAATTTTGACTTGTGAGGCTTGGAGATTGGATTTTGGATTGCTTAGAAATTGTTGGAGATATTTTTTGAGGAAGGCCTCCTTATTCTTTTGATATGTCTTTGCTTAGAAAATATGAATTTGGTTATCTATTGAAAGTGGTGTTCTATTTAAGTTATGGTTGTATGTGAATTATCAGTGTGTATTTGGATATTTGTTATTGTTTGTTTCTCCATCCATCATGTTTGTGATGGATTTCGGAGCATTCAAGAAGATAGAAGAAAACTATCTGACAACATGGCTTGATGGGAAAGTCATGATGGTTCTCTTTACTCCTCCCCTCATATGGTTTGAACTTCTTCCCCCATCCTTGGGAAGGAAACCTAAATGATTTGAAAAGCCTTCCAAGGAGGAAGCTTGGTGCATGGGTTGGAGAGATAAGGAGAGATGTTTGTGTTTGGAGAGATAAAGAGATTGGATGGCACTTTACTTGTGTTTCCTATGGTTAGATTCACCAATTGGTTTCATTTAGTTTCTTACCACTCTTCCCCATGTTACGGGAAATCATGTAGCTTTATCCCTTGTGTAGTGTATGATTTATATTTCTTGTGCATGAAAAATGTGCTTGTATATGTGTTTTACCTACCCTAATTACTTGTGAAAATTTGAGGCATGTATGCACTCTATCCCATGGGATTGGAGGGAGGCTAGCATGTTATCCTTACCTTGTAGATGACATGTAATAATGCCAATAGATTGAGAGGTAACTGGGCCCATCTCATTGTGATTTGAAGTTCTTATGGAGTGAAAACTAAGCAGTTTTAATGTGAATATTGTTGGAGAAAATTGGAAACTTTGTGATTTTACTTGTCCATCTTTGGGGAAATCTCTACCACTTGGTTTTTACTTGTTTCTTATAAAATATGTTGCAAAATTTTCATGTAATCTCCAATTTTGTGATCTATGCGTACCATGTCCAAAAAAGTGTTGATTCAAATGTTGTGCGATTCCCTCCCTTGCAAGTAGCTTGAAGATTTTTTTGTAATGGGTTAAGATTTATCTCACTTCAGGAGAAGAAATTTTTTTCATTGAAATATTGTCTCCCTCATATTGTAATTGAACTCCTAGTCTTGTTTTTCAATTGATTGTAAATCTGATTTCAAGAAGGCTGGGAGAGTGAATTCAAGTTGTATGTTAGTTATTTTTCCCATGGAGCGTAATGTATCCTACTCCAACATGTTACAATTTTTTCCTATTATTACTTTTGTTAATGTGGTGTAAAACATTTCAAAGGAATGAGTTAATTATGTTGTGGATCCTTCCTTTGAGAATATTTGTAGCCTTGGGTTGAAATATACTTGTAGTATAATATTTCTTTAGTTTATTTCTATGTTGAAAAAGGAGGAGAAAAGTAAAGTAATGTTGTAATGTAGGTGAAGACCTACTTGTGATTAATCTTCCATTTTAAAGTTTGATTGTTCTCTTAAGTTGTAAAAATGTACAAAAGTTTGATTGAATTTGGAGACATATATGATCCTTGTATTTTTGTTGAGTTTAAATGTATTGGCTTCTTGAAGCATTAAAATGTATACAATTTTATATTTGTAAAATTTTTTTTGAGAAAAAAAATATGGAAATTTAGAGACACTCCTTGTTAGTGAAAAAAATGACTTTGTTTCTAATGATTTCCAAGTGAAAATGTTTGAATAAGAAAAGAAAAGAGATTTCTTTCAAAATATAGTTTGAATGCTTAGTTAATATTCATGAATAAATTCTCATATTTAGTTTGTATGGTTATATTCTCATATTTGAATATACTTGAATTTGAACAATTTTGTATTTAATGAGACATGATTTTTAAGACAAAAAAATTCCCATACAGAAATGTAAATGTTGGACCTCCACTGATGTGTGACCATGTAGAGGTTTTAGACAATGATGTTAGTAACTATTTCCTTGTAAGCTACAACTTTCTTTAATTAAATTTCTATGAAGGAGAAAAATACTTAGTACAGGAGCAAGTGTAAATTGGTGGGACATGCTAACAACCACATGATACTATGTGATACCTTGTGGAGTCATATCATTATCTCTTCTAATTAATTCCAAGAGGAAGTCTAATTTTAGTAGAGGGGGATGTAGTACTGTCCTTTGCCTACCATAGTTCTCTTGGTGGCTAATAAATTATGTTTATGATTGACATGGAATTTAGCATTATCTTATTTTTATATGTTTTATTATGGTTCATTCAACAACACCTATGTGATTTGGGCACATAGTGCCAAGATATTTTGGTGGTTATCTCTTAGCTATTGCATGTCATTATATTGGATATTAACATATTATGTTATACTTGACTTCACTCACATCAGATGGATTTACTAATGGTTCCGTCATATACTTGGTTTTGTTTTGAATTAAAATAGATAAGTGAATTTCACCATGTGTCACTTGGATGGATAATATATTTTTGAGCTAGTATGGATGTATTTGTTAGCATTATTCATTTCGTAATGGCAAGGTTTGGTATAGTTAGCATGATTGTTTGTATATGATTTATTTTGATTATTGAATTTATATATTTTATTGGGTAGATGTGTTTAATGTTTGCAATGAGTGTGCAGATTACAAGTCACATGATAACATGGGTTTCAGGGTTACACTTTAGGTTTGCACAATTGGTTGATTAGGCCGAGTCATTTCCATGTTTATTGTGTGAATCCTTAATCATTTTTTCATGTTGTATTTGGGCGCCATGGGTAATCCCTACTTGTAAAATTTTAATATTTGTATTTATTTATTTTCATTGATCTTGTTTAGGGACCTAGTGGTCCCTACTTGTGCTAAATTTTATTTAGTGTTAATTTAGTGGGTTGTTAGAGGTATGGGACAACCTAAATGCCACATGGAAGAGCCCCACCACCTCAAATAGTTTTAAATTCATACGAAACTCCAATTTTGGATAAAATTTGAAATTTTTCTGTTCATGTTTAATGTTGGGAACTTCCCTACCATTAAAAGGGACCCCTTGGACCCTACATAATAGTGTGGGGGTCCCTTTTCAAGGAAAGATGGGATTATCCCTCCCATTTGACCCGTCAAAAATCACTTTCTTGTAAGTGAGTTGGTTTTTTTTTAGTGTATTAAAATTTGTTGAGTTTTTTTTAATGAAATTTTTGGTAATTTTGAGTTTACATCAAAAAATGAGGTTGTTTTATTCTTGCTTTGTTTTGGAATCTTTGTGTGGGGAGTTGAGAAGGATGACACATTTCACCCTCTTATTTTTGGGATTTATTTATTATTCTTCTTCTAATATTCCATCATGGATAGGGGTTGACACTCCTTGGTCATTTTTGTGCATTTGGAGTGTCGAAAAAATTGTCTTGTGAAGCTTGGTGATTGGATTGTGGATTTCTTATAAATTTTTTGAGAGCTTGTTTGAGGTATGCCACCTTGGTATTTTTCTATGTCTTTTCTTATGAAAAATGGCTTTGGTTATGTATTGAAAATGGTGTTTTGTTTGAGTTGTGGTTGTATTCTAATTATGGGTTTGTATGTGGATTTTTTTTATTGTTATTTTCTCCATCGATCATGCTTGTGATGGATTTTGGAGTTTTGAAGAATTGGGAGGTATACCATCTCACCACATGGCTTGATGGGAAAGCCATGATGGTTCTATTTATTCCTCCCCTCATATGGTTTAATATGGTGTAAGATTTTCATATGGTTTGAAATTCTTCCCCCATCCTTGGCAAGGAAACCTTAATGTTTTGAAAAGTCCTCTAAGGAGGATGTTTTGGTTCATGGGCTGGAAAGATAAGGAGGTATTATTGTCTTTGGAGAGATAAGGAGGTTGGATGGAGATTTACTTATTTTTCCTATGTATGTATTAACCACTTGCTTTCATTTGCTTTCTTACTACTCTTCCGCATATTGGGGGAAAGAATGCAGCTTCTCCCTTGTGTATAGTTTGATTTTTTGTTTGTTTTACC
This sequence comes from Taxus chinensis, assembly GCA_019776745.2. Lineage (NCBI taxonomy): Eukaryota > Viridiplantae > Streptophyta > Pinopsida > Cupressales > Taxaceae > Taxus > Taxus chinensis. Next base: position 759,535,829 of record CM034146.1, read on the forward strand.
TACCCTATTCAATTATGCAAAACCAATGTTGTTATGTCCCCTCTCCCATGGGCTTTGGGGGAGGCTTGAACGACCTCCATACCCTCACGATGGCATGTAATGATGCCAATAGGCTGGGAGGTAACAGCCCCTACATCCTTGTGATGTGAAGATCTTATGGAGTGAAAACTAACTAGTTGTAGCATGAAGATTGTTGGAGAAAATTGGAGACTTCATTATGTTACTTTTCCATCTTTGTAAAAATATATACCACTTGTTTTTCAATCACTTCCTTTAAAATATGTTGTAAACTCTTATTGTAATCTCCCATTTCGGGATGTATGCATATCATGTACTAAAGAATGTTAATTCAAATATTATGTGATTGTATCCCTTCTCACTAGCTTGAAGATTTTATGGAATGGGTTAAGTTTTATTTCCCTTCATGATAAGAAATTTGTTTCATTGAAATATTGTCTCCCTCATATTGTAAATTAAATCCTACTCTTGTTTTCCTATTGGTTGTAAATATGATTTCCAGAAGTTTGGGAGAGTGTATTAAAATTGTATGTCACTTATTTTTTCCATAGAGCATAATGTATCCTACTCCATGTTGCAATTTTTTCCTATTATTTATTTTGTTAATGTGGTGTAAACATTATTAAAGGAATGAGTTAATTATGTTTTGGATCCTTCCTTAAAGACGATTTGTAGACACGGGTTGAAATACACTTGTAGTTTAATATTTTTTTGGTTACTTACTATGTTGTAAAAGGAGGAGAAATGTAAAGTAAAGTTGTAATGTAGGTGAATACCTACTCATGATTACTCTTGCATTTTAAAGTTGAAGTTTTCTCTTAAGTTGTAAAAATATAAGGAAGTTTGATTGAATTTGGAGGGATATATCATGCTTTAAGTTTCATTGAGCTGAAATATATTTTCTTTTTGAAGCATTATAATGTATCTTGTTTTATATTTGTAAAGTTGGTTTTGAGAAAAGAAATATTAGAATTTGGAGAAACTCCTTGTTAGTGAAAACAAATACTTCCTTTCTTGTCATTTCCAAGTTAAAATGTTTGAATAAGAAAATAAAATAGGTTTCTTTAAAAATATGGTTTGAATTCATAGTTAATAAAGTAGAATTGTTGGCTTCTTTTTGAACCCTGAAATATATGGTTATCCTCTTATATCATGCCTATCGATTTTCAATCGGTTTGCTGTTTAAGGGAAGAAATTATTTATTATGACTCATGATAGAGTGTATTCTAAAATAAATCTATTTCCCTTATTAGATGAGAATTGGTGAAAAAAGAGTTGATTATTTTTTTCAAAAAAAAAGGAGACTTAAACTATACCATCTTTAAATACATTAAGTTATGGAGTTAAATCTTAGTTTAATTTAATACCATTAGGGAAAATATTACACACACACACACACACACACACACACACATATCTGTGTGTGTGTCTCTGTGTGTGTGTGTGTGTCTATATATATATATATATGTATATATATATATATATATATAATAAGTCTTAAAAAAATCTACATATTGAGAAGAAGAGGACTTTATCAAAAAATTGTTGAAGTAGTGAATGTCCTATTTTTTCCGTTGTATAATTATAATATATATATAAATATACTTTATATCAAAAATACATATATATAAATATATATTTTTGTTATTAATATCTTATAAATAATGCATTTATGTATAATAACATATATATATATATATGGATATTTATGAGCGCGCGCTTACCCACCCACACACACACAGGCTTATAATTGCCCATTAAATATCATTCTATTAAAATAAAAAAAAGATTTAAAAAATAAAGGGAAATCACTTTGGTTTGATGTATTGAATAAATAATAGTAATAATATACAACAGTGGGTGGAGGGGCTGTGCACCCATATCAAAAACCCTAGTTTAGTAATTATTGTTGAGAGGGAATAAACCAAGCCAATGTTCACCGCTTTCCCTTGAAAACCCCTTGCACGGCTAGTATGAATATGTGCCCACAACCTGCGTATAGACGGTGGAGGCGTTGCGCATTCCTCCCTGAAACCCTAGTTTAGTAATTATGGATGATAGGGAAGAACTCAAACCATAGTCCATCGCCGCCCTTCCAAAACCCCTATCATGGCCAGTATTCACAAACCAGAATACCCTAGTTTTTGAGGAAACTAAAAAACATATATATACATGTTCATGAAAAGAACCCAAAAATAAAACGTGAAATTTCTTCCATTATTGAAAAATTTGGAACAAGAAATTGAAAAAGAGGTGACAACAAAATTTGGAACAATAAAATAAAACAATCAATGGAGAAAAGAGGTGACCATGATGTAGGTGAAAATATCATTGAGACGCCCTTAGAATAATTTCTCAACCTCCATCCCAATCCAACGCATATGGAGGATATGTCAAAGATGTTTATGGAAGAAACTAGTGACATTAATATTTAAATGAAAGAGCAACCAAAGATAGTCGAGCTAGGATCTTTCCTTTCAGCACAAGAAAACAAAACTTTCACTATTTTTCTTAGAGAAGTTTTTAACATATTTAGATGGTCTTATACAAATATGTCAGGCTTAGATAAATCTCTAATGACGCATAAATTAGTTGTGCATGCAGACAAAAAGCCCATTAAATAGAATCTATGGAAACTGTATCCACGGGTGACACTTGTAGTCAATTAAGAGTTAGAAAAAATTTTAGCACCAGGGTTTATCAGACCCATTGACTAGTTATAGTAGATGTCTAATATAGTTCCACTTCAGAAGATATTGGTATCCAAATTTATTCTCCTTTGTAGGTCGAGCTCCATCATAGATTTAACAAGAAGCCTAGAGACATATAAATCATCATGTATGTCATTTTATAGCCAGGGAGGTGATTCAACGGGCTCTTTGTCACTCAGATGTTGGAGAAACGGATAGCACCTTCAAAAGGATTTGATATATCCTCACTACTTTAGGTTGTGCCTTTCAACCAAGGTGAGAGGACCCATTTTATAAACTCTGTTGGTGAAGGAGAATGAATATTTCCTTCTTTGCAAAAATTTGAAATGAAACCTTGAGAAAATATGATTAATGCACCACAATTTAACTCTCATGAGTTGTCATTTCTAAAGAATGGTGATATTTTCTAAACAAGGTTAAGGTTACTAAATACATTATGGAATCCTGATTACTTCTGCATATTTTGGCAGTAGAATTTATTCATTTATGGACATACAAGGAAAACAAGGGTAGTTCAGGTAGGATTAATTGTTTTTGAATAATTTTTGGTGGGAGATTAAGCAAGATAAACTTGATTTTGTGAGATATTTGAGAATCTTCACAAAAATTGGAAAAATAAATGACATAATGCTTCAGAATAGATAAAATATTCTTTCAACCACAAGGTGTGCATCAATGGAGGCCCAGATTTGCACGGTTTCACATAATCTCCAACAATTTAACATGAAGGTTCGAGTTAAAAGACTCAATTAAACATTAAAGACCCCTGGTTCCTCATGCCTAAGATACACTCTAAAGGCTTACAAACAATCTTTATCAACAAAATGACAGTAAAGTGATTTTAAATTGTTTATCTCATTACAGGATGAAGGCTCTTCTCATAATGAAATTTCAAATGCCACTAAACTATCATAGGATGAGATCCTATGTGATTCAGAGGGATTTTAACATAAGATTGCAATAGAAATAGAAATACTATTTGTAAACATTCTAAAATAAAAGCAAACACATTTTTTTCCCAAGATTAACATAGATTAATTCGAAGTTGATTAGATTCATCAGTAGGGGAAGGTTTCTTGAACAATCTCAGAGCTTGTCAATGGTTATACACTTGCAACCAACTTGACATGATCAAATCTAAAACATAAGAGATTAACAGGTTTCTCAGATGGTCTCTCAGGAAGATGGGATTTCTCAAATTTTCTCCTAAGAATTCAACCCCCGAACATTTGCATGACTAATGGCACTTTATAGCACTCATTTACATTAAAGCTTCTCCCCCAACCAAAGAATATTCTGATGAACCTTTGTTTGTTACATATTTGATCATGATTTCCAGAAAGTGATGTTTAACAGATTTACAACAAAAAGTTGTCCAGGTGTTCACGAAGGTGAATCATTTTAGATATTTCCATCATTTTTTTAACTGGAACATCCACTCATCTCCTCTAGTAACACGTTTTTCATCCTTTGCACCTATATCTTCCTTCTCCTCATTCTTTCCTCTGTAATTTTCTCTGCTAGATCTGGTAATTCATTTTCTGTAGGTACCTGAGCAACTCTATTTCAAAATATCAACTCTTACACTTCCTCAGATTCAAAAATTCGAGCTCCACAACACTTCAATTGCACTTTGCTGATAGAAACAAAAGAAATCATTCAGATTCACCATGAAATATGATGTGTATTTGCATCCCCTGAAGTCATGGAACATTAATGGTGGTAAAACCAGATGCATCGTGCCATAACTATTGATTTTACCCTTTCACAACTTTAAATTAGAGTCATCCAAGTGGAAGATTAGAGCTGAAACAAGCCTGGGGGTGCCTTTGCATTTTATGAATTTTGGAGAAAATGTGCAATTTTCACATTTTTCCCCACCCCTCAGCCTTTGAAATATGGGCTCGACACATGGCTTAATCTGGGCCTTTGATGGAGTTCGTGGCTCATTTATGCAATTTTACCCCTTTTTACAAAAAGGAAAACTTTCCAATTTTCCTCTGGTGACCCACTTTTATCTTTTGATGTGGGCCCCAACGGAGTCGCGCTTCATTTTTATACTTTTCTCCTTTTCACAAAAAGGAAAAAATATTCAAAAACCTGCCGACCTGCCTCTCCACTTTGACATTTCAACCTAAAACATTTGACTTCTTCCCCTGTAATGTTGAGGCCAATTTAAACTTTGCTGCTTTGTACAAAAGGGAAAAAAAACATCAAAACAATGACCTACCTTCCTACTTTTGACTTTAGACTTTAAAAATGGCCATGTGTCCATCACTCAAAGTAAGGATTTTCCCCTATGCTTCATATTTTTTGAATAGCGGATCAAGACTATAAGGGCTGCGGGGCCAATTTTGCTCCTTTTTGAAAAATGTGAAAGTGAAAAATCTTCACCAACACCCTGGCAACCCACCTCTCCGCTTCAACTTTTGATGTGGTCCTTCCAGGGTCAAAGTAAGAGTACTTGTGCCGTCAATTTATAAGAATTATCTCCCTCACGGGGCCAAGAGGTAAAAAATTCAAAATGAATTTCACCAAAAATACCCACTTCCCCGCTTCCCTACTTGTAACTTGAAAAACTAACCACGTGTCCTTCTTCAGGGTCAAAGAAAGACTTTTTCCCTGCCACTTCATATTTTTTGAATAGCCAATCAGAGACTATCTAGGGCTGCAGGGCCAATTTGGTATTTTTTACAAATGTGACCAAAGTGGCAAATTTCAGCAAAAATACCCGCTGGGCTGCAACCAATTAAAAATGAACACGTATACACCTTCCGGGAAAAAAGAGAAATTCGCTCCGCCTTTATAAATTTGACCGGCCAATCAGAACCCAATGGGGCCATGGGGCCAAATTGATCTTTTTGCAAACATAGAAAAAAGTTACAAGTTATAAAATAGACCCAACATGCCTCATCCAATCAAAAGAGACCATGTAGCTAAAGATACTAAGATATAATTTGATAGGGAAAACACATCCTTTAAACCAGTAAAATGCAGGGAAATCACCATTTGCACCAGAATTGAATTTTTCTTTAAGGAAAAAGAATTTGCAAATGATACAAGGCCCAAATGTGATCCACGACCATGGAGAAGGATCTTCAACGAGCATACAAATGAATAAAACCTTTCATGCATCCATTCGGGGAAATAGAAAATATGACAGAGCCCATAGATTAAAGAATATCGAAGGAAAACTAGGGCATGATCAAATCGAGCACCAACATTGGCTCCAACTCGGGGATGGGCACTCCTTATGAGTATCACAAGAAGAAAAGAGCAGACCATGTGCCAAAAATCCATTGGGCAATGGAGTCAAGAAAAATCTTTCAGAGTAGAATGAAAATAACCAAATCCCCCAAGACAAGATGAGAAACCAACAAAAACTTGTCACTAGGGACCTGGAAACACCGAAACAGAAAAACTTGAAAGTAGAACGAAAAGAAAAGACTGTACACTTTACAATGATGTGTGCCCTGATTCATAGAAAATAATCAAGTAAAATTTTTAGTTGCCTTAAATTCTAGATATGACCATGCTAATTAGTTATGATACATCTTTAAACATTGGTCATATGATTGTTTCTCTTCTCCATCCAAGTTTCTATTTGACCACATTTTTGCAGGCTTATCCTTTGTGCCTATGTCCATTTTTTCAACATCTCTCAAGGTTGCATACAACATCAAAGTCCCAGGAAAAACAATCTTCTCAGGATAGATTTGCATTGATCAATTTCATACTCCTTGGAATCAACGTAGCTCACAGAGTTATCAACATCAGTGTCCATGTGCAATACTTCATAAGAAGCATTTTTGGGGTCCTCAATGAGAAATAACATTTTATTTTCACAAGGTAACTTCACAAGGCTGTCCTCAATTGGTATGGTGGTCTAATACATGTCCATTTGCACACTTCCACCCACACTAGTTGCCCACTTTCTAGATAATAACATTCCCCACTTAGCAGGACAATCCACAATTACTACATTCAAAGTCAAGTACTTTCCTGGATAAGCTGGCAATTGCACTACTAATCCTTTGACACATCTAACTAATGGCACCTCTCTTGAATCCATGGCATTACATTTCCCATAATCTGATTTTACTTTGAGATCTAACTCATTCATGACCTCAAGAGGCATTACATTACATGAGGCTCTTGAATCAAACATACAGTTATGTAACAACTTATTCTTAATAATCAGAGTAGTGAAAAATGGATCCACCACTAGCTGATACTCAACCAGAAAGTTTCTCAAATAAACCTCAGGTGGTTCACCCAATTCCTCCAACGCTTGTGATTTTTCTAATTCTGCAATGGCAGGATGAACCTCTACATTTTTTACATTTTTACCCTGGGTGACATTTTCTTCTTTAAATCCAAAATATTCAAATGATTTGTTCCTATGTTCAAGGATTCTAAGGAATTCAACAATAGGAACAGAAATCTTGATCTGGCTCAAGATTTGGGCTATGTCACAAGGAAAAAATTTGGGTAAGGCAGTGTTAGGAGGAAGGTTTAAAAATTCATCTGATGGCATGGGATTTTTCATAGTTTTAGCATTGGGAGGAACACAAGTTTTATTTGGGGTGAGAATGCCTTTTCCAGATGCATCTTTATTAGGTGTTTCCTTAGGGATACTGGTAAGCACTAGAATTTTTGGTTTAGCCTAAGGCCCTACCCCTTTGACAACTTTACTCCATGTATTATATTATTTTTTGTGGTGAACTAATGCATTCATTAACAACTTTTTGTCCTCTTCTAAAGGAATTCCTCCATCATAATTAATTATTAATTCCCTTAAGTACTCAAAATCATTATTAGGAAACTCAAAAGCATTAATGGGAGAAAGAGGTAATACCTGGTGAATGCAATCTTATATTTTTTCAACAGTTCTAGCACTCATCAGCTTAGTTGAGGTTGCTCCCTACTGTGATCTTGTAGATAAATCTATCGTGTATGCATCATCATCATCATCTGATTCTTACTCAATACCCTTTCCAACATCACATGGGGAATGGGGCAAGAAAAATCTATCAAACCACTCAATTTCATGAGCTTCTTCAACAACAATAACTCTAGCAGCTAAAGGATAAGGCACCAATATGTTTTCCTGGGGTTGAGGCTAACTATTTCTTGATCCCATGGGACCTTTACCTATGTCATCAAATCTCTAATCACCCCTTGGATGATTTGGAAATATTTCTTGACCTTGTGGCTTGTGCTGACCTTGGGAACCTTATCCAATCTGCTTCTTTGCTCTGGCCATTTTATAAGATATTTCCTTAACAACTCTAGCCAATGTTTTTACAACCTCTTCTAGATCCATAGAATTACTTGATTGAGGCTTCTTTGGGTTGATCAGCTTGATACCTTCCCTCTTAGGAGGCTTACCAACTGCTTTGATATTGTTTTCAATTTGCAAAGCCATGGTGAAGGCCTACCTCAATGTTCCTAGGTTCTTGTCCTTTAAATAATAGAAAGTCTTTTTGTTAAAAGCATCAGAGTATTTTATTAAACAAGGAACATCACTTGGCCTCAGGATCAAAGGTAGCCTATTCAAGGTATTATTAAACTGAGTATTGAATTCATGAACATATTCATTAGAATTCTTCTTAATATTTTCAAATTCGGACTAAAGAAACCTAGGAACTATCTTATCCCTATATTGCAACCTAAAAGCATTTTTCATTTTTGTGCATGAGTCTATTGAGTTGTCTAGTAAAGATTTCTACAAGTCACGTGCATCCTCCTCAAGAGTATGAATAAACAATTATATATAGACATACTCAAATTCAATCTCAAAGTCTTCCATCATATTGACAAAAGTTTTGATTGCTGATCGTTAGTGATAGCATTGTTTCCTTGAAATTTAGGTATTCTACTTCTAACAACTTAGGGAACTACATTTGGATATCTAGTCATACCTCTAAAATGTATAGTACCAAAAGTATTGACAACAAATGGAGGTCTGGGTGCAGTCTTGGCCATATTATTTTGAGGAGATGACCTTATAGGAGATGAAAAATGATGAGGGACAATGGGTCTTTGGAACATGGGAGTATAATTTTCAAAAATGATCTCCCCTAAAGACTCTGTTTCATGGACAACCCTGTCAACTTCGGAAAAGGTAGGGATAGACTGAGAAAAAAACTTATCAGACACAAATGAAGGACCCTCTCTAGTTGGACAATTTAGATGTATATGAATATTACCTGATTCAGAATCACTTCAAGAAGAATGGTAATACTCAACCACAAGCTGATCACTTTCCACAATGGATAAATCTTTTCTTGATTCCTAATCTCCAACTATTTTCTGGACTTTTTTTCCTTCTAAATTCCTGTTTTCCATTTTTGGAAACAAATTTCTAGTAGGGTATTTCATGAAGAAAGATCTTCTTCCTTCCAGCTTTGCAAAGATTAGTGATAAATTTCAATTGATAGAGGTTAAGACACTGGAATTTATCAAAAAAGAATTCAACAAGGAGTCGCCAATAAGGATTTTCATTTTAGTTGTGCAAATGCACTAAAATTGATCTGTCAAATGTCTATCAACACTAAAATCATGTAAAGATTCACAGATATGACCTTCCTTTACCTGTATTTAACATTCATGATGTAAAATTAGTGCAAAAACAAACAGAAACTAGAAATATTACATGCATAACTTGTAACTTTGCTCGATTCTTAAAATACAGACACAGGATGACATTTCAACAACATATTTACACTTTAAAAAATTTAAGAATCATTTACCAAGGTCTAATGCGTTGATAGTGGTGTTCAAACTTTGCACAAACCTTCATGTCCCCAGAAATGATGACAATCTACTGTTGTTGCTGCACAAATAAGTCCCGGAGTTCAAATAATCCCCGGCAACGGTGCTATTCTGGTGTTGTTGTTGCACAAATAAGTCCTAGAGTTCAAATAATCCCTGGTAATGGCACCAATCTGGTGTTGTTTCCACAAATAAGTCCCAGAGTTCAAATAATCCCTAGCAATTGCACCAATATAGTGTTGATGTAGCACAAATAAGTCCCAGAGTTCAAATAATCCATGGCAAATGCGCCAATATGGTGTTGTTATCCAAATTGACTGTCCCTTAGAAGTCATCCAACATCAAAAATTTAGCAAGACACTTAGAGATAGACAAATCATATTATGAGTCATTTTTTAGCTGAAGAGGAGATTCAGCTGGCTCTTTTTCACTCAGGCATTAGAGAAATTGATAGCACCTTCAAAAGGATTTGATCTATCCTCACTACTTTAGGTTGTGCCTTTCAACCAAGGTGAGAGGAACCATTTTGTAACTTCTATTGGTGAAGGAGACTAAACGCATCCTTCTTTGTAAAAATTTGAAAGGAAACCTTGAAAAAATATGATCAATGCACCATAATTTAACTCTCACAAGTTGTCACTTCTAAAGAATGGTGATATTTTCTAAACAAGGTTAAGGTTACTACAGAAATTATGGAATCCTGACTACTTCTACATATTTTTGGAGTAGAATTTATTCATTTGTGGACATAGAGAGAAGAAAAAGGTAGTTTAGGTAGGATTCATTGTTTTTGAATATTTTTTGGTGGGAAATTGAGTAGGATAAAGTTGATTCTACTAGATCTTTGAAAACCTTCACAAAAATTGGAAAACTAAATGATAGAATGCTTCAGAATAGTGAAAATATCCCTTCAACCAAAATTTCTACATTAATGGAGGCCCATATTTACACAGTTTCACACAATCTCCAAGAATTTTACACGAGGCTCAAGCTATAAAATCAATTAAACATTAAAGACCCCTGGTTCCTCATGCCTAAGATACACACTATGGCTTACACAAAATCTTTATCAACAAAATGACAATAAAGTGATTTTAAAATGTTTATTTCATTATAGGATGAAGGATATTCTCATAATGAAATTATAAATGCCACTAAACAATCACAAGGATGATATCCTGCATGATTTGGAGGGATTTTAACACAAGATTACAACATAAACATCAAAACCATTTGAAAACATTCTAAAATAAAATCAGACACAATTTTTCCCAAGATCAACATAGATTAATTTGAAGTTGATTTTATTCATTAGCAGGGTAAGGTTTATTGAATAACCTCAGAGCTTGTCAATGGCTGTACACCTGCAACCAACTTGACATGATCAAATCTAAAACATAAGAGATTAACATGTTTCTTAGATGGTCTCACAAGAAGATAGGATTTCTCAACTTTTTTCGTAAGAATTCAACCCCCTACCATTTGCATGACTAACTCATGCACTTTATAGCACTCATTTACATTAAACCTTCCCCCCTAAACAAATAATATTTGAGGAACCTTTGTTTATTACATATTTGATCATGATTTCTAGAAAGTGATGTTTAACATATTTACAACAAAATGTTTCCAGGTGTTCAAAAGGTGAATCATTTCAGATATTTCCATCATTGTTTTAACTAGGGCATCTAGTCATCTCCTGTGGGAACATGTTTTTCATCCTGTGTGCCTATAGCTTCCTTATCCTCATTCTTTCCTATAAAATTTGCATTGTTGGATCTAGCAAATGGTTTTCTACAGGTGCTTGAGTAATTCTATTTGAAAATATCAACTCTTGAAATTCCTCAGATTCACAAATTTGAGGTCCACAACACTTCAATTACACTTTGCTAATAGAAATGACAAGAAATCATTCAGATCCGCCATGAAAGATGATGTGTATTTGCATCCCTTGAAGTCATGGAATGTTAATGGAAGTAAAACCAAATGCATCACCCCATAACAATTGATTCTACCCTTTCAAAAATTAAAATTAGAGTTGTCCACATGGAAGATTAGATCCTAAATGGGCCAGGGGGTGCCTTTTGCATTTTATGACTTTTGAAGAAAATGCGTTGTTTTCAAATTTTTCCCTTCCCATCCACCTTTGAAATACATGCTCGACAGGTCGCTTAATTTGGGCCTTTGATGGAGTCACTGCTCATTTATGCAATTTTACCCCTTTTTACAAAAAGGCAAACTTTTTAATTTTCCTCTGATGACCCACTTTTATCTTTTCATGTGGGCCCCAACGGAGTCATGCTTCATTTTTATACTTTTCTCCTTTTCACAAAAAGGTAAAAATCTTAAAAAACCTCTAGGGACTCACCTCTCCACTTTGAATTTTCAACAGAACTCAAACATGTTACATCACTCTATCCCCTGCAGGATTGCGGATCAATTTATAAATTTTCTCCTTCCCACTTGTAACTTGAAAAACAACCACGTGTCCATCTTTGGGGTCAAAGTAAGAATTTTTCCCTGCCACTTCATATTTGTTGAATAGCCAATCGAAGACTATCGGGGCCGCGGCGCTAATTTTGTATTTTTTACAAATGTGACCAAAGTGGCGAATTTCACATAAAAGACCCGTTGACTCACTTCCCTCCTTATGACTTGAAAAACCACCATGTGTCCTTCAAGGTCAAAGTAAGACTTTTTCCCTATCACTTCATATTTTTTGAATATCCAATCAAAGAATATCAGGGCCATGGGGCCAATTTTGTATTTTTTACAAATGTGACCAAAGTGGCAAATTTCACCAAAAAGACCTGCTGACCTACTTCCCTGCTTGCGACTTGAAAAACTGCCACGTGTCCTTCAGGGTCAAAGTAAGACTATTTCCCTATCACTTCATATTTATCGAATAGCCTATCAGAGACTATCAGGGCCGCGGGGCCAATTCGGTAATTTTTACAAATGTGAACAAAGTGGAAAATTTCAACAAAAAGACCCGCTGGGCCACAAACAATTAAAAATGAACATGTATACACCTTCGAGGCAAAAAAAAGAAATTTGCTCCTCTATAAATTTTACTAGCCAATAAGAACTCAATGGGGCCGTGGGGCCAAATTTATCTTTTTGCAAACATAGCAAAAAGTTACATGTTATAAAATAGACCCGACATGCCTCATCCAATGAAAATAGACCACATAGCTGAAGATGCTGAGATATAATTTGATAAGGAAAACAAGCCCGTCAAACCGTAAAATGTAGGGAAATCACCATTTACACCCAGAATTGAAGTTTTCTTTAAGGAAAAATAATTTGGAAATGATACAAGGCCCAAATGTGATCCACAACCATGGATAAGGATCTTCAACAACATACAAATGAGGAAAACCTTTCACGCATCCATTCAGGGAAATAGAAAATAGGATAGATCCTACAGATTTAAGAATTTCGAGGGAAAAATAGGGCATGATCAAATTAAGCACCAACATAAGAAACCTATTAGAATCATAATCAACACTTACTTTCGAGATATCAATAAGTCATTTCCTAAAGTTGATTTTCCCCTACCCAACATCGACATGATTGTCAATTCGATTGCATGCTATCAAATTCTATCTCTTATGGGTGGATTTTTTCACTACAAACAAATAAAAACACTAGAGTAAGAATAGCATAAGATGGAATTTACAACCCGTTAGAAGAAATTCTATTATTAGTTAATACCCTTTAGCCTTAAAAATCCTAATGTAACTTATCAAAGGGTAATGACCATAATATTCCATGACATGCTTAATGAAATTATGGAGGTCTATGTGAATGATATCCTAGGAAACTTGAAGACAAGATAAGACCATCATTAGGTCTTGAGGAACATTTTTTAACATCTCTGAGAATATTACATCTTTCAGGTATTATCTGGGAACCTACTGGGCTTCGTTGTATCAAGAAGAGGGATTGAGGTAGACCCTGCTAAAGTAAATTATATTATTGAATTGCCTCCTTCCAAGGAAATCAAGAAGCTTCATAGATTACAAGGAAAAATACAAGCCATCCGCCACTTTATCTCACAACTTAGCTGCAAATGTCACTCCTTCACCCATTTTCTTTAAATTGAAATTTAATTCATTTAGGAACCAGACCTATAACAAGCGTTCTCCTTGCTCAAACATTATTTTCCAAATCCACTAGTCGTCATGCCGCCAACCCCAAGTGAGTTGCTTTGTTATCTATATCTACAACCGAATTTACTATTGGCACCTTGCTTGCATAGTTTGACCTCAGCCAGAAAGAAAAAGTAGTTTACTATCAAACTCGTACCCTAATTGCATATGAGCTCAACTATCTCCATATTAAAAATGTTATTTTGGCTATTTTCTTACCTTCCAAAAACTTTTCCATTATTTGTTGAATAACTAAACCAAGCTTATATCGGAATTTGACCTACTCAAGTACATGTTATGAAAACCATCCCTTACTAGTTGGATGGCTAATCCGATCATCCTAATCATGGAATTTTATATTTAGTGTATATATATAAATTCAGTAAAGGATAGGTCCTCGCAGACTAACTATAAGAGGCACTCTTACCTAGAACAAATCTGGTGTATTTACACCTGCCTGATGCATCATTAATCTACACTATGGGATCTATCATATGGAAAGTAAATTTTGATGGATCATTTACTTTCCATGGTTTAGGGGAAGGTGTGCTGCTAATCACTCCAGCAGAAGACCTCATAGCCCAAGTGTTCCATCTCATATTTCCATGCAAAAATAACAGTATATAATATGAAGCACTCATTGCTAGAATGAAGATGGATATAAAATTGAATATTCACCTCCTTAAGGTCATTAGTGACTCATAATTATTTATCAAGAAATTTAACGATGTATATAATGTCAAAGATGAAAAACTCATCCCACAGTAATTGTTGGTAGAGACTCTAAAATAATATTTTTTACACATCATCTTTGAATAAATTCGAAGGTCACAAAACAAATCTTCATATGCAATGGTAGCAGTGGGTTCTATTCTACAGATTCCACCAGAGAACAAGGATATGTAATTTTTTGTTGAAAATCTGCGTCAACCTATATATGACATGCATAAATCATCCCTGGCATGTGAAGTTATTGGTTCCTTTTCCCCACGGTATGAATGCATCATTAACTACCTCCAAGGTGGCACCTTTCTTCCGAACATCACCCATTTGAAAAAACAAATCCTTATCTAAAAAATATCTCATTACACCATCATAGGAGGAAACCCCTATTGTCGTGGCTATGACGGGAATATGTTACGTTGTTTAGATGTAACATAGTCAGAACGAGAAATCAAGGATGTACACAAAGGAGTGTGCAAATCCCATATAAATGAGATGGTTTCAACAGAGAATTTATTAAGGGTAGGTTATTACTAGCCTACCATGGAGATAGATTGCTGTAATTATGTACAGATGTGTGTGTTATGTCACAACCTTTACAAAAAATCATACAATAATCCCCATTTTCTAAATGTGGATTGGAGCTAATAGGGAATCTTACCCCTACCTCATTCGATGCTCATACACACATTATAATGGCCACATAATACTTCACTAAGTTGGTGGAGGTTGTTCCACAAACATATGTTACAGGGGCTCAAATATTAAAGTTTGTCCTGATAAAGATGAAATGTGAGAGGATATGAATTCCATACACTTCAAGATGTTCTATGCTTGAACATGGTGCAAAAATCATAAAAACAACTAGAAAACATTAAAAAATATTTTTAAAAAATCAAAAAATAGAAAAAGGAAAAGAGAAAATAGGTCATCTAAATGTGAAAACCACACAATATGGGCACTTTAGATAGGTCCCTTGTGAAAACTGGTTTTTTACCAACACCTTGGAAGGATTAGTTGTTTGAAATCATCTCACATCTGGAAGGGTACATTTTCTTAGGTTAGAGCTAGTTTTGCACCTGCATCTAAGATTATTTGTGAGCCTATCAAGTAAAATCCTTGGTCCAACTGGTTCTCCTCTTGTAAATTAGTGAATAGATTACCTTTTTATCTTCCCATGTAATGCTAGGTGTATCTTCACATCTTCACGTTATTGTTTATAACATGTGGCTTTTGCCTTTGAATATTCCCATATAACACTGGGGGTATCAAAATTTCTTGGTTTCCTATGCATAGCTTCAAAAAACTATTAGAAAATCATAAAAACATTTGAATAGAATTAAAAATCCCAAAACATTAGAAAACCAAAAAATTGCAAAAATAATAGAAAATTATGTTGTAAAACTCCCAAAAACAACACAAAACACATTGAAAAAAACATTACAAAATCATAGTAGTGGTTTGTTTGCTCTGTTTCTTTTTTATTTCTTACTTTGCTTGTTTCTTTGTGCATTGTTTGTATAGTTTTTTTTTTCTTGTACATGTGTATAGTAAGTTTCTTAAACATACCCTCTAGATTAATTTTTTTTCTTAGATTAGACTCATTCTTATTTATACATATGGATTGTTTTTTTTGCATGCGTGTCAATGATTGTACATAATTGTGCTGTTACATTTTTTAGTGTGTATATTTTGTAGATTTGTTAACTTTTGCTTGTACTTGCTTTGTTATTTGGACATTATTTTTTATCACATCTTCATCTAAATCCTTAGATGTAAAATCATATCCATCATATATCCAAAAACTGATAATTCTACATCATACATAAATGTTAATATGATCATCACATATCGTATCATCAATGGGTAAAGAGGGTTTTAAAATATAAAAATCTATCCCGCCCACACCAATATCATAGAAATCATCAAGTGGACTAATAAAAATCATGTCATGTACAATACAAATCATATCATCTGAGGATAGATCATAAATAAAAAACATATGATACATATACAACAAAATTGTAATATGGAGTTCAATCATCGTAATCATCATACATGTCGAAATAAAATGTCCATATACAATATGTGTCCCAAGGTATACATCATCAGGATATAGAATGAGCCTTCATCATGAGGTGTAATAAAAAATTACACATCATATACATCAATCAAAATTGAGCCTTCCTACTGAGGTATTCATACATATGTGTGTAAAAATAAAAATGAGTCAATGTTGAATTTATCTCTCATGGGGACTAGGTGGCCTCTGGGATGATGGGGGTCCCATCACCTGTGAACCCTACTACAATGTTTGCTTCCCTTGTGGCTTCTCAACTGACCTAGCATATGCAGATGATCTTTGTGATCCCAAAAACATCAACTACTAAATGTAACAAGGTGCTCTCTGGCCCTTTGGGACAACCTCAGAGTATAATGATCTATAATAAGATGTGCTTACATTGGCTATCACCAAATCCATGTGCATATGTGTTGTCACCACGACTCCATCAGTACACCAGAATGAGGCCACCTCTATGGAAATTATAGCAAACTCGGCCTGACCCACTACTCACTTAGCCCGGAGCTAATCTCACTCTACAATCACATCCAATATTTGTGCCCCTATGGAACTCAACTGGTCCCTCTATACAGTAACTACATGTACTTGTGCCCTTGCCTTTTTTCTCTTTACACTCAACTAATGTACCTAGGCTATGGACTACTGTAATAGGCCTATGACCTACAACATCTGGGTTACCGTCTTCTGAATCTACTCAAACCACCTCACTCCATATCATTTATTTCCCCCATCTCTATGACCTCCATCACCACCAGCCCCTTCACGTCTCGATGGACTATGTGACAAGATACCATCCAGCCCCTGTTCTTGTACTACTCTCTAAGGTGGAACCTCTAGTGTTACTCTTTAAAGAGGAACCTGCTGTAATGGTGCATGTAACTTAACTATTATGCCCACTCAGGGCATCTGTATATGTGTGAAAACTAGGATCTAACTTTATCTAGGAATACCTCTAAACTTGGGTCTTTTCCTGCCCACTACCACCATCATGGCCTTGACCATAATATCCATCATCATTTGAGCCTTTATCGCTACCATTGTACTCCTATGGATACGGCCTAACACCTTCATCCCATGCGGCTTAAGGAATGGTAATATGATGACGAAAAACTATAATATACTAGGGTACATACACTATTTTGATTCTAAGATCCTCAATCTACCTCAAACCGACCCATACCTATGGTACCATTTGATCAAAACTCGCTCACGCCCTAATTATTTTGATCAGTGATCCCATATGAAATATATTTTTTGACTGACATGCATACCAAATTTTTAGATGAGGTACATCCTGCACTGCAGCAAAATATCACTAACATTGGTGTACTCAGTAATACTCCCTGATGTATCTGTATCTACCAATCAGAAATTCTCTATCACGACTATGCTCGGCTCATCTATGTCCTGTGCCCACTGATAATGGTGGTAAGGCCTCCATATTATCATATGTTGTTGAATGTCATCACAGACCCTAAAGTAATGGTAGGTATCCCCCATGTCCCCGTAGATGTCATCTCCAACTAGGACCCATCCCAACATTGATGGCTCATCTGGAGCCCAAACTCATATAATTCTTGAAGGAAGCATAAATGATAACACAATGGCTTAAACACTCTTTCAACACATTGAACAATCCTCAAATTCCCTAAATCTAAGAGTATCGTGGTCAATAATAACAAACCCTATAAGTATTCCCATAAAATATAAATAGAAAATTTAAACACTATACATTAAATCCCTACTTCAAATCCTAAATGTAAACACAACATGTTAGGTTTTAAACACTTTAGACACAAATTTCTTAAATTGAATAATATTTTAAACATTTACATGATATCCAAAGCTATGTATTAGAAATGTAAACATGAAAATAATGTTTTGAACACTAATTCCTCTCACTTAATAACAATGTAAACATTTATATGACATTGTAAGCTATGTGAGGAGCTTATTGAAGAGAAAAAATAGAGATATGATATCTCTCTCAATATTATTTATTCAAAAGCAATTACAATATTTATAGGGAGGAGAAATAACTACATTTCCCAAAAACAAAGGAGTGGTTACAAACTGTGGGAGAAATATGTGGTACTACCTAATCATATTAGCCTAAGTATATCAAATATTTTCTACGAAACCTTATGCCAACTTCCCCCCCCCCAGGAGAAATAACTACATTTCCCAAAAACAAAGGAGTGGTTACAAACTGTGGGAGAAATATGTGGTACTACCTAATCATATTAGCCTAAGTATATCAAATATTTTCTACGAAACCTTATGCCAACTTCCCCCCCCCCCCCCCCCTTATTACATTATTCTTGCAAATATAACCCCTAAAAAGTTCAAATTTTACTTTTCTAAGGGATTTTGTGAGAATATCAGCTACTTGTGCTTCTATAGGATAGTACAGGAGCTGAATGTTATGGTTCAAGAAGTGTTCTAAAAAAAATGGAGATCAATTTAAATATTCTTTGTCCGTTCATCAAAGACAAGATTCTACACTAGCTTCAACACACTCTGATTATCCCAATAGAGAATAGGTGACTATTTTTCAGGAATGCTCAAGTCATCCAACATGTGACTTAACCATATTGATTCACACACAAATCCTCGTGCAATACGATATACTATCTATGTGGATGAAATAGAAACAATATTATTCTTTTTACTTATCCACAAGATAGGTCTAGATCCAAGATTAAAAATGTATCTTGTGGTTGAATTCTTGTCACCAATAGATCCGGCGTGGTCTGAGCCGATGTATCCCTGTAAGAAATAATTGATCATTACTTTTTTGTTCCAGAACATAATAATTTATTACTCAAGCATATCTCAAATAATTCTTTATTGCAATCCAGTGATATTTCTTCAATTCCTGCATGAACCTGGAAATATAGTTGACAACATAGCATAAATATGGTCTGGTGTATGTCAAATAGATGAGCCCTCCAACAAATTTCTTGTAGAGAGTAACATCTACTTGAGGCGAGTCCTAGAATATTGAAATTTGCAAGCCTTTTTCCATGAGAGTGAATATAGATTTACAATTGGACATATTACACTTTTCTAGGAGTATCTTGGCATACTTTATCTGGGAGACAAAAATATTATGCTTTTTCTACCATATCTCCAAGCCAAGATAGTAATGAAGTAGCCCCAAATCTGTCATGTCAAAGGTTCTTTTGAGATCATTCTTCATAATGACAACCTAATCTTCTGAACTGCTAGTGATCGCAAGATCATCCATATACACAAAAAGAATGAAAATTTATTTTCCTACCTTCTTTATATATAAATTTGAATCTGAGGTGATATGAGTGAACTCATACTACAAAATTTGATCATAGATCTTAATATACCATGCCCTTGGATCTTATTTTAGTCCATACAGCGATTTGATGAGACGACATACCTTTTTAGGATGCTCTTCTTCAACAAATACTTCAGGATGGGTGATGTACACTTCTTCTTTCAAATCACCATTTAGGAAATCAATATTTACATCCATCTATTGAAATATCCATCCTTTTTGTGGTGCAACTGCACAAACTAATCTATTGGTCTTGATCTTCACAGTGGGTGCAAAGGTTTCTTTATAGTCGATGCCCTCTTTCTAAGAATATCCTTTTGCTACAAGTCATGATTTATTTTTTTCAATGGATCCATCTTCCTTATATTTCATCCTTAAAAACCATTTACAACCTATGGGTTTCTTTCCTATAGGTATATCGACAAGTTCACATGTCTGATTTTGCATGAGTG
This sequence comes from Taxus chinensis, assembly GCA_019776745.2. Lineage (NCBI taxonomy): Eukaryota > Viridiplantae > Streptophyta > Pinopsida > Cupressales > Taxaceae > Taxus > Taxus chinensis. Next base: position 759,556,060 of record CM034146.1, read on the forward strand.
AGTCATATTCTGCATCCATGGTTTATTTCCACTAAGGTTGACTAAGTGCTTCATGAACATTATCAGGCTTAGAGCTATTAATTAGTGAACTCATGAGTGTGAAATATACCTCATTTCTTATTTGAATCCTTGTTTTGAATCTGGATAAAGTATCTGGGATTTTTTGCAAATGAGATTCTTTTACGGTGTTTTGTACCCACTTTAGATAATAACTCGACTTCCTTTGTGAAGAACTATTTCATTTAGGTGAGGATGGATGCAAAGTAACATTCTCCAGTTCTTTAAGGTCAACATATAGCTCCCCTTGTAGCACATATTTTCTCTGAGTAGTCTCCTCTAGCTGATCATCTGATCCAGAGACTAGGCGGTGAGAGGTGGTTAGTAATGGTTCATCTCTTATCACTACTGATTCAAAGGGTCACTCATCATAAACCATGTCTCGAATCTCATATTTTTCTTTATCTCAGGATCCTAGAGATTGTATGGCTTTGAGGTAGTGTTATAGCCAAGTAGTATACATGGGAGTGTTTTCGGCTCAATTTTCTTTCTCTTCTGATCTAGGAAATGCATGTATGTTGTGCAACCAAATACTCGTAAATGAGAAATTGATGGCTTTCTACCACTCAATACCTCTTCCGATGTTTTATTTTGTAAAATATTTTTTGGTTCCCTATTTGAGTTAATAAATTGTTGTCTGTATTGCTTCGTCCCAATATCGATCCTCCAGCTTTGTTATTGATAGCATGTAGTGAACTATCTCCATCATGGTGCGATTGTATCACTCCACAATGCAATTTTGTTAGGGTATGTAGGGAGTAGTCAAGTTATTTTTAACGCCTTTTTGGTTTATGAAGGCCAAGAAATTATTTTATTTGAATTCCCCCCCTTCAATCTGAGAAGAGTAGAAGAATTGGTTGTCTAGTCTCTTTCACAACACGTTGATAGAAATTCTGAAAATGGTGAAGAGCCTCATTCTTTTTCTTCAGGAAAAATACCCACATCTTTTGAGAGTGGTCATCCATGAACAATTAAAAGTACATGTATCTTAAAAATAAAGCAGGAAATGGTCTGTTTAGATTGGTATAAACTATCTCTAGACGTTTCTTGGCATGGAATGTGCTTTCCTTAAATGGATCCCTGTGTTGTTTTCCTGTAAGAGAAATAGGGAAAATAGGTAAGGAACTAGACAATTTGAAAAGTCCATGTACCATCACCTTTGAACTCATCCGATGCAATGAGATAACTAACAAGTGACCATATCTAAAACACCAGAGGATTGTAGATTCTACTATTGAGGAAGATAAATCTATTGCAAAAGATGAGAAAGTATCTAAATGAAATAACTTGGCTTTTATAAATTTTCTAGCAATAAGCATACCTTTTCTTGAGATCAAGCATGATTTGATGCCATTTTTAACAAGAAATTCTAACGTTAGATGATGATTCAAGAGATGAGTGATTGACAAGGGGTTTCTAGTCAATCTAGGAACATATAGTACCTTTGTAGGCTTACATTTTCATTTTCCCAAAGGAATGGTAACTTGGCCTATTCCTTTGGCAATGTACTCTTTGTACCAGATGTACAATGGGTTGTTTGTTTAGTTAATCAAACATCTTCTTGTAACCTACCATATGCATATTGGCACAAAATTCTATCCACCAAAAACTCTTTGTGGGTTGCGAAGTTGGATAGACTAGTACGAGGTTGTTATTGCAATTAGCTCCTTTTGATTACTTATCATCTGATTCATCATCATGTTCGGCTACGAGATTTCCCTTCTACTTTCATTGGTGGGGATGTCATTTGCACTTTTGAAAACATTCACGCCCTGATGTGCTTGTTTGACTTGAAGACCCCTATTTTAATCCATTGTACTCGTATTGATCAGTTTCACGAGTATTAGTTTTACAAATTTAAAACCACCTCTTAGAATTTTGAGCTTGCTTCCCTTGATGTTGATGTGCTTGTGTTTGCTTTTCTAGGGGACCTTTTCCATAATTCTAGCCACAATGTGGCTTTGAGAAAAGGGATTTATCCTAGGCCTCATCTTGGACTTAATTGATGGCCTCTTCTTGCTGCAGCAAGTTCACGAGTTCTTCGAATGCCACTATTTGTTTAGATACATTGAATGTCATAACAAACACTCAGAATTACGAAGGGAGTTCTCTCAAGGTGATCAGCACGAGAATTTTTTCTTCCACCATTTAACCAAGCACTATTAACTCCGATCACATCTCATCCATGTGATGCAAGAACTCCTCAACTTTCTCATCTAACCCCATAGAGAGGGTGTGTAGATTTGAACGAAGATGGAGGATCTTAGTATGATATTTGGCTTCATAGATGGTTTCTAATTTATCCCAGGATTCCTTCGGCTTCTCCGCATTTTGGATATGTAGTTGCACAACATCACTAACACTTAGCATATTCAACATTAAAGATTTGGCACTAGCCATCTCCTATTTCATGAGCTGATCAGCGACTATGGGAATTGCCACTAACCCTATGATGATGCCCCATAATTCTTCAAATTGAAGTATTGTCCACATCTTTATTTTTCAGGCCACAATTTTTTTCCCTTCAAGCAACTTAGAATCAGAAATAAGAAACTTCAGAGAAGACATTACAATAGAATAAAATTATTTATTTATTTCAAGATATATTACAATGTTAATTACTAATGATAAGTAATAGCTCATAGATGCTCGCGATACTCACGTGTTGAGAGATGGTGATTCTTTGCGGGGCATTATTTTTTGTATTCACAATTGATGTCGTATGCAGCTTCTGGTTCTTCTCGAACTCACTTTGCTTGACAACTGACGTCAAAAACAAAATACTCCAAGAGTCATTTGAGAACCAGTTCATCGAAGACAAGGTTTCCGGTGTTGCGTAGCTCATTGAGTAGTGAAAAGTAGAACCTCAAGCTTTTAGGATATTCTAGATGGTGTTTTATGGCTTGCGAGTTTATTGTGCGGCTTGCTTTCAACAGTCTCAATCATGTCATTCACGCTTGTCATTCGATATAGCTTTGACAGAAATCTACATTGAATTCATAGAGGATTCTTCTTCACGAAATATTGGCACCTTTATTTTATGTAGCCACAGATCTACTTTTTCAGTGAAAATATTCTTACCATAAACTTCCATGCAGCAGGTGTTATTTTCCTCACACCCAGGTGTCTGGCAGGATAGATTCTAGGAAACTATACTTGGTTGTTGCATTGAAAATTTTGCATTTGCATCAGACCTAGACTTCTTTGTTGAAATATTTCTTCAAAGCTCCACACATTCACTAAGATTGAATAGTGCACATTCACAATAAATTATATTGGTATGCAAGTCAACTTAAAAAAATTTAATCACTTTTGCACCAAACTAATCCCTTCCACATCCAAGTAGCAACAGATTGGATCCCTCGAATGTGTGGCACATACAACCAATGAAAACAAATGTATTCACCACATATTGTAGGTCACTGGAGTCATTAACAACTTATTGACATTAACTGCAGGTCGCTCCTTCAGGAAGCAATAGATGCATCCAAGCCTCTCCATGAAGGTCCACACTGAGAATGGTCTCCTCTCCATGCAACAAGTTGGTCTTGATGCCAATCATCTAATAACAACAATCAAAGAAGATTCATTTTCTCTAGATAAATGTCTCTTCTTCAAATGCACAGGCCAGAGTTTATGATCACTCTGATACCAGATTGTGAGGAGCTTATTGATGAGAACAAATAGAGGTAGGCTATATCTCTATCAATATTATTTATTCAAAAGCATGTACGCTATTTATAGGGAGGAGAACTAACTACATTCGCCAAAAACAAAGGAGTGGTTACAAACTGTGGGAGAAAAAATTGATACTACCTAATCATCTCATCCTAATTATATAAAATATTTGCTACATAACCTTATGCCAACAAGATATATATGATAAACCATAATAATAAAACCATGTATACTAAGTCATAAATAATAATAAATGAACATAAACTTTCATCATTAAACACTTAAACAAACCTTCGAAACCGCATACCAAAATGAAGTAAAGATAAATTGTAAAAAATTACGTCGAATGATCTTAGAGTTTTGTTTACAAAGTTACATTGGTGATTTATGTTTACGATATTAATTTGTATTGAATATTTTGTTTACAGTTGTCAAAGTTTAATTTGGTTGTCAAGCTTGACACCTTATGTGACATTATAGACTATGCAATATTAACACTAAACACATAGCTCTATTTGTGATGAAGACACTGCTAAGGATAAATGCACCACGATGAGAAAAACCCTTGATGAAGTTGATGATGGTGGTGGTGGTGGATGTCGTGATCGTGGTGATAATAATGATGAGGTTGATGATGATGATGATTGACGAATTGAAGATAATGATGTTAATGATGATGATGATGACAATAAAGATTGCCATGATGATGATGATGATGATGATGATGATGATGAAGAGGGCGATGAGGAGGATGATGATGATGATCACAATTAGGATAATTACAACGATGATGGCGATTACGATGACAATAAGGATGATGATGGAGAAGATTTGTACGATGACGATGACAATGACAATGATAATGGCAATGAAACAAAAGTAATAAATTTGGAACCATTTAAACATGAGCCCTACATCTTAACTGCTCACACTAAAAACAAAACCCTAAAACCTAAAGGATAATTTTTTCTAAATTTTTAAATTTTTTACTTTATTGATTTTTAAAGTTATATTATTTATTATTTTTAATCTTATTTAATGTTTATCAATTTTTTTATAAATTTTTATTAATTTATCGTTTTTACTAAATCTAAATTTTTTATTTTATTTTTTTAATTAATTTTATAAATTAATTTAAATTATTTTTTTATTTTTATTTTTTATTATATTAATAAATGATTTTAAAGGGGATTATATCCCGTGGTACAAAAAATATCAATAACTAGATTTAACAAGAGTAAAGCAGTGGTTTTAAGACTAGTGGGGACCAAACCTCAAAATCTAAATCCTAAAACAACTAGATAAAATAGTTAACATCGTAAGGAAACAACACTGAAAATGTACAAATGCAAAACAATTACACAACAGCGAATGATTAGGTAGGAGAAATTATATTCTTGAGATTGGAGGTTTTCTTGTTGTGCACTATTTTCCAACCATCAGAAATTTCTTCAATAGGTAGAATAATCTCAATAGATTCTAATGGCATATATGTATTTTTTCCATTGAAAAACTATGAGGGATGTTTTCCTTAGCATCTTTACACACAAGTGATTCATATTTTTTATTCCATGTTTTTCCTCCCATAGTAATTTTTACAAGAGGCGTTTCTGATACCGATTCGTCCACATCATGTAATTTAGTATTTGAATCCAAATCTTCTGTAGCATCAAAATCCAAGTGCTCAGTGAGGGCATTTTTCAACCAATTGGTTTGCTCCTTTTTGCACTTTTTCATCCCACAAGCAATTACAATGTGACCTAAAGAGAAACACCTGAAAAGTAAACCCTCATAGTCTAATGGTTGAGACTTTTTTCGATTTTGCACTTTTAGCTCAATGTTAGCAGGAACTTTTGTAGAAGTATCAAGTTCAACCAGCTGGATCCAAACGTATGTTGTATGAATAAAATTGATGGTTTGAAAGTCAATGAAAAGAGTGTGGCCCAAAACATTGCCAATGGAAATAAGACATTTTTGGCTCCAAAACCTATGGAGCTAGATGTGAAAAACTAATCGAAATGGTCTTACACAAGAATTATTCTCTGAGTGGTTTAAAGGAGGGGAACCATGGTTTTAAAATAAGGTATCATGATTTACAAACCTAAAGTTTACCTACTATGATGTCTTTATCAACAAGTGAAGAAAAAGCTACATTAAATTTTGTTTTAGCAGAGGGGTAAAGATCTAACATTCTCGAGAGTAGCGGAATACAATGTTTGGAGACACATTCATGAAAATTTGATAGCTTAGTCCATAAGCCATTGAATCTACTGATAAATTCATTCTCGTGATAGTATCGGTCAACGTTAAAGACTTCCTATCCGAAGGTGATGTAGGGAGTAATGATGGAAGTGGGTATTTAACTTGAAATCTACAGAATATCTTTGAATGAATTCGAGCCATTATTTTTTCCCCTAAAAATAGTTGATGCATGTGAAATTGGAAAACCATCCATATGCATTTACTTAAGAGGTGAGATTGGGAGGATCGATTCAAGAATAAGGCCTAGCTTCACGCATGCCACAGAAAGAAAACCCGCATTGGGGTCTGAGGTACACACGAAAAATGGAATGGTAGATTTGTCATCCACACCAAAATTTGAATCTTTGAAAGAGATCCTAGGATCAATGACTGCTGATATGTCAAGATGGAGATCCATGTAGGTATGCATAGAGCTGACCAGAGCTCCCCTACCACTGGAGCCCCACCTTTCTAGGTTCTGAAACTGCGAGGGAGAGTCAAAAAATCTTCCCTAACTAAGCGCTTGATAATGTAATATCCCTTATGGGATACTACTTAAAAATGCACAAAATATTGAAAATTTGTAACCAAATAAAATACTAATTTTTGCATATTTTTACAATAAGGACATCGGACTAAAGAAAATTAAAATATCCTAAAATATCCACTCGAATTACATGAAAATTTAAAGAGAGCTTGACATTATTATAAAGGACATTCGTAACTCTCCAAATAGCATGCCCCAGACAGCTGGAAAACTTCAGACATTCATAACTCTCTAAACATAGGAGCAAAAATTAAGGGTGTTATGAAATAACATTAATAGGTATAGGAAATGACATTTCAACCTTTAAATCCGAAGGGGACCAACTGGAAAACCCTCCAAATAAAGGCCGTAAGTCACCTAGTTGGGAAAAGGGTCAGAAATTGATGAAGATGCCTTCAACGTGCTGCCACGCCCTACCTAAATGGCTACCATGAATTTGATCTGAAAGCCCTCTATTATCTTCCCAAAATGCCCCCAAATATCCTCAAACCCTTCCTCTGAACCCTCTGTTATTATCTGTATGACACAACCCTGAAAGTGGCTCCAAAAATGACATACTAGCATAGATCTCTCACTACCGAACAATGCCATGCTAGTAAGGGACGGGTCTCTCACCACCAAATCTAGGGTCGCTGTGGGATTTCACTCCATAAAATTTAGATGCACAACAACAGTTGCATGTGAAGGAGGTTAAAATGTATGTGAAAATTTTATTTTTCCTTACTCTCCCTGCTCCTTATATGCTTCTCCTACGAAAATGAGCCCCAATAACCCTAGGCGCATTTCATTCCATGGAGGGGCCAATAAAATAAAAGTAACTAAAGTTACTTTTTCCCTTTTAAGTTGCCATGGTCCAAAAGTGACCCCCAAATGCAAAACGTGAATATTAGAAAAACGTGGACTGTAATATCCCTTCCCAATAGCTCCTAGCGTCCACAACCTCTTGGATATGACCACGATTTGGACTGGACCTGGCCCTTAGGCATTGAGCATTGGAAAAGCGGACATTACAGATAATTACTCGTGCCATCACACCGAGAAGGAGCTTGTCTAGGCTTAGGGTTTGAGGAGGAGAAGAGGATGTTGCTGCGGCCATTCGAAGTAGGTGCAACACTAGCGCTTGGAGAAGCTCATTTAAAGTTTGGAGATACTCCCATCAGACTCATCACAGAACATTATTTTTTTAGTGATTTTCTTTTATAAATTTAATATGTTTATTTTTTACTAATTTTTATATATAATTTTAATATTTTCATTTAATATTAATTTCTTATTGTTATTTTTTCATCATTTATTAATTTTAATATTTCAATTTGTAAAATTATTATTATTATTTATTTTAAATATTTGTTCATGCTTAAATGTATCGTTAATGTAAACACTAATTTCTCTAACTTAACAAAAATGGAAATATTTATATGACATTGTAAACTATATATCATAAAACCATAGGAACAAAACTCTTTATACTAAATTGTAAACCATAAGGAATGAACAAAAACTTTCACCATTAAACACTTAACATAGACCTTGCAACCCATATATCAAAATGCTTCAAACGATCTTAGTGTTGTGTTTACAAAGATATATTGGTGATCTCTGTTTATGATATGAATCCATATTAAACATTTTTTTTGTGGTCGTCAGGGGTCAATTTGGTTGTCAATCTTGAACACTTATTTGACATCATGGACTATGCAATATTATAACCAAACACAAAAATATATACATGATGAAGATACTGTTAAGGGGAACTGCACCACCATGAGCTCAACCATTGATGAAAATGATGGTGGTGGTTATTGTAATGCTAGTGATAATAATGATGATGACAATGGATACGATGATGATGATGACGACGACGATGACGACAATTAGGATAATGACAAAAATGATGACGATTACGATAATGACAAGGATGATCATGGTGCTACTATGTACGATGAAGATGATGATGACAATGATGACGATGACAATGATTATGACAATGATAATGACGATAAAACATAAATACTAAATGTGGAACCATTTAAACATAAACCATAAATATTAATTGATCACACTAAACCCCAAATCCTAAAAACTAAGGGTATATGTTTTTAATAATTTAATGTATTACTCTACTACTTTGTTAATTTTTATTTTATGTACTTTATTTTATTTTATTTTAATTTTAATACGTAATTTTAATTTTATAAATATTTATTTATTTTTTATTTTTAATATTTTTTCATGTTTAATAATTTTAATTAATTTATTTTTTTTTAAAATAAGACTTTTTAAATTTGTATTGATTTTGTAAATGTTTATATATTTTATTTTTAATATTAATTTTAATTTTAAATTTTAAATTTTCAAGTTTTATTAACTTTTAATTATAATTAATTTAAATTTTTCATTAATTGTTTTATTTTTTAATAAATTTTGTAATTTTAATTTCTCATTTTTTAATTTTTTTTTTAACTACTTTTAATAATTATTGTATTTTAGATTTAATCCATTTTTCCTTTTAATTTTTTTTATTAACTTAAATTTTAATTTTTTGAAAATTTAAAATTTAATTTTTTGAAAATTTCAAACTTAAATATTTGTTTTGTCAATTTATATTAATTTTAATGTTTAATTATTAAAAAATTAATTAATTTTAATTTTTTATTGATTTGATTAGTTTAATTTTTTTATTGATTTTATTGTTTTATTAATTTATACTAATTTAAATTAATTTCTAATATTTATAATTGATTAATTACTATTAATTTTAATTTCTAATTTTTATTAATTGTAGTTTTAAATTTTAAATTTTAAATTTTAATTCTTAATTGTAATTAATTTTTAATTTTTACTTTTTAAATTTTAAATATTTAATATTTATTATTTAAAATATATCATTTTTATAATTTTAATTATTAATTAATAATAACTTTAAAATTTCTATTTAATTTTTTTAAATTTAAATTTTAATTGTTACTAACAATAATATAAATAATATTAATATTATTTATAATTTATAATTTTTTTATTAATTTTAATTTTAATGTTTTATTAATTGTAGTTTTAAATATTTTTTTTATTAAATTTAATTCCTAATTAGCAGTTATATTTAATTTTCACTAATTTTTATTGGCTTAACCCTCTGAAGTATGCATTGTCTATTTTTACAATTTTCATCATAAAACATGTGTTCCCAAATTTTAATGTGAATAGGTGTAGTTTGATTCTTATAACGTTTTTGTACTTGTTTTTATAAAAATCGTCGGATTTTAGTAGCATTAATTAAATTCTTTTATATAAAATTATATTTACTAAACAAATAGAAATAGAAAAAACATGAAATTCTAGTTCTATTTAACAAATAAATAGAAATAGTTTGACTATCAAATAGACATTTAACAAGTATACCCTCTATTATAGTGGAAAGTTTTATCTATCACGCAGGTTAGGGATGGTGCCAGCCAAAATCAAAGTGACATCCTGCCAAGGCTAATTCTAGCACCTACCACCGCGCCAAAGCCATTTTCGCTAAAGCAATTAAAAAAAATTAAATTTATCTTGGACTGCAAACTTGCTGAACGCATTATAATATACAAGTAACAAGTATACATCAAATAGATTTATATTTTGATTGGATAAAGACTTGCCATATCCCACATGATATACCCCGCAGACTTGACCAATAAAAATTAAGTTTAAGATATTGTAATCGATTTGAGAGATCCGAATACTGGTGTGCTTACGTTGGCCTTGACTTAAGTATTCCCTCTTGTTGGAAGGAGAGAGTATTATAAGTAAGACTCTTTCTGCAAACAATTCTAATCCCACACGGCAAACAGAATGACGGAATCTCCCCCTTGTGCAGCTTGTAGATTGCAACGCAAGAAATGTTCCAAAAAATGTCCATTGGCTCCTCATTTTCCAGGTCATGAACCAGACAAGTTTGCAATGGTGCACAGAGTGTTCGGAACCGGCAATGTTATCAGAATGCTTAAAGTATGCATCTTCTATCTCTACTTTTTTTCATCTTGAATGTATAAAACAGTATCGGTTTCCATGTTTTAATGCGGATAGACACATTATACAGGTTCCAGCCTGCATTTTGATACTTATAACGGCTATAATATATGTATATTTAGTGTTTAATAGACAGTAAATGTGTTGTTGCTTTTTAGGATGTTCAGGATAGTGAAAGAGCGGATGCAGTAAAAAGTATGGTGTATGAAGCAAGAGCAAGATTGAAGGACCCTGTACATGGAACTGCAAGTGAAATCCATGAGATGAAGAAGAAGATTACCGAGTTGGAATACCAGTTGACAGCCAAGCAAGAAGAGCTCATGAATATGCGTGGTGAGTATGAGAAACTTGTATTTCTCCACGAAAGCGGCACATCTGAACCAATTGAAAATATCATGTACAACGAAGGGGACCAACTGCAACTGTGGGATTCTATATGGGATTTTTAAATTTATCGAAATCTGCTTATTGAAGTGTTTGTAGTTTGGTACAAAACTGCAATCCCTCTTTTCGTTCACAGTATTTTATTGTATTGTCATGACCTGTACTAGCTAAATATCCATAACTTGTATTCGTCCCAAATAGAAATATAATCAATGATAATAAAAATATCTTTTATCTGAATAATGAGTATGTTAACGATTCCTTGAATGCTAACAATTACATACCTATTAGTAACATTTCGTTTGATACTTTAATTGCTAACTAATTCAAATTGGTTTTATAACAGAAATTTATTCAGATGTATTTATTTTGTAACTATAAATCTTCGTGTGTGTTTTGTGATTTGCTCAAAATTAAACGCGCCATTAAAATGTTTTATTAATGCTCACTTCCATTCGACACTTTTTGATATGGATTATGATGTTATTGATTTAACTTATGGAAATTATTGTAGCTTTTAGTTTGTTATGATGTTAGATATTAGAGATCATGGATTGTTGCTGATTTTGATTCATATATGGTGCATAGGGTATTGGAGACATTTCATACTCATGGTATTACGCTGATTGACATGGTTACATGTATTTTGGACATGTGTTATTTCGTCATATTGAGTAGACCAAGAAAATTGAACTAATCTTCTGATCATATGGTTATGGATAAAATTGTGAATGACATTGTTGCTTGCTTGGATGATATTTTGATTCACATATATAGATGATTTGGATTTATATTTTATATTTATTTTTGGATGTTTTGATGTGGCCACGAGGCCGAAAGAGGTATTTTTGTTTTGCAGGTAAACATGTCACAACAAACATCAGGGGATTGGATACCAACTACATTGGAATTTTAGATGAATTCAACAAGGGTCACCATGGCACTGCGTATTTCTTGGCTGTGTATGTTGAATTGATGTTAGGGGTTGCGATAGAGGAAATCATTTTCAAATGTAACCAAGGGGTTATGTGTTTTCTTTTATTGTGTTCTCTTTATTTAATCTTTGTATGTGATTATTTGGCGATGTATTTCCTTTTATTATTTATTCTAATTGTGTCTAAATATGTGAGTAATCATGTTGTTAAATAAAATTAAAGGATCAAAGGAATGCATTTATTAGAGTTGATGGCTCTTGGACTATGTATTGAAAGTAATGTGTAAGTAAATTTGAGTGTGAAACACTCCACCTTCCTTTTGAAAGTCGGATCTCTCCTTAAGGGCTTATTTTAGAAGTTTATGGGACAAGTGAAACATGTCCCACACCTCTTAAATTGTTACACCAACCCTACCTATGGGTTGGGGAGCCAAAATTAGGCATTATTATGTATTTTTGGAATGCAAGTTGTAGGTTTTTATTGCACCTTCTTACATAAAATTAATTTTGGTCCTTGGGGAGTGGACTTAGGTTGTTTGTGTAAGTAAAATGTCATTTATTCACCCAACTTTTTAATTGTGCTTTGGAATTTGGGTTTGGCTTGTGAGGTGGAGTTGAGGATGTGTGATGTGGCATCCTACATGGACCCACCTCATCCTTATCTCTCCATTTTTCTATTTATTTGAATTCCTTGGCTTGTTTTAGGGTCACCTCATTTTTAGTAAAAAAAATTTGTTACTTCTTTTGGTTTTCAGCTCTAGTAATTTTGAAAGAGAGAGATTTTTGTTGAATGTTTGTCGATTGCTGGAGCTTTTGGACTATTTAGATTGGAAAAATCTTGTTGTTGAAATTTTGGGGAAAAATCTACCATGCAGAGGTAGGATCTTGGCTCTCTAAAATGTTCTTATTTTATTTTGCATATGTGAATGCTTTGAATATTTTGGTATGTTGTTGGCTGGTTGGGTAGATTTCCTAGGTATGGTGTAGGAGAAGACTATGGGGATTTATTATGGGGAGACATAAGATTTTTGGGGAGGTATAAATGTTATTGTGGAGGGATTTTGGGATTGGGTTCCACCTTGTAAAATGAATAGCTTGCATTTCTTTACTCGTTATGGGTTGCCATAAGAGTGTGGGGAGGCATAAGAGAATGGGAGGTATAAGGGGTACTTGTGGGAGGCATAAGGGCACATAGGGGTTTTGAAAGATATATTTATATTGGAAGGTTATCTTAAGGTGGACACCTATTTCCCCATTTGGAGGTATAAATAGATTCCCCCATAGGTCTTCCTCCTTTGGCTTGTGCATGATGAAGCTTGAGTATTGTTTGTTGTTTTTCCTGTGGTTGCAAATTGCAGTATGTATTTGGACGGTGTTTTGTTTGTGAAAGTTATTTTTGTGTTGGGGAAGCTTGTTTGTTATCATGAGTTGAAAGACATTTCTTATTGCTTTTGGTTGGGGCTCGGGGGCCAATGAGGAGGACGACCTATCCTCTTCATATAAATTATTTGTTGGGTGGAGAGCATTGCCTCTCCTTATTTTCTATTGTGATCAAAAGATATATGGTGTATCTTCTTGTTGTTGTTCTGGAGTTGAGGATGAAGACAAGGTTGTTGTTCTCCTTAGGTCCCTTAATGTAGAAAAAAGATTTTCCCACTTCAAGTGGATATCAATGTACCCTTACTTGTGGTAAAAAAATGCTCTGTTATAGATACGAGAGTTGTATTTGAAAGTGAGAAGGAATGAGATAGTGTTATTTTGTATATTTTGGCAAATAGAAAAGAAGTGTAAAAGGAATTATTTCAATTAATTGAATGTTGATTTAACTTCCATCAAATGGTGTTACTCTTGTTTAAAATATGTTGTTGGAATTATGTTGTAAACTCTCTATTGAAGGTTGGAAATTCCTATGTTGAAATTATTGCTTTTTTTTTTTGTATTATTTGACTAGCACGTTTGAAAATAGAAGTAAATCCTTGCTTTTCAAGTATTAGATGAAATAAAATTAAAACGTTGTAAATTAGATGTGGACGAAATCAAATGTCTAGAGTACGGTAAATGGAAAAAGATCAAATGGAGGTTAATTATGTTTCACATTGAGATTTTCTATAGAACCTGTAAATCAATAAATAAATAAAAACAAAAAAAAAAAGTACCCCACAACAATGAAAGGAAAATGAAACATTAAAATGAATTAAGAATGATCAAACGCATTGCGAAAATTTTTATATTGCCCTTGCAATTCTACACAATTCATCATTAATCGGTTAAGAGGCAAAGCAAGGTAAATTCACAGGAAAGAAGAAAATTTGTATTGAACCTCAACCACTAATGCTTTATTCCTTGTAAAATCCATCCAAATGTTTCCAAGTGCAATCGTCCATGTCAATTTGGCATGCTAAAGAAGAAAGAGTGGCAGATTAAATAAATTATTTTAAGTTAAAATGTCTAGTTCAAATTTTAATGGTAGGAAAGACGTTTTCTAAGTCTTCACCCACTTAAGTTTGTCAAAAATGAATTTTATTGGTTCATTCGCAAGGAGGAGTTTGAGCGCTATCCAAATAGTCCTTATTTTCCAAAATCCAAACTTCCCGTCGAAAGTTATGGCCTTCTGAAGTTTTTAGTTCACTTTGTTTAAAAATAAATAAATAAATAAATAAAGGGAAATTTTTACATATCAGACCCGCGGGCTAGAAAATTAGTTATGGAACTTTTTTGTAATAAGGAAAAAAGTTACGAGTTCCTCTGTTGCTCCGCAGTCCCGCCATTTCACTTTTGGGGGAAAAAAACCTTCGGGGGCCCACATCCTTCAAATTTTACTTGTTTAAAAAGGGTGAAAAATCTTAATTTTCCCCGCTGGTCCACTTCCCCGCTTGTCAGTATAGGTCTTAAACATGACTTCGTTAGGTGTCGGCGGAGGCACGGATTGTTTTTGACCTTTTCGACTTTGGAAAAACATTAGAAAAAATTATTAAGTTTCCCCACTGGACCGCCTTCCTGCAGGTCACTATTGGACTGACATGTGTCTTCGCTTAGCATCGGCCTAGGCATAGGTCATTTTTAGCCTTTACGATTTTCAACTCAAGAGCCAATTTTTTTAAGTTTCCCTTAATGCTTGCTTCCCCCGTTTGAAATTTTGGGTAGGATGCTAGGCATCCTTGGGTGTTAGCGGAGGCGCAAGGGTTTTTGAATCTTTTTGTCATTTCAAACAGAAAGAGTTGGAATCCAATTTACCTCCAACAACTCGCCTTCATGTGTGGGCTTAACAACGTGCCACGTGTCCCTTGTAGCTTTGGAAAAATTTTCATTCCCTGGTCCACTGGCCCACCTTTAGGGAAATTTTTCTTCCTGGGGCTCGTTGGTCCACTTTTGGGAAAATTTTCTTCCCCAGGTCCGCAAGACTGCCTTTAGGAAAAAATTTCCTCCCCAAGCCTAACGACATGTAACTTAAGAAATATGAGGAGTTACGAGGACTTCTTTATATCATTAGAAAGGGGAATAATTTTTATATCTCATGGTGATGTTTTCATGAAACTTTAAGTGCATTATTCATGTGAAAATTAGGTTCAAGTGCAAAGATGAGTCTGAGAGTGGGTAAGTGGGAAATTACCCCTTATTAACTTAAATGTTTAATTCTAAAGCATGGGTTGAACTTTTAAGGGGTCACGTTAGGGGATACAAGAATTTTTTTCTATCCCAGGTAAATGTGAACCTTGGTTATTGTTTAGACCTAGTGAAATTAAAAACCTTCGGCATTTAATAGTGTGGGCCCCTTTGACCTTCTAAGATAAATTAAGGAATATTTAACTATAGTGTTAATTTAATTATTTATTAAGTTGACACCTAAGAGAAATTTAACTATATTTGGATTAATTATACTCATTAATATTGTAATGTGTATATGATGTTTGTTACAATAAGACATTTTTTTTATTAAATTATAATTGACTTATAATCTTTGTTGTGAAAACTATTGCTTGAAGCCTGTGATTGGTCACGCTTTAAAAAAAAATTTATTTCATAAGTTTTCTATCAAAACCTAGGTTGTTCTTGGATCTCGAGTGGTCATTTTAGCTGGTGTTAGAGCTTGGTATAAAAGTCTTGGGTTCAAATGTTAGACCCTTGGGCACACTAGAAAAATTGAGACATGAACACTAAACCTAGCACACTTTTAAACCTAGAAAACAAATTTGTTTGGAATTTGCATATTTTATTAGACATGAAAAACTGAATAAAACCTAGGATAATGAACTAACTCTCATATGAGGTGCAGACAATATGAGGGGTCATTTCACATAGATCTATATTTACCACCTCCAGATCATGCTGTAGCAGCCATCCTACCCCAGATTTTATAGACACTTCAGGATATTAATGCCGCTTTACGTGGAGGGTCCGTAGGAGGATGGTCAACTAGACATGATAGGGATCCACTGTCGAGGCTCATGCATCACCTTGACACATCGAGGAGCATAGAGGAGAGAACTCCTAGGTGGATTCAGCCAGAGTAGAGTCACCGTAAATGAAGTAAGGAGACCAAACTTCTGGACATTGGGATAGGTCTCAGAGCCCTAATCTTAGCGATGAGCATGCAGAGAGGCCTATGGGTAATCTGACTACAGCTGCAAACCATATCAAAGAGATACTGAAGTTACAACCATCTAATTATTCTAGTCAAAAGGGTGGATTTGAGGCAGAGGCCTGGTTTCTGAGCTTGAGTGGGTGCTTTAAGCTCTACCCTTGTTCTAGCAACAAAAACACTTGTGTTGCAATCCATATTCTGAGGGATGGAGCTGGTGTTTGGTGAAGGACTGAGGAGCAGAAGCTCCACATTGATTCAGAGACGGTTACCTGGGATCTCTTTGAGGAGCGGTTCAAGAGCATGTCCTTATCATAGAGGTTCATTCAACAACAAATAGATGAATTTCATGACCCCCGACATGCATCTTTAATAGTAGATGAGTATGAGAGTCAATTTATTGACCTACTCCAGTATGTCGACTACATGGAGGATGAGTAGGTAAGAATCCACAGGTTCATCCGGGGCCTGAATCTAGACATTGGAGCTGCAGTGCATATCCATTATCTGCAGACATTAGTTAAGGCCATTGCGAAGGCCTATTTAGTAGAGAAGACTCGGGGAAAGACACATCATGCCAAAAACTGAGTCCAGAGCCCCATCCAACAGATGCAAGATAGAAGATCGAGGGGGTCAAATCCTCCTCCTCATTCTAGATAGACTTCATCCCAGTCATCTCACAGACCATAGCACTAGTAGTAGTCTGGTTCACCGTACAGACCTCCATAGAGGACACATGATGCATCGAGAGCACACTCTGCAGAATCTTGTCAGCAGATACCTCAAAAATCCATAACCAAATCATCAATATCTATAACATAATCCTTGAAAGTATTGGCTGGACCTGCTACTCATGGGAGAGGATCAGGTGGTTCTTTTGGTTGTGGTATTACTAGGTATTTTTGGAGAGACAACCCATAGAACCCTAGTAAGAAGGGAAAGACACAGATCTATGCAGCAGTCGAGAACCACTAGGCTAAGCATCATAGTACCGTTATTGAGATGTTAGGTAGCATTAGTGGTGTTCTTACCACCATTATATGTGATTCTGGTTCTTCTGATTCTTTTAGTGTACCATCATTTGTAGAGTGATGCAAGCTCTTGGTAGTTAGGCAGGGTCTTAATTGGGACGTCGAGATGGCTTTTAGAGCCAAGATCTCTGTA
The DNA here is from genome assembly GCA_019776745.2 of Taxus chinensis. Classification (NCBI taxonomy): domain Eukaryota; kingdom Viridiplantae; phylum Streptophyta; class Pinopsida; order Cupressales; family Taxaceae; genus Taxus; species Taxus chinensis. The sequence goes on from CM034146.1 coordinate 759,573,652, forward strand.
GACTCCTTAGTTAAGGAGTGTGTAGTGGATTTGGGACCCTTCACCACTACCTCGGATCTTCGTATCATTCTGTTGGGTTCGTATGGAGTCATCTTGGGCATGGACTAGTTATCTACACATAGAGCTAGATTAGAATGTTACCATAATGTTATATCATGCACAAATGATCTAGGGGTTTATTCAGTGATAGTAGGGGTTAGGAGACCCATTTAATTTCCTACCATCTCTGCCATGCAGGTCAAGTGGTGTGTGCAATGGGGTTGTCATATGTATGCTGTCACAATTAGTGATAGATCGGAGGATGGGTCTAGTGAACCATCACTAGATGACCATCTGATCTTGAGAGATTTTTTTGATGTCTTTCCAAGGAGCTATCATGGTTACCACCCCCACATGAAATATATTTTCACATAGATCTGGTTCCGGCAGCAGATCCTATCTCATGAGTACCTTATCGGATGACCACCCCTGAGCTCTACGAGCTCAAGTTACAACTAGAGGTCCTTTTGAAGAAAGGCCAAATATGTCCTAGTGTATCCCCTTTGGGTACACTGGTGATATTTTTAAATAAGAAGGACAGATCTTTGTGATTTTGTATTGATTTCCACTAGCTAAACAAAGTAATAATCAAGAATCGTTACCCCTTCTGTGCATTGATGATTTATTTGATCAGATGAAGGGGGGCCACAATTTTGTCAAAGATAGACCTTAATTAAGGTTATCATTAGTTGAGGATTACGGAGGTAGACATTCATAAGACCTCCTTCTGTAAGAGATATGGCCACTACGAGTTCACTGTGGTTCCTTTTGGTTTGATGAATGCCCCCGCAGTGTTTGAGAGCTTGATGAATGGTGTGTTCAGGACATTCTTATATCTCTTCATGATCATCTTCCTTGATGAAATTTTTATTTTACTCATGTACATGTAAGGAGGATGACGGGCACCTTCGCCAGGTTCTTTAGTGTCTTCGTGAGTAGCATCTTTATGGGAACCTAGAGAAGTGTTCATTCTTTTAGACAGAGGTGCAGTAATTGGGCCACATCGTTTGTGGGGAAGGTATCGTAGTTAACACTTCCAAGTTTTGAGCTATTATGGATTAGTAAACACCCACTACTATGGCAGAGGTGCACAACTTCATGATTTTAACATGTTATTACAGGAGATGGTTTTAGGACTTTTCTCAGATTGTGCACCCCATCAGTTCCCTTTAGTAGAAAGGGAAGAATTTTTTTTTGGTGAGACAAATGTGAGCAAGCCTTCAAGATAATGAATGAATGCCTCACGACATCACCTGTTCCTTCTCGTGCTCGATCCGTAGGGTGAGTTTTTTGTATGCACAAATGCTTCCTTGGAAGGAGTTGGAGGTGTGTTGATGTAGGAGGGAAGAGTAGTTTATTTTGAGTCTCGCAAACTCAAGGATTACGAGCTCAATTATCCGACTCATGATATTGAGCTTGCGGTATTTTTTCACACCTTGGTTTGATGGAGACACTTCCTTCTCGATTAGAGATTCACACTCAGGACTGATCACTTGTTTCTTTGCCACCTCTTCACACAACCCAATCTCAATGCTTGTAAGTAGCATTTGATGGTGTTTCTTTATGAGTATTACATGGAGATAGAACATGTGAAGGCGAAGGATAATGTGGTTGAAAACACCGTTAGCAGGAGGCAACATGTGGTTATGGCCACCTCAGTGAGCACATATTTGCGGAGCAGGATTCTACAACATCTTCCTAATGAAAGTTTCTACATTGCATATAGAGTAGAGATCAAGTCTCAGAGACCTCTTGAGGGGAAGTTTGATGGTTTTTTTTAGAGGTCGATAGCCTTCTCAGGAACAGAGACTAGATTTATGTTCATAGAGAAGGAGGCTTGAAGCAGGAAATCTTGATAGATGCCCATCGTGCACCCTATTCAGCCCATCCCGAGGTGAAAAAGATGCATGCCACCTTGAGATAGTTGTATCACTAGAGGGGACTTTGTAGAGACGTGGATCAGTTCGGGTCACATTATTTTGAGTGTCAGAAAGTGAATGTCGAGCATCAATATCTAGTTGGCTTTCTCCTTCCACATGTTATACTGGAATGGAAGTGTTACACCATTTCCATGGATTTCATTGTTGGGATACCGAGGTCGAGATAACACCATGAAGCCATCATGGCCATAGTGGATAAATTCACGAAAGTGGCTAATTTTTCTCCTATTAAGACCACCTATACAGCTAGTGTAGTGATATGGGTATATCTGGATGAGATTGTCAGGTTACACGGGATTCCACGGAAGATTATTTGTAACCATGATCCTGTGTATACTTCCCACTTTTGGACTACTGTGCAGGATGCCCTCAGGACAAAGATAAATTTCAACATGGCGTATCACCCTGAGATAGATGGATAGACTGAGTGGGTAAATCAAATCTTATAATACATGCATAGGATGTATGTTATGGATCATCGGTCGAGATGAGAGGAGTATTTGTACTTGGTGGAGTTTTTTTATAATAATAGTTTTCAGAGTTTGATTGGTATGGATCCTTTCTAGGAATTGTATGGTAGAGAGTGCAAGACACCTCTTAGTTAGGATAGGTTAGAGGAAATGGTTTCTCTTGGTCCAATTTTATTGTAGGACATGGAGCAGCAGGTGGTTACGATCAAATAGAGACTACAAGAGGAACATGATAGACAAAAGAAGTATACATATCAGCATAGGACCGACCGTAGTTTTGATGTGGGCATGAAGGTTTTCCTTCGTGTCAGGCCACATTAGATCCCCATCTATTATGGAAAAGTTTATAAGTTAGCTCCTAGATTCATAGGTCCCTTTGAGATCTTTGAGCGTATTGGTCCTTTGGCCTACCTTCTAGCATTGCCACCTAGATTATCTCGCATCCATAATATGTTTCATGTTTCATTACTTAGGAAATATGTTGCAGACCCTTCTCATATGCTATATTGGACCTCATTGTAGGTGTAGTATCAAAGGTAGGTGATGGTGGATCCCATTCACATTATAGAGCATAGGAACCTAGGCCTTTGAGGAAGAGAGATTGACAAGGTTCGAGTGTAGGGGGACAGATATGACAAGACTGTGGCTACCTGGGAGGATGCTACTTTCTTACGAGTTTAGTTTCCACACCTATTCCAGTGACTTCAAGGATGAAGTCAAGTCTAATGGTAGTGGGATGTAGTGCCTACTTCCCTTCGACACCTTTTGATATGGATTATGATACTGTTGATTTAACTTATGGACACTATTGTAGCTTTTAGTGTTAGATGTTAGAGATCATGGACTCTTCTTGATTTTGATTCAGATATGGTGCATGGATTATTGGAGACATTTCATACTCATGGTATTATGTTTATTAAAATTGTTATATGTATTTTGTACATGTTTTATTTCATCATATTGAGTAGACCTAGAAAATTGTACTAATCTTGTGATCATATGGTTATGCATGAAATTGTGAATGGCATTTTTACTTGCCTGGATGATGTTTTGATTCACATATATAGATGATTTTGAGTTCTATTTTATATTTATTTTAGATCTTTTGATGTAGCCATAAGGCCAAAGGAGGTATTTATGTTTTGCAGGTAAACATGTCACAACAAACATTGGGGGATTGGAGACCAACCACATTCGAATTCTAGATGAATTCAACAAGGGTCACCATGGCATTGTGTATTTGTTGGTGTTGTATATTGAATTGATGTTAGGGGTTACCATGGGGGGAATCACTTTCAAATGTGACCAAGGGGTTATATGTTTTATTTTCTTGTGTTCCCTTTATTTAATCTTCGTATGTGATTGTTTGCCGATGTATTTCCCTTTATTATTTATGTTATTTGTGTCTAGATTTTTTAGTAATCACATGGTTAAATAAATTAAATGGGTCAAAGGAATGGATTTATTAGAGCTGATGGTTCATGGATTATGTGTTGGAAGTAATCTGTAATTAAATTTGAGTAAGAAACACTCCACATTCCTTTTGAAATTCAGATATGTCCTTAGAGGATGATTTTGGAGGCTTGTGGGACAAGTTAAACTTTTTCCACACCTCTTAAATTGTTATACCAACCCTACCTATGGGTTGGGGAGCCAAAATTAGGAATTATTATGTATTTTTGGGAAGGAAAGTTGTAGGTTTTTATTGCACCTTCTTACATAAAATTAATTTTGGTCCTTGGGGTGTAGACTTGGATTGTGTGTGTAAGCAAAATGTCATTTATTCACCCACCTTTTTAATTGTGCTTTAGAGTTTGGGGTTGGCTTGTGAGGTGGAGTTGAGAATGTGTGATGTGGCATCCTACATGGACCCACCTCATCCTTCTCTCTCCATTTTTTTATTTATTCAAATTCCTTGGCTTGTTTTAGGGTTACGTCATTTTTTGTTATTTTTTTTGTTACTTCTTTTCATTTTGAGCTCTGGTAATTTTGGAATAGAGTTAGAGATTTTTGTTGAATGCTTGATGATTACTAGAGATTTTGGACTATTTGGATTAAAAAAATCTTGTTGTTGAAATTTTGGGTCAAAATCTACCATGGAGAGGTAGGAGCTTGGCTCTTAAAATGTTCTACTTTTATTTATGCATATGTGAATGCTTTGAATATTTTATTATGTTGTTGGTTGGTTTGGTAGATTGCCTAGGTATGGTATAGGAGAATACTATGGGAATTTCTTGTGGGGAGGTATAAGTGTTATTGTGGAGGGAGTTTGGGATTGGGTTCATCCTTGTAACAGAAGTAGCTTGCATTTCTTTACTTGTTATGGGGTGCCATAAGACTGTGGTGAGGCATAAGAGAATGAGAGGTATAAGGGGTACTTGGGGGAGGCATAAGGGCATGTAGGGGTTTTGAAATATATATTTCTATTGGTGGGTTATCTTAATTTGGACACCCATTTCCCCATTGGGAGGTATAAGAAACTTCCCCCATAGGTCTTAATCCTTTGGCTTGTGCATGATGAAGCCTGAATATTGTTTGATGTGTTTCCTGTGGTTGCAAACTGTAGTATGTAATTGGACTATGTTCTATTTTTTGAAGTTGTTTTTGTGTTGTGGAAGCCTATTTGTTGCCATGAGTTGAAATACATTTCTTATTGCTTTGTGGTTGGGGCTCAAGGGCCAATGAGGAGGATGACTTCTGATCTTCATTGGAATTCTTGTTTGGGTGGAGAGTGTTGCTTGTCCACATTTTTTAGTGTGATCAAAATATATATGTTGGATCTTCTTGTTGGTGTTCTTAAGCTCATGATGAAGACAAGGTTGTTGTTCTCTTTGGGTCCCTTACTGTGAAAAAAATATTTCTCCACTTCAAGTGGATGACAATGTACCCTTAATTGTGGTAAAAAAAAACTCTATTATAGATACAAGAGTTTTATTTGAAAGTGAGAAGGAATGAGAAATTGTTAGTTTGTATCTTTTTGGAAACAAATAGAAAGTGTAGAAGGAATTATTTCAATTAATTGAATGTTTATTTAACTTCCATCAAATGGTATTACTATTGTTTAAAGTATGTTGTTAGAATTATGTTGTAAACTCTCTGTTAAAGGCTTCAAATGCCTGTGTTAAAATTATTGGTTTTATTTGTATTATTTGATTAGTACATTTGAGAATAGAAGTACATCCTTGAATTTCACATATTGGATGAAGTAAAGTTAAAACTTTTTAAATTAGATTGGGATGAACTCAAATGTCTACAATATGGTAAATGGAAAAAGATCAAACCAAGGTTAAGTATGTTTCACATTGTGATTCTCTGTAGAACCTGCAAATCAATAAAAAACCCAAAAAAAACAAACAGAGTACCCCACAACAATGAAAGAAAACTGAAACATTATAACAAACTAAGAATGATCAAATGAATTCCAAAATAGTTTGTATTTCCCTTGCAATTCTACAAAAGTCATCATTAATCGGGTAAGAGGCAAAACAAGATAAATTCATAGTATAGAAGGAACTTTGTATTGAACCTTAACCAATAATGCTTTTATCCTTGCAAAATCTATCCAAATCTATCCAAGTGTAATCCTCCATGTCAGTTTGTCATTCTGAGGAAGAAAGAGTGGTACATTAAATTATTTCTATTAAGTTAAAAAGTCCAGTTCATATTTTAATGGTAGGAAAGACGTTTTATTAAAATTCAACCACTTAAGTTTGTCAAAAATGAATTTTGTTGGTTCCTTCACAAGGAGGATTTTGATCCCTTTCAAAAAAGTCCTGATTTTCCCAAATCCGAGCTTCCAGTTGAAATTTATCACCTTCTGAATTTTTTACTTCTCTTAGTTTAAAAAATAAAATGGAAATTTTTGCATATCGTACCCGCAGGCCCAAAAATTACTTAGGGCACTTTTTTGCAAAAAGGAAAAAAATCACAAGCTCCTCCATAGCCCCGCAGTCCCACCATTTCACTTTTGGGGGAAAAATGCCTTCGTGGGCCCGCACCCTTAAAATTTTACTTTTTTAAAAAGGATCAAAAATATTAATTTTCCCCACCGGTCCGCTTCCATGCCTATCACTGTAGGTCTGACACATGGCTTAGTTAGGCATCGGTGGAGGCATGAATTGTTTTTGACATTTTTTCCTTTGGAAAAAGATTTGCAAAAATTCTTAATTTTCCCCACCGGACCGCCTTCGTGTAGGTCACTGTTGGACTGACACGTTGCTTTGCTTTGCGTCTGTGGAGGTGTGGGTCATTTAGAGTCTTCGTGATTTTTAACTCAAGAACCAATTTTTGTAAT